>CM057459.1:1479857500-1481057500 GCA_016271365.2 Neoceratodus forsteri | reverse complement strand
GGAAGTGGGAAAGGGCAAACCTGCCACTAAGAGAACTATTTCCAGGTGGATTGTGTCTTGTATACAATTCTGCTATGAGAAACTAGGAAAGATTCCACCTTCAGGCCTGGGGGCTCACTCTACAAGAGGTACATCTGCTTCCCGGGCTGCTGTCAAGGATGTCCCTCTCTTAGAAATTTGTCAAGCAGCCAACTGGAAAACAGTCCATACCTTTACCAAGCACTACTCTCTGGATATCCAGGCTAGGAATGATGCTCGGTTTGGCACAACAGTACTTCAGAGCCTATTCCCAAAGTAGGTTCTGTCCTTCCTCCATGGAGGTACTGGTTGGTAGTCTGCAATAGTCAGAATACAGCAATGCTTCATGTTGTTTGAAGAAAACATTACACACCTTAGTAATTATGTTTCTTCTAATGGAGTCTTGCTGTATTCTGACCTCCCTCCCTTCCCTCTCAGAACCTGTTTTTGGGAAGTGGGTGGGAAGGTGCAGTGTTGCACCCCAGAGGTGCCTATTACACACCCTCCTCTTTTTGTTTGGGTGTTTTTTTGTTGTTAATGTTATCCTTTATTAGGATGGGTTTTTACATAGATACATAGATACATAAACAGTGTCGGCAGATAAGGGCCTATGGCCCACCCAGTCTGCCCATTTGAGCTTGTAAGTTCAGTTTGTTTTCCTAGAAGTCTGTTGCCCCTTACCCCTGACCTCCAGAATTCCTTTATGTCTATCCCATGCATTCTTAAATCCTGTGATTGTTTCAGCCCCCACCACTTCCTCTGGCAGGGTGTTCCACTTGTCCACCACCCGTTCTGTGAAAGAATTCTATCTCATATTTCCTCTGAATCGTCCTCCCTCCAACTTCATCCCATGAGGTCTAGTCCTGGAACATCTTTTTCGCTTAAAAATAGTGTTTTCCTGCACCCTGTTCCTCCCTGTAAGATACTTGTATGTCTCTATCATAACCCCTCTCTCCCTCCTCTCCTCCAGGGAGTACATGTTCAGTTCCTTCAACCTGTCTTCATAGGACTTGTGATGCAATCCATGCACCATCTTTGTTGCCCTCCTCTAAACCTTCTCTACCCTGTCTATGTCCTTACATAGGTATGGTCTTCAGAACTGTACACTGTATTCCAGGTGGGGCCTCACTAGTGTCTTGTATAGCGGAATTATGACCTCCCTTTTCCTGCTGGTGATACCCCTGCCTATACATCCCAGCATCGTATTTGCTTTACCTGCTGCCTTGTCACACTGTTTCCCTACCTTGAGGTCATCAGAGATGACAACCCCAAGATCCCTTTCCTGCTTGGTGCATGCTATATCCTCACCCTCCAACTGATATATTGTGCCAGGGTTTTGTGCCCCATATGCATTATCTTGCACTTCTTTGTATTAATTTCAACTGCCAAACCCTGACCACTCTTCAAGTTTCTGCAGGTCGCTTCTCATTCTGTCTACACCCTCTGGTGTGTCTACTCTATTACAGAGCTTTGTGTCATCAGCGAACAGTGAAATTCTGCCTTCTAGGTCCTGCGCAATGTCACTGATGAAGATGTTGAATAGGACCGGTCCCTGCACTGATCCCTGTGGTACTCCACTGGTCACTCTTCCCTCTGTGGAGTGACAGCCATTTACCACCACCCTCTGTGTCCTGCCATCCAGCCAGTTACCTACCCACCACACTACTGTCCTGCCCACACCCATATTCCTCAGTTTGTGTAATAGTCTTCTATGTGGCACAGTGTCAAAGGCCTTGCTGAAGTCCAGATAGGCCATGTCCACTGCCCTCCCCTGATCCACCTCCTTAGTCACCCAGTCAAAAAATTCAACGAGGTTGGTCTGACATGACCTCCCCCTGGTGAAACCATGCTGCCTTGGGTCCTGTAGTCCATTGACAACCAGATGTTCCACCAATCTCTCCTTCAGTAGTGCTTCCATGATCTTCCCCACTACCGAGGTGAGGCTGACTGGTCTGTAGTTCCCTGCTTCCTCTTTGTTCCCGCTTTTGTATAAGGGGACTACATCTGCTGTCCTCCAGTCTTTGGGTACCTCCCCTGTTTCCAGTGATTGGCTAAACAGGATAGGATTTTGGTTTTGGGAATCCAAAACTCTTTGTTGCCAGTTGGCTAGTAAGAAATTTTGCAATTTCCACATAGGATAGTGAGCTTTTGCTTGTCAGAATCTGACAGTTGAATTTCAAAGGGAAACAGACAGAGACCTCAACCAAGCTCGAGCTCAGCATTCTATGCACTGCATAGAAAGTTAACCCTTTGTTCTCCGGGGCAGTTTAAAGGCTGGAGCTAACTGCAATAGTCAGAATACAGCAAGACACCATTAGAAGAAACATAATTACTAAGGTGAGTAATTTTTTCTTATGTTCTTGTCACTGCCTCACCAATGTTAACAGTGTGCAGTGCAGCAGGTGAGAACAGTTCTACTGTCTGTAAGGGATTCTATTATATTCTGAGGAATACCTAGGATTTTATGTTTAGCAGAGTGCAATTAAAGAATCCAGTGCTTCTCTTCATGATAGAACAGGATCCCTGTCTGCAGGAGCAGTTTGTTTTAACCTGCTTAATTGCATACTGTTAGAGCTGGTGAGGCAGTGATATCATCACAGCACCCTTCCCTACCACAAAATGGATGCTTCCACATCACAATTTTAAATATATTTTTCTGTCTTACTGAAAGCATTTTCTAAATATAACCTATCAATTTACATACTGGATCATCATAGTAACCTTCACAATAATTTCATAATGGCATGTACGAAGTCTCTTTAATGTGATTAGAGTAACAAAAAAAGATTGACTGCTTTTGCTGAACTACAGAATTTTCATTGTGTCATTTTCTGTTTACAAGACCTTAGACTGAAGAGCCAGTACGAGATATCGCAAGGCAGCAAATTGTGGTACAAAGGCACCATCTTCTGGTCAGTCAGGGAAATTGTGTGTGATGCAATAGGTTACTTGTTTCATAATGAGAACTTGAAGGTTATAAGACTTATAGAAACTGACTCAGGCAGAGCTCTTCCTTTGGACATACAATATGTAAGCAATAATACCTGGGGGGGCGCAAATCCACCAGAATGGTTCTGTGGTGCATAGCAACAACAGCAGAACAGCCTATGGACTACTTTTTCAGTATTTTATTTACATTTTCTTGCGCGCATGTGCAAGGAACGTTTTGGGAAAGTAGCACACTTGGAGGTGTGCCTCTCCCATCCAATGCACTGCTCCCTTGAGCAGGCGTGGCGATCCTGCCAATGGTGCAGGAGCTCAGTATGACAGTGGTGTTCCTCTGCTTCAAAGAAAGCACCGCTGCCATACTGAAACACTGCCGCAATCCCCCTTGCGTCACGCGCTCCCCAGCGCGTCACGCCCGCCTCCCCAAAGCTTTGGTGCCACGCTGAAGCCCACCCCAGTGTGGCAAATGTTGTTTGCCGATGGGGTGCCCAATTCCCCGTCGGCTCACACTTGGCCATCCTGCTGCCACGCTGGGGCCCACCCAGCCCGTGGCAAGCGGTCACCCGTTTGTTTGCTGACGGGGTGCCCAATCCCGTTGGCTCCTTAGCCCCCCACATCTTCTGCCACGCTGGAGCCCATCCCAGCATGGCAAAGCGTCCACGTTGTCTTTTTAAACCTGTAAAATAAAAGCGGTCCCCGGCGAGTCTCCCAGCCCCCTCCCACAACCCGCACCCACCACTGTGCACCCAGCCTCCCCACACCACCCCTCACCCCATACTTACCTCCGGACTCTGGCGCGGCGATCTTCGGTGGACCGGGAACACGTCTGCACTCTTCAAAGCCGACCGCGAACTGAGGAAATGCCGGTAAGCTGTATAATGGGCTAGATAGGGGGGTTTCAACTTTATTGCATATCTCAGTCATTTTTGGAATTTTTGCACCAAATTTTCAACATGGGGTTTTGGGACCCCTTCTCATGAATTATGTCACTATCATGGCGTTATTCGACCCTGAAGGGTGATTTCGCAGGCACTATGCAGTCACTGCATTGAAATCACTTGCTGGCTGAATAATGTCATGACGGTGATCATTCACTCAGAAGAAATTCACTTCCCATGTTAGTAATTCATTCAAAAAAAAGCAAGTGTTCTGATGTGCATTGCGCGGTTCCTCATGAGGCTCGTAAGTTCAGAATTTTCAATATTTTCCTCCAGATTTTCAACATTGCCATTTTATCACACCTTCTTATGAGTTGTACAGCTGTCATTTTCACATCTCACCCAAAACGTGTTTCCGCCAATGTAGCACACAATGGCGCAGTTGGTGTGCGAAATCAATGTGTGGAACACATTAAGATAATCACAGTGACACTTCATGAGCACAGGTCTTAAAGTAGCTCGTTGAAAATTGGTGAAAAATTCTAAAAATGACTGTTTCTGCCGTCGTTGCGCAGTTCCTATGCGCTCGTATGTTTGTGAATTTCAATATTTCCACTCCAGATTTTCAACATTGCCATTTTACCACACCTCCTCATGAGCAGTACAGCTGTCATTTTTCACATCCTGCCCAAAATGTGTTTCTGCCCATATAGCGCACAATGGCGCAGTCGGTGTGCAAACTCAATGAATGGGACACATTAAGAAAATCACAGTGACACTGATCATGAGCAGAGGTCTTAAAATGGCTGTGCTGAAAATTTGGTGGAAAAATTCCTAAAAATGACTGTTTTATGAGTCTGCGTTGCGCAGTTCCTAAGCACGCTCGTAAGTTTGCGAATTTTCAATATTTTCACTCCAGATTTTCAACATTGCCATTTTACCACACCGCCTTATGAGCACTGCAGCTGTCATTTTTCACATCTTGCCCAAAACATGTTTTTGCCCATGTAGCGCACAATGGCACAGTCGGTGTGCAAACTCAGTGTATGGGACACATTAAGAAAATCACAGTGTCACTGTTCATGAGTAGAGATCTTAAAATGGCTGTGTTGAAAATTTGGCGAAAAAATTCCTACAAATAACTGTTTTACGTGTGTGCGTTGTGCAGTTCCTACGCACGCTTGTAAGTTTGTGAATTTCCAATATTTTCACTCCAGATTTTCAACATTGCCATTTTACCACACCTCCTTTTGAGCAGTACAGCTGTCATTTTTCACATCCTGCCCAAAACGTCTTTCCCCATGTAGTGCACAATGGTGCAGTCGGTGTGCGAAATCAATGTATGGGACACAGTAAGAAAATCACAGTGACACTGTTCATTAGCAGAGGTTTTAAAATGGCAATGTTGAAAATTTGGTGAAAAAATTCCTAAAAATGACTGTTTTACGAGCATGCGTTGCACAGTTCCCACACACGCTCGTAGGTTTGCGAATTTTCAATATTTCCACTACAGATTTTCAACACTGGCATTTTACCACACTTCCTTGTGAGCAGTACAGCTGTCATTTTTCCCATCCTGCCCAAAATGTGTTTCCGCCTATGTAGCACACAATGGGGGCAACAAAAAGGTCATGCTGACAATTTATTGTGCAAATACCAGCAATCGCACAGGGCATTAGGGTAAAGCACCATACATGCCAAACACCACTGCAAATACCTGCAAGCGAACGTTCGGCATTGACAAATGCTTGTTTCTAATGTTTCTACTCATTTTGCAGTCATTTGCTCTGTTCCTTTACAAATTCATGAACATTTACAAAGAGAACCATTTTCTAAGTGCAACAATACCCTTGAGAGTGGGCATTATTGGGAAATACTGGACCGCCCAGGGGCGTAAAGAGGCTCGATACTACAGGCGTGATCGGGCTGCTAGCAGTCCACTGGACCACCAGGGATATAGGTATACTTTTATGTTCACTAATGCCCACGATCGGGCTGCAAGCGATCCACTGGACCACCAGGGATATAGGTATACTTTTACTTTTACTTATGCCCACGATCAGGCTGCAAGCGGTCCACTGGACCACCAGGGATATATGACAACTGTAACTTTCAACCTATGCCCGCGATCGGGCAGTGGGGCATATTGCCGTGCTGTACAGGGGGCATAGGTCCCTGATGGCTGCAGCTTGGCAGGGCACCAGGCGCACGTCGCCGGGGATCGGCACACCTGAATGAAAATGGGGCCATAATGACATGCAAATGGCCCCATTTGTGCCTTGCACGCATTATGGCCCCATTTGCATGTGCACTTTTGAATATCGGAGTTGTTGCACCTAGCGCAATGGAACTTGCACTAGCGCATCCCACTGCTCCACTCTGGCCACTTGCGCTGGTGCAGTGCCACTTTATCATTCACACTGCGGGTGACCAGGGTGCAATATTCAACGCTGCTGTGCTGTGGCGCAGCTCCATTGAATATCACCCTGTCGACGCCCCTGAACAACCAAATTGCACTGCGCCCAGGCTTGCGCCACAGCCTGGCGCAGTCTGAATATCCAGGCCCGAATGGTTATATAAATTGTAAAGTTATTAAGGACTCTTGGGATACAATTTTCATCCTATTTGGAAAGGTGCTGGATTATGGTTTCCCATTTGATCCTGGAATCGGGATATTTGGAGTCCAAATTGAGGTTCAAGAGGCACTGGTTAGTCAAAAAAAAATTATTAACACAGGAATTTTGGCAGCAAAGAAAACTGTACTCCAGCACTGGAAGGATACAAACTCACCAACATATCTGGAATGGGTAGAACAAAAAGATAGATTACAGTAAAAGAGATCACCAATCTATTTTATGGAGAAGGAATATAATAAATATGAAAGGATATGGTCACCATGTTTGCAGAATTTGACTAATTGAAACAGTCCAGTAGAGATGAAGAGAAGAGACTTCAAGAGTTTTTACCATGATTGAAGCGCCCACGCTCTGAGCTGAAAAAACAAAACAGGAGAGAGCGGGGGCAGAGCAGAGGGGTGATGGTGATGAGGAATCAGACAACCACGGACTCTCCACATGCTCCAAATTAATTGAGTTGAATGGGGGAATTAATCTCCAGCACATATGCTATTGTGCTCATATGAAAACAGAAACGGGTGGCTTACCTATTTAAATTATGGGACAAAGTCTCTTCCCAGGACCATACTGTAGAGAACCCAGCTCCTCCAAAATATCTCAAATGCATTAAGATGGTGATTAATATAGGCAGTTAGGGACCGGCCCGGTGGTGCTGAGGGTTGAGGCGTTGGACGCCACACCTCGCACCATGCTGGCAACCCGGGTTCGGGAGCGAGCTCGAGTGCCAGGGGTTGGCAGGTGAGGGATTAGATTGAGCACCTGCTGGGATACTCTCCTCTCCTGGTGGGGGTACTGGGATGTCTGGCACTCTAGCAGCCCCTGATGGAGATCAGGGGTGCTACAGAGCACTGGACCACATGTAGACAGCATGGCCTGACGCAGGCAGGGTTACAGTGTACCACAATATCAGGACGTGCACCACGTATTTGGGGGGGAGGAGGAGGAGGGCATATAGGGGAAAAAATCTTCGGACTGGATAGGCGATGACCCACAGGTCCACTGGCCACACTTTCAATGCTGGACCTCCATCACTGCCCCTTTGATAACCTGTGGGACTTTGTCCCCGGGGCCTCCGTAGGTACTGTAATGTCTCTGAGGTTAGTGGAGGCCACGGCAGGCAATAGAGCTGGGGATGTCTCATGGCCTGAGAGAGTTCCAGGTACCCAAAGGTGATAAAGAAACTTGAAAAAAAAAATATAGGCAGTTATTTTTTCCAACTTATAGATGCCAATTATAATATTATTTTTAGTTGTTTAACCAGGTATAGCACACTAAGCTGAAAGCTTTTTTACAGGAGTGACCTGGGGAGCACAAGGAGATTAAGTGACTTGCTCAGGGTCACACAGTATGCAATTGAAAGCTGTGGGATTCAAACCCAGGTCTGGTCTGCTAGATATCACCAGATTTGCAGCTCAGAGCCTTAAACCACTGCACTATACTGCCTCCGATGTCATGCCACTGAGAAATCGTGAGAGAAACTGTAGTTAGCTACCTCTTGGTGATAGCCTTCTTGGCTGACAAGAGGGTTATATTCAATAACTTCCTGTTATGTGGAGTATGGAGAGGAGTTTCATATAGCATTTTCTTTTTTTAAATTTACTTTCAGTACATTATAACTTTATAACCTCAAAGTATAGATCCAGTCCTGCCAAGATCTTTAGTTTTCACACTGAGGTGGCCCGATCCCTGCCCAGTTCCCTGCTCAGCTTGATCAACCTATCAGAGACCCACCCCGTTCCACTCGATCAGCAAGTGTTATAAAATATATATTTTTTATGTTAGATATCCCACCCCACATAATCATGTGAACTGTGTCTTTTGAACATGCATCAGCAATGCACTGGGAACAGATAAATCATGTGCAGGGAATCCACTCAGTTCCAGCAAGGAACTGCTACTACTGAAGCCTGATATGAAAGCAATAATACCCAATTTCCCAGGGGCGTAATGAAGCCCAACACCACAGGCAAAGGGCATTATATTCCCTGGAAGGTCCAGTATTCCCCAATACAGCCCACCCTGGAGTGTATTACTGCATTTAGAAAATGGGTCTCAGCTTACATTTGTATGCAGTAGTTAAAAATTGGTGCAAAATAATAAAACAAATCTTCAAAATATAAAAAGAAAAAATTACTCACCTTCGTAATGTTGTTTCTTCTAATGGAGTCTTGCTGTATTCTGAAAAATTGCAGTGAGGTCCAACCTTCGAACTGCCCCGGAGATGAAAGAGTTAACTTTCCATGCTAGGCATGGAACACTGAGCTCGAGCTCGGTTGAGACTCTGTCTGTTGCTGTTTGAACTCAAACCATCAGATCTTTACGAGCTAAACCCACTGAGTGTCCAGTGTGGAAGCTGTAAATCTACACTAGCTAACTGGCTACTAAATGTAATAAACAGATTTTTTGGTCCCAAAACAAAGACTCAAGTCAGGAAACCCAAAAAATGAAACAAACACAACACCCACTCACCCAAAGTAAAGGGGTGATAAATAAAGGGTGGGGCACCTCTTGAGTGCCAACACTGACACTGCCCACCCACATCCCAAAACAAAGGTTCTGAGAGGGGAGGCTGGGGGGGAGGTTAGAATACAGCAAGACTCCATTAGAAGAAACAACATTACTAAGGTGAGTAATTTTTTCTTTAAACAACATGAAGTCTCGCTGTATTCTGACAAATTGCAGACTACCAAGCAGTACCTCCATGGAGGAGGGACAGAACCTACCTAGGAAACAGGCTCTGGAGCACTGCTGTGCCAAACCGAGCATCACTCCTAGCCTGGATATCCAGAGAGTAATGCTTGATAAAAGTGTGAACTGTTTTCCAGGTAGCTGCTGCTTGACATATCTGTAAGATAGGAATATCCCTGGCAGCAGCCAGGGAAGCAGCTGTACCTCTGGTATAGTGAGCCCTCAGGCCTGAGGGTGGAGTCCTGCCTAGTTTTTCATAGCAAAATTGAATGCAAGAGACAATCCACCTGGCAATAGATCTCTTAGTGGCAGGTTTTCCCTTACCAACCTCACCATAAGTGAAGAACTGTTGGAGGGAGTCAAACCTGTGACCCTTGGTACGCTCTATGTAGTAGCTAAGGACACATCCAAACTGTGCAGTCTCCTCTCCCCAGAGGAGGAATGGTCAGTGAAGAAAACAGAAAGAGACATAGACTGGTGAAGGTGGAAGTCTGAGGCCACCTTAGGTAAAAACTTCCTGTTAGTCCTTATCTCTATGTAAAGAGATAAAATCAAGCTCCACTGACAGGGCTTGTAACTCGCTTATGCGCCTGGCAGAAGTGATGGCCACCAAGAAAACAGTTTTCCAAGTCAAGTACTTAAGCTCTGCTGAGGACATAGGCTCAAAAGGGGGTTGCATAAGCTAAACAATGCAAACATTAAGGTCCCAAACGGGGCAGTGTCCCTGAATGGAGTATTGGTATGAAGCAATCCCTTGAAAAATTTAGAGAATACAGGATGAGCTGAAAGGGAAGAAGGCTTAACTGCTGAAAGGAAAGCAGAGACAGCTGCCAGATGCACTCTTAGTGTTGCTGGTCTGAGTCCCAAGCTATTAAGATGAACCATATTGTCAAGAACTGTGGGCAGGCCAGCAGACTCTGGAGAAATGTGCCTCCCAGAGCACCATATAGAGAATCTTTTCCATTTGGAGTTGTAAGTGTTTCTGGTGGAAGGTTTCCGAGAAGCCTTCAGGATATCCATAACACCTTGGGAGAGGTGCAAATCAGCAAACTCTAACTCTTCAAGAGCCAGGCCTTGAGATTGAGAGATCTGAGATTCGGATACCAAACCCTACCCTGAGCACATGTTAACAGGTTGTAATTCCTGGGAAGAGACAGGGGAAGGTGGACTGCTAAGGACAACAGAAGAGGGTACCAGGGCTGTCTGGCATAGTCTGGAGCAATCAGAATCACCTTGCAGGGTTGAGACCTGATTTTGACTAACACCTTGAACAGGAGAGGGAAGGATGGAAAAACATACAGGAACTTCCCTTCCCAATTGAGAACTAAGGCATCCAGGGGACTGAGCCCAACACTGGGGGCCTGCAGCAAAAGAGAGGAAGTTGGTGATTGTCTGGGGCTGCAAAAAGATCTATCTGTGGGGTGCCCCATCTGGAGAAGATCACCTTCAAAACCAGGGGATCCAGGGACCATTCGCGATGGCCCTGAGATATCCTGCTGAGAGCATCTGCCAGGACATTGTCCTTGCCTGGGAGGTGTACTGCTGTAAGAGAGGTGTTCAGGGAATAGGTCAGAGACCATAACTTCATTGCCTCTGTGCACAAGGCTGTTGACTGAGTGCCCCCTTGCTTGTTGCTATACCACATTGTGATAGTATTGTCTGTCCTGATCTGAACTACTTTGTTCTGAACAGACTTGGAAAAAGCTTGAAGTGCTAGAAACACTGCTCTGAGTTCTAATAGATTGATGTGAAGCAGAGATTCCCAAGGAGGCCACAACCCTTGGGTGGTCAGGTCTTCCGAGTGGGCTCCCCACCCCAAGAGGGAGGCATCTGTAGTAAGGATTAGAGAGTGAGACTGAGTGACAAAAGGAACTCCCTGTCTTCAATTGTCCTGATCCTGCCACCATTGCAATGCCTGGATCAGGGTTTGAGTCACTAGAATCAGCTTGGTCAGAGGGCCCTTTTTCTGAGACCAGAAGGCTCTCAAGTGGAACTGAATGTCCCTCATCTGAAATCTTGCTCCCTGCACCACTGCTGTAGAAGCAGCCATGTGCCCCAGGAGCTGTAGAAAATGCCTTGCTGGTCGAGACACCTGGAGGGTGAATGAAGAGGGCAGTGAAATAAGGGTCCTTGCCCTGTCCAGGGAAAGGAAGGCTCTAGCCTTTATTGCATCTAGCTCTGCGCCTATGAAGGTGAGGAGCTGTACAGGGTCTAGAACTGATTTGAAAGATTCAGAAGGAAACCTACAGAAGCAAGCAGTTGCTGAGTTATCTGTAGGTGTAACTTGACTTGGTCTGGGGACTGGCCTACTATGAGCCAGTCATCCAGGTATGGGAAGATGGAAATCCTTTTTCTTCTTAGGAAGGCAACTACTACTGCCAGGCATTTTGTGAACACCCTTGGAGCAGAGGTTAGTCCGAAGGGCATTGCTCTGAATTGGTAGTGGCCTGAGGGCAGCTCGAACCTGAGGTATTTTTGATGGGAGCTTCTGATAAGAATATGGAAACAGGCATCCTTGAGGTCCAGGGAGACTAGCCAGTCCCCTGGCCTTAGAGATGGTAGAATTATTCCCAGAGTCACCATTTTGAACTTTGGCTTTAAAAGGTGCTTGTTTAAATATCTGAGATCCAGGATGGGCCGCCATTCTCCTGTCTTTTTGGGGTTAGGAAGTACCTGGAGTACAATCCTTTCCCTTTGTGTAGGGGTGAAACCCTTTCTATAGCTCTGAGAGCCAAGAGGGAAGAGACCTCTGCCTCTAGGGCAAGTGCCTCTGAAGGATTTGCAGGTGGAAAGGAACTGGTTCTCATCTTTGCAAATTTTTTGAAGCTGAGAACCAGTCCCTGGCTTACTACTTCCAGGACCCATTTGTCTGATGTTAAAGACATCCAGTTCTGGACAAAGTAAGCCAGCCTGCCCCCTACAGGTAGTGGAGAATCAGCCCTGGCAAACCCATCAGGGTGTCTGTTTGGCAGGGGCTTTAGGCTGAGGGGTGGAAGTAGACCTGCTTGTACCCTGTCTGCCTCTCCCTCTAAAGAACCCCCTATGAGCATAAGCAGAAGAGGAAGCCTGGGCTTGGTAGAAAGGCCTATGAAAAGACCTGCCCCTGCTCCTGGGATGCTGCCTCTGAGGAGTGGCTTGCCTTTCATTGGCCTGAGCACTCCTGTAGGTGGTCCTGTACTCATCCATTTTCTTCATGTAGTTCTCTGTTTGCTCCCCAAACAGAGAATTACCCACAACAGGAAAATCCATGGCCTTAGTCTGGGTATCCTGAAACAGGCTAGTACATCTGAGCCAAGCCATCCTGTGAGGGCCACAGATGTAGCCATGACTCTAGATGAAACATCATTGGAGTCCACTGCAGCATGGAATTGCACCTTGGATGCCTCAATACCATCCACAGCCACCTGCTCCAGCTCCTTGGCAAGCTGGCCAGGGACCTGTTTAGCTAAAGCCATTACAGTGTCCCATCTAGATTTCGATATCTAGCTGTATAGGCCATATAATTGGCCTGCCTGAGTCCCAAGGATGCTGCCACGTACTGTTTCTTCGCCATGGCATCAATCCTCCTGGAGTCCTTATCTGGGGGGTGTGAAGCCAAGGATATATTTGCCTTATCACAGGCTGCAGCCTGCACTACCCCAACATGGCTGCATTGCTGGGTAAGGAACTCCATATCTGAGCCTGAGAGAGTATACCTCTTGTCCATTCTTTTATCCACAGGAGGTATAGAATTAGGAGTCTTTAAAATTTTTATTGTCTGTTTCCCAAAGGACTTATGAAGGGGAATAGACAGCCTCCTGGACTCTGGGATATCCATCATTTCCACATAGTCAGGCTCCTCCTTGTCATCCACAGCTTCTTCCATAGGGAGCTGAAGAGTTTCAGCCACTTTCTTGTAAAACATGAAATGGGAAGGGGACTCAGAAAGCCTAGGAGGAGACACCCCTGAAGGTCTGTCTGGGGAGATGTCCGGGTCAATGGGCACATCCAGACTTTCATAATCACACTCACTTTCCTCATACTCTCCTTCCTCCTCCTCCGGTTCATAAAATTCCTCTAAATCATAATCCGGAACCAGTGGGCCGACCGAACAGATGCCTTCCTAATGGTGCGGTTATGTCGGAACCGAAGATAGTGACTGAACAATTTTACTCGCTTTGGCTATTTCATCAGCAGTCGGAAAAAGAACTTTTGATCGCGCAGCTGATTTATCCCTTCTTGTTCTCTTAACGGAACCGACTCTCGGAATCAGTTCTCCTTTGCCCGAAGTTTCGCCCTGGTCAGAGGGCACTCCTTCTGGTTCAGTTGGAACTGAACGGGCTGGCCATCTGGGTCAGCGGACTTCTTGGCCTCCTTTCCTGAGCCTACCAACTCTTTTTCCAGGGTAGCTGCAGGAAAATTTTACAAATCTGGCAGTCTGAATCGAGGTGGTCAAACCCCAGACAAAACACGGGTGGTGTGGGGATCAGCCTTAGCAAAGACTTCCCCACACACCACAGTGTTGAAACCCAGTGGGCCCGGTTTTTCTTTTGGGTTTCTCAGACATGGCCAGTCCTAACAAAAACTTACGCTTTTTACAGCAATCCACCAGGCAAGACACCCTTATCAGTTCCTGACCGTGTTATGGGTCGTGGAAAAAGCGTAATAAAGTCAGTTTTTTAGAACCGATAAGAACCGTAACCACACTCTAAAAGCAGAATAAAGTTTTTAAAACACACTGATCGGTTCAAACTGAACCGATCCCAGTTACAAGTTCCACACAGAATAATAACAAAAATAAGCCTATCTAGTACTCACAAAGCGAAAAAACGGTACTTTAACTGACAAATTGAACCGAGCAAAGGAGAATTCTCGGAGCGACTGTTCAATAGTAGGATAAAGAATCTAACGGTTTGAGTTCAAACAGCAACAGACAGAGTCTCAACTGAGCTCGAGCTCAGCATTCCATACCTGGCATGGAAAGTTAACTCTTTCATCTCCGGGCAGTTCGAAGGTTGGACCTCACTGCAATTTTTCAGAATACAGCAAGACTTCATGTTGTTTGAAAGAGAGTTTTATGGTAAAATAGTCCCTGACTAGTACATTTGCCTTCCCTGCCTTGCACAGTTGCCAGTAGAGTACGCTGCTATAGGAGGCTAGCAGTTTAGTTCAGTTTACTAGTTAGCCTTAACTTTTTAGTTTAGGTTAGTTTGGTGGTTTAGCTCTCTTCCAAACAACATGAAGTCTTGCTGTATTCTGACAAAATGCAGTTATCCCCAGCACTTGAACTGCCCCGGAGAGGAAAAGGTTAACTCTGTGCAGAAGCATAGAAAGTTGAGCTCGAGCTTGGTTGTCAAACTCTGTGGTACTTCCCAATGTAACCGTCAGATTCTTTACTCCTCCTAACAGTGAAGTCGCTCTGGAGATTTCCTCTGCTCGGTTCGGTAAAAGTAAAGCGTTTAGTTTTAAAATCATTCTTTTTGTTTTTTTTCGGATTTCCAGCCTCTGTCCACTGTACAGGTAGTGTTGTAGATAGGTAGTGACTGTGTTTAATTAAAAAAAAACTGTGGACATTCTTTGTTTCCTCAGTTTGTTATCAGTTGGTCCAGTTAGGAACTGACCTTGTGATTTCTTCTGTTTTGAAAATTGAAATTTTCTGGAATTAGAGTGGTGTTCCGGTACTGATCAGTTTCAAAAGAACCAGGCCTTTTCTGGTTCTTTTTCAAAACCATGACACAGTTTGTTACCGATCGGTTGTTTATTGCCTAGCTTGAAAGTTGCTTTAAGGTAATTTGGTAGGTTGGCATGTCTGAGAAACCCAAAAGAAAACCGGTCCCATTGGGTTTCAATACTGTACTAGGTGTGGGAGGCCTTTGCCACGGCTGACCCCCACCTCATCTGTGTTTATTATCTGGGGTTTGACCACCTCCAATCAGACTGCCAAATTTATAGAAGCTCCCAAAACCACTCTAGAAAAAAGATTGAGTAGGTTGAAGGAAAGGGAGGCTGAGAAGTCCGTGAATCCAGATGGCCAGCCCGGTTTGGCTGTGGCTGAACCTGAAGAGGCGCCTACTGACCTAGGCAATACCTCCTCAGGCAAAAGGAGAGCTGACTCTGAGGGGTCAGTTCCGTCAAAGAAGAAACGAAAGTCTGCCGGTTCAGATCCAGTACTGCATATTCCAACAGCGGACGAGATAGACAAAGCGATTAGCATTGTTCAAGCGCCATCCGGTTCCATCCGAACGGTACCACCAGTTAGGCAATCAGTTCAGTCAGATCTGTCTCCTTTGGATTACAATCCAGATGCTTTCTGTGAGGAGTGGGAGGGACAAAAGATTATCCGATGATGAAAGCGACGATGACTGGGGGTCTGGATGTGCCCATTGAACCAGATATCTCCCAGACAGGCCCTCTAATGTCTTCCTCCCAGGCTTTATGAGTCCCCTTCATATTTCTTGTTTTATAAGAAGGTGGCTGAAACCCTCCAGCTCCCTATGTTTGAAGCTGCTGAGGAGAAGGAAGAGCCTGAGTTTTGGAGATGATGGACATCCCAGAGTCCAAAAGATTATCTATCCCTCTTCATAAGTCCTTGGGGAAACAGACACAGAAGATTTTACAAACTCCTAACTCATTACCTCCTGTAGATAAAAGAATGGACAGGAGATATATGTTATCAGGCTCAGCTCGGGATTCCTTTATTCTCATTGCAGCCATGTTGGGTAGTGCAGGCTGCAGCCTGTGACAGGGCTATCATCCTTTGGCTTCACACCCCCAGACAAGGACTCCAGGAAAGTTGATGCCATGGCAAAGAAATTATACTTGGCATCCCTATTTGGGACTCAGGCAGGCACACTATATGGCCTGCAAGCCAGGTACCAGAAGTCCAGGTGGGATACGATTCTGGAACTGGCTAAAAAGGCCTCCCCCCCAGCTAGCCAAAAAGCTGGAGGAGGTGGCTGCAGATGGAACTGATGCATCTAAAGTACAATTTCATGCTGCTGTGGACTCCAATGATGTGGCTTCAAGAGTCATGGCTACATCTGTGTCTCTCAGAAGACATGCTTGGCTCAGATGTACTAGCCTTTCACAGGATACCCAGACTAAAGCTATGGATTTTCCTGTAGTTGGTAACTCTCTGTTTGAGGAGCAGACAGAGGCTTACATGAAGAAAATGGATGAGTACAGGACTACTTACAGGCATGCACAGGGCAAGGAAAGGCAAGCCATTCCACAAAATCATCAGTCCAGGGGCAGGGGCAGGTTCTTTCACATGCCTTTTTATCAAGCCCAGGCCTCCTCTCCTTTCCCACAGAGGTTTTTTTCTGAGGGAGGGGCAGAAGGGGGATGAGCAGGGCTGCTTCCTCCTCCCAGTCTAAGGCTCCTGCCAAGCAGACACCCTGAGATGTCAGCCTGGGTCAACTCCCCTATCCCAGTAGGAGGCAGGCTGGTTTGCTACTTTCAGGCCTGGAAGTCTGTGACCTCAGATAAGTGGGTTCTGGAAGTAGTAAGCCAGGGACTAGCCCTCAGCTTCAAAAGGTTCCCAAAAAGGAGGGCCAGGTCTTTTTCACCTGCATCAACCTCAGAAACCCTCACCCTAGAGGCAGAGGTTTCATCTCTCCTGGCTCTCAGGGCCATAGAGAAGGTTCCTACTCAATACAGGGGAAAAGGCCTGTACTCCAGGTACTTCCTTACCCCAAAGAAAACAGGGAAGTGGTGAGCTATCCTGGATCTAAGGTATTTGAACAGACACATATCAAAACCCAAATTCAAAATGGTAACTCTGGGAATAATCCTTCCCTCTTTAAGGCCAGGGGATTGGCTAGCATCCCTGGACCTCAAAGATGCCTACTTCCATATCTCTATCAGGTGCTCCTACAGAAACTACCTCAGGTTCAAGTCACCTTCAGGCCATTATCTGTTCAGGGCCATGCCCTTTGACCTAACATCAGCTCCAAGGGTGTTCATAAAGTGCCTTGCAGTAGTAGTTGCTTACCTCAGAAGACAGGGTATCACCATCTTTCCATATCTGGATGGCTGGCTACTAGAAGGGCAGTCATCAGACCAGGTCAGGTCAGCTCTGTGAACCACCCAGGACTTGCTCAGTTCTCTGAGGTTTCTTCTCAATCCTCAAAAATCTGTCCTAGAACCAGTACAACTGTTCACCTTCATATGGATAGAATTGGATACTATCCAAGCAAAAGCTTTCCTTCCTCTGGCAAGGGTGAAGGCCCTAGTAGATCTTGCTTCCTCCTTTCGGCCTTGGGTATCTCTTCCAGCGAGACAGTTCCTCCAACTCCTGGGCCACATGGCAACCTCCACTGCAGTGGTACAGGGAGCCAGATTTCAGATGAGGGACATTCAGTTCCATCTAAGTCTTTTGGTCACAGAGAAAGGACTCCCTCACCAAACTGATTCCAGTGACCCAAACTCTGGTCCAGGCTCTCCAGTGGTGGCTGGACCAGGACAACCTCAGACAGGGGGTTCCATTGCTCCCTCAAGCTCCATCAGTAGTCCTGACTACGGATGCTTCTTTCCTAGGTTGTGGAGCCTAGCTGGGAGCCCTGACAGCTCAGGGGGTCTGGTCTCCTCAGGAGTCTCTTCCTCATATCAACCTTGTGGAACTCAGGGCAGTTTTCCTAGCCTTTCAGACCTTCTCAGATTCAGTCAAGGGCAAGGTGGTCCAAGTAAGGACAGACAACACCACCACAATGTGGTACATCAACAAGCAGGGAGGCACTTGGTCCATGGCCTTGTGCACAGAGGCCACAAAACTATGGTCTCTGGATTATTCCCTTCAGACTTCTCTGGTAGCAGTTCATCTCCCAGGAAAGGACAATGTGTTAGCAGATGCTCTGAGCAGGGTTTCACAGGGACATCATGAATGGTCCCTGGATCCTTACATCCTGAAGATCATTTTCTCCAGATGGGGCACTCCAGAGACAGATCTCTTTGCAGCATCAGACAATCATCAACTTCCTCTGCTTTGTTGCAGACCTCTAGTCCTGGGGACAGTTCCCCAGGATGCTCTCATTCTGGACTGGAAGGGCAGGTTTCTCTATGCCTTCCTTCCTTTCCCTCTGCTGTTCAGAGTTCTGATCAAGTTAAGAACTCAACCCTGTACAGTGATACTAGTGGCTCCAGATTGGGCCAGACTACCTTGGTATCCTCTACTGCTGTCCTTGGCAGTGTCATGTCCCCTGTCTCTTCCCAGGAGATACAATCTCCTGTCCTCCACCCAGGGTTGGATCTGGTACCCCAATCTCCAGTCTCTCAATCTCAAGGCCTGGCTCTTGAAGAGTTAGAATATACAGCATTACATCTCTCTCATGGAGTGCTGGATATCCTGAAGGTCTCCAGGAAACCTTCCACTAGAAAAACATATAATTCCAAATGGAAGAGGTTCAGTATTTGGTGTACTCAGAAAGGCATTGTACCTGATTCTGTAGACATTTCCACAACCTTAGACTACCTAGTTCATCTGAATAGCCTGGGTCTTAGGCCTGCCACTTTGGAGGTTCATCTAGTAGCTGTCTCTGCATTTCTTTGAGCAGGTAAGGGCTCTTCCCTGGCATCTCATCCTGTTTTCAGGAAGTTTTTCAAAGGTCTGGTTCACATTAACCCTCCCTCTAGGGAACCTACTCCGCCTTGGGATATCAATATCTGCATTGCTCAGCTTATGCAGCCACCCTTTGAACCTCTGGCTTCGGACGAGTTGAAATACCTGACCTGGAAAACTGTGTTCCTGGTCGCTATTACTTCTTCCAGGCGGATTAGTGAATTACAGGCCTTGTCAGTGGAACCTGACTTCATATCCTTTCATATGGATAAAGTGGTCCTGAGAACCAATGGGTGGTTCTTGCCCAAAGTGGTGTCAGATTTTCATCTGAACCAGTCTATATCTCTCCCTGTGGTTTTCATTGACCATTCTTCTTCAGGAGAAAGAAGATTACACAGCTTGGATGATAAAAGGGCCCTTAGCTACTACATAGAACATACTAAGGCCCACAGGAAGGACTGTCTTCAATTGTTTCTCACTTATGGTGAAGTGGGGAAAGGTAAGCCTGCCACTAAGAGAACTATTGCCAGGTGGATTGTTTCCTGTATACAATTTTGTTATGATAAATTGGGTAAAACACCCCCTTCAGGCCTGAGGGATTACTTGACTAGGGGTACAGCTGCTACTCTAGCTGTGGCCAGAGATTTACCCTTGTTAGAGATCTGTAAAGCAGCCACCTGAAAAACAGTACATACATTCACCAAGCATTACTCCCTGGACATCCAGGCTAGGAGTGATGCTAGGTTTGGTACAGCAGTACTGCAGAGCTTGTTCCCAAAGTAGGTTCTGCATTCCCTTCTACACAGGGAACTGCTTGGTAGTCTGCATTTTGTCAGAATACAGCAAGACTTCATGCCGTTTGAACAAAAAATTACTCACTATAGTAATGTTGTTTCTTCTAATGGAGTCTTGCTGTATTCTGACCTCCCCCCCACCTCCCCTCTCAGAACCTAGTTTTTGGGAAGTGGGTTGGCAGGTACAGTGTTGCACCTCAGGGGTGTACCTTGTACCCCTCCTCTTTGTGGCGTAGCTGTTATGTTTACTTTTTCTGGTGTTTGATAGCTTAATATTGTCACTAATCTTTCTTCTTGGGTTCTCGACTTGAGTCTTTTGGACCCCAAAAATATTTTGCCTTTTGGCTATATGTTTTGAACAATTTTCATATTATAGTGGTAGTTAGTTAGTTTGCTCGTAAGAATCTGATGGTTGCACTGGGAAGTACCACAGACAGAGGTTTGAAAACCGAGCTCGAGCTCAGCGTTCTATGCTTCTGCATAGAGTTAACCCTTTCCTCTCTGGGGCAGTTCAAGTGCTGGGGATAACTGCATTTTGTCAGAATACAGCAAAACTCCATTAGAAGAAACAACATTACTATGGTGAGTAATTTTTTCTTCTGGCAGTGTAGCTTGGTTACCTTTAACTTTTTAGGTTAGGTTAGTTTGGTGGCTTAGTTCACTTTCTGACAGTTTAGCTTAGTTAGCTTTAACTTTTTAGTTTGGGTTAGTTTGGTGGTTTAGTTCTCTTTCTGCCAGTTTAGTTTAGTTAGCTTGAACTTTTTAGTTTAGGTTAGCTTGATGGTTTAGTTCTCTTTCTGACAGTTTAGCTTAGTTAGCTTTAACTTTTTAGTTTAGGTTAGTTTGGTGGCTTAGTTCTCTTTCTGACAGTTTAATTTAGTTAGTTTTAGCTTTTTAGTTTAGATTAGTTTTGTGGTTTAGCTCTCTTTCTGCCAGTTTAGCTTAGTTAGCTTTAACATTGTAGTTTAGGTTAGTTTGGCGATTTGGTTCTCTTTCTGCCAGTTTAGCTTAGTTAGCTTTAACTTTTTAGTGTAGGTTAGTTTGGCAGTTTAGCTCTCTTTCTGTGACTGGAGTGTGAAACAGCAGACTGATTATACAATCACACTCCTCTCCTATTCGCTGTTTTTTGGTTTTAAATATTAACTCTTGTGTACAATGCTGAGTCAGGAGTGATCATGTATCCCCCCTCCCCAGCCACTGGCGAGAATTTCTGCTTCTGATGTAGGAGATGAAAGGAGACAGCCAGCCAGCCAGATGAATTATGGCAGAGTGAGTGGCTGAGGTGAGAGGTACATATTGCAGTGCTCACCACCCCACCCTGTTTCATTATCATCCTCCCACCCCCAACCCAAGCTGCAGTCCCAAGCTGACTTTCCATTACTGACCGCACAAGCCAGAAGTAAGCAGTGGGTAGAAGGCAGTATGTTTTGCCATGTGTGGTCTGTGCTCCCCCCACCACGAATGGAGTAGCAATACAGTATTTTTTTCAGAATCTGCTGTTGTAACCCCTAGGTGGTGCTATCCCTAAAGTTACTACCCCTGCCTGTATATCTAAGCACAAGCTGAGGGGCCTGGATTCTGTATTAAGGTGCCTCCACCCAGAGTAACAGTATTGGGGGTGTCTGGCCTGTTACAGCCCTTTGGGAAGATACAACTCCCCCCTCCACTAACCCTCCTAGTGGCTTGAACCCCTTAACAGCAGTTAATACACAGTCAGTACATAGAAGTAATAATATGCACACACCCTTCACACTTACCACCAGTGTTGGACCTTCGGCAGTATCCCTGGAGACCCCCTTTAAAACAAGTTTAGCAAAGCAACTGTACACTTTCAGTACTGTAACCCAACTAATAATATGCATAACAGCCAGGTTAACCATGAAACAAGAAAATCAGATTTATTCCGGGGACGTGAACAAGGAAGGGGTGAGAATTTAGCTAAATGATTTGTGTTCTGATTTAAGTCCGGTTTTGGCATTTACTTTTTAGTCCCAATAATGCAGTCCTACAGCACTGGGTACCCAGGGTAGAAACTGGCTAGCCTGAGGTATTGCTTGGGGGTGGTCGGCATTACAGCTGATGTTGGGGCCCTTGATGGAAAGAAAAGGCTTTTTTTTTTTTGTTTTATCTTTTGTAGACTTTATTTCTGCACCTTACTCCAAGGGGAACTCTCTCTGGCGACTTCCTTACCCAGTATCTACCTCCCATTGTGAAGCTGCTCCTGTCTCCTCACTGCGATTCCAGCGACACTGGAACAAACAGAAATTAAGCTAAAGGAGCACTCTCAACACCAGAAATAGCTGCAAAATGCAAAAAAGTTTATTCCAACAAGACCAGACCCATCTGTTCCCCTAAGCTCCATTCAGGGAGTCACTGTTCAAAAGCTCTAGCTGCTCACACTTCAAGCTCCAAAGCTAACTGACCCACTGTCTCTTGCAGTACTGGGCATTTCCCTTAGATTCCAGGATTTGGGTTGGCTGGGGAAAGCTGGCAGTCACAGTTAGGACTCACTCTCTCATCAGTTTAGGCACCAACCCCAAAACAACAAAAACTACAGTTTTCCTTCCCACGTGAGCCAGAATCCATTTTAAGTCCCCAGAGTCTGATTGTTCCAATTACTGGAAGTCCAAGACCTAACATGGTGGCTCCCATTTCAAAAGCAAACTGCAAGGAAAGCAGGTTAATCAAACGTCTCCAATTCAAAGACAGTGATACAGTACATTAGCAGTAAATAAGTACAGTTTTCACACCGGCTCCCTCTGCACTATTATTGACTGTAGAGCAGAGCAAGTCAGAGCGGTGTCTGCCCAGCTGCAAGCCCTAAATCACTCGGCCACAGCCCAGACCATTCACTATACACAGGTTAGCTAGCTTCTTAAAGGGACAGATGCTGAGGCACAGCATGGCACTCTCACATAAATGAACAGAGGGAGACAGATATCCCTGGATCTATAATCACTACAGGATACCAGCCTGGCAGTGGGCATTAAAGGAGCCCAGGAAGACATTAAGGTAAACCCCAGATTAGTGGGTGGGGGGGTTACACTGTAGAGCTCACTGCTCAGAACAGATTATGGTCAGCAACTGTACTATGATGGGGACCCAGGTCCCAAGATCAGAATAATAGGAAGAGTGAGTTTATTGTGTCCAGTGACAGTTTGAGTGTGTGTGTGTGGGGGGGAGCTCTCACTTGCTAAGTGAGAATAAAACATGGTGGAAATTTTTTTTAAATCTATGGGTACGGTAATCTTAGAACAATATGAGGCAACAGAGACTGGGACTCGTTATTTCCCAGCCTCTGTTGTCTCATACTGGACTAGCTGATTGCCGCGTTTAGCCACTCAGGATCGAGATTACACTTTACCTGTTTTTCAAGGTACATTACTGTATCCAAATTCAGCCTGCAGTTTAAAGAACAAAGAGAGAAATGTTCGGTTTATGCGAATGAGAGGGTTGGCTTCTATATACTGAACCCTAATCAAGTTTTTATTTTTGAAACTTTCAGTGTGTGTGATTTAGTGACAAGTTAACCTATTTTGTAAATTCTGCATGAGGAGACGGGGAGAGCAGAAAGTGGGAAACAGCACTAGGATGTTTTGGGATCATCTGGTAGTAAGGGAATGAAATCATTTTACAACTGCTCACAGAGATTTGATTGTTGTCTCACAAGATAGTTGCCGCTCATGAAGCCCCCTTTATTACAGGTCTTCACGTGCTGCAGCAGCTCTCGTGCTCGTCACTGGAGAGAAAAAAAGAAATGGGTCATAATTCCATATAACGATATCTCTGTTTTTTGCTTTGCAGAAGTAATATCCTGACTGAGGTGACACCAGATAGGCCTGCATTGATTTTTGTTAATAGAAAAGGTAATACAACAGACTTACATTTATGGTTCTTTTTTATTTGTATTTACAATGTATATGTTGCTTAATACTCTATAAAATAGTTCAAGTCCATCATTTTTCAGTGCATAAACGGCTGTGGCATGCTAATAATATCACCTTGGAGGAGTTCTGGGCACTTGGATTTTAGATTGCCCTCCCAATAATAAATAACTGGCAGTGATACAATGTAAACCATGAAGATACTGTATTGGTTGTGTTTTGTGGGTAGAGACGTTCAGTGTTATTCCTGTTCTGTATATCTGTACATATTTCACTTTGTGGATGACACAGTGCCAAAACACAACAGTATTTCTCAGTCTAGACCTTAACAAGCATTTGTCAATGCCGAATGTTGTCTCGCTGGCATTGGCATTGGTAGTGCTGAAGTTAGAGATGCATAATAGGAATGTCAGTGAAGTATTGAAGTGACGCCAACCCCACCCCCACCCTGTAGAGACTGACAGGCGTTGGGGTGTGCCTTTGGGTCATCAGCTATAATGCTCATACCATTGTACCTCGCCATACCCTGTAGACACTGACAAGTGTTGTGATGTGCTTTGGGGTCTTTGGGCATTATACTTACCCCATTTCATAAGGAAATACGCTGAGGTGGGTGCAGTATAGGAGAATGGGGTGAACTTTGTGGCCAAACAGTGTAAGGCACACCATGATGCCTATCACTGGCTGCAGGGCTGGGGTAGGCGTGGAATGGCATGAGCATTAGAGCCGATGATCCCAAGTCACACCCCTGATGCCTGTCAGTCTCTACAGAGTGGGGTGCTACAGTTGGAAACCCTAACACCATAGGCATGTGTTGGTATTTTCACTCCAAATTTTCAACATGGGCTTTTTGTGAGTCCACCTCATGAAAAGTGGCACTATCAGTTTGTTAGCTGAAAGGTAGTTTTGCACAGCGGCTATGCCATTTGGCAACAGAGGGATGAAAACATATTTTGGGCAGGATGTGGAAAATGACAACTGTATTGTTCATGAGGAGGCATAAAAAAATGGCAACGTTGAAAATCTGGAGTGAAAATATAAAAAATTGGTGAAGTCATGAGCATGCATAGAAGTGCGCAACACCGTCCGTAACCCAATTATTTTGGGGAGTTTGTTAGCCACATTTTTAACACAGGCATTTTGGGACCCCCCCTCATGAACAGTGGCACTGTGATTTTGTTAATCTGTCCCAAAAGATGATTTCCCACAGCGACCACGCCATTGTGCACCACAAGTGCGGAAACACATTTTGGGCAGGATGTAAAAAATGACAGCTATACTGTTCATAAGGAGGTGTGAAAAAATGCCAGTGTTGAAAATCTGGCATGGAAATATTGCAAATTTGCGAAGTTACAAGGGTTCGTGGAAACTACGCAACGCACGCTTGTAACACAGTCATTTTATGGACTTTCGGCACCAAATTTTCAACATAGGCATTTTAGGACCTCTGCTCATGAACAGTGTCATTGTCATTTCCAAAAACTGTCCTGAAAACTGATTTCACACAGCGACCGCACTATTTTGCGCCGGACGGGCAAAAACACATTTCGGCCAGGATATGTAAAATTACAGCTGTACTGTTAATAAGGAGGTGTAGGAAAATGGCAATTGTGAAAATCTGGAGTGAAAATATTACAAATTCACGGAGTTACCAGCGTGCGTGGAAACTGAGCAACGCACGCCCATAAAATAGCCATTTTTTGGATTTTTTACACAAAATTTGCAGCATAGGCTTTTTGACAGCCCCCCTCATGAAGAGTCATACTGTTGTTTCGTTAATCAGTCCTGAAAGGTGATTCCGCACAGTGACCACAACATCACCTTTAGGGACTGAATAACGCCATGACAGTGCCTGAATTCATTAAGAGCAGTCCCAAAAACCCCATGTTGAAAATTTGGTGTCAAAATTCCCAAAAATGCCCAAGATATGCACCAAAGTTGAAAAAACTCTATTTATGCCATTATGCAGCTTACCTGCATTTCTTCAGTTCGCGGTTGGCTTTGAAGAGTGCAGACGTGTTCGGTCCACAAAGATGTCGTGCTGGACTCCGGGGGTCAGTATGGGTTGAGGGGTGTGGGGAGGCAGGGTGTGCAGAGGGTGGGCACAGGTTGCGGAGGGGCAGGAGACCACGAGGGACTGTTTTCTTTACATATAAAATAAAATAAAAAACACCACAGGACTTTTTTTACAGGGTATTTAACGCTGGGGTGGGCTCCCAGCATGCCATGCAAGTGTTTTGGGGGATGCAGTAGCCGACGGGATTGGGCACCCTGTCGGCTATATGGAGGAGGCAGGGGACACAGGCTGAGGATTGGGCACACCCTCGGCACAGAACAAAGGGGACATCATGCCAATGGGGAAGTGGTCTCCCATTGGCGGAATGAGCTGGGAAAGGGGGGACGAGAAGCCGACCAGGGATTGGGCCCACCGTCGACAAGAAAGGTGTTTTGGGGGGCATGATGTAGAGGTTGGGCACCCCTTGGCACACAGCAGAAATCGGGGGGAAATTATGCCAGTGGGGAGTGGGCTCCCCCATCGGCTTTGTGAACAGGCAGCAGCGGCAGTCACTGCCGCCATGTTGCCTGCATGTCGGCAGTCATGTTGTGGTCACGCTGTATGAGGGCTTTGCTCTCATTGCAGTGGACCTTTTCTCAGATCTGGTGGCCACATTAGCTATGCAGGGTGTCAGCCCCTGCTGCTGGCTGATTGAGGAATGAGGGATGCACTTACTGATGTGTGCCCTGCATTTGCCCAACAGTGACCGTGCCTCCAAATCTGCTACTACGGCAGTATGTTGGCTGCGCATGTGCGAGCCAACATAAAAAGCAGTCATTGCTTGCTCAATTCAGGGTGAGTTTCCAGTTGCTCAAGTTACACTCTCAGCTCTTCTTTGAAATGGGGCTAAATAGGACCCTATATGAGGTGTGTAAAATGCTGACTCCTGCTGAAGAAAGAAAAGCAGAGAAGTGGGACATTTCTGATAAATGCTCATTAAAAATTGAAGATGTCGCCAGGGCAATGAAAAAAATAAAGGTTAGTAAAGCAGTGGGACCTAACTGCATTCCTAACTGGGTAAGGAAGTAGGGAGCTGACCTTACAGCATCATGGGTATGCAATATTTTTAATAAATTAATGATAATAGGAAAAATGCCTGAACAGTGGAAACAGGCAAGAGTTATCCCCTTAGCAAAACTGCCAAGCCACAAGTTCTTGAAAAGGACTTTCCACCCATTTCCATTCTGTGTGTAACAGCAACAATTTGTGACTGTTTTTTTAATGAAAAGGATTGCTGAGTACTTGTCAAGCATTACTGATGAAAACCGGATCGGTTCACTGAGGGGCAGCTCCACTGCTCTGGCAGTTCTGAAGTTTGTAGATATTTGTATGAAAGCAAGGGATGAGGGAAAAATGATACATGCAGTTTGGGTCGATTCAATGACCCACGCAACCAGAATAATGTTATGCTTGTGCAACTATATTACAATGTTGTGGCCGTTCACACGCTCTATTCCATTACCACCCTGTAGGGGTACTGATGGTAAGGAACCCTGTAGGAGGGTTCCACCCATAGAGGTGCCACGGGAAGGGTCCCTTGGTTAAAGCTACCTTAGGAAGGAACCCACTGGGAGTAGAGAGGTGAGCCACTGGAGGAGGAGGAAGGGAGGTTGGAGGAGCAAAGAGAAAGTGCTTCAGAGCTAGACTGAAAGGAACTGCTTATACAGCTCAAGAAGTAGGCATGACTGGTTGCTCACCCACTGAACTGCAGGTGTAGCCTTATATTTCAATGGCTTACACAACCAGAATGGTGTTATGCTTGTGCAACTATATTCCAATGTTTTGGCCATGCGCGCTCTCTATTCCATTCGGAATTACCACTCTGTAGGAGTACTGAAAGCAAGGAACCCTGTAAGAGGGTTCCACCCCTTTATTTATTTGAAAAAGTTTCACCAGGAAGTACATCATGAACTGCAATAGCTAATTTCCAGAAGTGTTCAGGGGGAGGGGTATACAAAGGAGGGTGCAATAAACATTAAAGTAATAGTTAATGCAGAAACATACAGCACAATATAGAGAGAGGTCATTACAACACAGAAGCATACAACTAGAAATGGTAACATATACAGTAGTGTAACAAAGAGACAATCATATATACACTAACAGGGTAGGCTAAACTTTAAGCAGTGCAAAACAGGCTTTGGCTATGCTATATACATTTGGTTACAGATAAACCAAAGGAACACTACATGTAAAGTGTTAGCTTTTACATTGCTATGAGTGAGGCGTAGACACTAAAGTGCTATAGCCACCCAGTTTATAGCATGGGGTATGGATAGGGTTGTGAGAGGAGGGGGAAGAGAAACCAGGAAGAAGGGGTGATACAGAGAGAGGAAGGAGGGTAAGAGATTGGGGTAGAAGATAGGTTGGATATAGGGGAGAAATTATGTGAGAATACAGGTTACAATTGCAGGTGGAAGCAGGAGCTAGACAGGAGGTGGTATAGAGAGTAGGGAGAGGTGGCTGAATGGACTAGGAGAGGGAGTGAATTCCAGAGCTTAGGGGAGACATAGGTGAGGTTACAGCTTACAACTGCAGGTGTGGGAGGAGAGGCTGTGCAGGAGGGAGGATAGACAGTAGGGAAAGGTAGCTGAACGGACTAGGAGAGGGAGTGAATTCCAGAGCTTAGGTGAGAAATAGGTGAGGTTATAGCTTACAGTTGCAGGTGTGGGAGGAGAGGCTATGCAGGAGGGAGGATAGACAGTAGGGAGAGGTGGCTGAATGGATTGGGAGAGGGAGGGAATTCCAGAGCTTAGGGAATTGGTAGGAGAAGATAGACTGGCCAGCTGCAGAGGATCTAGGGGGAGAGCAAGGGAGCAGGTGTGGGAGCTGCAGAGGGCATAGGAGTTAGGGCAAAGGAAGGGAGAGGGCAGAGGACAGGTAGAAAGGGAGTGAGCCAAGACAATACTTGGCAATAAATGAGGAGCAGTGTGCCATATGCTTAGGTTCAAGGGAGGGAAAAAAGAGAGGGACATATGAAGAATATAAATGCCCCCCTTACGGTGACACCAGCACAGTGAAATACACACCTGTCGGCAAAATGGTCACTTTGCCAGTCAGTCGCTGTGTTGGTGTGCCCGAGACAAGGGCATGCTGTCTCCTGGTCCTGCACCCCCACCCTGACTCAACTCTGACTGAAGTTTAGAATCCAAAAGATGGGTGGTGGGGGGCAGAGCCCCCTGCATGGGGGGTTCAGGGGGCACAACCACCCGATTAAAAAACAGGACCAGCAGACACACAGGAATCATGTTGACTGCAACTTGCGGGTGACATGATTCCTGTCAGTGAAATGCTGGTCGACATAAAGTATGTCGAACTGGCATGGTAGAGCCCAAAGAATACAGTGATGAGTATGCGTAGGGCTGTTCAAAGCAAAGTGACAGAATGAGTTAAAGAGAGAATCCAGTCTGGAAAGGGTAGATTTGGGGGCAGAGCTGTAGGCTATGTCGAATATGGGGATAATACTTTTCTGTATGACAGCTCTACGGGCCGGGAGTGGGATGCAGTTGCGGTGGTGGTACAGTGTTCCCAATTTAGATAGGATTTTTTTTACATATGGCATCAATGTGTTCAAAGAAGTCGAGGTGGTTGTCAAGCCAGACCCCTAGAGGTGCCACGGTAAGGGTCCCTTGGCTAAAGGTACCTTAGGAAGGAACCCCAGAAGAATTGTAGCAGCGATCAATGACTAGGAGGTAGAGAAGCAGACTGACAGCGACAGGCAGTTTAATGAAACACAAATGAGATGCACAAGTTAGCAGGATAACTCCAACAATATGGCTTGCACTATTGACAGCAAGGGACTTCCTAAGGAGAGGCAACGGCTAGTAGGGCCACCATCCATCTCCATCCAGCAGCGGAACCACTAACTAAGTATTGTGATCTGCAGCATAAAGGGGAGGAAAAAAAAACACCTTTCAGTAGGAAATCTCTGGGGATCCAAGGCCAAGATCACTTTCCCTCCAGGCTTAGGATATTTTATTACGTGATGGCTCTGATGCTAGATTTGAAATTCAGTTCAAGGGGGTGGAAAATATTTTGATTTGGTGGAGGGTTCTCATTCTGTCCCTCTAATGGGAACACCGTGAAGGGTTATGAGAGTTCTCTGCAACAAGTGCCTCCAAGGCAGAAGGAGGAGAGCAATGACCGCTGAGCCACTCAACTGGCTTACCAATCTAAAATACAAACCAGATGAACCAGAGGTAATCATCGGGAGAAGTATTTAAGATGCAGTGGTAGTAAATTAATACTACAGCCAAAGGGGGAACGCATGAAACTACCCTTCGCAGCTAGTCATAAATGCTACATCAAGAAGCTCCACAGCACATGACTTGGTAAAGCTCCACCTGGAGTAAAGACATTCCCACTATGGGTCAGAAAGGAAGAACCCCACTCAGGCTTCACACGCTCAGGATGTGGACTAGAGTGCAAAGCTAGAACATCAGCTGAGAGAGAGCTCAGATCCAGTACATTGATGGGCATAGTCAGCTAGTCTCTTCTAGCAATGGAGCAGGGCATACATGATAATGTAAGGATTAACAGGCAACGAGCAGCATGGTAAACACCTTTAGCAATGGTACAGGCCATACAGTACATGGTAATGCAGGGAGTAATAGGCAACGAGCAGCATGGTAAACACCATTAGTAATGCTACAGGACATACAGTACATGGTAATGCAGGGAGTAACAGGCAACAAGCAGCATGGTAAACACCTTTAGCAATGCTACAGGCCATACAATACATGGTAATGCAGGGAGTTACAGGCAATGAGCAGCATGGTAAACACCTTTAACAATGGTACAGGCGATACAGTACATGTTAGTGCAGGGAGTAACAGGCAACGAGCAGCATGGTAAACACCTTTAGTAATGGTACAGGCCATACAGTACATGGTAATGCAGGAAGTAACAGGCAATGAGCAGCATGGTAAACATCTTTAACAATGGTACAGGCCATACAGTACATGGTAGTGCAGGGAGTAACAGGCAATGAGCAGCATGGTAAACACATTTAGTAATGGTACAGGCCATACAGTATGGGGTAATGCAGGGAGTAACAGGCAATGAGAAGCATGGTAAACACCTTTAGTAATGGTACAAGCCATACAGTACATGGTAATGCAGGGAGTAACAGGCAACAAGCAGCATGGTAAACACCTTTAGCAATGGTACAGGCCATACAGTACATGTTAATGCAGGGAGTAACAGGCAATGAGCAGCATGGTAAACACCATTAGTAATGCTACAGGCCATACAGTACATGGTAATGCAGGGAGTAACAGGCAACAAGCAGCATGGTAAACACCTTTAGCAATGGTACAGGCCATACAGTACATGTCATGCAGGAGTAACAGGCAATGAGCAGCATGGTAAACACCATTAGTAATGCTACAGGCCATACAGTACATGGTAATGCAGGGAGTAACAGGCAACAAGCAGCATGGTAAACACCTTTAGCAATGGTACAGGCCATACAGTACATGGTAATGCAGGGAGTAACAGGCAACAAGCAGCATGGTAAACACCTTTAGTAATGGTACAGGCCATACAGTACATGGTAGTGCAGGGAGTAATATGCAACGAGCAGCATGGTAAACACCTTTAGTAATGGTACAGGCCATACAGTACATGGTAATGCAGGGAGTAACAGGCAACGAGCAGCATGGTAAACACCTTTAGTAATGGTACAGGCCATACAGTACATGGTAATGCAGGGAGTAACAGGCAACAAGCAGCATGGTAAACACCTTTAGCAAAGCTACAGGCCATACAGTACATGGTAATGCAGGGAGTTACAGGCAATGAGCAGCATGGTAAACACCTTTAACAATGGTACAGGCCATACAGTACATGGTAGTGCAGGGAGTAACAGGCAACGAGCAGCATGGTAAACACCTTTAGTAATGCTACAGGCCATACAGTACATGGTAATGCAGGGAGTAACAGGCAACAAGCAGCATGGTAAACACCTTTAGCAATGCTACAGGCCATACAGTACATGGTAATGTAGGGAGTTACAGGCAACAAGCAGCATGGTAAACATCTTTAACAATGGTACAGGCCATACAGTGCATGGTAATGCAGGGAGTAACAGGCAATGAGCAACATTGTAAACACGCTTAGCAATGGTACAGGCTGTACAGTATGGGGTAATGCAGGGGGTAACAGGCAATGAGCAGCATGGTAAACACCTTTAGTAATGGTACAGGCCATACAGTACATGGTATTGCAGGGAGTAACAGGCAATGAGCAGCATGGTAAACACCTTTAGCAATGCTACAGGCCATACAGTACGTGGTAATACAGAGGGTAACAGGCAACGAGCAGCATGGTTAGCACATTTAGCAATGGTACAGGCCATACAGTATGTGGCAATGCAGGGGGTAACAGGCAACGAGCAGCATGGTAAACACCTTTAGTAACGGTACAGACCATACAGTATATGGTAATGCAGGGAGCAACAGGCAAGGAGCAACATTGTAAACATGCTTAGCAATGGTACAGGCCGTACAGTATGGGGTAATGCAGGGAGTAACAGGCAACGAGCAGCATGGTAAACACCTTTAGTAATAGTACAGGCCATACCATACCTGGTAATGCAGGGGGTAACAGGCAACAAGCAGCATGGTAAACACCTTTAGCAATGATACAGGCCATACGATACATGATAACGCAGGGAGTAACAGGCAACGAGCAGCGTGGTAAACAACTTTAGCAATGGTACAGGCCATACAGTACATGGTATTAGATACATAGATACATAGATACATAGATAGTGTCGGCAGATAAGGGCCTATGGCCCACCTAGTCTGCCCATTTGAGCTTGTAAGTTAAGTTTGTTTTCCTAGAAGTCTATTTCCCCTTACCCCTGACCTCTAGAATTCCTTTATGTCTATCCCATGCATTCTTAAATCCTGTGATTGTTTCAGTCCCCACCACTTCCTCTGGCAGGGTGTTCCACTTGTCCACCACCCGTTCTGTGAAGAAATTCTTTCTCATGTTTCCTCTGAATCGTCCTCCCTCCAACTTCATCCCATGCCCTCTAGTCCTGAAACATCTTTTTCGCTTAAAAATAGTGTTTTCCTGCACCCTGTTCCTCTCTGTAAGATACTTGTATGTCTCTATCATATCCCTCTCTCTCTCTCCTCCCAGGAGTACATGTTCAGTTCCTTCAACCTGTCTTCATAGGACTTGTGATGCAATCCATGCACCATCTTTGTTGCCTCCTCTGAACCTTCTCTACCCTGTCTATGTCCATACTTAGGTATGGTCTCCAGAACTGTACACTGTACTCCAGGTGGGGGCCTCACTAGTGTCTTGTATAGCGGAATTATGACCTCCCTTTTCCTGCTGGTGATGCCCTGCCTATACATCCCAGCATCCTATTTGCTTTACCTGATGCCTTGTCACACTGTTTCCCTACCTTGAGGTCATCAGGATGACAACCCCAAGATCCTTTCCTGCTTGGTGCATGCTATATCCTCACCCCCAACTGATATATTGTGCCAGGGTTTTTGTGCCCCATATGCATTATCTTGCACTTCTTTGCATTGAATTTCAACTGCCAAACCCTTGACCATTCTTCAAGTTTCTGCAGGTCCCTTCTCATTCTGTCTACACCCTCTGGTGTGTCTACTCTGTTACAGAGCTTTGTGTCATCAGCGAACAGTGAAATTCTGCCTTCTAGATCCTGTGCAATGTCACTGATGAAGATGTTGAATAGGACCGGTCCCAGCACTGATCCCTGTGGTACCCCAGTGGTCACTCTTCCCTCTGTGGAGTGACAGCCATTTACCACCACCCTCTGTGTTTGTGTATTGCAGGGAGTAACAGGCAATGAGCAACATTGTGAACACGCTTAGCAATGGTACAGGCCATACAGTATGGGGTAATGCAGGGAGTAACAGGCAACGAGCAGCACGGTAAACACCTTTAGTAACGGTACAGACCATACAGTATATGGTAATGCAGGAAGTAACAGGCAAGGACAAACATTGTAAACACGCTTAGCAATGGTACAGGCCGTACAGTATGGGGTAATGCAGTGGGTAACAGGCAATGAGCAGCATGGTAAACACCTTTAGTAATGGTACAGGCCATACAGTACATGGTAATGCAGGGAGTAACAGGCAACTAGCAGCATGGTAAACACCATTAGTAATGCTACAGGCCATACTGAACGTGGTAATGCAGGGGGTAGCAGGCAATGAGCAGCATGGTAAACACCTTTAGTAATGGTACAGGCCAAACAGTACATGGTAATGCAGGGAGTAACAGGCAACGAGCAGCATGGTAAACACCATAAGTAATGGTACAGGCCATACAGTACGTGGTAATGCAGGGGGAAACAGGCAACGAGCAGCATGGTAAACACCTTCAGTAATGATACAGGCCATACAGTACCTGGTGATGCAGGGGGTAACAGGCAATGAGCAGCATGGTAAACACCTTTAGTAATAGTACAGGCCATACCATACCTGGTAATGCAGGGGGTAACAGGCAACAAGCAGCATGGTAAACACCTTTAGCAATGCTACAGGCCAAACAGTACATGATAATGCAGGGAGTAACAGGCAACGAGCAGCGTGGTAAACAACTTTAGCAATGGTACAGGCCATTCAGTACGTGGTAATGCAGGAAGTAACAGGCAACAAGCAGCATGGTAAACACCTTTAGTAATGTTACAGGTTATACAGTACATGGTAATGCAGGGAGTAACAGGGAACGAGCAGCATGGTAAACAACCTTAGCAATGGTACAGGCCATACAGTACATGGTATTGCAGGGAGTAACATGCAATGAGCAACATTGTGAACACGCTTAGCAATGGTACAGGCCATACAGTATGGGGTAATGCAGGGAGTAACAGGCAACGAGCAGCAAGGTAAACACCTTTAGCATGGCACGGGCCATACAGTACGTGGTAATGCAGGGAGTAACAGGCAACAAGTAGCATGGTAAACACCTTTAGCAACTGTGTAGGCCATGCAGTACACGGTAATGCAGGGAGTAACAGGCAATGAGTAACATTGCAAACACACTTAAGAATGGTACAGGCCATACAATATGGGGTAATGCAGGGAGTAACAGGAAATGAGCAGCATGGTAAACACCTTTAGCAATGGTACAGGCCATACAGTACATGGTAAAGCAGGGAGTAATAGGCAATGAGCAGTATAGTAAACACCATTAGTAATGCTACAGAACATACAGTACATGGTAATGCAGGGAGTAACAGGCAACAAGCAGCATGGTAAACACCTTTAGCAATGGTACAAGCCATAAAGTACATGTTAATGCAGGGAGTTACAGGCAATGAGCAACATTGTGAACATGCTTAGCAATAGTACAGGCCATACAGTATGGGGTAATGCAGGGAGTAACAGGCAATGAGCAGCAAGGTAAACACCTTTAGCATGGCATGGGCCATACAGTACGTGGCAATGCAGGGAGTAACAGGCAACAAGCAGCATGGTAAACACCTTTAGCAATGGTATAGGCCATACAGTACATGGTAATGCAAGGAGTAACAGGCAATGAGTAACATTGCAAACACACATAGCAATGGGGCAGGCCATACAGTATGGGGTAATGCAGGGAGTAACAGGCAATGAGAGCCTAGAGACCGCCTCTGTGTTCAGACGTACTGGCAGTTCTGCTGACACAGAGCAACCTCTTGAAAAAGAATCCAAAGTTTTGGATCATTCAGCTAGTAAAGTCTATGCAGTCTCTTCCTTAGGCCTTCGTCAGGCAAGTTTGGCCATCATCATGGCACACTTCTCCCATGCTTTCTTGGGGTATTTGGATAAAGTCCTCCCACACCTCCCCACAGACATGCAGACCACGGTCAAGCAAGTCCGGAATCAGGGCCGGGCTGTTGCCAAACAGCAGCTTCAGACAGCACTGGACATTAGGGATTCTTGTGCCCGCTCGATGGCAGCCGCAGTTGCCTCTCACCACAGGGCTTGGCTGAGACTATCATCCTTTCCGGTGGTTACTCAGCATAAGCTCACTGATGTGCCTTTCCTAGGCACTGACCTCTTTGTCCCAGGTGTGGCTGGTCACCTTCAGTGAATTGAGCAGTTCAGTGCCACCTTGGACGTTACTTCTGCAAAAGGTCCTTTCAGTAAGAGACAGCAGAAGAAGAAGAAGCCTTTTCAGCATTCTTCCCCTGTGGCCCAGCAGTCCTCCTTTCAAGGAGGTCAGTAGCAGCAGGCTCAAGCTTGGCACCCCTGGTCCAAGCCCAGACCCTCCCAGGACCATAAAGGAAGCCGAGGTTCAGGTCCTGGATCATCCTCCTCCAAGCCTGCTCAGTGACGGGATGGGGGCTGCCACCCCCTCTCCCGTCATGACGGCTCTGGGTTCTCCAATGGGGCACTGGCTCCACCACTTCCTTTCCACATGGTCCACTATTACCATGGACAGGTGGGTTCTCAAGGTGGTCAGTCAGGGTCGGCCTCTAGAATTCAAGCAGTACCCTCCAAGCAAAACCCGTGCCCCCCCGGGAGGAAAGACTATCCATCCATACCCAGTCGGCTGTCCGAGATGATATCGCTCAGCTCATCCTCAAGGAGGCAGTAGCTCCAGTGGCAAATTCTCCAGCAGACCCAGGCTTTTTCTCTAGGTACTTCATGGTGCCCAAGCAGATGGGGGGCTGGTGCCCCATTCTAGATCTCCACAACCTGAATCAGTATCTCAGGTCACGCACCTTTTGGATGGTCACTCTGTCCCAGATCATACCATCCTTGGAGCGAAACATGTGGTTCTGTTCACTGGATCTGCAGGACACATTCTTTCACATCCCAATCCATCCATCTCATTGGTTCTGCCACTTCAGAGTCGAAGGGACCCTATACCAGCTCTGACCATGCCATTCGGTCTGTCATCGGCCCCAAAGGTCTTCACCAAATGCATTGCAGTGGTGGCAGCCCATCTCAGGTGTTGGGGGGTCAGAATTTACCCCTCTCTAAACAATTGGCTCTTAGCAGGTCCCACCCATCAGGAGGTGGAGAGGTCCAGGGACCTGGCCCTCCAGACCTGCTCCCAACTCGGCCTCCTGATCAACGAGGCCAAGTCGGAACTCATGCCCTCCCAGGTGATGTGCTTCATCAGGGCAGAGCTCGACTCTCATTAAGCCAGAGTTTGGCAGTTGGAGAACAGGGCGGAGGTTCTCTCCTCCTTTGCCCAATAATTTCTGGTTGGGCAATTGCACCCTGCCGAGACATTCTGCGCCTTCTGGGTTACATGGCGGCATGCACCTCAGTGATCCATTGGGCCCTGGTTGCACATGCGCCCCCTCCAATGGGAGCTGGCCACCCAGTGCACTCAGTGCTATGGTCATTTTGACTGGCTAATCACTGTAACCCAGAAGATGTGGGATGCTCTCCAGTGGTGGACCGCCCGAGAACGTATGCAGGAACGGATCCCATTTGTCCACCCTGAGCCGACAGCCATTCTCATGACCGATGCCTCTCTCATGGCCTGGGGAGCCCACATGGGGGACAAAAGAGCCCATGGGTTCTGGATCCCCAAGGAGTCCCGATACCACATCAACCTGTTGGAGCTCAGAGCAGTCAGACTGGCACTGTCAGCTTTCGCTCCTCATCTCCGGGGTCAAGTGGTTCAAGTCCAGATGGACAATACCATGACCATGCACTACCTTAACAAACAGGGCGGCATGCCCTCCCATCTGCTTTACAGGGAGGCACTCCACATCTGGAACCTCATCAGCAGTCCTCCTTTCAAGGAGGTCAGCAGCAGCAGCAGGCTCAAGCTTGGTACCCCTGGTCCAAGCCCATACCCTCCCAGGACCATAAAGGAAGCTGAGGTTCAGGTCCTGGATCATTCTCCTCCAAGCCTGATCAGTGACGGGACGGGGGCTATCACCCCCCCTCTCCCATCATACCGGCTCTGGGTCCTCCAGTGGGGGGGCTGGCTCCACCACTTACTTTCCGCATTACCGTGGACAGGTGGGTTCTCGAGGTGGTCGATCATGGTCTGCCTCTGGAATTCGAGCAGTACCCTCCAAGCCAAGCCCGTGCCCCCCCGGGAGGAAAGACTATCCATCCATACCCAGTCGGCTCTCCAAGGTGACATCGCTCAGCTCCTCCTCAAGGAGGCAGTAGCTCCAGTGGTGGATTCTCCAGCAGACCCAGGCTTTTTCTCCAGGTACTTCCTGGTGCCCAAGCAGATGGGGGTCTGGTGTCCCATTCTAGATCTCCACGACCTGAATCAGTATCTCAGGTCACGCATCTTTCGGATGGTCACTCTGTCCCAGATCATACCATCCTTGGAGTGAAACATGTGGTTCTGTTCACTGGATCTGCAGGATGTGTTCTTTCACATCCCAATCCATCCGTCTCATTGGCAGTTCCTCCACTTCAGAGTCGAAGGGACCCTATACGAGTTCCAGCCATGCCGTTCAGCCTGTCATCAGCCCCACAGGTCTTCACCAAATGCATTGCAGTGGTGGCAGCCCATCTCAGGTGTTGGGGGGTCAGAATTTACCCCTACCTCAAAATTGGCTCTTAGCAGATCCCACCCATCAGGAGGTGGAGAGGTCCAGGGACCTGGCCCTCCAGACCTGCTCCCAACTCAGCCTCCTGATCAACGAGGCCAAGTCAGAACTCATGCCCTCCCAGGTGATGTGCTTCATCGGGGCAGAACTTGACTCTCATCAAGCCAGAGCTTGGCTCCTGGAAGACAGGGTGGAGGTTCTCTCCTCCTTTGCCCAATCATTTCTGGTTGGGCAACTGCGCCCTGCCCAGGACTTTCTGTGCCTTCTGGGTTACATGGCGGCGTGCACCTCAGTGATCCATTGGGACCTGGTTGCACATGCACCCCCTCCAATGGGAGCTGGCCACCCAGTGCACTCAGTGCCATGGTCATTTCGACTGGCTAATCACTGTAACCCAGAAGATGTGGGACGCTCTCCAATGGTGGACCACCCGAGACCGTATGCAGGAAGAGATCCCGTTTGTCCACCCCAAGCCAATGGCCATTCTCATGACCGATGCCTCTTTCATGGGCTGGGGAGCCCACATGGGGGACAAAAGAGCCTATGGGTTCTGGAGCCCCGAGGAGTCCCGATACCACATCAACCTGTTGGAGCTCAGAGCAGTCAGACTGGCACTGTCAGCTTTCGCTCATCTCCAGGGTCAAGTGGTTCAAGTCCAGATGGACAATACCACGACCATGTACTACCTGAACAAACAAGGCGGCATGCCCTCCCATCTGCTTTGCAGGGAGGCGCTCCACATCTGGACCCTCATCAGCTGTTTGGAGGCAGATTTCCTAGCCATCCATGTGGCAGGAGCCTCAAACCATCTGGCAGTTGCTCTCAGCCGCTTAGGTGAGACATCCCACGAGTGGTCTCTCCATCCAGAGGTAGCTTACAGCCTGTTTTGCCTCCAGGGAAAACAACAAGCTGAGGCTGTTTCATGCCTGCCCCCCTCAGCAGGGCTCATTGCAGGGGGATGCCTTCTCAAGGCCGTGGACCCCAGGCCTCCTTTACGCCTTCCCTCCATTTTCCTTGATCCACAAGGTGCTCCTCAAGGTGAGGAGGGACAAGGTGAAGGTGATCCTGGTAGCCCCAGACTGGCCGCACCAGTTGTTGTATCTAGATCTCCTCAGCATCAGCTGCAGGCCCCCAGAGCAGCTTCCAGCACGCCCGGACCTGATATCTCTCAATCAGGGGTGGAGGTATACCATCTGGACCTTCAATCTCTGCACCTTACAGCCTAGTTCCTGAGTGGCTAGAGTTCCATGCTTTGGGCCTTTCCGAGGATGTCCTCACTGTGGTGGAGGCATCCAGAAAGGAATCGACCAGGAAATGTTACGCCTTCAAATGGAAAAGGTTTTCCATTTGGTGTCAGGGTAAGGGACTGGACCCTTTGTCCTGTCCAGTGGCTAATATTCTCTACTACCTTTGGTCTCTTTCCGAAGGGGGTCTTCGATCTTTGACCTTTAGGGTGCACCTGGCAGCTATCTCTGCTTACCAGACGTGGGCCGGTCAGCCAACGTTGGTGCAGGGGACAGTGGTCAGGCCCTTTTTCCAAGGCCTGGATCACATATCCCCTCCGGTGCATGAATCTCTACCTCTGTGGGATCTACTGCTGGTACTGGCAAAGCTCATGGGCAAGCAGTTTGAACCAATGCACAAGTGTGCTTTGTCAAGCTTGTCGTGGAAGACGGCCTTCTTGGTGGCTATCACATCTGCTAGAAGGACAGGGGAGCTCCAGGTGCTTTCGGTGGACTCCCCTTATCTGGTTTTCCACAGGGACAAGGTTGTCCTACGCTCCCACCAGAAATTCCTTCAGAAGGTGGTGTCAGAGTTTTACCTTAACCAGGTGTTAACTTTGCCGGTTTACTACCTCAATTACACCTCGGAGGCCGAATACAGGATCCATACCCTGAACCTGAGATGAGCCCTCTCCTATTACAAGGAGAGGGTGGCGGAAATTCGGGGAGAGGTTCGCCAGCTGTTTGTCACCTATGCTGAAGCCACTTCTCTCTGACCTGCAATAAAACAGACAATTGCAAGGTGGATTACTCTGTGCTATGAGCTGGCAGGCATGGAGCCTGCCAGAGGGATAAGAGCTCATTCTACCCACCATACCGCTGCAATGGTGGCTGCTTCCAGGGACATCCCTATCCAGAAAATCTGCTTGGCTGCTATCTGGAAGTCAGCAAACACCTTCATTACCCACTACCACATCGACCTCGAGTCACACCAGGATGCTGGTTTTGGGGCCTCAGTTCTCCAATCTCTGTTTCCTAAGTAGGAGGTGTCCGCCTTGCCTCCTTCCTCCTGGAGAACTGCTAGGAGTCTGTCAAAGAGTGTGGATGAACAACATATCCATGATCCTAGAAGAACAGGTTACTTACCTGTAACAATAGTTCTAGGAGTGGTATATGTTCATCCACACAGTCCCACCCAACCTCCCCAGCTGCGGACGCACAACACCTGGCTTCCAGCAGGCTAAGATCTGGCATCATGGGGTGGAGCCGAGGGTTATACCACCCAGATGGGTGGGAGGAGGCAGCTTGAAGACTTCCGGTGATTCTTAAAGGGGAAAGGGACATGCCAAAGAGTGTGGATGAACAATATGTACTACTCCTAGAACTACTGTTACAGGTGAGTAACCTGTTCTTTTCATACGTGTCCAGAGGGAAATAAATAAAGCAGGTCACTGAGCATGCTCAGAGATTTGTCTTCTTTTATGGAAATACGTTTTTGAGCATGCTCAGGGTGGCCACAGTAAGTGAGATACATTTCTAAGCATGCTCTGTGAACAACTTTATCTTGTTCATGTTACCCAAAATAACACATTTATCGTGTCAAATTTATTTTCACACCTGTTGAATAAACATGCAATATCGCATGGGACTTTTGTGTGTAAGCTCTTTATTTCCTCTGGAATGTTGGCAACAACACCCTCTTGGAACAAGTGGCACAGCCACGAGTGCCAAGGGGCACTGTTGCCTACATGTTCTAGTGCTCTGCTAAATAATCTGTTTGTGCCTCACATAGGATACTGGCTACTAGCCTCTATTGTAGGGAGTCTCTGTCTAACTCCCGGCATCCTCTCATAGCACTTTGGGCTAACAGCACCTCAGATGGGGGTTTACACACCTTCATGGCAAGAACAGCCTGCTGCCACACTCCCCGAGCCCTTGCTAACAGGCACGGCCTGGACAGCGTTCCTGGAACTCAAAGCTGTGTGGCTGTCTCTGTAAATTTTCTAAGGACAATTGCCTTTATCTTGGGACAGCTCTTATTGGCTGTCCGTGGAACATGAGCTCATTGTTTGGTTCCTCATCCTGCCAGGCATTTCCAAATTCCTCCTGACTGGACTATGTCACTACCATTGGCAAGTTTATTTAACCTTTTTTTCCCCCTAATCCAGTATTGCCTCTGATATCTGGTCTGTTGTAATACTCAGTGCTGAATTTCTTCAGTTTAAAGTGTATTTTATTTGTCTACTTTTCCATTTGAAGATTATACTGTAAAGCCACTAGAGGGCACCAAGATGTGTAGGTTGCAATCCTCTTGCCACTGCTCCCCCCAACACTTCTATCGTGCGTCATTCATACCTAAATTCTCTGCCTTTCGTCCATCTCTGTAGTGTCCCTTGCACAGTCTCCCAGGCTATCACTAGGCATACAACATGGCATCTAAACCTGGGTTTGAACTAGGTACCTTTTGTTCCAAAGGCAGCAACCCTACCACTGCGCCACTGTGTCTGCCACAATGTTAGGTGTCAGCAAGACCCACTCATACCTGACCATGGTCACATCTACCACCACTGTACTCCCTCACAACACCCACCCACTCAAACTAACCATACTACTGTTGCTAACCACGTTTTTCCTGCTCAGTGACAACCCCCCAGTTGCCTCTGGTATGTACACACCTTTGCTGCTGGGGGAGACCTCACCCCTCATAGCCTCTCCATCACCCGGTCTCTCCCCATAGTCCCCCACCCCTCCCTCTACCCTCCCGGTCTCTCATCCTTGAGCCCTCCATGTCTCTTCCTCCACCTGGTCATCCCAGCCCTCACGCAGCTGCCCATTCCCTGTTCATCACCTTCTAAGCTTGCCAGTCGCCGCTGCCTGGCAAAACGCCACAATTCATGGCCCTTGTCAGGATCTTCCACTTGTTTCTTCTACTATCTGGCAATGTTCACCCCAATCCTGGCCCAGCAACACCCCCCCCCTCAACTGCGGTCACCCACAGGGCTTCGAATAACCGCTATGAATATCTGCAGCCTGCCTAAAAAAATAGCTCCCCTGCAATCCTAGGCAGCACAGCTCCAACCAGACATTCTGGATTTAACAGAAACCTGGCTGTCAGCCAAGACCCCAGACTCTTTGGTCTCTGTTCCTGGCTACTCTCTCATTAGGCTTGATCATAACAGCAAGAGAGGCGGTGGCTGCTCCTTCTATGTAAATGACTCACTGCATTACCAAGCCCTGCCTGTGCCCTACCTAGACCATGGTGCCCAAGCCCTCTCAATAAAACTCTCTTCTGACCCAAACAGTGCTCCTCTTACTCTCACCATTGCCTACATCCCACCCCGCAGCCAATCCTCTGCTGTAAAACACTCTTTGACTACCTAGCCAGCCCACCTCCACAAAATGGAACAAATCCTAGTTGGGGATGTCATCATAAACTGGCTGGCGAGCTCATCGACACATGTCAAAGATACCTTTGCTGTGTTGGATATGACCCAACTGGTATCCAAACCTACCAGGGCCAACCCCACTAATGGAACCCACACCCTACTAGATATCCTGCTCACTAATCATCCCCATCATATTACCGACCTGGGTGTTCTTCCCAATGCCTTAAGCGACCACTCCCCAATCAACTTCAACTGGTCCTGTCAGCTACCTAAACCACCACCAATTATCACCTTTCATCATCAACTACACCCAGGAGGCATAGCCAAACTCAAGCAATATCTAATTAACTGGGACTGGTCCCCTATTTCCCAAGCCCAGCACATAGATGATACATTGCACTATTTCACCAACACCTTTAATACTGCCTGTGCTGCTTTTGCACCGATCATCAAAGGGACCACTAAGAAAGGTCATGCCCCCTGGATCACCCCAGAACTCCTACAACAGTTCAAAATGTGTGGCAACCTCTGGCATCGTGCCACTGCCTCTGATTTGCTAAGCGATAGGCAGGCCTATAATGCTGCCCACAATAAGTGTACCTAGGCAATCTACAAGGCCAAGGTGGAGCACTATAGAACTGCTCTAGCTACTTCTTGAGGTAGCACAATAAAGTTCTGGGATAACATCAAGGAGTTTAACGGTAAATCCCACTCTCCCCTCACAACTTAGTGTTAATGGTACTACCACCACAGACACACTTCGCATAGCTAACTGCCTCAACTCCACCTTCTCAGACCTCAGCTCAGTCCTTCCTAGCAGCTTTTTCAATCTAATTCAGCCTATCCCACTGCCTGAGCTCCTACCCCCCTTCCAACTCAGAGTCATTACTCCTACAGAAGTGAAAGTATACCTGTCCAAAGCCCTCCAGAGCTCCAATTACTGCAAAGACGCCTTCGATATGCATATCCTATACCTTGCGCTAGACTCAGTTATCTCCCCACTCATGGACCTACTAAATCTGTCCCTGCGCCTGGGTCAGTTCACAACCTCATGGAAAATTGCATTGATAACACCAGTATTGAAATGTGGCAACAGCTTCCTCCCAAACAACTAGCGGCCCATCTCAATTCTCCTCCCACTCTCTAAAGCCCTTGAAAAGATCATGGCCAGTCAGCTCACTGACTACCTGCTTGCACACAACCTCTTATGTAGGGAGCAGCATGGTTTCAGAGCTGGTCATAGGACTACAACCGCCCTCACAGAATTCGCTAACTCTCTGCACTCCACGCTTGACAAGGAGCACCTCACAGGGGCCATGTTTATAGACCTCTCATAGGCCTTCGACACGGTTTCTCATTCCCTTCAACTTAACACATTGCAACAAATTGGGGTCTCTCATTGTCTACTCTCATGGTTCTCCAGCTATCTTTCATCAAGAACCCAGTGTGTTAAAATTAATAATACCATATCTGCTGTGCTGCCTGTGCACTCAGGAGTTCCCCAGGGATCTATCCTGAGTCGCCCACTATTCAGCATCTACCTTAATGCACTGCCTAAATCCTGCCCCGACAACCTTCTCCTCTACATGGACAATGCTGTTCTTTACGCCGTACATCCTGATCCTCTCTCTCTCTCTCTCTCTCTCTCTCCAGCGTACCTTACAAAACTCCTTCTCTCAGATTGAACACTGATTTGCTGAACACAGATTGGTGGTCAACATAAAAAAAAAAATAAGACGATGCTCTATGCCCACCGCCAAAACAGATCAAAGGATTTCCCCCTTGAAATAATCTCCGCCTCTCTCATCCCACTGGAACAGGTCCAAAAGTGTAAGTATCTAGGTATTACATTTGACTCTTCCCTCTCATTCCACGAACATATAAAAATCCTCACCTCCACCACCAACACCTGCATTGGTCTCCTGTACAGACATAAAGACTGCCAGCCACCTGAAGCACTTCACCTAGCCATTACCTCCTCAGTCTTATCGCTGGTGGACTATGGCCTCACAATCTATGCTGCCGATGACCCTACAGTGCTTCATCAAACACAAGTAGTCATCAATAAGGTCTTCCAAATTCTCTCTGGTGCTGACAGAAATACACATACCTGCACCCTATACGCACTCACCAATATCCTCTCCCTTGAGGAGAGACTATTATACCATACCTATCTCTTCACCAAAATAATCCACCTGGGTTTAACCCCAATAGGTGTCATGGCTTCTCTTCAGGTAGTCACCATCACAGCGTCCACAAGGGCTACCCAAAAAACTATCTGGAAGGTGCCTAGGTTCAAGACCACCCTGGGCCATCCTGAGCGATCCTTCACCCTTAGAGCTCCATCCTGGTACAATGCATTCCCTCCAGCCATCACATCAATCACCAATCTAGGTCCTTTGTCTTAGGGACCCATATCCTCTCCTCATGTTAATGCCAGTGTGACGGTAACCTGTGGATCCTACACCACGCCACTAGGCCCGCCCCACCTTTGGCCTGGCAGTGGACAGCCCTCACTATTTCTAGCCTACAGGCTCCTCATCTCCTCAGTTACCATATAGTTGTACTGGACTATGAATGCACTGTATTATGTATAAGAAAAGGCCTTCCTGAGGCGGCTTACTACCAACTCATATCATGCATTGCTTTAGCTACCAATTGTATTGGTCTTAACCACTCATTAGATAAATAAGTTGATGGCTCTGCCCTGTTTTAGCTACCAAATGTATAGGCATTAACCAGTGCTCATTGTACTTATACTCTGATGATTGCGCACCTACATTTATTCTATGTATGTACTGTATGAATGTCTATGTTTTATTCTGACAGAGAGCCTTTGGAAACGAGACTATGACTCAAAGGGTTGTAATTCCAATTTCCTAAATAAATAAATAAATAATTCAAACAACGTGAAGTCTTGCTGTATTCTGACCATTACAGTTAGCCCCAGCCTTTAAACTGCCCCGGAGAACAAAGGGTTAACTTTCTATGAAGAGCATAGAATGCTGAGCTTGAGCTCGGTTGATGTCTCAGTCTGCAGCCATTTGAAATCCAACCATCAGATTCTTTACACCGCCTCACTGAACAGTCGCTCCGGAGATTTCTCCTGCAGCTCGGTTCAAAGTTGGTTAAAGTGTCAGTTAAGTGTCAGTTTTAAACCGAAATTTATTTCCGCATAGTCAGTTCAGTCTCTGTCTGTGGTGCTGTGAGTACTATATAGATTTTGTTCTGATTTCTGTGTGGAACTTGTAAAAGTGTTAGATCAGTTCGGCTGAACCAATCATCTGTAGTGAATCCTTGTACTTTTCTTTAGTGTGTGATTACCGGTCCTTATCAGTTCTAAAAAAAAGTATTTTGTATGATTTTTTTCCAATACCCGTGACACGGTTAGGAACCGATAAGGGAGTCTTGCCTGGCAGTTGCCATGAAAAGGGTAAGTTGGATAGGTTGGCCATGTCTGAGAAACCCAAGAAAAAAACCGGGCACACTGGGTTTCAACACTACAGTGAGTGTGGGGAGGTCTTTGCTAAGGCCGATCCCCACACCACCTGTGTTTATTGTCTGGGGTTTGAACATCTCGATACAGACTGCCAAATATGTAAAAATTTTCCGTAATCTACCCTTGAAAAGAGATTAAGTAGACTGAGGGAAAAGGAGGCCGAGAAGTCCGCTGACCCGGATGGCCAGCCTGGTTCGGTTCCGACCGAACCAGGAGTGCCCTCTGACCAGGGCGAAACTTATTTGGGCAAAAGGAGAGCCGATCCTCAGGTATCGGTTCCGACAAAAAGAAACGTAAAGAGAAATCGATCAGTTCGGATCCAGAAGTTCATGTTCCGACCACCGAGGAAATAGCCAGAGCGATTTGGATTGTGGAATCACTTCGCCTGGTTCCGACCGATCTGGCACCTTTTGGCAGGGGTTCCGTTCGGTCTGTTCCCCTGGTTCAAGATTATACCCCTGAAGATTTTATGAACCGGAGTTTGAGGAGGAGGAGGGGGAGTTTGAAGATGATGATGGTGATGGTGAAAGTCTGGATGTGTCTGTGGAACCGGACATCTCCCCAGACAGACCATCGGGTGTTTCCCCTCCTAGGCTTTCTGAGTCCCCTTCCCACTTTATGTTTTACAGAAAGATGGCTGAAACTCTCCAGCTTCCTATGGAGGAGGCAATGGAGGATCAAGAGGAGCCTGATTATGTGGAAATGATGGACATCCCAGAGTCCAGGAGACTGTCTATTCCCCTTCACAGATCTTTTGGGAAGAAGACAAAAAATCCTAAAGTCTCCCAATTCTATACCTCCTGTTGCTAGAAGAATGGACAAGAGGTACACACTATCAGGCTCAGATAATGGAGTTTTTATACCAGCAATGCAGCCATGTTGGGGTAGTGCAGGCTGCGGCCTGGGATAAGGCAAACATTCCCTTCGCTTCACATTCCCCAGACAAAGACTGCAGGAAGATTGATGCCATGGCAAAAAAACAATACATGGCATCTTCCTTGGGACTCAGGCAGGCGATTTATATGGCCTATACAGCCAGGTACCAGAAGTCCAGGTGGGACACTCTACTGGCACTGGCTAAACAGGCCTCCCCCAGTTAGCCAAGGAGCTGGAGGAGGTGGCTGCAGATGGGATTGAGGCATCAAAAGTACAGTTTCATGCTGCTGTGGACTCCAATGATGTGTCATCAAGAGTCATGGCTACATCTGTGGCTCTTCAGAGAATGGCTTGACTCAGATGTACTTGCCTCCCACAGGATACTCAGGCTAAGGCCATGGATTTTCCCGTAGTGGGTAATTCTCTGTTTGCGGAGCGGACAGAGAATTACATGAAGAAAATGGATGAGTACAGGACCACTTATAGGAGTGCTCAGGCCAAGGAGAGGCAGGCCACTCCTCAAAGGCAGCAATCTTTTCAGAAGAGACAGAGCAGGCAGGAAGGGAGGAGGAGGAGTGGCAATGAATGTGAAAAATGACATAAGGGCCACAGAGATCCAGGAGGAACAAAATGGGGGAGAGATACTGTGGGTTAAGCTGGAAAGGAAAATGGGGACAGCCATCTGCACAGGTGTGGTCTATAGACCACCAGCCCAGGAGGAAGAAACAGATAGGAGCTGATGCTAGCCATCAAGGATGGCAGACAAGAGATGAGGTAGTACTGGTTGGAACTACATATTCCAGACATGGACTGGAGCATCCCAGCAGCAGCATCAACTAGGAGCAGATTTATCCTGGACTCCCTTCAGGGTGCCTTCCTCAAGCAACTGGTCATGGAACCAACTCAGCAGAAGGCAATACTGGACCTTGTGCTCACAAACAGGGACAGTGTGATGGGGTAACAGTGGGGGAGCACCTGGGGAACAGTGACCACCAGTCATTGTGGTTTGAAACCACACAAAAACACATATCCTGGATTTTAGGGGGGCAGACTTTGGGAAAATGGGGAGATACTTGCAAGAGGCATTAAGGGGAATGGGACAGGAATCAAGGATTGAGGAACAGTGGGAAGTATTTAAAATGGGGATTACAAGAACAACAGAATTATGCATTAAGCAGATTAGCAAGAGGAAAAGGAAGAGGAGACCATTATGGTTTTCCAAAGAGAAAGTGAAAGCCAAAAAAATTGCATTCAGTCAATACAAAAAGACACAGGCAGAAGGGGATAGGAAGACGTACCAGGAGAAGCAAAGGAGGCAGGGAGGTCAAAGGAAGCCAAAGCTCAGACAGAAGAACACATTGCAAAATCAGAGGTTAGAGGGGACAAAACCTTTTACAGGTACATAAGTGAAAAAAGAAAGACAAAGGGAGGGATAGTGAGACTGAAGGGGGAGGATGGGGACTGCGTGGAGGATGACAACAGTAAAGCTGACATATTGAACAGGTATTTCTGCTCAGTCTTTACTGAGGAAGAGGAGGGTAATGGGTCTGAAGGGAGTACAAGGGGTGAGAATGGTGCAGAAATGGACACAAGTCCCTTTACACGAGAAAGGGTCCTGAAGGAACTGGAAGTAATAAGAGTTGATAAAGCAATGGGGCCAGATGGGGTGCACCCCAGGGTCCTTAAAGAACTAAGAGAGGTTGTGGCTGAACCTCTGGCTATCCTGTTCAGCTGATCACTGGAAACAGGGGAGGTACCCAAAGACTGGAGGACAGCAGATGTAGTCCCCTTATACAAAAGCAGGAACAAAGAGGAAGCAGGGAACTACAGACCAGTCAGCCTCACCTCGGTAGTGGGGAAGATCATGGAAGCACTACTGAAGGAGAGATTGGTGGAACATCTGGTTGTCAATGGACTACAGGACCCAAGGCAGCATGGTTTCACCAGGGGGAGGTCATGTCAGACCAACCTCGTTGAATTTTTTGACTGGGTGACTAGGGAGGTGGATCAGGGGAGGGCAGTGGACATGGCCTATCTGGACTTCAGCAAGGCCTTTGACACTGTGCCACATGGAAGACTACTACACAAACTGGGGAATATGGGTGTGGGCAGGACAGTAGTGTAGTGGGTAGGTAACTGGCTGGGTGGCAGGACACAGAGGGTGGTGGTAAATGGCTGTCACTCCTCAGAGGGAAGAGTGACCAGTGGGGTACCACAGGGATCAGTGCTGGGACGGTCCTATTCAACATCTTCATCAGTGACATTGCGCAGGACCTAGAAGGCAGAATTTCACTGTTCGCTGATGACACAAAGCTCTGTAACAGAGTAGACACACCAGAGGTGTAGACAGAATGAGAAGGACCTGCAGAAACTTGAAGAATGGTCAGGGTTTGGCAGTTGAAATTCAATGCAAAGAAGTGCAAGATAATGCATATGGGGCACAAAAACCCTGGCACAATATATCGGTTGGGGGTGAGGATATAGCATGCACCAAACAGGAAAGGATCTTAGGGTTATCATCTCTGATGACCTCAAGTGAGGAAATAGTGTGACAAGGCAGCAGTAAAGCAAATAGGATGCTGGGATGTATAGACAGGGCATCACCAGCAGGAAAAGGGAGGTCATAATTCCGCTATACAAGACACTAGTGAGGCCCCACCTGGAGTACAGTGTACAGTTCTGGAGACCATACCTACGTAAGGACATAGACAGGGTAGAGAAGGTTCAGAGGAGGGCAACAAAGATGGTGCATAGATTGCATCACAAGTCCTATGAAGACAGGTTGAAGGAACTGAACATGTACTCCCCAGAGGAGAGGAGGGAGAGAGGGGATATGATAGAGACATACAAGTATCTCACAGGAAGGAACAGGGTGCAGGAATACACTATTTTAAGCAAAAGATGTACCAGGACTAGAGGCATGGGATGAAGTTGGAGGGGAGCGATTCTGAGGAAACATGAGGAAGAATTTCTTCACAGAACGGGTGGTGGACAAGTGGAACACCCTGCCAGAGGAAGTGGTGGGGGCTGAAACAATCACGGGATTTAAGAATGCATGGGGTAGACATAAAGGAATTCTGGAGGTCAGGGGTAAGAGGCAACAGACTTCTAGGAAAACATAAACTGAACTTACAAGCTCAAATGGACAGACTGGGTGGGCCATAGGCCCTTATCTGCCGACACTGTCTATGTATCTATGTATCTATGTAGTCTAGGGGCAGGGGCAGGCCTTTTCATAGGCCATTTTAGCAAGCACAGGCCTGTTCCCTTTTCACAGAGGGGGTTCTTCAGAGGGAGAGGCAGAAGGGGGATGAGCAGGGCTGCATCCACTCCTCAGCCTAAGGCCCCTGCCAAGCAGGCACCCTGATGGGTCTGCCTGGGTCGACTCTCCTATTCCAGTAGGGGGGCAGGCTGGCTTACTTTGTCCAGGACTGGATGTCTAGTACCTCAGACAAGTGGGTCCTGGAAGTAGTAAGCCAGGGACTGGTTCTCAGCTTCAAAAAGTTTCCAAAGATGAGAGCCAGATCTTTTCCACCTGCAGGTCTCTCAGAAACCCTTGCCCTAGAGGCAGGGATTTCATCTCTTCTGGCTTTAAGAGCCATAGCGAGAGTACCTACCCTACACTGGGCAAAGGTCTGTACTCCAGGTACTTCCTTACCCCAAAAAAGACAGGAGAGTGGTGACCCATCCTTGACCTAAGATACCTGAACAAACATCTTTTAAATCCAAAGTTCTAGGTGGTAACTCTGGGAATAATTCTTTCCTCTCTAAGACCAGGGGACTGGCTAGCCTCCCTGGACCTCAAAGATGCCTATTTTCACATTCCCATCAGGTGCTCCCACAGAAAGTACCACAGGTTCGAGTTGCCCTCAGGCCACTATCAATTCAAAGCAATGCCCTTTGGCCTAACATCAACCCCAAGAGTTTTCACAAAGTGCCTGGCAGTAGTAGTTGCCTTTCTAAGGAGGCAAGAGATTTCCATTTTCCATATCTGGATGATTGGCTAATAGTGGACCAGTATCCAGACCAAGTCAAGTCAGACCTGCAAGTGACCCAGCAAGTGCTCACTTCTCTAGGATTTCTTCTCAACCTTTCCAAGTCAGTTCTCGAGCCAGTGCAGCTCCTTACCTTTATAGGGGCAGAGCTGGATACTGTCAAATCAAGAGCCTTTCTTCCCCTGGAAAGGGTGATAGTTCTTTTAGAACTGGCTTCTTCCTTCAGCCTTCAGGTGTCTCGACCAGCAAGGCATTTCCTCCAGCACTTGGGCCACATGGCAACTTCTACAGCAGTGGTCCAAGGGGCCAGATTCCAGATGAGGGACATTCAGTTCCATCTGAGGGCTTTTTGGTCCCAGAGGAAGGATTCTCTTACCAAACTGATTCCAGTGACTCAGAACCTGATCCAAGCCCTTCAACGGTGGCAGGATGAGAACAATTTAAGGCAAGGGGTCCCATTTGCCACTCAATCTCATTCAGTGATCCTTACCACGGATGCTTCCCTTCTGGACTGAGGAGCCCATTTGGGGGCCCTCACTGTCCAGGGAATGTGGTTCCCTCAGGAATCCCTTCTCCATATGAATCTCCTAGAACTCAGGGCAGTTTTTCTGGCCCTGCAAGCTTTCTCTCAGTCTGTGTAGAACAAGGTGGTTCAGGTCAGAACAGACAACACCACCACCATGTGGTACATCAACAAGCAGGGAGGCACTCTGTCTATGGCCTTGTGCACAGAAGCCATGAAGTTGTGGTCCCTGACTTATTCCCTGCAAACCTCTCTGATTGCAGTTCACCTTCCAGGGAAGGACAATGTGCTAGCAGATGCACTGAGAAGGATCTCATAGGGCCATCACGAATGGTCCCTGGACCCTCTGGTATTGAAGGTGATTTTTTCAAGGCGGGGTACTCCAGAGATAGATCTCTTTGCAGCCCCAGACAATCACCAACTTCCTCTCTTTTGTTGCAGACCCCCAGTCTTGGGCTCAGTCCCCCTGGATGCTCTGATTTTGAACTGGGAAGGAAAATTTCTGTATGCCTTCCCTCCCTTCCCTCTTCTGTTCAAAGTTTTAGTCAAGATAAGGTCACTGCCTTGCAAAGTGATTTGAATTGCTCCAGGCTGGGCCAGACAGCCTTGGTATCCCCTGTTGCTGTCCCTAGCAATCCATCTTCCCCTGTCTCTTCCCAGGAATTACAGCCTGTTAACCTCCTCTCAGGGGAGGATTTGGTACCCCAATCTTCAGTCTCTCAGTCTCAAGGCATGGCTCTTGAAGAGTTAGAGTTTGCAGATTTGCATCTGTCTCAGAGGGTTCTGGATATTCTCAAAGCTTCTCAAAAGCCCTCCACCAGAAAGACTTATAACTCCAAATGGAAGAGATTCAGCATTTAATGTCCCAAGAAGCATATTTCTCCAGACACTGCTGAATTGCCAACAGTTCTGGATTATATGGTCCATCTTAATAGCCTAGGCCTCAGACCAGCTACTCTCAACATACACTTGTCAGCTGTTTCTGCTTTTCTGTCGGTGGGGAAGTCTTCCTCACTATCATCTCATCCTGTGTTCTGTAAATTTTTTAAAGGATTGCTTCATACCAGCCCTCCCTTCAGGAATCCTGCCCCGGCTTGGGATTTAAATGTTTGCATTGCTCAACTTATGCAACCTCCCTTTGAACCTATGTCCTCAGCAGAGCTTAAGTACTTGACTTGGAAAACTGTGTTTTTAGTAGTCATTACCTCTGCCAGACATATCAGTGAATTGCAAGCCCTGTCAGTGGAACCTGATTTTATCTCCTTTCATAGGGATAAAGTGGTCCTTAGAACCAATAGAAGGTTCTTGCCTAAAGAGATTTCAGATTTCCACTTGAATCAGTCTATGTCTCTCCCTGTATTCTTCACCGATCATTCTTCCTCAGGAGACAGGAGGCTACACAATTTAGATGTTAAAAGAGCCCTTAGCTACTACATAGAGCGTACCAAGGGTCACAGGTTTGATTCCCTCCAGTTGTTCCTTACTTATGGGGAAGTGCAAAAGGGCAAACCTGCCACCAAGAGAACTATTGTCAGGTGGATTGTGTCTTGTATACAATTCTGCTATGAGAAACTGGGAAAGATTCCACCCTCAGGCCTGAGGGCTCACTCTACAAGAGGTACAGCTGCTTCCCTGGCTGCTTCCAGGGATATCTCTCTCTTAGAAATTTGCCAAACAGCCACCTAGAAAACACTCCATACCTTTACCAAGCATTACTCGCTGGATATCCAGGCTAGGAGTGATGTTCGGTTTGGCACGGCAGTACTTCAGAGCCTATTCCCAAAGTAGGTTCTGTCCCTCCTCCATGGAGGTACTGCTTGGTAGTCTGCAATAGTCAGAATACAGCAAGACTTCATGTTGTTTGAAGAAAATATTACTCACCTTAGTAGTGTTGTTTCTTCTAATGGAGTCTTGCTGTATTCTGACCACCCTCCCTGCCTCCCCTCTCAGAAACTGTTTTTTGGGAAGTGGGTGGGCAGGTGCAGTGTTGCACCTCAGGGGCGCTCTTTTTACACCATCTTCTATTTTGTTTAGGTGTTTGTTTTATTATTATTATTTGGATTGTTTTTTGGGTTTTGGGTTTCCTGACTTGAGTCTTCCTTTGGGAATCCAAAACTTTTTGTTGCCAGTTGGCTAGTAAAAATTTTTGAATTTCCACATAGGATAGTTAGTGAGTTTTTGCTCGTAAGAATCTGATGGTTGGAATTCAAAGGGCTCCAGACAGACACATCAACCGAGCGCAAGCTCAGCATTCTATGCGCTACATAGAAAGTTAACCCTTTGTTCTCCGAGGCAGTTTAAAGGCTAGGGCTAACTGCAATGGTCAGAATACAGCAAGACTCCATTAGAAGAAACATAATTACTAAGGTGAGTAATTTTTTCATTCAGCATACCCACCTACAATCAGTATGTAACATCAGATAATTTTATTTACTGTGCAGCCACAGTCAGACATGTGTAACCCCCCCATGACCCGTTATTTAGCCAGTAAGCACATCTCCCATAGTCTAGGGGAAAAGGGAGGGGTTGGGATTATTATAGTACCAATAGAGGCAAGATGGGATATTCAGATGTAGTAGACATTATAAAAGAAACCAAATGTGGCTACCAGGCACACACCTGGTGGGATCAATACCATGGTCCAAACCCAGGTCCTGGGGAGAAAAGATTTGTTCAGGGCTATGCTAGGTTTGCACTTCTGGGCAGGGGTACCCAAGTAATTCCACACAGAAGCAAAAACATAAATATCCATACCAGGTTGGGATTCTAAAGTGTGGCTTTATTCCAAATAATAGTGGGAATACACAAAGCAAAGATGGCCCCCAGGGGTTACATACAGTAATATCAGAACACCTAAGGGACAAAACATCCAATTTCCCATTTAGCATAGGATGACTGTAGAAAATGTGGAAACTAGCCACAGGTGAAACAACACATTCTTCTGGATGTGGCACACACAGCCACCACTCGGACATTTCCCATATAGCATAGGATTAATTGTGGCACACACTGACCACGTAGGAACACTAAAAGCTAAAAATGTAGAAGACGCACTCACTGGGATAGACATTTCTTCAGGCATTGGCCCCATGCACTGACAGAAGACTAAGGTGCCTTTTAGAACCCGGAGTGCTAAACTGGTCACTCCAGATGGGGGGTCTTCCAAATTTTGTTTTCAAGTTCATACTCGGTCATCCCACTGGTAAATACGCCTCACATTATCCAGACATTACCGGTGATGCTTTCTAGAAATGTATGGCACATTTAACATCCACAAAGAACATCACAGAAGTGTCAAGAGCAAAAGTCCCACTCACATGGCAGTCGCAGACTGGACTCCACTGTGGACAGCCAGCTTTTAAACTGTTTTAGGTGACAGGGTCCCTTTGTCAGAGAAATACACCTTACATTGCAGGTACTCCTGGGCAGACTCTGAAAAAACAATAGTACTCACGAAAAGTTGTCACAAAAGGCAGCTTCACCAATGTCCTGGTAGGATCAGGGGATTGCCCCTAACATCCTGGTAGCCTGCTCCACCCCACCTGGGATGAAGGACAGGAAATCCCTGGAGATGGTTTCCACCACTTCAACAAAGATGAAAGATTGCTGTACTCCACTAAGGTAAGAAGAAAAGGAAAACTGGAACACTGCAGCTCTCTATCAGAGCTGCTACTGGAACTGAAACTGCAACTGCACTCTGCAGGCTCCAGCCAACAACTGACTACAGAATTCTAAATTCCCCACTCACAACAACTGCTATGGCTTATGCTGTTGCGAGAGTTCTACGCAGACATCACCTCTCCAGCTCCAAGCTGAGACCAGAAGCAGAGAGGGACAGAGTGAAATCCATTTACTGGAAAATCACTAGCTGCCTTCCCTGCCTATCATTGATTAGGATTCTTGTAACCCCTGGGAACAAGGGGGTTACACATGGTAGTTGCAGTCTCCTAGGTGTTTGGTGTAGAAGATTGTGTTGTCTGCTGCTGCCATGGTTAATCCCAATATCACCCTTGCTGTATAAATTTTTATTTATTTAGAGCGTAGGATTATAAGTACCTTAGAGCCAAGGCTCTTTTACAAAGGTTCCACGTCCAAGTAGCAGTGCATTAGGATTCCTTAACATAAGTTGCAGTTATTACAGCTGTTGCTACAGTTTCATTTTCACCCCACCTTAGCTGCTTAGTTTTGAAAACTGGCATTGTGTCATATTGTGAGGACTGGTTTTGTACCATGATTTCACCATTGTGTTGATGCTAAACTCCTGTAAATCTCTATTGCTAGCTTGTGCCTCCTTTCCTTGTAAAACACCTAGTCATCCTATTTAGGGCCCTCTTACTAGCTCCTCTGTTGTTTTATTTTATTTATGTTTATTTATTTGGAAAATATTTCACCAGGAAAGACAACATGAGCTATAAACAGTTAGTTTCCAAAAGTGTCCTGGGGGAGGGAGTTACAATAGTTGGGAGAACAGCAAATACACAGACTTGTCCTGGGGGAGGGAGTTACAATAGTTGGGAGAACAGCAAATACACAGATTACAAGAGCAATACAACTGCAATACTAAAACATATCAGTGAGTAAAGGTACAGAGCTGAGTGACCCAAACCAGCCGATGAGGGTGTACAAACCAATTATGGATTAACAAATGTTGTAACAGGTCAATAGCAATGATCCTGTAGGGGATAAGTTAGAGGAAGACTGACACAGTTGAAAGTGCTAGGGAAGTAGGCAGAGCATAAAAATGGAAGTGCTAATGTAAACACAAGGGAAGGCAGTTATAAGATAATTGGGGCAGAGTGAGGGCGATGGGTAGAGGGTGGAGGGGAGATGGAAGGAGGGGGAGGTTCTGCCAAGATCTAATTCCCCCTCCAGGATGCTGAGAACCCTGCAAGGGGGGACTTGATCAGGCAGAAAGGGAAGGGAGAAAAGTAGGGAGGGAGGGAGGGAGGGAGGAGGTGAGTAGTGAGGGCAATGAATAGAGGGTGGGGAAGGTGGAGGGAGGGAAGGTTTGGCCAGTATCTATTCCCCTTCAGGGATGCTGAGAACCCTGCAAGGGGGTCATGACATGGCAGAAAGGGAGGGGAGAGAATAGGGGAGAGGGAGGTAGGGAGGCATGGGCTGGGTAACTGGAGAGGAGGAGGACAGTGATAAGTAGTAGGGAGAAGGGAGGGAGAAGGAATAGAAAGGGGAAGGGAGAGGAAGAAGGGTAACAGAGAGAGTCAGTATAGACCCCAAAGGTACCCTGCATGGGGGTCAGGATTAGAGGGTGAGGGGGAAAGGAAGAGTTGTGGGAGAGAGAGAGAGAGAGAGAGAGAGGGGCAAAGACCTGAACCCCTTCAGGTTGCAGATAACCCTGCAAGGGGGGTAGGAATCAGGCAGAAAAGGATGGGAGGGAAAGGGGGTAGGCAAGAGGAGTGCAAAAAAGGTGGACAGCAGTGGGGAAGGAAATAGAGGTGAAACATGGAAGGGAAAAGGAGAGCAACATTGGGAGGACAAGGGGGAAGAGGGGTCGGAGGGTGGTAGTGGGGTTGTGAAAGCACTGAAGGTTGTGGATAGTGGTGGAGTAATGATGTGACACAATAAGTTGAGTAGGGCATGGAAGGAGGGGGTATGTTAGTTGGGGGTGTGGTGTAGCAAAATAGAGGAAAGGCACAAGTTAGGAGTTTAGGAGGTGAGCCAAGGGTAGAGGAGTTAAGGATAGTCCATAAGAGTGGGGAGGGTCAGAGAAGGGAAGCTAGGAACAAGTATCGTTAGGAGAATAGAGTAAGGTAAGGCTAAAGAAGTAGTGCACCAGGGGAGGGGAGGGTTTAGTGGTGGCCGAAACAGGTGCAGTTGGGGTTCAGGGGTGGCTAAAAACAGGTACAGTTAGGGGAATAGAAGTGTTTGTAGGCTAGTGTAATTGAGGAAGGTGACAATGAGAGTCTGATAGGAGGAGGAAGCGAGTTCCAAAGCTTTGGGGAGTGGTAGGAGAAGGCTTCCTGGCCTGTGGAGGAAAAGTGATGAGGAATGGCTAGAGTGTGAGTGTCAGTGGATCTGAAAGAGTGGGAGGAGGGTGGTGGAGCAGTGTGTGAGGAGAAGAGGTAAGAGGAGTGAGTCCTGAGCCAGAATTTAGAAGTGTATTTGGCATAGTGGGAGAGATGCCTGCACTCAAGGGAGGGGAAGCGAGAGAATGGTTCAAGGTGCAGTGACGTGTGGGAAGGAACATCAAGAGGAAAAGTGACAGAAAGCATTAAAAAGAGTATCCAATCTGGTAAGGGAAGACTTGGGAACAGCACTGTAGACTGTGTCGCAATAGTCAAAAATAGGGAGGATCATTTTCTGAACAAGACTGCACCAAACCAGTTGTGGTAGGGAACTATAGTTCTTGTAAAGGGTGCCAAGCTTGGGGCAGAGTTTTTTTCAGGATGGCGTCAATATGAACAGAAAAGTTAAGGTATTGGTCAAGTCATACACCCAGGTATTTGAAAGAGGTAGTATCCTCTACAGTTGTCCCGTCAAGTGTATGGAAGGAGGGAAGGGAGGGCAGCCTAGAGAGTCTCTGCCTAGTGCCAAAGGTCCTGGAGACTGTCTTCTTGGCACTGAGGAAAAGTTGATGAGAGCTTAGCCAGCTTTGAACATTACTGAAGTCAAGCCGTAGTCTGGAAGTCACATTGGTGGAAGATTGGCCAGAGGTGAACAAGGCCATGTCATCAGAATACATATGGATATAAGATAAGGAGCATACTGATGGTAGGTCATTTTGAAAAATTGAGAATAAGAGAGGGCCAAGTACAGAGCCTCGAGGCACATCAGTAGTGTGAAGGACTGGCTGTCGAGTCAGCTATTTTGACAGATTGAGTTCTACCTACCAGGTAGGCTCTGGCAGAGCAGGCAGAGACAAACCAGCTGATGAGAAGGTTTAAAGGAGGAGGGAGTGGGAGACTGTGTCAAAAGCCCTGGCAAGGTTGACAAAGATAGCAGAAGTGATGTGACCTCTATCCATGGCTGAATGGATAGAGTCAGAGAATCTAAGTAAGGAAGTGGTTGTTTAGTGATTCTGCCAAAAAACAGATTGGAAGTGAATGAAGAAGAAAGAGTTGTCTACAAAGGAGGAGAGTTGGGTGAGAACAAGGTGTTTCTGGAGTTTAGCCAGGGTGGGAAGGAAAGAGATGAGGTGGCAGTTCCCAGGAGATGAGAGATCACCACTCTTTGGTAAGGGGAGAACCATGGCATGTTTCCAGGTTGCAGGAATAGTTGCAGTGCAGAAAGACAGATTGAGGAGATCAGTGAGGGGGAGGAAAATAGCAGGAGCAGAGAGGTAAAGCAGCTTAGGGTCGAGGCCATCGGGGAAGCTGCCCTTTGCTGGGTTGATAGAGAGTTGTGACTTTAAGGTATCACTGGGAGAGATGGGCAAGAAGGCAAAGCTCTTCACTACATGGTGGTGATGGGAGGAGTGAGGAGGCAGGACGGAGGTAGTAGGGAGGAGTGGGAGGCTAGCAGGGTGGAGGCACAAGAAGTAAAGAAGGAATTAAATTCTGCAGCTACCGTAGGATGGTCCACAGTGAATAGGCTGTTTACTGTGAGTAGCAGGGTAGGAGGTTTAGAATGGGGAGAGAAAAGTGAGTGAACTACTTTCCAAAACTTTGATGGGTTGTTTATGTTAGCATTAAAGGTGGACCAGAAGTACTATGCTTTAGCCAGGTGCTTGGCTTTGGTACAGGCATTGTGGAGTGTCCGGTAGATAGCGTAGCCACGACGAGGGAGTTTGGAAGATTTAATGGAATTCCATGCTTTGTCACGTGCTTGTTGACTGGCCAGGAGTTCAGGGGTTACCCAGGGGAGGTGACTACCATGCACTCTAACTTGTGTCAGTGGAGTGTGTTTGTCCCAGATACTGGTGACATTAACATTGAAAAAGCCAGGGCAAGATCTATAGTGTTGGCTGAGGATAAAGGAGCCCAGTCAACCTGAGTTAAGTCATGGTGTAGAGGGGCAAGGTTTAATGTTTTGTAAGAGAGGATCGTTATAAGTTTGTGGGATGACTTAGGTCTGTGCATTTTCCTAACTAAGTAGATCATATGATGATCGCTTAGAGTGTCTGGCAGTAGACAAAATGGATTACCCTGTGAGGATGAAATGTAAGGGCACAGTCTATAAGAGTGTGGTTATGGGTTTTGTGGTTTAGGTAAGTAGGTTTCATGATTAGTTGGGGGGGGAGAGATTGAGGGCAGCTAAATCAGGGCAGGTTTTAGCTAGGGCAGGTGACAACCAGTTAAGGTTTAGATCCCCTAACAGGTACAGCTCACCTAAAGAGGTAAGAGACGTGATTGTGGCAATTAGATCAGTGACCACAGAGTGGTGTAGAACAGGATGACAGTAGGCTTCTGCTATAAATATTGGCATGGATAAGGGTAGAGCTAGTCTTATGATGAGGGCTTCATAGGCATTGGGGTCAGTGGATGATAGAACAGTCATGGTTTGGAGAGAGGAGGAGGAGTAGATAGCTACGTCCCCACCCCTACCAGAGTGGTCCTGATGGGTAATGGCATATCCAAGAATAATGATAGATATATAGGGGATTTTGTTTGTCAGCCAGTTCTCTGATACAACGAGGATGCCTGGATTAAGGGATCCTACCAGTGGGAGTAGCAGGTCAAGTTTGGGGAGGAGACTCTGAATGTTAAGGTGGAGGATTTTTAGGCCATGGGGGAGTGAAACTGGAGTTGGGGCAAGGTCAGGGGAGAGGGGAGTGTGTGAGGTTTTACTGAGTGAAGGACCAGGGTTGGGATTTATGTCACCCATGGAGAGGAGTAAGAAATAGATTATGATGAAATGCAGCTTAGTACTTTTGGATCAAGGAAAATTAATTAGTTTAGGGGAACGAGGTGAGTGACTTGGTGTGGACAGCTGAAATTTAAGGAGGCACGGTAATGTGTAGGAGTGAGGTATAGACAAGAGTGGGGTGGAAGGTCATGTAGACCAGTGGGTCCAGTTATGATAAAAAGGTTTGGGAGCTGCCACTTGGTTTAAGCTGGGGTGAGCAGGATAGTGCGGTTAACAAAGGGGGAGTGGAAGTATTTAGCAAGAGAAAGGGCGGAAGAATGAGCAGGGTGCAGAGTAAGGGGAAGAGATGTAGGGGAGAGATATAGAATGAGATCATGTTCCAGTTTAGGGTAAGTTGTGCTGCTCTGCTGAGAGGGTAATCCCAGCAAATGTATCCTTTTTATCGCTTAGTAGTATAAGGAGGACTACAGGGATTGTTCTAAGAGAAAGAGAGAGGGTAAGATAGCTAAACATCAGACTGAAATCTATTGTTGACCAATTGGGGAGGTTGGTGATACAGGGCAGAGCTTAGTTGTATTTAACAGAGGTCAGGGCCCACCAGGAGGTGGGTGGGAGAAAATACAGTAGACAAAAGGCAGGGATTAGAGGGAGTGACAGAGCCATGGCGAGAGCCGTTTGCAGGAGGTATGAGGTATGGGGTAGAGGGGGTGGGGTGTGAGTTAACCAGAGAAAGGAAAAAAGAGGTTAACAATGCAACAATAACAGATTCAAACAGCTGTAATTTAACAGGCACTGCAATCTTAGTAAAACATTAGCAGCAACTTAGTTAAAAAAGTTAACAGTATAGAAATACAGAGCTGGGAAAAAGAAGAAAATGAGCCAGTCAGGAGCAGCCATAGATAGGGGGCAGCCAGTCAGCTTGTAGATAGTGAAGCACTGGAAATTCAAAGTTTAGGAGGCATGCAGCCAGAGCCAGAGGACTTACAGCTGGGAAGAATGTAAAGATTCGGTCCGGGAGCAGAAGGCAGAGAAGCAGGTGGCAAGGAGGCCAAAGCAGAAGAGCCGCATCGAGCCGCTTCCCATAATGCCTGCTCAGGGCAAGAAAGGAATCTGGGGAAGGCAAGAAAAACACAGAAGTTAAATGGAGTAGAGTGGGGAGGGGTGGAAAGGCCTGAGACAGAGAGATGAGGGCTAAAGTGCAGGCAGCAATTTAGTAAGACAAAAGAGCTGAATGGGGGTTAGGAGCCAGAGCCACTAAGTAGACAACAGGCAGGGATTAGAGGGGATGACAGAGCCACAGCAGGGAGCCGTTTTCAGCAGGTCTGAGGTATGGGGTAGAGGGGGTGGGGTAGGAGTTAACCAGAGAAAGGAAAAAAAGAGGCTAATAATGCAACAATAACAAAATCACACCGCTGTGATTTAACAGGCACTGTAATTCTAGTAAAACACTAGCAGCAATTCAGTTAAAAAACAAGTTAATGGTATAAAAATACAGAGCCAGGAAACAGAAGAAAATGAGCCAATTGAGAGCACCTGTAGATAAGGGTCAGCCAATCAGCTTGTAGTTAATGAAGCACTGGAAATTCAAAATTTAGGAGGTGCGCAGACAGTGTCAGAGGACTTACAGCTGGGAAGGATGTAAAGATTTGGTCCAGGAGCAAGAGGCAGAGAAGTGGGCGGTATGGTGGAAGCCAAAGCAGAAGAGCCACACTGAGCTGCTTCCTGTAGTGCCTGCTCAGGGCAAGAAAGGAATAGCTGGGAAGGATGTAGAGATTTGATCCAGGAGCAGGAAGCAGATAAGCCAGTGGTGCAGCGGCAGCGACAAAAGCAGAAGAGCCGTGCTGAACAACTTCCCATAGCACTCGCTCAGGGCTAGAAAGGAATAGCTTGGAAGGATGTAGAGATTCAGTCTGAGAGCAGGAAGCAGAGTAGCGGGTAGTGCGGTGGCCAAAGCAGAATCACTGCACCGAATTGCTTCCCGTAGCACCCATTCAGGGCAAGAAAGGAATCTGCTGGAATTTCTTCTGCTCCTTTCCTCCCTTGGCCTATCTCCCTGTCCTATCTCCCTCCTCCCTCGTCCTAATAGTTGCCTATACTCCACTCTTTGTCCCCCCTCCTTTCTTTTGCTGTACTCTAGCAACCCTGCTGCTGCCCTATGACCATACCACTTTTCTCTTGCTCTCTCTCTCTCTCTCTCTCTCTCTCTCCCCTGCTACACCCCTCAGTCCCTCTCTCTCTCTCTCTCTCCTCTTTCTCCCAACATTAGTTTCATCTTCCTATTTTAAAAATCTCTCCTTCTCCCACTCCCCCATTCTCAACCTCCTTTTTCCTCTCCCTCTCCACTCATGAATCTCACACTTCCTCTCCTTCTCATAGTCTTTTTCCTTCCGCTCTGTCTCCCCCTGCCTCCATGCTGCCCTTCCAAGTGCCAGCAGTACACATTACCCCAAACTGTTCACTCCCCTAGTCGACTACTACCTCCCCACCTCTCATCTCACATCAACCCCCTTTTCTCCTCCTCCTCCTCCTCCTCATCTCCTTTCCTTCTTCACCTCTCCTTTCTCTTTTCTCATTCTGGTTTTCTTCCCCCCCTTTCACTTAATCTAGAGTTCCTCCAAAGGCTCCAGATTCCCCTCCATCTCCTCCTAATCCTAAACCTTTTCACTATTGTAGTAAGTGTAGGTCTAACCATTACCTCCCTGTCCTCCTCCTCCTCCTAGCAGGTGACATTAATTCAAGCACTGGCCACTCCTCCCCCTCTTTCCCCCTCCTACCTAAAGGTCTTAGAATCTGCTACCTAGATGCTAGGAGTCTACTACCTAAGTTAGATGCCCTTAAAGTCTGGATCTTCCAGTACTCCCCAGATCTTCTCTGTATATCTGAAGCCTGGCTCTCCTCCAGAGTTCCAGATTCCTAATGATCCCTCCCTGATTTCCACCTTTACCACCAAACTGTGGTAAAAGAGATGGCAGCGTAGCCATCTGTGCTTGCCAAAACCTATCCTGCTCCATCTCTCTATGTGCTTCCATCCTCTCCTCACATGAACTCCTTCTAATTAACCTAAAGTTCCCCTCCTCACTCCCTATCTCTGTAACTGTGCTCTGTGCCTCTCCAAAAATCTCTCCCTCGTCACTTGTTGAAATCATCTCTTCCCTTGTAGACTCTCTGACTTTCTTAACTCCTCAGGCTTACTCTCTCTGGTCCCAGCAGTTTTCAGGAAAAGCCATTCTACCATCACTTCCCTCCTCCATGTTACTGACACAATTCTCACTGGCATGAACCGTGATCACATCACTGCTGCTATATTTATCAACGTAGCCAAAGCTCTTCACTTTGGGTCCTATCCTATTCTTCTATCAAAACTTGACTCAGCTGATCTCTCCACCCAAGCCATAGACTGGTTTAAGTCCTATCTTTCTGGCTATATACAATGTGCTAAGCAGGCGACTCCCTGCCACCACTCTTCCAATCCAATCAGGTGGCCCTCAAGGCTCCATTCTGGGTCCAGTCCTTTTTTTCAATATTCCTAAACAATTTTCCATCTGTCTGTGTCTCCTCCCTTATACATATGTACACTGATAACATGTTCCTGTCTTCCTCCAGCCCCTCAACTGCTGAGGTACAGACTCAACTGCAGAGTTACTTCTCAAGGGTGTTACTCTGGTTCCAAAAGAATCAGCTCAACGTAAATACTAAGAAAACCATCTCCATGGCTTTCAGCATCTCCTGTAAATTAGTCAAGCTTTCCCTTCCCCTCCTTTTCTACCCTAGATGGTACCTCCCTTGACATTGTCCCTGCCTACAAGTACCTTGGCTTCTGGTTGGACAGCTGACTGACTTTTCTTCACATGTCGACTGTATCCACATCAAACCCCGCCCACAAGCTTGGAACCATGTACAGAAACAAAGATTCCCTTTCTCCTGTTGACCGCCATGAGCTCCTTCCCCAAATTATTTTACCCATTTTTGATTATGCCGATCTAGTTTTCAGGTTGACCCTGCCTCATCCCTCTCCAGATTAGATTACCTTTTTAATGCTTTTTGCCACTTTGCCTCCAATGCCCCCCCCACATGCACTAGGGTGCCCTCTATTCCTCCCCTCCCTTCCCCCCTGCATCCACGCCACCACCCTTATTTCCAAATTCTGGTTTGAGTCTCTTCCTTCTACCGCTTCCTCCTTTCTCCATCATCCCCTCTTCCTATCAACTACGCACCAGTGACTCCCATACTTTCTCTCTCCCCCCCCCGCCATTCGAACCTGGGGCAGGCTGCCTTCTCTTACTGTCTCCTCTGTCCCCATTCAAACCTGGGGCAGGCAGCCTTCCCTTACTGTCTCCCCTGTCCCCATTCAAACCTGGGGCAGACAGCCTTCTCTTACTGTCTCCCCTGTCCCCATTCAAACCTGGGGCAGGCAGCCTTCCCTTAGTGTCTCCCCTGACCCCATTCAAACCTGGGGCAGACAGCCTTCTCTTACTGTCTCCCCTGACCCCATTCAAACCTGGGGCAGGCAGCCTTCCCTTACTGTCTTCCCTGTCCCCATTCAAACCTGGAGTAGGCAGCCTTCCCTTAGTGTCTCTCCTATCCCCATTCAAACCTGGGGCAGGTAGCCTTCTCTTACTGTCTCCCCTGTCCCCATTCAAACCTGGGGCAGGCAGCCTTCTCTTACTGTCTCCTCTGTCCCATTCAAACCTGGGGCAGGCAGCCTTCTCTTACTGTCTCCCCTGTCCCCATTCAAACCTGGGGCAGGCAGCCTTCTCTTACTGTCTCCTCTGTCCCATTCAAACCTGGGGCAGGCAGCCTTCTCTTACTGTCTCCCCTGTCCCCATTCAAACCTGGGGCAGGCAGCCTTCTCTTACTGTCTCTCCTGTCCCCATTCAAACCTGGGGCAGGCAGCCTTCCCTTACTGTCTCTCCTGTCCCCATTCAAACCTGGGGCAGGCAGCCTTCCCTTACTGTCTCCTCTGTCCCATTCAAACCTGGGGCAGGCAGCCTTCCCTTACTGTCTCCTCTGTCCCATTCAAACCTGGGGCAGGCAGCCTTCTCTTACTGTCTCCCCTGACCCCATTCAAACCTGGGGCAGGCAGCCTTCTTACTGTCTCCCTGTCCCATTCAAACCTGGGGCAGGCAGCCTTCCTTAGTGTCTCCCTGACCCCATTCAAACCTGGGGCAGACAGCCTTCTCTTACTGTCTCCCTGACCCCATTCAAACCTGGGCAGGCAGCCTTCTCTTACTGTCTCCTCTGTCCCATTCAAACCTGGGGCAGACAGCCTTCTCTTACTGTCTCCCCTGACCCCATTCAAACCTGGGGCAGGCAGCCTTCTCTTACTGTCTCCCCTGTCCCATTCAAACCTGGGGCAGGCAGCCTTCCCTTAGTGTCTCCCCTGACCCCATTCAAACCTGGGGCAGGCAGCCTTCCCTTAGTGTCTCCCCTGACCCCATTCAAACCTGGGGCAGACAGCCTTCTCTTACTGTCTCCCCTGACCCCATTCAAACCTGGGGCAGGCAGCCTTCCCTTAGTGTCTCCCCTGACCCCATTCAAACCTGGGGCAGGCAGCCTTCCCTTACTGTCTCCCCTGTCCCATTCAAACCTGGGGCAGGCAGCCTTCCCTTAGTGTCTCCCCTGACCCCATTCAAACCTGGGGCAGACAGCCTTCTCTTACTGTCTCCCCTGACCCCATTCAAACCTGGGGCAGACAGCCTTCTCTTACTGTCTCCCCTGACCCCATTCAAACCTGGGGCAGGCAGTCTTCCTCTACTGTCTTCCCTGTCCCATTCAAACCTGGGGCAGACAGCCTTCTCTTACTGTCTCCCTGACCCCATTCAAACCTGGGGCAGGCAGCCTTCTCTTACTGTCTCCCTGACCCCATTCAAACCTGGGGCAGGCAGCCTTCCTTAGTGTCTCCCCTGACCCCATTCAAACCTGGGGCAGGCAGCCTTCCCTTAGTGTCTCCCCTGACCCATTCAAACCTGGGGCAGGCAGCCTTCTTAGTGTCTCCCCTGACCCCATTCAAACCTGGGGCAGCCTTCCTTACTGTCTCCCTGTCCCATTCAAACCTGGGGCAGGCAGCCTTCCCTTAGTGTCTCCCCTGACCCCATTCAAACCTGGGGCAGGCAGCCTTCTCTTACTGTCTCCCCTGACCCCATTCAAACCTGGGGCAGGCAGCCTTCCCTTACTGTCTCCCCTGTCCCATTCAAACCTGGGGCAGACAGCCTTCTCTTACTGTCTCCCCTGACCCCATTCAAACCTGGGGCAGGCAGCCTTCCCTTACTGTCTCCCCTGTCTGCATTAAAACCTGGGGCAGGCAGCCTTCTCTTACTGTCTCTCCTCCCTCTGAAACTCTCTTCCAAACTCCCTCCACTTATGTCCCTCTCTGCACTCTCTTAAATGTATTCCCCCCCGCTCCTGTTATTCCTCCTCCCAGGTGCTTGGGTGAGACTCTCACTCCCCACACATTCTGAGCACATCTTCTTCACATCTCCTTTTTCCTTTTTCCAGCTTAATCCCTAATGCCTATAGCAATTTTCACTTTATAACCCTACGATATTCCCGTTCACTCCTGCCTCCCCTAGTTTCGCCTTTAAAGCTGGCTTCCTCAGCTAATTTGAGTTGCTCAGAATATGAACATACGAACCTATGAAAACACCAGCAGATACAGGCCTTGCAGTCTATTGAGTCTGCTCTATTGTGCAGCTAGCCCCTCATCTTGCAGCTGCCCCAACCTCCCCTCTTCATATCTACTCCCTTACCCTGTCCCATCCCATCTCCTCTTAAAGCTGCCCACTGTTCTACAGGATACCACTTCTTCAAGTAGAGTGTTCCACTTGTCCACCACCCTTTATGTGAAAATGTCTCTCCTGACTTCCCTCCTGAATTCTCCCCCCCCTCCAACCTCAGCCGATGCCCTCTCATGTCCCTCCCTCTTCTTATCTGAAACATCCCTTCTGCATTTGTCTTGTTTATATCCTTGAAATACTTAAAGGTCTCAATCATATGCCCCCCATTCCTCCTCCCCTCCAGGGAGTACATGTTCAGCCCCCCCCCCGCCTATCCTCATAGGATTTTCCCTCCAGTCTCTGGATCATCTTCATTGCCCTGTGCTGCACCCCCTCCAACAATCTGATGTCCTTCTTCATGAATAAACACCAGTACTGTTCGCAGTATTCCAGGTGCGGTCTGACCAGTGACCTGTACAGGGGAAGGATCACCTCCCTCTTCCTGGAGGAGATTCCCCTCACTATGCACCCCAGCATCCTTTTGGCCTTTGCTGCTGCCTTCTTGCACTGAACTGAGTTGTTCATACTCCCCGTTATAAGCATCCCAAGATCCTTTTCCTCCATGGTGCTTTCCAGCTGTACCCCTCCCAGCTTATAATTCCTCCCCTGGTTCCTAGCTCTGAAGTGCAGGACCTTCTCGGTGTTGAACCCCAACTGCCATGTTTCCAACCACTCCTGTAGTTTGGTCTGGTCCTCCTGTAGGCCCTTCCACCCCTCAATATCATCTACCACAGCTCCCATCTTAGCATCGTCTGCGAACAGACTGATCTTACTGCACATTCCATGTGAGACGTTGGCTATGAATATCCCAAACAGTTCTGGCACCAGTATTGATCCGTGCGGTACCCTGCTAATTACATCCCTCGGTGATGAGAGTTCCCCCCCCACCACAACCACCACCACCCTTTGCTGCCTTCCCTCCAGCCAGTTGTTGATCCATGTGACCATCTTATTTCCCACCCCTATGTATTCCAGCTTTCACCCCAGCTTTCCCATGGGGCACAGAGTCAAAGGACTTGCTGAAATCTAAATCAAGGATGTCCACTGCATGGCCCTTGTCCAGTTCCCTGGTTACTCAGTCATAGTACTCAACTAGGTTTGTCTGGCAGGATCTGCCTGAGACAAACCCCTGTTGCTGACCATTCTAGAGACCACTGCGCTCCAAAAAGGTCACCAGCCTCTCTTTTAGGACTATCTCCATGAACTTCTCCATGATAGAAGTGAGCCTCACCAGTCTTCTGTAGTTATCTGGCTCATCCTTCAGGCCACTTTTGTGAATGGGCATCACATGGTTGCACATGAATTTGCCTATCTAACATTGTTAATGTTTAATCTTTTTTTATTCTTGTACAGCAATATCTATATTGTTACTCTATCTGTTTAATTGTTGCCAACCCCCTTGTTCCCTTCCCCCAGGTCACACCTGGAAATGAGCTTCGTCTCAATGTGCCTCTTGTGGTTACCAACATTGTTAATCCATTTCAAATAAAATGGCAGAGGAAACTAAAAAAAGCTTACACACCAGAGTCCTAGGCACTGTCCTCGCTGGTGCCAATCCTTGTGACATATCTGCAGGGATGATAACAACCCTGTAGGGAGATAAAAAAGTATCGCCCCTGAGGGTACCCAGTAACATGTTTTACTGAGTTAATTTATACTTTCCCCAGTGGTGTAATAATATATTTTGCATAACAACTGATTGGACTTATGCTTGTCAACTTACTGTCAATGTCAATACAGCCATGAGAGAGACATATTCATAACTGACCAAAAGGTATCAAAATCCAGCTCTCAGCTGCCCAGCTAAATAGTGAGGTACCCGCTTACAGTAGGACTGAAATAGTTCTTCGAGCAAGGGACTTTGGTGCAGCCAGTGGATTACCACAATTCCTGTAAACAGCCTGTCCCCACACAATAGGTATTGTAGAATTTAGACACACCCCAAAAAAAGTATCATACAATGAGATGCATTCTACTTCATTACTGTTGCAGTTCCCATCACCATTTCCTGAGCCTTTTGGATCTACCCTGAACACTCCTAAATATTGTGTCAGATAAGGAGCCATTTCCCAATGTCACATCAAACAGTATATCCCATCACCATCCGGTGCCATTATTTTGATATATTCTTTCACTACTTCTCCATTCTGTGGCTGATGTAAAGACATTCCCACACTATGCCATCATACTTTCCATCATCAGCTCATGTGCCTTTATTAGCCTTTTAACCCCTCAACCAGTTTGTGTCTGTTAAAGAACCATTCCCAGACCATCCACTCCTCTAATCACAGTTTGCCGTCTTTCTACAGTATATATTGACTTTGGGTAATACCTAACATTTGGGCTGGGAGACAGAGATGAAGGAAGAGGTTTGAGCATAACGTGATTACAGAAGAGTTATGGGGCATTGATTCTTGTTAAAATATTTGTTTATGACTAATAAATTGTTCTAACTGTTAAATTCTATGTTTCTTCTAGACCTGAACATTACTGTTACTCCATGTCTTGTGCGACCTCTGAAACCCAGCAATTCCACTGGATTCTTTCTCAGGAATTCTTGGACATCCACCCAGTGCCAAATACAGCACTTTGACTCCCAAGACAAAGCTGTTCAGTGTTTGAAAGGAAAGAAACTGATGTTGATCGGTGATTCAACAACTCGTCAGTGGTGGGAATACTTCATCAATTTTATTCCAAGTACGTAGACAGGATCCAGCCATAGTGTGAATGGTGGTTTTATTTACTCTAGTAGGAGAAAATCCCTTGTACGTATCTAGAGATCTGTCACTAGACTATCAATGTCTGAAAGTTAACATACAATTAAAGTGAGCCAGCATTATGTGTAGTTTTAAGTGGCAGATTGAAAATTTGGAGGCAATTATCTCAGCCAGCTGAAACCATTTCTGAAAATGTGGCAGATTGTTTTTCTACATGTAGTGGTTGTAAACTGGTTAAAGCCCCGTATAAGATCTGGCCCAGTGGTATGGAGGGCTGAAGCATTGAGCCTTACCTCCTGCCCCATCAACAACCCATGTTCGGCAATGAGCACAGGCTGTGGGAATTCAGACGGGGGGGGAGCAAGGTGAGGATCGAGTGGCCACTAGTCAGCTCTTCTCTCTCGGATTGGGGAGGTTAGCTCTCCCAGCCTTTGACTGCCACCATGTGGAGGCATGGTGGTGGTGCGGGAGGAGAGTCATCTCAGGCCAAGGTGAGTGTGCGCACCTCTGTACACACGGCCAACCTTGTCTGGGGCTCTGGAGAATAATGGGGAGAAAATCAAGGAGGAAAACCTGGGGGTTGGGGCATAATAAGGCCCCCAGCTGGTGCCAGTGGCTCACTTAGGGCGCTCAGTGGACTAAGGAGTCAGAAGACCTGGGACAGCTGTGGTACCACAAGGATGGACTGATACGAACATATGAAATTTGCCAGCAGAAAAGAAACATCCGGTCTATTGATGTTGCTCAAGTTTGCAGCTAGCTCCCTTGTTCAGCAGTTGCCCTCCCCACCCCTCCCCATTACCCTCCTTTGCCATGTCCCACCCCTTCTCGACACATTCTACTGTGTTACATGCCACCACCTCTGCTGGTAGTATGTTCCACTCTGCCACCACCCTTTCTTTACAGAAATGCCTTCTCACCTCCCTCCTGAATCTGCCTCCCTCCAATCTCATGTCATGGCCCCTAGTGTCTCTCCCCCACCCTCCTCCTGAATAGACCCTCTGTTTCAAACAGCATGAAGTCTTGCTGTATTCTGACTATCTGCAGTTAGCTCCAGCCTTTAAACTACCCTGGAGACCAAAGGGTTAACTTTCTGTGCAGTGCATAGAACACTGAGCTCGAGCTCAGCTGAGATCTCTGTCTGCAGCCCTTTGAAACCCAACCATCAGATTCTTTACTCTGCCTCACTGAACCATCGCTCCGGAGATTTCTCCTTCTGCTCGGTTCGAAAGTCGGTTAAAGTGTCGTTTAAAGTTGTCAGTTTTAAGCTGAATTTGTTCTGCATAGTCGGTTTAGTCTCTGTCTGCGGTACCGTGAGTATTAGATAGGTTTTGTCTGAATTCTGTGTGGAAATTGTAAACTTGTTTGATCGGTTCAGCTGAACCGATCACTTTTAGTGAATTTTGTTATTTTACCTTAGAGTGTGGTTACCGGTCCTTATCGGTTCTAAAAAAATGTGTTTTGAACGTTTTTTTACAATACCCGTAACATGGTTAGGAACCAATTAGGGAGTCTTGCCTGGCGGTTGCCATAAAAAGGGTAAGTTTGGTTAGGTTGGCCATGTCTGAGAAACCCCAAAAGAAAACCGGGCCCACTGGGTTTCAACACTGAAGTGAGTGTGGGGAGGTCTTTGCTAAGGCCGATCCCCACACAACCTGTGTTTATTGTCTGGGGTTTGAACACCTTGATCAGACTGCCAAATTTGTAAAAATTTTCATAAATCTACCCTTGAGAAGAGATTGGGAAGACTTAGGGAAAAGGAGGCAGAGAAGTCTGCTGACCCGGATGGCCAGCCCGGTTCGATTCTGACCGAACAAGAAGGAGTGCCCTCTGATCAAGGCGATACTTCTTCAGGCAAGAAGAGAGCACCGATCCTGAAGGGTCGGTTCCTACAAAAAGGAAATGCAAAGAGAAATTGACTGGTTCGGATCCAGAGGTTCGTGTTCTGACCACCGAGGAAATAGCCAGAGTGATTCGGATTGTGGAATCGCTTCTCATGGTTCCGATCGATCTGGCACCATTTGGCAGGGGTTCAGTTTGGTCAGTTCCCCCAGTTCAAGATTATTCCCCTGAAGATTTTTATGAACCGGAATTTGAGGAGGAGGGGGAGTTCAAAGATGATGGTGAAAGTCTGGATGTGCCTGTGGAACCGGACATCTCCCCAGACAGACCTTCTGGTGTTTCCCCTCCTAGGCTTTCTGAATCCCCTCCCCATTATCTATTTTACAGAAAGGTGGCTGAAACCCTCCAGCTTCCTATGGAGGAGGCCATGGAGGACCAAAAGGAGCATGATTATGTGGAAATGATGGACATCCCAGAGTCCAGGAGACTGTCTATTCCCCTTCACAAATCCTTTGGGAAGTAGACACAGAAAATCCTAAAGTCTCCCAATTCTGTACCTCCTGTTGACAGAAGGATGGACAAGAGGTAGACACTATCAGGCTCAGATACAGAGTTTTTATACCAACAATGCAGCCATGTTAGGGTAGTGCAGGCTGCTGCCTGTGACAAGGCAAATATTCCCTTGACTTCACCCCCTGACAAAGACTCTAGGAAGATTGATGCCATGGCAAAAAAGCAGTACATGGCATCATCCTTGGGACTCGGGCAGGCGAACTATATGGCTTACATAGCCAGGTACCAGAAGTCCAGGTGGGACACTGTACTGGCACTGGCTTAACAGGCATCTCCCCAGCTGGCCAAGGAGCTAGAGGAGGTGGCTGCTGATGGGATTGAGGCATCAAAGGTACAATTTCATGCTACTGTGGATTCCAATGATGTATCATCAAGAGTTATGGCTACATCTATGGCTCTTCGGAGGATGGCTTGGCTCAGATGTACTAGCCTCTCACAGGACACCCAGGCTAAGGCCATGGATTTTCCTGTAGTGGGTAATTCTCTGTTTGGGGAGCAGACAGAGAATTACATGAAGAAAATGGATGAGTACAGGACCACTTATAGGAGTGCTCAGGCCAAGGAGAGGCAAGCAACTCCTCAAAGGCAGCAATCTAGGGGCATGGGCACTGAGCAAGCCTCCCTTTAGTGATCCTGCCCCTGCCTGGGACTTAAATGTTTGCATTACTCAACTTACACAACCCCCTTTTGAGCCTATGTCCTCAGCAGAGCTTAAGTACTTGACTTGGAAAACTGTGTTTTTGGTAGCCATTACCTCTGCCAGACGTATCAGTGTATTGCAAGCACTGTCAGTGGAATCTGATTTTATCTCCTTTCATAGAGATAAAGTTGTCCTTAGAACCAATAGGAGGTGCTTGCCCAAAGTGGTTTCAGACTTCCATTTGAATCAGTCTATGTCTCTCCCTGTCTTCTTCACTGATCATTCTACCTCAGGAGAGAGGAGACTACACAGTTTCAATGTTAAAAGAGCCCTTAGCTACTACATAGAGTGTACCAAGGGTCACAGGTTTGATTCCCTCCAGTTGTTCCTCACTTATGGGAAAGTGGGAAAGGGCAAACCTGCCACCAAGCGAACTATTGCCAGGTGGATTGTTTCTTGTATACAATTCTGCTATGAGAAACTGAGAAAAATTCCACCCTCAGACCTGGGGGCTCATTCCACAAGAGGTACAGCTGCTTCCCTGGCTGCTTCCAGGGATATCCCTCTCTTAGAAATTTGTCAAGCCGACACCTGGAAAACAGTCCATACCTTTACCAAGCATTACTCTCTGGATATCCAGGCTAGGAGTGATGCTCGGTTTGGCATGGCAGTACTTCAGAGTCTGTTTCCAAAGTAGGTTCTGTCCCTTCTCCATGGAGGTACTGCTTGGTAGTCTGCATATGTCAGAATACAGCAAGACTTCATGTTGTTTGAAGAAAAAATTATTCACCTTAGTAATTATGTTTCTTCTAATGGAGTCTTGCTGTATTCTGACCTCCCTCCCCTCTCAGAACCTGGTTTTGGGAAGTGGGTGGGCAGGCACAGTGTTGCACCCGAGGGGTGCTTCATGCACACCCTCCATCTTACCTGGGTGCTTTTGTATTATGATCTTTTATTTTTGGATAAGGTTTTGGTTTTGGATTTCCTGACTTGAGTCTTTCTTTGGGAATCCAAAACTTTCTGTTGTCAGTTGGCTAGTTAAAATTTTTACAATTTCCACATAGATAATTAGTGAGTGTTTGCTCATAAGAATCTGACAGTTGAGTTTCAAAGTGCTACAGACAGAGACCTCAACCGAGCTTGAGCTCAACGTCCTATGCACTGCATAGAAAATTAACCCTCTACTCTCCAGGGCAGTTTAAAGGCTGGCGCAAACTGCAGATTGTCAGACTACAGCAAGACTCCATTAGAAGAAACACAATTACTAAAGTGTGTAATTTTTTCTTATGTACCATGAGAGAAATAAGTCCTATAAGGTAGCTTTTATGGAGGACTAGGCTAGAAGTTCTGTCTATGACATCATTGGTAGCTCTTCACTGGACCTGGCTTTTTTGAACAGGCAGTGAAAGTAGGGATACAACATGACTTGTAACTTTTAAACAAATTTACTTAGAAATTTCATTTTTTTTGGCAAGAATCTGACTGGGGATATGCAGGACCAAATTCTAAATTTACTGATGTTAAAAAATGTTGGCCAGAGTTCCTTTTTAATCTCTGTCTCATTTACACCCACAAAACTTCTTAGTGCCTTAAATAAAAAAAAAAAAAAAAATGCTCCTGAAATTAAATTAGACCCCTTTCCACCCATAAATAAAAATAGTTTGTCTGAGCTCGTACCACCAATAGCTTAATCAACTTCAAATTCAGCTGGTTTAAATCTGTAACCCCATGAGGATAAGGCAGGAAATAAACAATATTGTCTAGTCCTCCTTCCCTGGTCAACACAAACTAAGTACAGTAAATAAAGAGAATGAATTATGAACTATTATCCCCCACACTCCCACATTCACCCTTTGCTGTCTCAAGTTAATCTTCCCCTCAACAAATGACAAGTCTGCCCCTCCTAAGTTATACACCCCTCACTTCTCCTTCACTAGGGTAAGTTATTTACAAACCTTTCAATTCAGAAACTCCTTCAGAGTAAGCCGGGGCAACCACCAAGGTCCTCCCCCGTGGTGCAGTAGTCACACCAATGAATGATGTATTAATGAATAAACTGAACCCTTTTACTTTTCCTCCCTCTCCAGGTTTGAAGGCTGTTGATGTGGGTAGGCATGAGTGGTATTCTGAACACCTAGCTCTGGATATGACAAATGATATCTACCTTCAGTGGAAAACACACGGACTACCCTGGCAAACAGGTGGATGGATTGTTTTGTTTGACCTGCATCCTGCAGTGAATCAGATCAATAACATCTTTGGGGGTCCGAATGTCATCCTTGTTTTCACTCTGGGACCTCATTTCTCCCCTTTTCCTCTCCGACATTACATCAGGGCATTAATAAGGATCAGAACTGCACTGCGAAGGCTGCTGATCAGAAATCCGGAAACCATAATAATCCTAAAAAACACTAACACCAGGAATGTCTACGCTGACCTACTACATCGTAGTGACTTGCTGTCTTTCAACATGAATGAAATTTTCAATGCGGTGTTCAGAGGAATGAAAGTTGGTCTGGTTGATGCTTGGGACATGACCATAGCATACAACTCCTGGGACATTCACCCTCCTAATACAGTGGTAAAGAATGAAGTGAACCTCTTTTTGTCTTATGTCTGCCCCAAATGATACTGCAGTTGAAGCCATCAAAACTACAGTGTTGCATCAAACACTCTTCATATAATAGTGATTGCACAATTTAGGAGGAATGGGATACTAATGTAAAAACTAATGGGTAAGGTGTTTCCATACTGTCAGAGCTGTGTGTGGCACCATTTGTGGTTATTTAATTCAGTTTGGCTCAGACAGAACTCCTGCTTGACTGGACTTGTGTTCAAGGTTGTCACTGTTTTTTGGGAGTCAACAATCAATATTTACACCAAGACTACCTTACTCACTATTCCATGCACACGTGCTATAAATAGTTATTTGTGAGCACTGAGAAGTGATCCTAGTGCACCGTAAATGGTCATGAAGTTGTGTTCTGTTTTGAGAGCTATTCCAATGTGTTCCATTAGTAAGGCTACCTTCTAACCCCAGTAATGCTCAGACTATTCATAACTTTGTGCAGTCAGCCTGGTGGGTTGGACTACCCAGAGAGATGGAACACATGCAAATGATGGAATTCTATGCACATGAGCATCTTTCAAATACTGTCTCTACCAACTGTAGTGTTATAAGCCCTTCAGATTTTTCTCTCTGCCTGAAAGTCTGGTCGCTCGGAGTCTCTGTAGCCCTCTTTCACGTGAAGAAGATAGAAAAAAATCACCAAAACCATAAGTATATTTAGTTTCTTTTACTGCCTCTACTAATTGTTAGTTTACATCTAGTTTATTATTTAAACAGTTTGTTTTTCTTGGTTCCTCGCGGTTCGGCATAACCGTGAGGGATCCGAGTTAGTTTAACTTTATTTCGGTTCTCTGACTAAAGAACCTATTCATTATCGTTAATTTTTGGTCCTTTATAAACTTTAGTTGTAACCGCTTTTTATCGGTTACAGAACCACTGAACGGGTCCACATTTCATCTCCTCTCTTGGTTCCATCGGTTCCCTATCGGTTCCGGAACCGAACAAAAAAAAGAAAAACCTTTTAAAGCTGTTTAAATAACCACAACAGCATTTAGTATTTAGCGGTTGGGGTTTTTCATCTTGCTTTTCACCATGACTGAGAAACCTAAGAAGAGAACTGGGGGGCCCAGATTTAAAAACTGTTTAAAGTGTGAAGATGTGTTTGCCAAGGCAGACAAGCAACTTTATGTGTAGCTTGTCTGGGTTTTGAACATTTGGACCAGGAATATGAGATATGTAAAACTTTCCCAGAAAAAACTGTTGAAAAGTGCCTTGAAAGGCTTAATAAAAAGTTTCCTAGGGGTCCCTCAGGCTCTGACAAGGTGACACCCAAGTCTGTTGTGGTTGAAGCAACAAGTGCTACTACCCCTGCCCCTGATATGGGCTAAAAAGGGGCAAAAAGAGGGAAAGAACCTGCTGACTCTCGGTTCCCTCAAAGAAATGATGGAAACTCAAGCATGCAGAATCCTCCCCTGCTAAACCAGGGACTTCTGCGCAGCTGCCTGTAATGCCTTCAGCTCAGGAGATAGCTCAGGCATTTAAAATTATTCAGGCTCTGCAGGGCATCATCCCTCAGCCTCCTGCCCCTTCACAGGGTCCCCAGGTTGCTGCTACTGTGTTGCCCCCTGCTCTGGAGCAACACTATTTTGAAGAGGATGAGGAGTCTTATGAGGAGGATGAACCTGTCGCTCCAGAGGTGTCCCCTGAGCAGGAATTTGGCTCGCCTCCCAGGGTGTCTGAGGATTTTTCCTCCCATTTTTCCTTCGTAAGGAAAATGGCAGATGCTTTAGATATTGCTACAACAGAACAAGTGGAAGATGAGGAGGAGATTGAGTACCTTAATATGATGGGTCTAACACTCACAAAGGCCATCATCCTACCAGTATATCAATTTTTCAAGAGGGATGCTATGAAGCTTCTGCAGACCCCAAATTCTATTCCTCCAATTTACAAGCAAATAGATAAAAAATATCAGCTGGATAGGGAGGGAGCTGACTTCCTCTTCTCCCATCCTGACCATCAAGGGGTAATACAGCAAGCTGCCTGTGATAAAGTGACTGTCTTCCCATATCTGGACGACTGGCTGGTGGTGGGCAAATCACCAGTACAAGTCACAACCTCTCTAAAGCTCACACAGGATCTTTTGGAGTCCTTGGGTTTCATAGTAAACCAGAAAAAATCTGTCTTCACCCCTACACAGACTTTACAGTTCATAGGGGCAGAGATCAGAACTCTACAGGCCAAGGCATTTTTACCACTAGACAAGGTGCAAAGCCTTCAGGCCATAGCAAATTCCTTCAAGTTGCACAGTCAAAAAACAGCCAGGCAATTCCTACAGCTCTTGGGTCATATGGTTGCAAACATGGACACAGTACAGGGTTCCAGGTTTCACATGAGAGACATCCAGTTTCACCTCAGGAATCATTGGAGTCAGAAAAAAGATCCCTTTTCAAAGTTCATTCCAGTGACAAGGCCTCTATTACAAGCCCTCTTGTGGTGGGAAAAGGAATCCAACCTAAGGCAGGGAGTCCCCTTCCAGAAGGAGGATCCTTCACTAGTCCTCACAACAGATGCATCCCTTCTGGGCTGGGGTGCCCATCTAGGGAAGCACACAACTCAGGGTACCTGGTCAGAGGCAGAGTCCCTCCAGCATATAAATTTGCTGGAACTCAGAGCAGTGCGGCTGGCACTAAAAGTTTTCTCTACACTGGTGATGGGCAAGGTGGTACAAGTCAGAACAGACAATACCACCACTATGTATTACATAAACAAGCAGGGTAGCACCAGATCAGGTCCCCATGGCACAGAAGCTATGACAATTTAGACTATGGCATATTCTCTAAAGGTGTCCCTGCAAGCCATCCATCTGCCAGGAAAGGACAATATCTTGGCAGACACACTGAGTTGGATCAATCAGTCCCATCACGAATGGACACTGAACAAGCAGGTGGTACAAGTAATTTTCAGCAGGTGGGACATTCCAGAGATAGACTTGTTCGCATCCCACCAGAGGCACCAGTTGCCTCAGCATTGTTGCAAGCCACCAGCCCAGGGCACAATCCCTCTGGACGCCTGGTACTGGATTAGTCAGGCAAGTTTCTCTATGCCTTCCCCTTTTCCTCTAGTCTTCAGGGTACTGCTGAAGCTCAGATCCCTCTCAGCTTCTCTGATCTTGATAGCTCCAGATTGGCCCAGGCAGCCATGGTACTCTCTTCTGCTCTCCATGTCAGTGAGCAAGCCAATAAGCTTGCCACTCAGGCACAACCTTCTGACCTCCAATCAGGGAACATTGCTGTTCCCAAATCTCAAGTCCCTCCACCTCAAGGCATGGCTCTTGAGGAATTAGAATATGCAGATTTGAACCTTTCTGAAGCTGTATTAAACATCTTGAAAGGTTATAGGAAGCCTTCCACTAAGAAAACGTATTCTGCTAAGTGGAAAAGATTCTCCTTCTGATGCTGTGGTAGAAACTTCACCCCAAATGATGCAGGGGTCTCAGTGGTGTTGAATTATCTGACTCACTTACATTCACAAGGCCTACAACCCAGTTCTCTAAGAGTTCACCTTGCAGCAGTATCTGCATACCTTTCTGCTAGGACAAAGGTGTCTGTAGCATCAGATCCCATTTTCAAAAGATTTTGTAAAGGCCTTATACACTTGTACCCTCCTCACAGGGCACCAGTGCCCGCTTGGGATCTTAATATATGTAAAGCCAGATTGATGCGGGCTCCTTTTGAGCCCATGGCTATAGCCCATTTAAAGTATGTTACCTGGAAAACAGTTTTCCTGGTAGCAATTACCTCAGCAAGAAGGATCAGTGAGCTTCAGGCTCTCTGTATTGAGCAGGACTACATCTCCTTCCACAGGGATAAGGTAGTCCTCAGAACAAACAGACAATTCCTTCCCAAGGTTGTTTCAAATTTCCATCTGAACCAGTGACCCTGCCTGTCTTCTTCACAGACCATACAAGCTCTGGTGAAAGAAGGCTCCACAGTCTGGATGTGAAAAGAGCTCTCAACTACTACATGACAGCTACTAAAGGCCATAGGCAAGACAAGAAACAACTTGTCCTTACATATGGGGATGTTGGAATGGGCAAACCAGCCTCAAAAAGATCCATTTCTCAGTGGATTGACCAGTGTATTAAATTCTGCTACACTAAAGCAGGTAGGGAGTCCTCAGCTGGGCTGAGGGCTCACTCAACAAGAGGAACAGCTGCCACTCTTGCAGCTGCTGAGGAGGTGCCATTATTGGACATTTGTAAAGCAGCTACTTGGAAATCAGTACACACCTTTACAAAGCATTACAACTTGGATGTTTTGTCCAGAAGTGATACCAGGTTTGGCACAGCAGTCCTGCAAAGTCTGTTTCCAAAATAAGTTCTGTGCCCACCTCCAGGGGGTACTGCTTGGTAGGCTGCACAAAGTTATGAATATTCTGAGCATTACTGCGGTTAGAAGTAAAAATTACTTACCATAGTAATCTTCTTTCTTCCCAGTGATGCTCAGATATTCATAACTCCCTCCCATCCTTCCCTTCCAGAACTTCAGCCTCTGCATTCCGCATGCTAGTGCCACGTAGCCATACCCTTCTGGGTACACTTCTCTATGCTAGATAGATTTTAACAGAGTTTTCTGTCTCTCTTAATAGTTTTTCTCACTGTCTGGTGAACACCATTATTATAGATATAGTCCCTCCCTTGGAGGTTTTTTTGAAGTAAATTGTTTTATTAAGCTAATCCTAAAAAATGTTTTAATTAATTAGTTGTCGGATTTTTTCATATTGCCTGACTTCCAGGCTTCTTACAAATCTGAAGGGCTTAGAACACTACAGTTGGTAGAGGCAGTATTTGAAAGATGCTCACGTGCAAAGAATTCCATTATTTGCATGTGTTCCATCTCTCCGGGCAGTCCAACCCACCAGGCTGACTGCACACAGTTATGAATATCTGTGCAGCACTGGGAAGAAAGAAAATTACTATGGTAAGTAATTTTTTCTTACTTTCTAACCATAAATGTCTACACTGTGAATAACTAGATGTCTCTGTGGGTACTAAACAGTGATATGTAGTCATCATAGGGTTTGCATTCACACATTCCAAAACATTTTAGTCGTTCCTGAAAAACTGCAAACATTTGTAACTAAATACATCATGTGAATGGTATTGTGTCCTGTAATTGTCTTTTTGAAAAACAAACCCCACATTTAGTACTTTGGGGTATTATTTTTTTTTATCTGTGGGAATCAAAGATTTTCTTCCACAACTTGGAGGGTAAATTGTGCAGATCACACACAGAAAATATATTTTTTTTCTATAGATTTTTCTTGCTACTCATATATATTGTATATCAGATACATAATTCATGTGAGGTATTTTTTTTTTCATTTTGGAACTACCAGATTTTTATTTAAATGAAATAGAGATCAGAAAACAAAAACAGTAAGTCCCATACTTGGAACTGCTTGTAACACTAGACTGGTGGTGCTGAGGGTTGAGGCGCTGGCCATCACACCTCAGACTTCATGCAATGCTGGTGACCCTGGTTCAGGAATGAGTTTGGGTCACCAGGGTCAGCAAGGGGAGGGCATGGAGCAGGATTGAGTGCTGCAAGGCAGGTCTCCTCCTGGGGAGGGTTCTGGAGTTTTCCGTGGCCTTTGGGTGTCAGCTGGTGGAGGAGGAATGGCAGTTCAGGCATGGGGAGCTTGGCGCTTGCTAAGGGAGAGGCAGAAGGGGCTGAGCTGGTGCCACTGGGTGCATGTGCACCTCCACGCACATGCAAGGCCATGCGCTGGGGCCATGGGTGTATGGGGGAAAATGGTAAAAGCACTATGTATCCCCATCGCCAAGTAGGTAGGAGGTGGTGACAGGGTCAAAAAGGTAAATAAAAAAAAACAATTGAGTGTAGCATGGTTCATAAATTGTCTTACATTGCAGGAAAAGAAAATGTTTCTTCTAATGTTATAGACATTCATGACTGTGAAATCACCATATTATGGGAATTTCAAAAGAAAATGTAAAACCTCACCCAGCTTAATGGATGCCCAGGAAAGTACAGTGGGTAAGAAATCCTTCTAAATTGGTAAGGGATTGCACAGCCTGCTTATTTCAACCCCATTAATTAAGCAGCAGAGGAGGGGCACACATGAATGATCTTCAGTGAAAAAAAATTGTTCTCTTAATGTCGTAGAGGTATAGGTCAGGAAATAGGCAGAACCAGACAAGTTACAAAAATCACAAGTAGCATTTTATTATTATCAATAACAATAAAATAAAAAAATGAAATTGTGCTGGATAGCTCTTCATACAGGGAGCTCAAATAAAGTCCTACCTCTCAGAATCTCTCTGGAAAAGCATTGTTCTCTTTATATAAGTTGTTTTTTTCCTGGCAGTTCAAACTCTGTATCTTGTTCTTGTAAATTACATCTTTTTTTCACTAAAATTTACTCAGAACTTTGTCAAGTGCCTTCCTGAGGTCAGCCTGAAAAGCACATCCAGTCTTTAACAGGTGCAGCCAATTAATACATTTTGTCCCAGAGTTGGTTTTCTGTTGATAATTCTGAGAACAAGCTTGTAGAGATCAAAATGCATCTCAAGGTTAATCCCGTGTCCCAGATTATCTTTTCTAATGAACTCAAATAGTTTTCTGAAATCGTTTCAACAATATAATTATATACAGTTGCAAACTAAGGGAACCCCACTTTCATGTAAAGATTCACGTATAGTTTTCTAACCACAGAGAAGCAAAGAGAGAGAGAAAGAAAGAATAGAAAGAGCAAGTGAATGATGGGAGACAACAGGGGGAATTTGTGAGGCTATCAGAGTAGCTAATTCCAGGTGCCACAAGGAAAATTTGATTGTGCAGTCAGACAGGAAGGAAACAGACAAGTGGTACAATAGGAGTGGAAAAAAACAGATCCTTGACTTTATTTATTTATTTAGTTTTTGTTGGCCGGGTAAGTGCACTAGACAAATTCTGCCTATCTTTAGGCACGACCCAGGGGAAGGGGATACAGATGAATGCCAACTGAACCTGGACCAGATTAAGCTGTTGGTGGTATTTTTTTCTTTAACTCTCTCTGCATAACAAATGGGACCAGGTCTTACCCAGCCCTGTCACATACCCCCTCTTTAAGAAGTAAGCTTTAAAAAAAAAAAACAGGTTTTCAAAACCTCCTATTATTTTTTCTTTTAACATTATGTTATAAATATTTACAGTTCTTTACATATGCAATATCTTTTTTCGCATAACACCTTTTATAGCTAATATTTCAGTGATAACCACTACGGTTCTCAAAGGAGGTGGCAGGGAAGGTTAGGGAGAAAAAGATAACATTCAGGAAGTACAAGGAATCACAGAAGGAGCAGGACAGAGAACTGCATCAGTTAAAGCAGAAGGAAGGAAGTAAGAAAGGCAGTCAGAATAGCAAAGGCCAAACTGAGGAAAAGATAGCCAACTCAGTTAAGGAGGGGGATAAACCCTTTTATAGGTACATTAGGGAGTGAAGAAAGACCAAGGGAGGGATAGTGATGCTTAAAAAAGGGAAGGGGTGGGCAGAGGGTGACTGTGAAAAGGCAGAGATAATGAAAGAATATTTTTGCTCCATATTCACAAAAGAAGAAGAGGGGATGGTACCTAAACCAAACAATAAAAGCACTCTGGACAGGGGGTTCGATAACAGTACATTAAAAGAAGAAAGGTTCATGAAGGAACTCCTAAAACTCAAAGTGCACAAAGCAATGGGGCCTGATGGGATTCACCCCAGAATTCTGAAAGAACTAAGGAGAAAACTAGTGACACCACTGACTATGCTTTTTAACAAATCATGGCAGGATGGTGTGGTACCAGAGGACTGGAGGAGGATGGATGTGATACCTCTTCACAAATGTGGGAGCAAGGCAGAGGCAGGAAACTACAGACCTGTTAGCTTGACCTCAGTGGTAGAGAAAATGATGAAATTACTTCTGAAAGAAAGAAATGTTGAGTACCTAGAGGCCAGCGGGCCACTGGACCCAAGGCAGCATGGATTTACAGTGGGAAGGTCATGTCAGACAAATCTAATAGATTTCTTTGACTGGATAACCAAAGTAATAGACCAGGGAGGGGCTGAGGATATGGCCTACCTAGAATTTAGCAAGGCATTTGACAGAGTCCCACTCAAAAGATTAATAAACAAGTTAGCCAGCCTGGGAGTGGGTCCCAGAGTGGTAGCCTGGGTAACAAGCTGGCTGGACAACAGGACCCAGAGGGTAACAGTAAACAGAGTACACTCTGAAGAAAGGAGGTTACTAGTGGGGTACCACAAGGTTCAGTATTGGAACCGGTCCTGTTTAATGTCTTTATAGATGACATTGCAGAGAGGCTGGAAGGAAAAGTATGCCTCTTTGCAGATGACACAAAGATCTGCAACAGGGCTGATGCACAAGAAGGGGTGCAAAGAATGAGATGGGACTTGGCAAGATTGGAGGAATGGTCAAAAATATGGCTGCTTAGATTCAATGCAAAAAAAGTGCAAAGTAATGCACCTGGGAAACAAAAACCCAGGAGAAGAATACACAATGGGGTGGGGGGTGGTACTAACCACAGCAGCACAAATGGAAATGGACCAGGGGGTAGTCATATCAGATGACCTTAAGGTAGGTAAGTAATGTGAAAAGGCAGTAAGGAGGGTTAGAGGATACCAGGATGTATAGGGAGAGGCATCACCAGTAGAACACAGAAAATTGTTATCCCTCTGTACAGACAGTTGGTGAGACCCCCATCTGGAGTATTTCATACAGTTTTGGAGACCCCAACTCCACAGGGACATAGACAGGATGGAGGCAGTCCAGAGGAGGGCAACTAAATTGGTGCAGGGTCTGCAACAGAAGACAAATGAAGAGAAACTAAAAGTGCTTAATATATATACCCTTGAGGAAAGAAGGGAGAGGGGGGGACAAGATAGAAACTTTCAAGTACCTCAATGGAATCAACAAAGTCCAAGAGGAGCATCTTTAAGGAAAAGAGATGTAAAGAAGGGGACACAATTTGAAGATAGGGGATGGCTCGGGGGCAGTGAGAATGCTTATTTACATATAGAATTGGTAGACATGGAACCACCTTCCTGAGTAGGTTATGCGGTCAAAACATTTGCGAATTCAAGAATGCATGGGACAGACATAAGGCAATTATAGTGAGGGGTAGGAGGAAGTAGGGTGTTGGGTAACTGGAATCTGCAGCTTATCCAATAGGTAGGAAATTTGTAGACTAGGTGGGCAAGCGGTCCTTCAAACTACATGAAGTCTTGCTGTATTCTGACAATCTGCAGTTAGCTTCAGCCTTTAAACTGCCCCAGAGAGCAGAGGGTTAATTTTCTATGCAGTGCATAGAACGTTGAGCCTGAGCTTGGTAGAGGTCTCTGTCTGCAGCACTTTGAAACCCAACCATCAGATTCTTTACTCCGCCTCTCTGAACAGTCATTCCAGAGATTTCTCCTTCAGCTCGGTTCAAAAGTCAGTTAAAGTGTCGGTTTTATCCAAAATTATTTCCATAATTTCGGACCAGGCTCTGTCTGTGGTACCATGAGTATTTAGATAGTTTTACTTTGTGGAAATTGTAAGACTTTCTCGATCGGTTCAGCTGAACTGATCCAATAGTGAATTCTTGTATTTTTCTTTAGTGTGTGGCTACCGGTCCTTATCAGTTTAAAAAAAAAAAAACATGTTTTAAACGTTTTTTTCCAATACCCCTGACACGATTAAGAACAGATGAGGAGTCTTGCCTGGCGGTTGCGAAAAAAGGGCAGGCCCATAGGTTGGCTGTCCGAGAAACCCAAGAAAACGGGCACAATGGGTTTCAACACTGCAGTGAGTGTGGGTAGGTCTTGCTAAGGCCGACCCCACACCACCTGTGTTTATTGTCTGGGGTTTGAACACCTCGATACAGACTGCCAAATTTGTAAACATTTTCCTAAGTCTACCCTGGAAAAGAGATTAGGTAGACTTAGGGAAAAGGAGGCCAAGAGGTCCACTGACCCAGATGGCCAGCCTGGTTTGGTTCCGACCGAACCAGAAGGAGTGCCCTCTGACCAGGGCGATACTTTTTCGCGCAAGAGGAGAGACGATCCTGATGGATCGGTTCCTACAAAAAGGAAAAGGAAAGACAAATCAGCTGGTTCAGTTCCAGAGGTTCATTTTCCTACCACTGATGAGATTGGCCAAGCGATTTGGATTGTTGAATCACTTCGCCTGGTTCCGTCTGATCTGGCTCTGCTGGCTAGGGGCTTGGTTCGGTCGATTCCACCGGTTCAGGAATATGTCCCTGAAGATTTTTATGAACCGGAATTTGAGGAGGAGGGGGATTATGAATAGGATGAGGACTATGATGGAGCAGAAAGTCTGGATGTGCCCATTGAACCAGACTACTCCCCAGACAGACCTTCTGGTGTTTCCTCTCCTAGACTCTCTGAGTCCCCTGCCCACTATTTGTTTTACAGGAAAGTGGCTGAAACTCTTCAGCTCCCTATGGAGAAAGCTACAGAGGTTCAAGAGGAGCTTGATTTTGTAGAGATGATGGCCATCCCAGAGTCCAGGAGGCTGTCTATTCCTTTGCACAAATCTTTTAGGAAACAGACACAAAAAATGTTAAAGTCTCCTAATTCTGTGCTTCCTGTTGATAGAAGAATGGATAAGAGGTACACTTTATCAGGCTCAGACACAGTTTTTTTACCAGCAATGCAGCCATGTTGGGGTTGTGCAGGCTGGGGCCTGTGACAGGGCTAATGTCCCCTTGGCATCACACCCCCCAGATAAAGACTCCAGGAGGATGGATGGATGGATGCCTTGGCAAAGAAGCAATACATGGCATCTTCTTTGGGACTCAGGCAAGCTAAATACATGGCCTATACAGCCAGGTACCAGAAGTCCAGGTGGGACACTGTACTGGCACTGGCTAAACAGGCCTCCCCCCAGCTAGCCAAGGAGTTGGAGGAGGTGGCTGTGGATGGGATTGAGGCATCTAAGGTACAGTTCCATGCTGCTGTGGACTACAATGATGTGTCATAAGAGTCTTGGCTACATCTGTGGCTCTTTGGAGAATGGCTTGGCTCAGATGTACTAACCTGTCACAGGATACCCAAGTTAAGGCCATGGATTTTCCTGGTGAAGGTAATTCTCTGTTTGGGGAGCAGACATAGAATTACATGAAGAAGATGGAGGAATATAGGACCACTTATAGGAGTGCACAGGCCAAGGAGAGGCAGGCAACTCCTCAAAGGCAGCACTCTAGGGGCAGTGGCAAGCCTTTTCATAGGCCTTTCTACCAAGCACAGGTCTCTTCTCCCTCTTCACAGAGGGGGTTCTTCAGAGGAAGAGGCAGAAGGGGGATGAGCAGGGCTGCATCCACTCCTCAGCCTAAGGCCCTTGCCAAGCAGACACCCTGATGGGTCTGCTCGGGTCGACTCTCCTATTCCTGTAGGGGACAGGCTGGCTTACTTTGTCCAGGACTGGGTGTCTGTTACTTCAGACAAGTGGGTCCTGGAAGTAGTAAACCAGGAACTGGTTCTCAGCTTTAAAAAAGTTCTGAATACGAGAGCCAGACCTTTTCCACCTGCAAGTCTCTCTGAAACCCTTGCCCTAGAGGCAGAGGTTTCATCTCTTCTGGCCTTAGGAGCCATAGAGAGAGTTCCTACCCTACACTAGGGCAAATGTATGTACTCCAGGTACTTCCTTACCCCAAAAAAGGCAGGGGAGTGGCAACCCATCCTAGGTCTAAGATACCTGAACAAACATCTTTTAAAACCAAGGTTCAAGATGGTGACTCTGGGAATAATTCTTCCCTCTCTAGGCCAGGGGACTGGCTAGCCTCCCTGGACCTCAAAGATACCTACTTTCACATTCCCATCAGGTGCTCCCACAGAAAGTACCTAAGGTTCAAGTTGCCCTCAGACCATTACCAGTTCAAAGCATTGCCGTTTGGCCTGACATCAGCTCCAAGGGTTTTTACAAAGTGCCTGGCAGTAGTAGTGGCCTTTTTAAGAAGGCAGAATATTTCTGTTTTTCTATATCTGGATGACTGGCTCATAATGGGTCAGTCTCCACCAAGTCAAGTCAGACCTGCAAGTGACCCAGCAAGTGCTCTCTTCCCTGGGGTTTCTTCTCAACCTCCCCAAGTCAGTTCTCGAATCAGTGCAGCTTCTTACCTTTATAGGGGCAGAACTAGATACTGTCAAAGCAAGAGCCTTTCTTCCCCTGGAAAGGGCAAGAGTTCTTGTAGAACTGGCTTCTTCCTTCAGCCTGCAGGTGTCCTGACCAGCAAGGCACTTCCTTCAGCTCTTGGGCCACATGGCAGCTTCTACAGCAGTGATCCAAGGGGCAAGATTCCAGATGAGGGACATTCAGTTCCATCTGAGGGCCTTTTGGTCCCAAAAGAAGAATCATCTTACCAAACTGATTCCAGTGACTCGGACACTGATCCAAGCTCTTCAGTGGTGGCAGGATTAGGACAATTTAAGGCAAGGAGGTCTGTTTGTCACTTAGTCTCATTCAGTGGTCCTTATCACAGATGCTTCCCTTTTGGGATGGGGGCTCATCTGGGGGCCCTCACAGCCCAGGGACTGTGTTCCCCTCAGGAGTCCCTTCTTCATATCAATCTCCTGGAACTCAGGGCAGTTTTTCTGGCCCTGAAAGCTTTCTCTCAGTCCGTGCAGAACAAGGTGGTTCAGGTCAGAACAGACAACACCACCACCATGTGCTATATCAACAAGCAGGGTGGCACTCGATCTATGGCCTTGTGCATGGAAGCCGTGAGATTGTGGTTCCTGGCTTATTCCCTGCAGACCTCTCTGATAGCAGTCTGCCTACCAGGGAAGGACAATGTGCTTGCAGATACATTGAGCAGGATCTTCCAGGGTCATCACGAATGGTCCCTGGACCCTCTGATGTTGAAAGTGATTTTTTCAAGGTGGGGCACTGCAGAGATAGATGTCTTTGCAGCCCCAGACAATCACCAACTTCCTCTGTTTTGTTGCAGACCCCCAGTCTTGGGCTCAGTCCCTCCTGATGCTCTGATTCTGAACTGGCAAGGGAAATTTCTGTATGCTTTCCCTCGTTTTCCTTTACTGTTTAAGGTTCTAGTCAAGGTAAGGTCACATCCTTGCAAAGTGATTTTGATTGCTCCAGACTGGGCCAGACAGCCTTGGTACCTCCTGTTGCTGTATCTAGCAGTCCATCTGCCTCTGTCTCTTCCCAGGAATTGCAACCTGTTAGCCTCCTCTCAGGGTAGGATTTGGTACCCCAATCTTCGGTCTCTCAATCTCAAGGCATGGCTCTTGAAGAGTTAGAGTATGCAGATTTACATCTGTCCCAGGGGGTTCTGGATATTCTCAAAGCCTCTCGAAATCCTGCCACCAGGAAGACTTATGACTCCAAATGGAAAAGATTCAGCATTTGGTGTTCCAAGAAGCATATCTCTTGAGACACTGCTGAATTGCCTACAGTTCTGGATTATATGGTCCATCTTAATGGCCTAGGCCTCAGACCAGCTTCTCTCAAGGTACATTTGTCAGTTGTTTCTGCTTTTCTGTCAGTGGGGACACCTTCCTCACTGGCATCTCACCCTGTCTTCTGTAAATTTTTCATTGGATTGCTTCAAACCAGCCCTCCCTTCAGGGATCCTGCCCCTGCTTGGGATTTAAATGTTTGCATTGCTCAACTTATGCAACCTCCTTTTGAGCCTATGTCCTCAACAGAGATTAAGTACTTGACTTGGAAAACTGTGTTTTTGGTAGCCATTACCTCTGCCAGATATATCAGTGAATTGCAAGCCCTGTCAGTGGAACCTGATTGTACCTCCTTTCATAGAGATAAAGTGGTCCTTAGAACCAGTAGGAGGTTCTTGCCCAAAGTGGTTTCAGACTTCCACTTGAATCAGTCTATGTTTCTACCTGTCTTCTTCACTGATCATTCTTCCTCAGGAGAGAGGAGGCTACACTGTTTGGATGTTAAAAGAGCCCTTAGCTACTACAAAGAGTGCACCAAGGGTCACAGGTTTGATTCCCTCCAGTTGTTCCTCACTTATGGGGAAATGGGAAAGGGAAAACCTGCCTTCAAGATAACTATTGCCAGGTGGATTGTGCCTTGTATACAATTCTGCTATGAGAAACTGGGAAAAATTCCTCCCTCAGGCCTGAGGGCTCACTCTACAAGAGGTACAGCTGCTTCCCTGGCTGCTGCCAGGGATATTCCTCTGTTAGAAATTTGTCAAGCAGCCACCTGGAAAGCAGTCTATACCTTTACCAAGCATTTCTCTCTGGATATCCAGGCTAAGAATGGATGCTTATGTAACCCCTAGATGGCGCTATCCCAGGGGCTACTACCCCTGCCTGATTTGCCACTAACAGGTTGAGGGGCCTGGATCCAATGGCGGGTGCCTCCACCCAGAGGTCAGGGTTTGCAATAGTTAAACTTACTTGGTCACAGCCCTCTGGGACACTGCAACCCCCCTTTCTTCCCACTAGTGGCCCACAATATAGCAGAATTACCTTCACAGTATACACTTACCCCCAAGGCTGGTTCAGGCACCGGACATCCTGTAAAATAAGATACAGTGCAACAATCACAGTACAGTACTTTAACATAGACAAATACCTCAGGCAGTATAACTTTGTTGAAACAAACAGCTCTGATTTATTTAGGGGATATAACAAGGACAGGGGAAATCAGGTTAATTAGCTTATCACTTTACTATCTACCTATGGCTCTGTGCTATTCTCCCTACCAGTTACTGTCTAAATTTTCAGGCCCTAAGTAGCTAAGTCAACCGTGGCAGCTGGTAGGGGCCCTTTCACACAGAAAAAGGAAAATTAAACAGTCAACAGTACAGTAATTCCATTTGGATTTAATGTGGCAATTCAACAGGAGCGACCCGAATTAGTACTCACGACCTCCAAAGAAGATATGGTCCTTCAATGTCAGCAGGGCTACTTTTGATCTCAAGAGACTCCTCACACATTTATATGGTAAAAAAAGCACTATACCAGGCAGGCTGCATCTGTATCCCAATCGCAATTACTGCACAATAACCAGGAGAACACACAGCAGATTCAGTTCCTGACAGACCGAGTGTAATTCAACAATTTCTTCAGTCTTCTACAGGGTGAGCCTGGTTTCTACTCTTCAGAGATCCTTTGATTCTTTTCACAGGACAGATTCAGTCCTAACAAGCAGTTACACAAGTTGTAGACCGGAACTCTGGGCCTTGCACACGTTTTTTGACTGAAACTGTGCACTGAAGGAGCACAGAGTTTCTTTCCCCTTCACTTTCAGATCTCAAAGAAAACTCCCAACAGACAAAAACCGGGCACTTCCTTTGAGTTCCTCCCAGTTCTTGACTGGATTGGCTGTCACTCACAATAGACTGCTGCTGTTGGTCCAAAAAGGCACCGAAGTCTAAACTACATCTCCCAGAGTCACTGCCCATACAATCCTCTTGTGGCTGGCTCAGATTATGAGTCCCAAGTTCTGATTCGTCCAAGGCATCATTTTAGAGCTAGTTTACCCCACACTGATTGGTCCAGTTCAGCAGTTCAAAACCAGAATGGGGAACTAGGCAGACAGTTCTGACTGCAAAGAAAGCAGGTTAGACAAACTGTAATTTTATTATTACTGTAAATGATTTCTGGCAATCAGTTACATCTTTCAGACAGGTTCCCTTTGCACTCCTAGTGACTGCAAAAATGGGGTGAATGGCAGCAACTTGGTGGTACTCAATCAAAGAAACACACAGTCCCCATACAAACTAATTATGTCTGCAAGCAGACAGCTCTTAAAGACAGTACCAGAGGTTCTAAAACACTCACTGATAATAAACTAACGCCAAACACCATTCAGGCTTGGAGCATTCAAGCAAGCTCCTGGAAGTCTTTTGGGAACCCCCATTTGCAGGGGTTACACCCTTCCTGGCCTGGGAAAAGCTTGGCGTCCGCGTCAAGCAAGTACCATAAGTTTCAACTGCAACCATATACATTTGCATTAGGCTCACACATGTAATCATCAGTCAATACATCATTTTACCAAGAACCATTTCTGAAACATTGCAATCGTCCTCTTTACACAGTATAACACACATTGTACCATAACTCAAGTTATTACCTCTTGTACATGAAACCTGAAGAGAGGACCCTTCCTATCAGTTACCTTGGGGCTGGACGGGGCAAGGGCACCATACTTAGAGGGCAACACAAGTAACTTGAGTTAGCACTAACGCCCAGTTTGGGCAATGAGCCTGGGACACATACACTCCTTTATGGACAACATTGAGAGGCAGGTCCACTGGCCGGCCCAGGGAATCATAACTGAGGTGCACCACAGGCTTTACAGCTCGACCAGTCTTTCTAGGGGAGCTGTTACAGTCTCTGCACTCTGAGCCTCATTTTCAGCATTGTTCTCACTTGTCAGGGGAGTCTCCATGGGGTAGAGAGGCTAGAACTTGGGGCACTTTCAGCTCCAGGAGTTACAGTTTCTGAGTCCACAACATTTGGCTCGCATGGAGAGCTTTCAGACACTGGCAGTGGACTGTCAGGGCACTCAAAATACTCTTCTTGTTCGGGTGTATCACCAGTCTGCCCCAATCTATCATTTTCCTCCCCTGAAAGCTCAAACAGTTCAACCATGCACAATGATTCCATTTCATCTGATCTGATGCTTTGCACTTCACTTTCTGGGAGCATTGGCTCCAGGGATGAAGCTGGGGCATAGACAGTCCAGAAGGCCCAGCTTTGTCTCCAGTATTGACTAGGGATTGCCCGAAACAATTGACTCAGTTCGTAAGAAGGATAGTATTCAAAGTCACTCTCACTTTCTTCTGATATGGACTGACAGTCATGCTCAACTGGGACTTGTGCGGGGAACACTTTAACTCTGCTTCTGTAGGTGCAGACTTCCTTGATCTTTTCTTAGCAGCAGCTCTAGTCACTGGTCCAGAGGGGCATCTTCTGGGGGCTCAGACTCAATCAAGATTTGTCCAATGGGTAGTAAATGATTTCTATGCATTGTTTTACATCTTTTGAATTGTTCTCAGGCCTTACTTTGTACACTTGAGATCATCTAGTTTGCCACTACAATGTGAGGGAGATGGTGCCATCTGTCAGCAATCTTGTGTTTGCCATGCAGTCCCAGATTTCTTAGCAATACCCGATCTCCTCCTGGAGTTCTGTGCTTTCACCTTTTATCATACCTTTCTTTGTTGGCCAGATTTCTTTTGGCAGCCATGGTTTGAGCCAGTTAGATGCATGAGTTAGCTGGGCCTTTAACTTTTGCACATACTGTAAATAGTTGTCAGCTTGAACCCCATCAGGAGAGACCCCAAAACACACATCTACTGGTAGTCGACTTCTCTTCCAAACATCAGGCGGTGAGGGAGAACCCAGTGCATCACTTTTGGTGCAGTTATAAGCATGTACCAGGGTGCTAATTTGTTGGCTCCATCTAGGCTTGTCCTTTGGGTGCAGGGTGCCTAGCATATCTAGCAAAGTCTCGGTTGAAAGCGTTCAGGCTGTGGGTCCCCTGGGGAGGTAGTGAGGTGGTTCTGGACTTTCTCCTCCCCACAGAGAAAGCATCTCTTTGATCAGCGACTCTAAAGTCTCTCCTTGATCAGAATGGATTCTTTGTGGAGCCCCATAGTGAACAAAAAGTTTTCTACAGTACTTTGGCTACAGTGGATGCTTTCTGGTCTTTGGTGGGAAAGCTTGGGCATATCTCGTGAAATGGTCAGTGACCACCAGCACATTACTGATATTTCTTTGATCTGACTCCAAACTCAGAAAATCAATACAGACCAGCTCCATGGGTGCACTGGTGGTTATGTTAACAAGGGGCAGCCCTCTGGGGAAAGCTTTCCTCTGTAGCTAGCGACTACAAGTTAGTATGTTGCTCACATCAGCCCCATCTTGAGCCAATAGAATCTGGATCTCACCAAGTCAAGTGTTCTGTCTATACCAAGGTGCCCATGTGGTTGTGCAAGGACCTCAATACTGAGTCTCGAAGGCAGTGGGCAGCACCAGTTGTTGTTTGTCTACTTGTCCCCTCTGTCTACTGTTTCTCTATATAACAGTTTATTGATCAGTTTCAACTTAGGACCTTCTTTGTATAACAGTGCAGTTCTCAAATCAGTGGAGCGTAATTTGGACACATCTTTTCCTGCATGAGGGCTTCTAAAGCTGATTTGATCATAGGATGCGGATTGAGCCCGCCGAATACTGTCATTGTCCAGCTGAGGCAGTGCACCAATGTCTATTGCAGAAAAGTGGCAATAAGCAGCAGGTATGCAATTCTCAGAGGGTCCCAAGCAATCCACCATGCAGTCCACTCGTCCGTGGACATTTGTTCCTCCCTGTCAAACTTCCGGCAGAGTGCCGAATGTCAGGTTCTGCTAATCGGACCCAATCATTCTGGGGAACAGGCCTCCGGAGAGACATCAGCATCTATGTGGTTCAGACCTGCTCGGTATTCGAGAGCATAGTCATATGTAGATAATGCAGAAAGCCACCTGTGGCCAGTGGCATCCAACTTAGCTGAGGTCTGCACATAGGTCAAAGGATTATTGTCAGTTTTACTAGTATTTTAGCCCCATACAAGTATCATGGAATTGGTCAACAATAGCCCACTTCAAAGCTAGGAACTCTAACTTATGTACAGGATAGTTCTTTTCGGATGGGGTCAGGCTTCTACTGGCAAAGGCCACTGGTCTCAGGCCATTCTCGTGCTCTTGGTACAACACAGCCCCAACCCTTGCAAGCTAGCATCAGGTTTGCAGGCGTAAGGTTTCTTGGATCGGCATAGGCCAGCACTGGAGCATGGGTAAGTTGATATATGATCTCATGAAAAGCAGTCTCACAATCAGGAGTCCAGCGGGCCCCAAATACTTCACTCGGATGAAAATACACTCTTTCAGTCTTGAGGGACGCTGACTTTTGGTATTTTTTGTGGGTTGGGGGATACCCTTGAGTAAGGTTAAGTAAAGGGCGGATCACTCTTGAATAGTCCTTGATGAAACGCCGATAATAACCACAGAATCCAAGGAATCTTTGCAGTTCTTTTAGATTTTTGGGCTGTGGCCAGGTGGTCAAGGCCTCAACTTTACTTGGGTCGGTCTCTATTCCCTCGGTGGATACTATGTGTCCCACATACTTTACTGATGTTTGAAAGAATTGACACTTATCAATGGACAGTTTAAGGCCAAAGTCCTCCAGTCGATCCAATACCTTAAATAATCTGCTCTCATGTTCCTCCAGTGAGCTGCCAAACACAATAACATCATCTAGGTATACCAGGCACTCTAGTAAGTTCATGTCCCCACTGCACGCTCCATCAATCGTTGAAAAGTGGCTGGGGCACCTGAAATCCTTGAGGCATCCTCATGAATTCATAGAAGCCAAAGCGGACAGATAAAGGCTGTCTTCTCCACGGTCCTCTGGGCCATCGGGATCTAGTAGTACCCACTGCGGAGATCCAGCACAGAGAACCACTTGCTCCCGTTTAGGCAGTCAAAGCATCCTGAATGCGGGGCATTGTGTACTGATCAGGGATGATCCCCGGTTTAGGTGCGATAATCCGCACATCCTTACTGTCCCATTCTTTTCCTCACTACCACAATGGGGAAGCATAAGGGCTTCTGGATTCTTGTATTACACCAGCCGCTAACATCTCTTGCAGATGCCGTCTCACATCATCTATATCAGCAGGTGCCAGGCGTGAGACCTCTCACGAAATGGTCTTTCGTCATGCAGCGGATATTGTGCTCAGCTCCTTCTGCGCATCCTATGTCCCATTCCTTTAAAGAAAACACCTGGTCTCTCTGGGCAAGCTTCTCACTGATCCTCACTTTCCATTCAGCTGGCAGCGGGGTTGCGAAATCAAACAAGTCAGGCGTTACTCTGTCATTCTTCCTTGAACTCTTGCTGCTGGGTAGCACTGCAGTGTCTGCACAATGCATTAGCCAGGATGCAACCTCTATTTACCGAATGTCTCTTTCAGACACATTATGAACTTGGACCATTACCCTTCTGGCATAAGCATGGGCTCTAGCGGGCAAAATACTAAGCTTGACCAGCAGTCCCTCTGGCAATTTTCCATCGCCTGGTGCATCCAACATTAATATTTTATTCTTAACATCCTTTCTGATACGGACCTCTCCTGAAGTACACTGGGCATTTGGTGCCAGGATCAGAGACTCAGGATCCTTCTTCCATACAATTCCGACCGGTTCCTCTGGTTCTATATTTTCAGCATCTCTCTGTGCCTCATAGGCCTTCTTAATTAAAGCGGAACTCTTAAAGCTCTACTAGTCTTTGACCCTGTTTTCATAACACAAATGTGCCAGCCTTCTGAACATATGAGCATTTGTTCCAATCAACAAAGGACACCATCATACAGTCCAGTGGGGACACACTAAGGCTAGGGTCTCTACTTGTTCGGCCACTCCAGCCACGGAAGTGGGGAAAGACAGCCAAATTCGGATATACCCAGAATAGGGTAGGCCTTCTCCTTAACCCCCATACATGCAGTCCTTCTAATGGTTGTAAAGTACGTCTGACAAATGCTTCTGATACCAATCTTGAAACATAATTGTCACTTGGGAGCCACTGTCTAATACAGCTCTTGTAGACACTCCATTTACCTTTACAGTGGTCTCCATGGAGGGACCCACTATTCTGGACCAGTCTGGAGAGGCGGTAGTGGGGGCCTGGGCAACTGACCTTGCCACAAGGGCGTGAATTAGCATTTTTGGTGCCCTCACTGGGATCATTTCGTGCACCTCTTAACCACTGATTTGTTCTCCAAGCTCTCCTTGTAGCCTATATGCAACTTTGTCAGTGTCTTTTGGGATTGGCATTCCCTTTTCATGTGCCCATCCTTCCCACAATTATAGCAAAACATACTTTTTGGAGTTTGAGCTGGCCAGGGTGCCACACTGAATAGGCGGGGTATTACTAACTGGAAACCTTGGTGCCATCTCTGTCTGCGGATAAGCATTTGGAGACATCTCGTCAGTTTCTCCACTTCCATGGTCAAGGAATCGAGTTCGGAGCTGTTATCAGCAGGAGATACATGGGTGGGTATCCCACCCCATAGCAGATGCAGTCGGATATAGGTCAGGGCCCAGTACTTGCAGGCGTGGCCTTCATAAAGGGACTGTTTTTGAATTCCGGATCTCTCTCAACAGTTCGCCCCATTGTGGCATATCTTTTCCTTATCAGAGCACTCATTGACTGCCAACCTCTGCCCCTGAACTTCACTTGATGGGCCACCCTCAGTCACTCGGGTCATAGCCACAGCTATTGGTGCAGGTCCTCCAGGTCGCCTTTCTCAACTCCTCAATTTCTCTCATTAACTCATCATAGGAGGTGGGGATTCCAGTCGATTTGCCAGGCGTAACTGAAGCAACAGCAGTTCTGAGAAGGGGGCAGACTTAAGGATTCTGTCCAGTCTGGTTCGGTCCAGTTCAATCGCTGGCAAACTACCCTTTCTGAGGCATTCTTGCAACAATTTTTCCAGCCGAGAGACATACACAGACAACAACTCCCCTTGGTACTGTTGTGCATTTCTTACTCTCCACCATAGGTCCTCATCAGAATCTGGGCTCCCATACACATTCTCCAAGGCCTCAAGATAGGCTTGTGCAGTCGCTTCAGGGTTACTGGCCCGTTTAGCACGGATGGTAGCCAGGGCAGGACCTCGGAGGCTCTCACTAACCCTCTTTCGCTTTTCGGCTTCCGAGCATTGCCATTCTAGCACTTGGGGGGCAACATAGTCTATCCAGGTCTCCCAGTCATCCTCCCCTTGGGGGGTGGGGAGGGTGCCAGAGAAGATCCTCAACCTTCGGTAAGAGTCGTGACTAATGGCAGGTGCAGAAATAGGAGTCTGCATTGGTTCAGCCACCATTACGGGTACTGGAGCAGGAGAGGGTGTTGGGGGAGGAACACCCCCAGGTGGCAAGAATAGTTTCTTCAAGTCCTCCACAGTTTTCCCTTCTCCCAGCAACCATTTAGCAAATTTCTCCTCAAAAGTTTCAGATAGTGGTGGGGGCTCATTCCCCCCCCCCGGGTCTTTACTGTCCTTAGTTATCACTCTCCAAGCAGTGAGGGCTCCCTCTGGGGTAATGGTCTGTGGTACTTTGGAGCTATCTATGGGATCCTTAAACTCTACTAGGGCCAGGAAAGTGTGGGTGAGCAGATTAGCGTGCCGACCCACCACCACAGGATTTTGTAAACCTTCCACCTTGGAAAGTACTCCCTGCACAGTGTCGTGTTGATACCCAGGGGATGTCCAGGATAAGCATAGCATTTGAAGTCGATCTCCTCCCAGTACACACCACACCAGCGGTGCACAGCCACTTCTGTCGGGGTACCCATTTATTTATTTATTTATTTTTTCCCTTAACAGTGGTTTGTAAATATGGCCACTAGAGACACAATCCAGCGGTGAGCCTCCAAAATGTAACCCTAGATGGCGCTATCCCAGGGGCTACTACCCCTGCCTGATTTGCCACTAACAGGTTGAGGGCCTGGATCAATGGCGGTGCCTCCACCCAGAGGTCAGGGTTTGCAATAGTTAAACTTACTTGGTCACAGCCCTCTGGGACACTGCAACCCTTTCTTCCCACTAGTGGCCCACAATATAGCAGAATTACCTTCACAGTATACACTTACCCCCAAGGCTGGTTCAGGCACCGGGACATCCTGTAAAATAAGATACAGTGCAACAATCACAGTACAGTACTTTAACATAGACAAATACCTCAGGCAGTATAACTTTGTTGAAACAAACAGCTCTGATTTATTTAGGGGGATATAACAAGGACAGGGGGAAATCAGGTTAATTAGCTTATCACTTTACTATCTACCTATGGCTCTGTGCACAGGCCTATCCCTACCAGTTACTGTCCCTGGATACCCAGGCCCTAGTGGCTGGTCAAACCGTGGCAGCTGGTAGGGCCCTTTCACACAGAAAAGGAAAATTAAACAGTCAGCAGTACAGTAATTCCATTTGGATTTAATGTGGCAATTCAACAGGGAGCGACCAATTAGTACTCCGACCTCCAAAGAAGATATGGTCCTTCAATGTCAGCAGGGCTACTTTTGATCTCCAAGAGACTCCTCACACATTTATATGGTAAAAAAAAGCACTATACCAGGCAGGCTGCATCTGTATCCCAACAAATTACTGCACAATAACCAGGAGAACACACAGCAGATTCAGTTCCTGACAGACCGAGTGTAATTCAACAATTTCTTCAGTCTTCTACAGGGTGAGCCTGGTTTCTACTCTTCAGAGATCCTTTGATTCTTTTCACAGGGCAGTTCAGTCCTAACAAGCAGTTACACAAGTTGTGAGCCGGAACTCTGGGCCTTGCACACGTTTTTGACTGAAACTGTGCACTGAAGGAGCCACAGGTTTCTTTCCCTTCACTTTCAGATCTCAAACTGAAAACTCCCAACAGACAAAAACGGCACTTCCTTTGAGTTCCTCCCAGTTCTTGACTGGATTGGCTGTCACTCACAATAGACTGCTGCTGTTGGTCCAAAAGGCACGAAGTCTAAACTACATCTCCCAGAGTCACTGCCCATACAATCCTCTTGTGGCTGGCTCAGATTATGAGTCCCAAGTTCTGATTCGTCCAAGGCATCATTTTAGAGCTAGTTTACCCCACTGATTGGTCCAGTTCAGCAGTTCAAAACCAGAATGGGAACTAGGCAGACAGTTCTGACTGCAAAGAAAGCAGGTTAGACAAACTGTAATTTTATTATTACTGTAAATGATTTCTGGCAATCAGTTACATCTTTCAGACAGGTTCCTTTGCACTCTAGTGACTGCAAAATGGGGTGAATTGGCAGCAGCTTGGTGGTACTCAATCAAAACACACAGTCCCCCATACAAACTAATTATGTCTGCAAGCAGACAGCTCTTAAAGAGACAGTACCAGAGGTTCTAAAAACACTCACTGATAAATGGCTTAAGCATAAACACCATTCAGGCTTGGAGCATTCAAGCAAGCTCCTGGAAGTCTTTTGGGAACCCCCATTTGCAGGGGGGTTACACTTAGTTTGGCACAGCAGTACTTCAGAACCTATTCCCAAAGTAGGTTCTCTCCCTCCTTCATGGAGGTACTGCTTGGTAGTCTGTAGATTGTCAGAATACAGCAAGACTTCATGTTGTTTGAAGAAAAAATTACTCACCTTAGTAACTGTGTTTCTTCTAATGGAGTCTTGATGTATTCTGACCTCCATCCCTGCCTCTCATCTCAGAAACTGGTTTTTGGGAAGTGGGTGGGCAGGTGCAGTGTTGCACCCCAAGGGTGCTTCTTGCACACCCTTCTTTTCATCTCGGTGCTTTTGTATTATCTTTATTTTGGATAGGTTTTGGGTTTTTGGTTTCCTGACTTGAGTCTTCCTTTGGGAATCCAAAACTTTCTGTTGCCAGTTGGCTAGTTAAAAATTTTACAATTTCCACATAGTATAGTTAGTGAGTGTTTGCTCGTAAGAATCTGATGGCTGGGTTTCAAAGTGCTGCAGGCAGAGACCTCAACCAAGCTTGAGCACCAGGTTCTATGCACTGCATAGAAAATTAACCCTCTACTCTCCAGGGCAGTTTAAAGGCTGGAGCTAGCTGCAGATTGTCAGAATACAGCAAAACTCCATTAAAAGAAACACAATTACTAAGGTGAGTAATTTTTTCTTATCTGCTATCAAAGTCTATGTTTCTATGTTCTATGTTTCTATGAAGCACACACTTCTTTTTTTCAACATTCCGAATTCTCAATTCCTGAACCACATCTTGAATGAAAATCAGCATTCATTATTACTTTTCCGGATTAATGCATCACTTTGAATTTAAATGGCTATAGTGCCAGGTACCACCTTGGGATTCTGTCTTTTTTACTCTTCATTTGATTAAGCCAGCAGAGATGATTATGATCTATTAAAAGTTCAAACTTAGTTCTAAGGTATTCCATTGTCCATTTTGCAGCAAGGCATTCTTTTTCAATAGTGGAGTACTTTGTCTCTCTGTCATACAGTTTCCTACTAATATGCAGAATGGGATGTTCCCATCTATATTCTGATGTAGAACTGCATCTAGGCCTACCTCTGATGCATCTGTCTATAACAGAAATTGTTTCTCAAAGTCTGGACTTCTTAAAACAGGGGCTGAACATAATACAGCCTGGATGACCCAAAATAGTTCCATCATGCTCTGGGGAACATTTCACACTATGTGGATACTGTTTCTTTGTGAGTTTGGTGAGGTGGTTAGCTAACTGTGCAAAGTTGGGAACAAGCCTCCAGTAGTAACCAGCCAGACACAAAAATGACCTAACGTGTTTTTGTTTTAGAGACAAGACTGTTAGCGACAGCTTCTATCCAAACTATAACCCAGCTATCTGGTTTCCTGTAGGCCTAATGTGCACTTGGTAGGATTAATTGTCATACCTGCATTTTTGGTAGATTGAATAACTACTTGTAGGTGTTCCAGGTGGCTTTTCCAGTCTGGATTGTAAACCATGACATCATCCAGGTAAGCAGCACAATAATCAGTTTGGGGGCTAGAATTACATTCATGTACCACTGGAGTGGGTGTGCCCTGTAAACCAAATGGCATAGTGGTGAATTGATAAAATCCCACTGGAGTGTAAAATGCAGTTTTGTCTCTAGGTTCTTTAGCTAGGGGAATTTGCCACTGACCCTTGGTGAGATTGAGGGTACTAATGTACTTGACATTTTCCAGTCTGTCCAGCAAATCATCTGTCCTAGACATAGGATAGCTGTCAAATACAGACACTTGATTAAGTTTCCTAAAATCAAGGCATATTCTTACACACCCTTCTTTTTATTTACAAGCACCACTGGTGAAGACCAAGAATTTCTTGATTCTTACTTGATACCCAGCTCTTTCATTTTTTGTATTTCCTTATCTTTGTGGGTTGCCTTGGGTTAGAGTAAAGAGATCAACATCATAATTCCAGGGCACATATATTACAACATAAGGGAGATAAAAATAATACAAAGAAGAGAAGCATTCGATTCAACCAGAGAGTGGTAATGGTATGGAAATCACTGTCACTTGAGATAGTAGGAAGTTGCAATATATATGAATTTAAAATAAAGCTGGATGAGTACTGCAGGAAAAAGAAAACTATTGGGTTTTTCCTTTTAAAGGATTGGTGGGCAGTCATGGGCTATTGCCTTACTTTGCTCGTATAATGCCTATGATACCCATGATATCTGCTCTTAACCACGCTGGTAATCTGTATGACTTTTGTCTGATAGGATGAGCATTCTCCGTCACTATTACATTGTGGTACTGTGCTGAGCTGCAGTGGTTGAAGACTAAGGGGCATAGGTTGGAGCATTCCTGGAGAAGATCTGTATCTGTGGAGGACAGATTCACAATGAGACTTCATTATGCTTAATATTAGTGGTTAATCAAATTGAAAAATACATCATTTCTGTCCCAGTCAATTGTTGCAGTGGAGGATTGCCCAGCTCAGCTCTTCTGTACTGTGAACAGATGGTTAAATCCTCCCAGTCTGTGGGAGCTATTTCCACAGAAAGGTGTGAGCAGTTTGGGTGTTTTTTTTTCACTGACAATGTGTCAGCCATTAGATCAGGTATTTTTTGTTCCAGTGGCCTGGTTTGGACCAGGGGAGGTTAAACCTATGAAAATGGTAGATCTGCCAGCCTGTTATGAGATTTGACTGGTGTATGAGGCTGAGGTCCTCTGAGGGGTCTTCAGTTTATATCCCACCAACTTTGAACTGGACTCCAGTCCAATGTGGCTGATTATCAGCTGTGCTGCGTTCCTAGGCCCAGTTTTCGTGAAGCTCATGAATGGGTCCTTGAGGGAGGGCATCTTTCCCTCAGCCTTGAAAAAGGCCATGGTTAAGCCCCTTCTAAAAAAGCCATCTCTGGACCCTAATGTTATAACAAATAATAGACCAGTCTCTAACCTTCCCTTTTTTAGGTAAGGTTACTGAGAAGGTGGTGATTGAGCAGCTGACAGATCGCTTGGAGTCTCTTTCAATCTTTGAACCTTTCTAGTTTGGTTTTCAGTCTTGGCACAGCACTGAGATGGTTCTTGTCAGGGGGACTCACAATCTTCTAGTGAGGGACTGAGGGCAACATACAATCTTGGTGCTCTTGGACCATTCATTGGCATTTGACACAGTGGATCATGGGGTGTTGAATCACCTGAGGAACTATGTGGGCATAACCTGTGCAGTTTTTTGCTGATTTGGTTCTTACCTGACTGGGAGGATGCAGCAGGTGGCTCTGGGGGAAGTTTCACTCGGAGAAATCTGTGTTGTCCTGTGGTGTTCCTCAAGGTTCAATAGTCACCCCCATTTTATTCTCTGTGTATATGCTGCCACTAGGAGAGATCATAAGGTGGTACAATGCAGGTTTTCACTGCTATGTAGATGATACTCAGTTGTACCTGTCTTGTGCCACTGATTATACAGCTGTGTCAATGGTGCGGAGCCATTGTTTGACTGAGATTAATGACTGGATGGCTTCTAACTGGTTATGTTTCAACCTGGGCAAAACAGAGGTCATGGTTATTGAACCTGGTTACCAGAGCCTTTCTGCAGTTGAGGATATGGCTGTCCCTGTACTGGGTGACCAACCCCTCACAGCAGTTAGTTCGGTTAGAGATTTGGGAATTATTTTGGATAACAGATTGCTATTTGAACTGCAGGTGTCTTCTGTTGTCCAGTCTGACTTCTTCCATCTCCAGAACATCACCAGTATCCTGCCGTACTTAGCTCAGGTTCACCTAACAATGATTATCCATGCTTTTGTCTCCACAAGACTGGATTACCCTAACACTCTGAACCTAGGGCTATCTGGAGGTTTGATTTGTCGACTGCAGCTATGTAGAATGCAGCTACTCAGATGTTGATGGTTTTTCTCACTGAGGGACCACATTATACCAGTTCTGAGTGCCCTGCACAGTCTGCTTTTGCATTCGCACATCACCTTCAAGATTTGTTTGTTGACATACAAGGTCCTACATGGTTTGAGATCAGACTGCTTAAAAGATCTCCTGATTCCATACCAACCAGTCTGCTCTCTCTGCTCGACCGAAGCTGGTCTGTTGGTTGTCCCTCTATCGAGGCTTAAATCATCAGGCGATAGAGCCTTCAGAGTGACAGTCCCTATTATTTGGATTTAATTCCTTATTATATTTGTTCAGATACTGTAGCACAGTGGAGGCCTTTAAAGCTTCATTGAAAACCTTTTTATTTGACCAAGCTTATAACACAAGATGTTCTGATGTTTAGCTATTGTCTAAATTTGTATTTTTGTTTGTGTTGACTGGTATTTATCCTTGTAAAGCACTCAGAGCCCTTGTTAGATTGAAGGATCCATGCACTTACCCGATAAACAAATACTATATAAACAGAATCTGCCTTGCCTTGTCTACATGCTTAATCCCTTTTGCTCAGTCTGGCACTGTGGTAAAAGTACCAAGTTATGTATTCAAACAACATGAAGTCTTGCTATATTCTGACATATGCAGTGAGTCCCAACCTTTGAACTGCCCCGGAGAAGAAAGAGTTAACTTTCCATGCCAGGCATGGAATGCTGAGCTCGAGCTCAGTTGAGACTCTGTCTTGTTCTTCAAACTCAAACCGTCAGATTCTTTACTCCGCCTCACTGAACAGTCGCTCCGGAGATTTCTCCTTCTGCTCGGTTCATTTTGTTGGTTAAAGTACCGTTTTTCTCGGTTTTCGACCGAATTTAAACCGCAACTTGTTGGTTCAGTCTCTGTCTGTGGTATTCGTGAGTACTAGATAGGTTTTATATTAATTCTATTCTGTGTGGAACTTGTAAACGGTTTATCGGTTCGGTTTGAACTGATCAAGTTGTTTAAAAAATCTTAATTTGTGATTTAGAGTGTGGATACCGGTTCTTATTGGTTCTAAAAAAAATGAATTTTATTACGTTTTTTTCCACGACCCGTGACACGGTTGGGAACCGATAAGAGGGTCTTGCCTGGTGGATTGCCATAAAAGGGTAAGTTTGGTTAGGATTGGCACTATGTCTGAGAAACCCAAAAGAAAAACCGGACCACTGGGTTTCAACACTGCAGTGTGTGTGGGGAAGTCTTTCCCAAGGCTGATCCCCACACCACCTGTGTTTAGTGTGTGGGGTTTGACCACCTCAATGCAGACTGCCAGATTTGTAAAAATTTTCCTGCAGCTACCCTGGAAAAGAGAGTTGGTAGGCTCAGGGAAAGGGAGGTCAAAAAGTCCGCTGAACCGGATGGCCAGCCCGGTTCGGTTCCAACCGAACCGGAGGGAGTGCCCTCTGACCAGGGCGAGGCTTCCTCAGGCAAAAGGAGATCCGACTCTGAGGAGTCTGTTCCAGCAAAAAGGACTAGGAAATCAGCTGGTGTGGAGCCAAAACTTTCCTCTCCAACCGCTGAAGAAATAGCCAAAGCGATTAAAATTGTCCAGTCGCTTTCTCTGGTTCTGACCGAACCGGCACCATCACGTAAGCGCCCGGTTCGGGTGGTCCCACCAGTTCAAGAGTATGAATTAGAGGAATATTATGAACCGGAGGAGGGGGAAGAGGAGTATGAGGAGAGTGAATGTGGATTTGAAAGTCTGGATGTGCCCATTGATCCAGACATCTCCCCAGACAGACCTTCAGGATTGTCTCCCCCCTAGGCTTTCTGAGTCCCCTTCTCATTTTATGTTTTATAAAAAAGTGGCTGAAACCCCCCAGCTCCCTATGGAGGAAGCTGTGGATGATCAGGAGGAGCCTGACTATGTGGAAATGATGGATATCCCAGAGTCTAGGAGACTGTCTATTCCCTTGCATAAATCTTTTGGGAAACAGACATTTAAAATTCTAAAACTCTCACACTATACCTCCTGTGGATAAGAGAATGGACAAGAGGTACACATCGTCAGGCTCTGATACGGAGTTCCTTACACAACAATGCAGCCATGTTGGTGTAGTGCAGGCTGCAGCCTGTGACAAGGCAAATATTCCCTTGGCTTCACACACCCCCTGACAAGGACTCCAGGAGGATTGATGCCATGGCAAAGAAACAGCACATGGCAGCATCTTTGGGACTCAGACAGGCAAATTATATGGCTTATGTTGCTAGATATCAGAAATCCAGATGGGATACTGTTATGGCTCTAGCAAAACAGGTCCCTGGCCAGGTGCCAAGGGCTGGAGCAGGTGGCTGCTGATGGTATTGAGGCATCCAGGTGCAATTCCATGCTGCAGTGGACTCAAATGATGTGTCATCAAGAGTCATGGCTACATCTTGGCCACGCAGAATGGCTTGCTCAGATGTACTAGCCTGTCTGGGATACCCAGACTAAGGCCATGGATTTTCTGTTGTGGGTAATTCCCTGTTTGGGAGCAGACAGAAATTACATGAAGAAAATGGATGCGTATAGGACCACCTATAGGAGTGCACAGGCCAAGGAAAGGCAGGCCACTCCTCAAAGGCAGCTTCCCAGGGCAGGGGCAGGCCTTTCATAGGCCTTTTACCAAGCCCAGGCCTCCTCTTCTGCTTATGCCCAGAGGGGTTCTTTAGAGGGAGGCAGGCAGGGGTACAAGCAGGCCTGCTTCACCCCTCAGCTAAAAGCCCCTGCCAAGCAGGCACCCTGATGGGGTTTCCAGGGCCGATTCTCAGCTGCCTGTAGGGGGCAGGCTGGCTTACTTTGTCCAGGACTGGGAGTCTCTGACATCAGACAAGTGGGTCCTGGAAGCAGTAAGCCAGGGACTGGTTCTCAGCTTCAAAAAGTTTCCAAAGATGAGAACCAGATCCTTTCCACCTGCAAATCCACCAGAGGCCCTTGCCCTAGAAGCAGAGGTCTTTTCCCTCCTGGCTCTCAGAGCTGTGTAAAGGGTTCCACCCCTACACCAGGTCAAAGGTTTGTACTCCAGGTACTTCCTTACCCAGTGGCAGCACCAGGCTGTTTTTGGGGAGGCTGAAGCCCCCCTAATGTAAGCTCAAGCCCCCCCAATCATTTACCCTGTAAAATAATAAGACTCACAGCTTCACTGCTTGCTGAGGAAAAAAAGAAGCCATGGTTTAGAGTCAGCACTTTATAGCTCTACCACATGGAGCGCACTTTCCTTTTTCTTTGCCTGGCCCAGGTCCTCCAAACCCCACTGTGATCGTTGGTGGTGCTAGTGGTGGAGGTCAGGGAGCTCTGCTCCTACCCAAGGCTTTGGTTGCCCCTGCACAGTGGCAGAGCAGAACTTCAGTGGTCCAGGTGCTGGTTTCTGCCCAGACGCACTTTGCTGCTGCACCTCATGGTCCATCTGCCCAAACTTGTCCCCTCTTGGTGAATGTTGCAGGGGCCTTGATCAGCTGGGTGCCTAGGTCTGCGACTGCAGTGGCACTAATTTACTGTTGAAGGGAGGTGGGGAAGAGAGCTGAGCAAGGGAAAGCCATTACCAATGACCACCAAAATGGACGCCATTGCTTCATTCAGAGGGTGAGGGGCTACAGAAGAAGGACCACAGTCGGGGGTCATCTCAGGGGACTGGAGCAAGAAAGGGGTTCGAGGAATCCACAAAACAGATAAACATAAAAACAAAAAATGGCAAAACTGAAGGTAGAAAATAAAGAGGCCCCCCAAAAGGGCACCACACCCTGCAACCAGCCCAGAAGGCTAGGCAAAGGGATGGGAAGCAACCTGTAGCCCCCACACAGGGGAAGAGAAAGAAATTTAGCAAAACAAAGAAAAAAAAAAAAAAAGCACTCCAGCAAAGCTGGGCAGGGCAACAACCTGCCAACCAGCAAGTGGCACTAGAGGCAGTAAACAAAGGGGGAAGGGCAGGGGACTGCAATGGCAGTATTATGTATGGCAACACCCAATGTCAGTGCCAGAAAAAAAGCTAAAACAGCCAGCATACTGGAGAGGGGAGACAGGGGAACTGCAGTGGCAGCCCCAAAAAAACACAAACCATGCCACACTATTCTGCAAAATAACAGGAAGCAAACTAACAGACTTGCCAAGCCATATTTTTATTTGAACAAAAGAGAACCTGGGTGAGCATTGCCCTCATCACTCTGTGTCTGAAATGTGATGCTTGTGCTGCATGCAGTACTAGGCACCCAGCATCAGGACACACCAGAAAAACCCAATACAAAAACTGCAAACCGCAGAAGCAGATAACTAAAGGGAGCTCACCCTATGGAACTGGCTGCTGCTGGCCATCAGAAGGACTGCTAGTCCTTTTCCAGAGCTAAAGTGTAACTGCTGCTGCTGCTGCTGCTGCTGGAGACCTCCAAGGATCACTGGCTATAAAGGAGCAGCCACCCAGGAGCTACAAACCCAAGCTTCAGGTAAGCCTCCAGTCATCCGTACTCCTGTACTCTCTACTCTGTCAAGTCACCCAGTCCAGAACTGCCACTGGCTAGCAGGGAAGACCCTTTCCAGCCTAGAGGTGGACCTGGCTTTTGGACAGATGATTGGGTATCTGGGGCTAAGATCAACCCATTTGGCTGATTTATGGCCCCTTTAGGCACTGGCCGGAGACCTGGCCTGGCCAAGACAAGGGGTCCAGCGCCATAAAGCTCCAGTAGGGGGGAGGGGGATAGAGACAAGAAATTGTCATCCAGCCAGTTTGGTCAATAAGCCAGCTGGCTGTGCATGGGGTGGGTGGGGAGTTAACCCTTTCCCTCCCTAAGTCCTTTTTGGTCTGCTTGCCTGGCAAACTTTGGGGCACTACACGCGTCCACTCACAAGTCTGATGGAGAGAAAAAAGAAAGTAAGTCTCGTGAGTGAACTGAGTGCACTGGTGGCTGGCTTCTGTGTACTGTGCTGTCGACAAAGAGAACATTGGGACAGGAGTCAGGACGTCACCATGGGAAAGCTCAGAGCATGGGGCAGGGATTTGTCATCATCACTCCCAGGTTACTTGGATCCCAGTCCGACAGAGAGCTCTGGGAGAAGGTTTACAACAAATGTGCTCTGTCTCTGCTAGTTTCTTGGACTCTGTTCAGTGGTTTCAGAAGCATGAGAGGTTTGGCATGCCTTGCCTTGTAGGAGGGAACACCTGGACAGGACTGGGAGCAATTGACAAATTTGGATTGGGACTGGTGACCACCTTTTAGTAACTGCCATGCCAACATAGTCAGCATTGCTTGCACAGCAGGTATATTTTTCAGACCGGCACAGATGTGGTACACATCTAAAAGACTGTGCAGCAAGAGTCTTTGCACAGCTGTTCAGCAGTTTAGAGACGGAAGATCTGTGCCTGTGGCTTGTGTGAAAAGAAATGCAGATTTATATAGCACCTTTCATACAGTCTGTATTCCTGAGTGCTTTACAATCCAAAGAGGGAGGGAGAGAATTTTGCTGCCTTTTTATATAGTAACCTACATAGACACAATCATACAAATCATCCCCAAATTTCTTAGAATCTAGGAAGAGAGTGAGGGGAAGGATAGTTTGCAGCACACATGGAGATGCAAAGACTACAGAAATTGACAACAGAGAGAGAGGGGCATGCAGACAGATTAAAGGCAGGAATGTTAAGTGACTTGTTCAGAATTATGCAGTGTGGAAGTGGTGGCTGTTTGCTCTGGAGTCCTGTAACCTTCCCAGCAGATCTGCGGGGATAATGGTGTCTGCCTGGTCACTTACTTGCTCTGGGTCTAGTAACCTTCCAAGCAGATCTGCTGGGATAATGGTGTCTCTCTTTCCTTTATTCTCACTGTTCCAGTAACCAAATTTTTGCACATGTGCCATTTAATAGATGTCATGATAACCAGGCTTTCCAAACATATATTTCACCATTAAAATGCAGGAAAAGCCACCATTTAAAGGTAAAAATTTCAAAATGTTCTGGGGGAGCATGCCCCCAGACCCCCCCTAACTTTGTTAGGATTTTGACTGTGGGGCACATTAGCCCCCCCAACTTTACACCTGTGGTAACGCCCCTGTCCTTACCCCAAAAAAGACAGGAGAATGGCGGCCCATCCTGGATCTCAGATACTTAAACAAGCACCTTTTAAAACCAAAATTCAAAATGGTGACTATGGGAATTATTCTACCCTCTCTAAGGCCAGGGGACTGGCTAGTGTCCATGGACCTCAAGGATGCCTACTTCCATATTCTCATCAGAAGCTCCCATCGAAAGTACCTCAGGTTCGAGCTGCCCTCAGGCCATTACCAGTTCAGAGCAATGCCCTTTGGCCTCACCTCTGCTCCAAGGGTAATCACAAAATGCCTGGCAGTAGCAGTTGCTTTTCTAAGAAGGCAAAAAATTGCCATCATCCCTTACCTGGATGACTGGCTCATAGTAGACCAGGCCCCAGACCAAGTCAAGTTACACCTACAGATAACTCAACAACTGCTCACCTCTCTAGGTTTCCTTCTGAATCTTTCAAAGTCAGTTCTAGAGCCTGTCCAGCTCCTCAACTTCATAGGCGCAGAGCTGAACACAGAGAAAGCCAGAGCCTTCCTTCCCTTGGACAGGGCAAGGACCCTGGTCTCTCTGGCCTCCTCATTCACCTTGCAGGTGTCTCGACCAGCAAGGCATTTTCTACAGCTCCTAGGGCACATGGCTGCTTCTACAGCAGTAGTGCAGGGAGCAAGATTTCAGATGAGGGACATTCAGTTCCATTTGAGAGCCTTTTGGTCTCAAAGGAAAGACCATCTAACCAAATTGATCCCAGTGACTCGAACCCTGATCCAGGCCCTACAGTGGTGGCAGGATCAGAGCAATCTGAGACAAGGGGTTCCTTTTGTCACTCAGTCTCATTCCTTAATCCTTACTACAGATGCATCCCTCTTGGGTGGGGAGCTCACATGGGCAACCTCACTACCCAGGGGTTGTGGTCCCCTCAGGAATCTCTGCTCCACATCAATCTGTTGGAACTCAGAGCAGTTTTTCTAGCACTTCAAGCTTTTTCCAAATCTGTTCAGAACAAAGTTGTACAGGTCAGAACAGACAACACCACCACAATGTGGTACATCAACAAGCAAGGAGGCACTGTCACTGTGCACCCTAAGCAATGAAGTTGTGATCTCTGGCTTACTCCCTGAACACCTCCTTATGGCAGTTCACCTCCCAGGCAAGGACAATGTCCTGGCAGATGCTCTCAGCAGGATTTCCCAAGGCCATCACGAATGGTCACTGGACCCCTGGTCTTGGAAGTGATATTTTCAGATGGGGCACCCCCAGATAGATCTTTTGCAGCCCCAGACAATCACCAACTTCCCCTATTTTGCTGCAGGCCCCCAGTGTTGGGCTCAGTCCCTCTGGATGCCTTAGTTCTCAATTGGGAAGGGAAGTTTCTCTATGCTTTTCCCCCTTCCCTCTCCTGTTCAAAGTGCTAGTCAAAATCAGATCTCAACCCTGCAAGATGATCCTGATTGCTCCAGATTGGGCCAGACAACCCTGGTATCCACTCCTACCATCCTTAGCAGTCCATCTTCCCCTGTGTCTTCCCAGGAATCACAACCTGTTAACCTGTGCTCAGGGGAAGGTTTGGTACCCAAACCTCAAATCTCTCAATCTCAAGGCCTGGCTCTTGAAGAGTTAGAGTTTGCTGATTAAAACCTCTCCCAAGGTGTAATGGATATCCTGAAGGCTTCTAGAAAACCTTCCACCAGGGCTACTTATAATTCCAAATGGAAGAGGTTTTCCATATGGTGCTCTGGAAAGCATATTTCCCCAGAATCTGCTGATTTATCCACAGTTCTGGATTATATGGTCCACTTAAATACCTTGGGGCTGAGACCAGCTACCCTAAAAGTGCATCTGGCAGCTGTGTCTGCTTTTATTTCAGCAGGTAAGCCCTCTTCTCTTTCAGCTTACCCTGTATTCTCCAAGTTTTTCAAGGGATTGCTTCACACCAACCCTCCATTCAGGGACCCTGCCCCCGCCTGGGATCTTAATGTTTGCATTGCTCAGCTTATGCAACCCCCCTTTGAGCCTTTGTATTCAGCAGAGCTTAAATACTTGACTTGGAAGACTGTATTTCTAATAGCCATAACTTCTGCCAGACGCATAAGTGAATTACAAGCTTTTGTCAGTGGAGCCTGATTTTATCTCCTTTCAGAGAGATAAGGTGGTCATCAGGACTAACAGGAAGTTCTTGCCTAAGGTGGTTTCAGATTTCCACCTTAATCAATCTATATCTCTTCCAGTATACTTCACTGACCATTCCTCCTCTGGTGAGAGGAGGTCGCACAGTTTAGATGTGAAGAGAGCCCTTAGTTACTACATAGAGCGTACCAAGGGTCACAGGTTTGACTCCATCCAACTGTTCCTCACTTATGGTGAGGTTGGTAAAGGGAAACCTGCCACTAAAAGATCCATTGCCAGGTGGATTGTCTCTTGTATCCAATTTTGCTATGAAAAACTGGGTAAGGTTCCTCCCTCAGGCCTGAGGGCTCACTCTACCAGAGGTACAGCTGCTTCCCTGGCTGCTGCCAGGGACATCCCTATTCTAGAGATATGTCAAGCAGCTACCTGGAAAATAGTTCACGCTTTTACCAAGCATTACTCCCTGGACATCCAGGCTAGGAGTGATGCTCAGTTTGGCACAGCTGTGCTTCAAAGCCTATTTCCTAAGTAGGTTCTGTCTCTCCTCCATGGAGGTACTGCTTTATAGTCTGCATATGTCAGAATATAGCAAGACTTCATGTTGTTTGAAGAAAAAATTACTCACCTTAGTAATGTTGTTTCTTCTAATAGAGTCTTGCTATATTCTGACTTCCCCCACTGCCTGCCCCTCTCAGAACCTCTGTTTTTGGGATGTGGGTGGGCAGTGAAGTGTTGCCACTTAGTAGGTGCCCGCCTTGTTGTTTTTCACCCCTCCTTTCTTGGGGTGACTTGGTGTTGTGTTTTTCATTTTTTGGGACTCCTGACTTGAGTCTTTGTTTTGGGACCAAAAATGTGTTCTTATGTTTAGTAGCCAGTTGGCTAGTGTAGGTTTACAGCTTCCACACAGGACCTCAGTGAGTTTAGCTTGTAAAGATCCGACGGTTTGAGTTTGAAGAACAACAGACAGAGTTTCAACCGAGCTCGAATTCAGCGTTCCATGCCTGGCATGGAAAGTTAACTCTTTCACCTCCGGAGCAGTTCGAAGGTTGGGACTCACTGCATATGTCAGAATATAGTACGACTCCATTAGAAGAAACAACATTACTAAGGTGAGTAATTTTTTCTTCTTGCCTGAGGTGGTTTCAGATTTCCACCTTAATCAATCTATGTCTCTTCCAGTGTACTTCACTGACCATTCCTCCTCTGGTGAGAGGAGGCTACACAGTTTAGATGTGAAAAGAACCCTTAGTTACTACATAGAGCGTATCAAGGGTCACAGGTTTGACTCCCTTCAACTGTTCCTTACTTATGGTGAGGTTGGGAAAGGGAAGCCTGCCACTAAAAGATCCATTGCCAGGTGGATTGTCTCTTGTATCCAATTTTGCTATGAAAAATTGGGTAAGGTTCCTCCCTCAGGCCTGAGGGCTCACTCTACCAGAGGTACAGCTGCTTCCCTGGCTGCTGCCAGGGACATCCCTATTCTGGAGATATGTCAAGCAGCTACCTGGAAAACAGTTCACACTTTTAGCAAGCATTACTCCCTGGACATCCAGGCTAGGAGTGATGCTCGTTTTGGCACAGCTGTGCTTCAGAGCCTATTTCCTAAGTAGGTTCTGTCCCTCCTCCATGGAGGAACTGCTTTGTAGTCTGCATTTGTCAGAATATAGCAAGACTTCATGTTGTTTGAAGAAAAAATTACTCACCTTAGTAATGTTGTTTCTTCTAATGGAGTCTTGCTATATTCTGTCCTCCCTACTGCCCCTCTCCAGAACCTCTGTTTTTGGGATGTGGGTGGGCAGTGCAGTGTTGGCACTTAGTAGGTGCCCACCTTGTTCTTTTCACCCCTCCTTTCTTGGGGTGAGTTGGTGTTGTGTTTTTCATTTTTTGGGTCTCCTGACTTGAGTCTTTGTTTTGGGACCAAAAAATGTGTTTATGTTTAGTAGCCAGTTGGCTAGTGTAGGTTTACAGCTTCCACACAGGACCTCAGTGAGTTTAGCTCGTAAAGATCTGACGGTTTGAGTTTGAAGAACAACAGACAGAGTCTCAACCGAGCTTGAGCTCAGCGTTCCATGCCTGGCATGGAAAGTTAACTCTTTCATCTCTGGGGCAGTTCGAAGGTTGGGACTCACTGCATATGTCAGAATATAGCAAGACTCCATTAGAAGAAACAACATTACTAAGGTGAGTAATTTTTTCTTTCTGCAGTTTGTTCTGTGGATAAGGAAACGTTCATCTTTTCAGCACCAGGGGCCAGATTCACAAAACATTGCCAGGGCAAACTGGGTTCTGCCCAGAGTTGGTATCCACAACACCAAGATTGCCCAGCCAAACTGTGTTTGCACCCGGGCGAAGTTGGGAGGGGGCCGCAATACAAATGAAGGGGAGGGGACCTGCATATCCCCACAGAACTACTAACAAAGTTTGTGCTCCATGCAAGGGCCATTTATGAAGGCCACTGTGTGGAGAAATTACTGCTGACAAAAGACTGGCAGTAATCTGTGCAACCCTAGTGGTTAGCGGAGGTACAGCGGCCCCCAACCCCCTCCCCGGACCCCGATTGTCCACCCAATCTGCTTAAATGATGTTCCATAGTGCAATGTCTCTCCCCAGTACATGATCGCCCACCCAATATGTTTAAATACTTTTCCATAGTATAGTGTTCCACCCCATCCCCGTTCATTCACCTGATCTGTTTAAGTAATTTTCCATAGTGTAGTGTCCCTTCTTGGTCCCTGATCATCCTCCCGATCTGTTTAATTAATGTTCCATTGTGTAATATCCCTCCTCAGTCCTCAGTCACACACCAGATCTTTTTAAATACATTCCCATAGTGTAGTGTCCTACCATCCTGTCCCTGATTGCCCACCCAATCTGTTTAAATACATTTCCATAGTGTAGTGTCCCTCCTGTAGCGTTGTGAAAAAAATTACAGTTAGTAAATTATCTATTACAAATACTTAGAAAGGAGACGAATGGAGACGAGACTGAAGGCGGAAGAATTTAATGATTATAACAATAATCACAGCGAGAGATTACAAGTGGTACATCCTTTATTCTTCAAACTAACAGTGAATGCAGGCTTGCTTATATAGTGGAAGACAGTATCATCACTTCCTATGGTTGTCTATGATTGGTTCAAAACATATACAAACATCAACTTAAAAGGCAATTCTCTTTTTAGTATATGTATGAGCTCATCTTTTGGTCAGCACAAATGTATAGATAGTGTAAATTATATTACTATATATGGCTAGTAATAGTTGTCACTACCAGTTACCAAGATCTAGGAGGAAGAAATAGATTTGGACTTAAGAATGTGCATACAAGCATTTTGGCCTGTCCTAATAATAATAGTCAGAAGGGTAATTTAAACTCTATCCCTGTATTTCTGTCTTTGCAGACACTTAAGACACCTGTTTTCTATTACTCACATGGTCAGTACAAATATCAAAGGGCACTTTAATATTGCAACTTGTGGCTCAGTGTAACTTGTAACTTTACAAGTTTTATATGATCCAGCTTTATAGGTCAATATTTGTTACACAAACACATTGGCCCAGATATTCAAACTGCGCCCAAAATGTGCGCAACAGCAGGAGCAAGCACAAACCAATTGAGCATATGCGCAACAGGCGCGATATTCAAACATGGAACAGAACAAATTGCGCAAGCAGCCAACGTCTGAATATCGGACATACTGCGCCATAGCGCAACCAGGAAGGAGAAGCTGAGCAGAAAGGTTGCGCTATAGCACAACCAGGGCAGCCCAGCTGAGCAGTCCAGAGGTGCCATAGTGCAAGCAGAGCCCCCGCAGAGCAATGGAACTGCACATCCAGGGAGGCAGGCTGGGGCCCACCACCAGCCATGCCACACATGGGCACAGGAACACACTGCAGAACCAACAAGACACCTGCACACCCCAAGCACAGCATCACTGGGGGTGGGACTGATGATCTACTGGCCCATGGGGACAAGCCAACAAAGCACAGCAGAGCCATGACGCCCCAGTACAACCACTAGCAGGCTGTGAGTGCCACACACAGGGGGTTGACAACCACAGTGCACATCAGCCCCCCGTATGCACAGCACACCCTGCACCATGACCCCAAGACACCACCCATGTGCAGTGACTGGCACTGCAGGAAACCATGCATCCCCCCGGCACACGTCAACCCCATGCAGCAGAGAAACATACAAGCCAGACACACCCTGTGCACCCAGCAGTGGGTGGCAGCAGACGGCAAGACCAACAGAAAGTCACTGCCATGCTGGAGATACCTCCCCATGCACACACATGTGCGCACACACACACACACATACCCGGGACCATACCACCCCAGATGGCATGTACACCACTGCAACTGAGCAACCATAGCCAGCTGCAAATCAGAGACCAACACAGTATTCATATCAAAATATAAATGTAATATCAAATAGTAAAGCACAAAACAATCAACCATAACTATTTACAAGGGGGTAGGGTACCAAGGTAGGGGTGGGCAAGGGTAGGGATGAACAACTTGGAGAGGAAGGCAGGGTGGTAGGGATGGGTGAAGTGGGAAGGTAATGTGGCCTAAGGCCCAGCAGGCTGGTCCTCCTCTGCCCAGTGCGCTGTTCCTGGCGATGCCTCCTCCATGAGCCATGTCGACGGATGTCCCTGAGGATGGCCTGGTTGTCTAGGGACACTTGTGTCAGCCCACGTATCTCCCGCTGTATCCTCCTGAGAACAGTGAGGCCTAGGAAAATGGGAACACAGTCAATGGCTGTGACTGACCACAACCCTGAACACCACCCAACCTGCAAGCCATATAGCCCAATGTCCCGCACCTGTGATGGCATGCACCCACCCACAATGAACATGCACATGGCCATCACAAACAGGCGGCACCAGCTATGTGCACCACTGCACACACACACTGCCCATGTCCATCACAGCACAAACAAGGCTGTCAAGTGACGTGGCAATGTGGTGCAATGCCAGTTACACAGCTATGTGCCCAGTGCATGCCTGGACCACCAGTGACACATACACAGACGTGCTGTGACACTGGACAGTGATGCATGTCGCCTGTGTCGTGCATGGTTGTGTTGTGCATGGCTGGTGGTCTTGCCCCCCCCCAGCATGCAATAGCATCCATGAAGCAATGATACTCACACTCCTCAAGCAGCTGGGTCTGCTGCTGCTGCTGCTGCTGCGGCGCACCACCCACAGCACCACTGACCGGCACCGGGGCCCTGGCATGGCCCTCCTCACCCCATGCCTGCATCCTCACATCCCGGCCTGTGGGAGACATATGTTGAGAAAAACATCAGTGTGACTCCAAAGCAGACTGCCCCCCTGCCCCAGTGAGAGTGCCTGCCCACACAGCCAGACCCATGCATCTCACACCTGCACACACTGACACAGCCAACCATGGCAGAGCCATCACCTATGCACAGCCACCAAAACACACTCACACCCCTACAGAGAATACAGGTGCATAGATGGTACACCCACCTGGCCTAGGCACCATGCCCCTCCTGGCATGTGACCGTAGCCGCTCCAGAAGATGAGGATCCCTCCTGCGAAGGTCACTGTACCAGTGCCGGCACTGCTCAGCTGACCGGCACTGCCCAGTGACTCCCACCAGGTCACTGGCCACTTGCTGCCAGACCTGGGTCCTAGCAATGGTGAGGGTCACCTCACCATACAGTGCCCCATAGTGGGGCTCCACCAGGACCACCAAGTTGGCCACTTCCACGGGGCTCCATTGCACTGCCCTCCTGCGTGCCATGGTACCAACTTTACAGCAGGCAATATGGCGATCCGCTGCGCCGTAACCCCACGTGGAGATGTTGCGCAATAGACCACCATAGGTTCCAATCATGCTATTCAAACAGCGCCGTCACTTCACATAGCGCTGTCACCAGACAGCGCAATAGGGCCGTACACATGGCAGCCGAACAGCGCCAGGGGGCAAAGGTCAGACACCAGGTCATGGGGAATGATGCAAGGCCACGCAAAGCGCCATCTGACGTATACGCATCCTGCGCGACCGACCACCTGCGTACCAGTGCCACAGTGGACTATTGCGCAGTAGTGCCACAGCGCCATATAGTGCCCAGTGCTGTAGCGCCACTGGCACAATGGTGGCCATGGCCTGAATTGCTGATTGTGCACAGCACATCAGCAGCGTGGCAGACGCCTGCGTAAGCTATCTGAGCATGCGCAATGCAGTGTACCACACAGTCACAGATCTGCGCCATTGGCTCAGCCAACTCAACCGTATTGCGCAAAGCGCAACTCCGCGATATTCAGCCGACACATGCAAATCATCTGATCAGCCATTCAAAGGCACAGTGGCGCGATTTGCATCTCATTATAGTTGCTCCACTCCTAATTTGCATGCATTGCGCTATAAATGTGTGACATTGGGCTGCGCTGGCCAGATTCGGGTACTGCAGGTGAGAGGTGAGTTGCATGCTGTGTGATGTTCTGGACAATGGTCATGGGAAAATGCTGTAGACTGCACAGTGACAGGTGTCCACTTCCCCCCATACAGATCGCCATGATCGAGCAGAGACAAGGTGAGGGTGAGGATGGTGGGCGTAGGAGGAGGCCCAACTTTACCCTAGCAGAGACAGAGGCCCTCTTCCAGGCCTACCTGGAGGAGGAGCCACTACTGAGTGGACAGAGGGGCACCCCTCAGTCCCATGCGGCTGCATGGGAGGGGTTAGCTCGGGCCATGAACCTGCACGGAAGCCACCAGTGCTCCGTGCAGGAATGCAAAAAGAAGATGGGGACAGACCGTAGGAGGTTGAAGGAGAAGGTGGCAGCCTTCAGGGCGGCACGTGCTGGCACTGGCGGGGGCCAGCCAGTGGTGTTGGAGCTGACCCCGGCTGAGGAGAGACTGGCTGCATCAATGCAGCGGGCGCTGTGAGGTGTACAGGAGGTGGATTCCAGACAGGTGAAGCCCATCACTGCACGGTATGACATGGTGGTGGTGTTGGGGGGGTGGGGGGAAGGTTGTTCACATGCACTCACATGTACTCTCTGTTACAGATCCTGTTCATCTTCAGGAGATGGTGGTGGTGGGTTCAGGCAGTGATGATGACCTGCTGGACATGGAGGAGGGTCCATCCACCTCTGTCACCAGCCAGCATGCACTGCAGCAGCATGCACGCTGGGCCGCCAACTCTGGTGTCGGTGATTCGGGTGTGGGGGGTGCACAGCCTGTGTCTCAGCAGTCTGGCATGCAAGCATGCCAGCACGCTGTGACTGTGGCTGTAGCATGTACCTGCACCATTGATGATGCAAGGACTGCAATGGGCAGTGATAGGTGTGTGTCCCATAGCGGACACACAGCAGGCCAAGCACGTGCCCCTGGGCCTTTCTGGTTCCAACTTGTGTACCAGCATGTTGGCACAGTCCCAGGCTGTGCCTGTCAGCACCGGTGGGGCAGCACCGGTGGCTGTGCAGGTGTCTGGCACTGTTGCGGCCACAGCGGTGGCCAGTGGACCCTGGGGCACAGTGGTTGGAGGGGCAGCAGCAGCAGTCACCCACCAGGTCTGGAGGTACAGTGTCAAGCGGTGGCACATGTCCGCCGCCCTTTGATCCGCCCATTCCTGGTCCTGGCAAACAGCGCCCACTCTCAAGGGGTGTTGTGCATCAGGACCTTCCACACCCTGGAGGACAGGATGCCGTTGGGGCACAGTACCCATTGGACGAGCACACCCGCCTGCTGCAGGAATCAGTACAGCAGCAGAGGCGGGTTGCAATGTCCGTGGAGGCACTGTCTGTGGCTGTGGAGCGGCACAGCAGGGAGTGTGCTCTGGACCGTGCAGAGCTGGTTCGTATGCGGACGGATGTGACCGCCGCCATTGACAGGCTGACCCAGGCAGTGGTCTCTGTCATGGACGCATTGGGCACACAGTCAGGTGCCCCTGTACTGCACACCCCACACAGTTCACTCTCCACTCCCCATTCCCGGCATCGTGCGACACCAGGCCTGTCGATGCCGGGTTCTGCTGTGGCCATCCCGAGCACCCCTGGTGCAGGTTTGTTCGGCATGCTGCAGACCCCTGTGCGGGCAAGGTCACGTTCGTGCAGTGGGACCCCTGGTGGTCCAACAGTGCCACCCCATGTGGCCCCTGCTCAGCCTGCCAGGGCTGTTGGGTCACGGCGGGGCCGCCCACGCATCCACGGTGGCTGTGGAACAGTGCTACATGACTGACCTGTCTCCCAATGTGGGCCCTGTCTGGTGCTGCCCTGTGTGCAATGTGTGTCATGGTGGGCAGTGCACTTCTGGGTGCTCTGCTCAACACGCCGACACACGGACCACCTGCACACCCTCCCAACTGTCCACAGGTGCGTGTGCATGATGATGCCTGCATTGTACTGTACACCAAGGTGCAAGGGTGCCCAGCATCTGACACACGTACTTGGACAGTACAGGTGGTGGGGGTGGTCGGTGGTTCTGTGTGTTAGCAATGTCGGTTCTGCTGTGCTGTGCATCTGCCCATGTACGCTCTGTGCCTGGTGTGTGTGTGTCCATATGAGTGTTCACCCCTCCCTGATGGTATGTTTGCATGCCTGGACCCTTCCACTCCCCTGGCCATCATGCACCCCTGGTGTGTTACCCTGTGTGCCTGTGGTTTGTGCATGGACAGTGTTGGTTGCACATGTCCCCTTGACTTACCTGTGTTCTGCATAGTGCTCCTCTGTGATGGTGTCCCGGTGCAGCTGGGCCTGCTGGATCAGTAGGGGGTTCCGCCATCCTAGGGGGCGCTGCTCATCACCATCAACACCGGTGCCACTGGTGTCCCCATCGCTGTCCCCCTCTTCAACCTGTAGGGCTATCCCATAGTCTTTGGCCATGTTGTGCAGGATGCAACAGGCCAGGAATATCCCACAGGCCTTTTGGGGGCTGTACTGTAGGGCACCGCCGGAGGTGTCTAGGCATTGGAAGCTTGCCTTGAGCATCCCAAACACCCGCTCTATGATGTTGCGTGTGGAAGCATGTGCCTCATTATAGCGTTGCTTGCCGATGGGGTCATGGGGCGCCAGTACGGTGTGAGCAGCCAGGGACGGAGTGGGTATCCGCTGTCACCTGTGTGGAGATAGTGGAGATCAGTCTCATGTTCAGGTCCATATTGCCCATATCCCTGTGTGTCACTACCTTGGCACCTGTGGCATTCCCACCCTTGCCCCGAGTTTGCATTCCATACATGTGTACTCACCCACTAGATGGCCTGTGGGGATGTCCCCACTCTCGAATCGATGGCACAGTGTGGACTGATACCATAAGAAGGCATCATGTGCTCCACCAGGGTGTGTGGCACAGACATTGATTATGCGCCCAGTGGCATCACACACCACCTGGCAGTTGACACTGGAGAAGCCCTTTCTGTTCCTATATGCAGCCCCATTGGGGCCAGGTGAGCGTCACGAATGCACACATGGGTGCAGTCTATGGCCCCTAGCATGCCAGGCATACGTGCTACCCTGTGGAACTCCTGCATGTTTGCTGTACGCTCTGCCGCGGTGCTGGGGAAATGGATGTACTCCGCAGCATGTGGCAGCAGTGCACTGAGGAATTGGGTGAGGATGTGTGACGTGGCCGACTGTATGATGCCTGTGGTGTCCCCTGTCGGCCTCTGGAAGGTGCCCGTGGCGAACAGGCACATGCAGGCTGTCACCTTGGTCTCCACCGACAGAGCGTGACTCTGTCGTGAGGGTGCCTGCATCACATCACTGCACAGCTCACAGAGCCGTCTCAGTATTGCCCTGTTCGGGCGGTACCAGCCCACGATCTTTACATCTGTGTACAGCTCAAAGCTGATGCGGGCACGGTACTGCCTGTTGGGGGCATACCGCCGACGGGCCCTTCCACGGCCACATCCCCCTGCAGCATGCATTCTCACCCCCCTCATTACAGCTTCCATGTGGAAGCTGGCACTGTCCATCTCCCTGGCTTCTGACCCCCGGCTGGTGTTGCTGTGTTACCCCCGCTGTCCTCACTGCTACTTCCACTGCACCGGGCACCCCCCGCTGGCCTCTACAGCCTATGGCCCACGCTTGCCTTGCCTGCCCTAGCCTGTCACTGTCTGTCTGTCTGTCTGTCTCTCTCTCTCTCTCTCCCCCACTTGGCATCCTTGTAGCGTTCTTGCACCGCTTCTTTGAGCCTTTTTATTTTGGCTCATTTCCGCTAGTGTGCAATTTCTGGCTGTTCCGCTGTTGCGCATTGCGCAAGTCTTTGAATATCGCATTGCGCTCTTTATGCATGGATCCACCCCCTTTGGTTGTGCATGCCTTCATTTGCATTGCGCTGTTGCTCAGCATGTTTTCGGTGGCGCAACTGCCTCCTTCTGAATATCGCAAAATGGCGCATATTTGAACTTGCGCATGGCGCAACCCTTTTGAATATCCGGGCCCTTATGTTTTAGACCAAAATGAGGTTAGCCTGAAGCATGGGGACACACTTCTTTATCCCTTGTTACACCTCCCCAGTCCCCAATCACCCAGCCAATATTGTGAAATCATTTGCCCGGTTCCGACCAATCCAGCACCTTTTGGCACGGGTTCGGTTCAGTTGGTTCCCCCGGTTCACGATTATAGCCCAGAAGAGTTTGAGGAGGAGGAGGAGGAGGAGTTTGAAGATGATGGTGATGATGGTGAAAGTCTCGATGTGCATGTGAAACCGGACATCTCCCCAGACAGACCTTCTGGTGTATCCCCTCCTAGGCTTTCTGAGTCCCCTTCCCATTTTATGTTTTACAGAAAAGTGGCTGAAACCCTCCAGCTTCCTATGGAGAAAGCAATGGAGGATCAAGAGGAGCCTGATTATGTGGAAATGATGGACATCCCAGAGTCCAGGAGACTGTCTATTTCCCTTCACAAATCTTTTGGGAAGCAGACACAAAAAATTCTAAAGTCTCCCAATTCTATACCTCCTGTTGATAGAAGAATTTACAAGAGGTATACAATATCAGGCTCAGATATGGAGTTTTTATACCAGCAATGCAGCCATGTTGGGGTTGTGCAGGCTGCTGCCTGTAATAAGGCAAACATTCCCGTGGCTTCACACCCCCTAGACAAAGACTCCAGGAAGACTAATGCCATGGCAAAAAAAAAGTACATGGTATCTTCCTTGGGACTCAGGCAGATGAATTATATGGCCTATACATCCACGTACCAGAAGTCCAGGTGGGACACTGTACTGGCACTGGCTAAACAGGCCTCCTCCCAGCTAGCCAAGGAGCTGGAGGAGGTGGCTGCAGATGGGATTGAGGCATCAAAAGTACAGTTTCATGCTGTTGTGGATTCAATGATGTGTCATCAAGAGTCATGGCTACATTTGTGGCTCTTCAGAGAATGGCTTAGCTCAGATGTACTAGCCTCTCGCAGGATACTCAGGCTAAGGCCATGGATTTTCCTGTAGTGGGTAATTCTCTGTTTAGGGAGCAGACAGAGAATTACATGAAGAAAATGGATGAGTACAGGACCACTTACAGGAGTGCTCAGGCCTAGGAGAGGCAGGCAACTCCTCAGAGGCAGCAGTCTAGGGACAGGGGCAGGCCTTTTCATAGGCCTTTTTACCAAGCACAGGCCTCTTCTCCCTTTTCACAGAGTGGGGCTCTTCAGAGGGAGAGGCAGAAGGGGGATGAGCAGAGCTGCATCCACTCTTTAGCCTGAGGCCCCTGCCAAGCAGACACCCTGATGGGCCTGCCCGGGTTGACTCTCCTGTTCCAGTAGGGGGCAGGCTGGCTTACTTTGTCCAGGACTGGATGTCTGTTACCTCAGACAAGTGGGTCCTGGAAGTAGTAAGCCAGGGACTGGTTCTCAGCTTCAAAATATTTCCAAAGATGAAAGCCAGATCTTTTCCACCTGCAGGTTTCTCAGAAACCCTTGCCCTAGAGGCAGAGGTTTTGTCTCTTCTGTCTTTAAGAGCCATAGAGAGAGAGACCCTATCCTACACTGGGGCAAAGGTCTGTACTCCAGGTACTTCCTTACTCCAAAAGAGACAGGGGAGTGGCGACCCATCCTAGAACTAAGATACCTAAACAAACATCTTTTAAAACCAAAATTCAAGATGGTGACTCTGGGAATAATTCTTCCCTCTCTAAGATCAGGGGACTGGCTAGCCTCAGTGGACCACACAGATGCCTATTTTCACATTCCCATCAGGTGCTCCCACAGAAAGTACCTCAGGTTTGAGTTGCCCTCAGGCCACTATCAGTTCAGAGCAGTGCCCTTTGGTCTAACATCAGCCCCAAGGTTTTCACAAAGTGCCTGGCAGTAGTAGTTGCCTTTCTAAGGAGGCAAAAGATTTCCATTTTTCCATATCTGGATGATTGGCTAATAGTCGGCCAGTCTCCAGACCAAGTCAAGTCAGACCTGCAAGTGACCCAGCAAGTGCTCACTTCTCTAGGATTTCTTCTTAACCTTCCCAAGTCAGTTCTCGAGCCAGTACAGCTTCTTACCTTTATTGGGGCAGAGCAGGATACGGTCAAAGCAAGAGCTTTTCTTCCTCTGGAAAGGGCAAGAGCGCTTATAGAACTAGCTTCTTCTTTCAGCCTTCAGGTGTCTTGACCAGCAAGGCATTTCCCCCAGCTCTTGGGCCACTTGGAAGCTTCTACAGCAGTGGTTCAAGGGGAAAGATTCCAGATGAGGGACATTCAGTTCCATCTGAGATTCTTTTGGTCCCAGAAGAAGGACTCCTTTACCAAACTGATTCCAGTGCCTCGGACCTTGATCCAAGCCCTTCAATGGTGGCATGATCAGGACAATTTAAGGCAAAGGGTCCCATTTGCCACTCAGTCTCATTCAGTGGTTCTTACCACGGATGCTTCCCTTCTGGGCTGGGGAGCCCATCTGGGGGCCCTCACTGCCCAGGGACTGTGATCCCTTCAGGAGTCCCATCTCCATATCAATCTCCTAGAGCTCAGGGCAGTTTTTCTGGCCCTGAAAGATTTCTCTCAGTCAGTGCAGAGCAAGGTGGTTCAAGTCAGAACAGACAACACCACCACCATGTGGTACATCAACAAGTAGGGAGGCACTCGGTCTATAGCCTTGTGCACAGAAGCCATGAACTTGTGGCCCCTGTCTTATTCCCCTGCAAACCTCTCTGATAGCAGTTCACCTTCCAGGGAAGGACAATGTGCTAGCACATGCACTGAGCAGGATCTCACAGGGCCATCACAAATGGTCCCTGGACCCTCTGGTATTGAAGGTGATTTTTTCAAGGTGGGGCACTCCAGAGATAGATCTTTTTGCAGCCCCAGACAATCACCAACTTCCTATATTTTGTTGTAGACCCCCAGTCTTGTGGGTACAGTCCCCCTGGATGCTCTGATTCTGAACTGGGAAGGGACATTTCTGTATGCCTTCCCTCCCTTCCCTCTTCTGTTCAAAGTTTTAGTCAAGATAAGGTCACAGCCTTGCAAAGTGATTCTGATTGCTCCAGACTGGGCCAGACAGCCTTGGTACCCCCTGTTGCTGTCCCTAGCTGTCCAACTTCCCCTGTCTCTTCCCAGAAATTACAACCTGTTAACCTCCTCTCAGGGGAGGATTTGGTACCCCAATCTTCGGTCTCTCAATCTCAAGGCATGGCTCTTGAAGAGTTAGAGTTTGCAGATTTGCACCTGTCTCAGGGGGGTTCTGGATATTCTCAAAGCTTCTTGAAAGCCCTCCACCAGAAAGACTTATAACTCCAAATGGAAGAGATTCAGCATTTTGGTGTTCCAGAAGCATATTTCCCCAGATACTGCTGAACTGCCTACAGTTCTGGATTATATGGTCCATCTTAATGGCCTAGGCCTCAGACCAGCTACTCTCAAGGTTCACTTGTCAGCTGTTTCTGCTTTTCTGTCAGTGGGGAAGTCTTCCTCACTATCTTCTCATCCAGTGTTCTGTACATTTTTTAAAGGATTGCTTCATACCAATCCTCCCTTTGGAGACCCTGCCCCTGCCTGGGATTTAAATGTTTGCAATGCTCAACTTATGCAACCTTCCTTTGAACCTATGTCCTCAGCAGAACTTAAGTACTTGACTTGGAAAACTGTGTTTTTAGTGGCTATTACCTCTGCCAGACATATCAGTGAACTGCAAGCCCTGTCAGTGGAACCTGATTGTATCTCCTTTCACAGGGATAACGTGGTCCTTAGAACCAATAGAAGGTTCTTGCCCAAAGTGGTTTCAGATTTTCATTTGAATCAGTCTATGTCTCTTCCTGTCTTTTTCACTGATCATTCTTCCTCAGGAGAGAGGAGGCTACACAGTTTAGATGTTAAAACAGCCCTTAGCTACTACATAGAGCGTACCAAGGGTCACAGGTTTGACTCCCTCCAGTTGTTCCTCACTTATGGGGAGGTGGGAAAGGTACAGACAGATCATAACCCCCTGGTTTGGCTGGCACAGATGAGTAAAACAAATGGTAGGCTTTTAAGATGCAGCCTTGCTTTGCAGAGTTATGACATGACTGTCACTCACAGGGCAGGGTCAGCAAATGCAAATGCAGATGGGCTATTGTGTCAAAGCAGTGAACTAAATTTGGGAAACTCATCCCATACCTTGGAATACATTCCCCCAAATTAAGTCTAGGATGGAGGAGTGTGATGGTAGCCATCTGTTTGTTATTATTTGTATTATATTTTAATATAAATATATGTTTAGACATCTGCTTAGAAACCGGCCAAGCAGCAGAGCCTCATGGGATATTGGATTTTTAAAAGAAAAAAATGTGCTGGCCTTGCTTGCTCTCACAGCTAGCTTGTAAAAGCTGACTTCCAGGGACTATAATAAAACCAGGTTATAAAACAACCACTGCTTTGAAACATAGGAAACCGGTCATCACAGACTGCATTTTTTGACCTATCAGAAGAAAATCAGCTTCTGACAGATATCTGTGAAAATCCTCACACAGATAGGAGAAATAGCTTTTGGGATGTCCTTCTGAAGATTAAAGGGGTAATTCTGACCTATCATAAATCCTGCTCTGTCAGACTCACTAATTGAATAGTACATATATATATATTTTTTAAGTGGGATACTTAGCAATATGCAGATGCATGTGACTAATATGGTGTACAGGAATGTGAGTGACCTTACAGCCAGCATCACCACAGAGCTGTGACCTCACAAGCTGGGTGGGACCTACCCCCTCATGATTTTCAAGCTGCAGAGGGAACAATATATACTTGTGTTTGGACTTTCAAGAGACACTTTTTACTTCTGGACTCAAGAAGCACTTCTACCAAAGTTAAGTATTTTCAGCACCACTATTTACCAACTGAAATTGGGGTAGGATCAGTTACTCGGTAAAAAGACATTTGATTTTGTAATTTCCATTTCTTTATTTGATTGTACCATTAATGTTATATGTTCTGTGTTTTGTATTTTATTTACTATTTTTAATTCTAGTAAACGTGGTTTTCCTTGAAATCCTGCCTGAGCCTTTTTTTCATTTTGAGTGTGAATGCTGGGACAGTGTTGATAATTCTGACAGAACTGTTAAGCACTTACAGTGTGTTACCATATGTAGCAAGGTAAGAAAAATACCAGGGTCTCAATTGAGTCAGAAGGGGGACTGCGAACCAGGTGATGTGCCCACTGGGTTAAGTATTGCACTGCATTCCCAAAGAGGGTGTGATATTTGGACCAGTTATCTAGGCATGCTAGCAAAAAAGGGTTCATATTTGACCCCAGGACTCAAGACTGGGAGTAATCGGACACAAAACTGACAGGAGGATTACCCTGTTTGTCTCCTGTTCATATATTACACTTCGAGGATGGGTACTGTGGGAACAGACGGCGTGACCCCCAGAGTGTGTTTGTGAGAGACAGAATATAATTTTATACAAATAAACCTTACAAAAACTAAAGAGATTCAGTTTGGAAGACAAAATATGTGGGTAGGAGTTAAAGCTTTGAAGTTTGGGGGAAAAGAGTTAGAAGTGGTATGGGAGCCGTGTTTGTTAAATTTTTGGTGGGGCCCAGGGGTCAGGAGTCAAGTCCTGCCCCCTGGCCAAGGGGTCAAGCCCCGCCTCTCACCCTGGGGTCAGAGGTGAAGCACTGGGGTTCTAGGGTTCAAAGCCCCGCGCCCATGGGCTGGGGTCAGAGATCTACCCCAGGACCACCTGGAGTCTATGGGAGTGGAGCACCTTGTGTCATAATGTGGGGGTCTGCGTGTTAAGCCCCTGGCCCCAGATACAAACTGCAGGGAAAATAAACAGTAGAAATTAAATATTCCTTCATAGAATAATACCACGCCTGAAGTATAGTAATGCCTACTCGATTTTGTAACTAGTTGCGATGTAACCAAGACAACCAGATTCAAGAGAGCTGCAGCTTTGTAGACCTAGTCTGCTTTTGAACTGGAAATACAAAAAGGTTTTCCAAAGGTCTCTTCATTCTTGTCTAATTATTCTGTTCTGATGTGTGCATCAAAAGGTGGAGTGGACTTTAGCAGACAGGGTTGAATTATAGACAGTAAGGTTTAAATAAATTACTGTCTCTAGCAAGTTCTGGGTGACAGATGCATGGACTAGATCTACAAAGAGAAGCAAAAATTTGACATGGACAGGAACTACCCTTACAGTATTCTGTCTGGTGGTAATCCACACTTAGAATGTATTATGTAATGGAATGGAATGACTGCCATGAGACCATATAGCAAAATGATTCCCAGTAAACCACAAGGGTGTCTTCAACTCCCAGATCTGAAACTTTAATATTTAGCTTCCAGGGCTAGCCAGTTCTCATGGTGGAAAGATATGGTTGGGGACCAATATGAAATAGGTACAGACCACAGTGGCAGGTCATGGAAAGTGATCTAAGCTCCAGTCCAAGACAGGCATAAATATCAAAGCACTGCTTAATGTATCCCACAGTTGTTGCCAGGATTCTTACAAGGGGTTTTCTTTTTTTGAAGTCTGTGACTTCTTCAAAAAAGCCAGGGGTCTGGGGTAAACTCAGTGATGTTAGAACAGTTTCCAGCCTCTGTATGCCTGCTTGCCTGAAGGTGAATGAAAACAGATTAGACTAGATCACAAAACTCTGCTTGGTATGCTGCAAGTAGATAGCATGGCGGGTCTCCGTGGGCACGTGGACAAGTCTAAATGAAGTTTTGTAGCCATTTGGGTTGGTGATGGGGGAAAATATGTTGGTCCACCTGATGTATTAATTGAAATGTTGATTTTCTGAAGACAAGCCTGCAGGACTAGTTCAGGGAAAAAATTCACCAGCCAGATACAGAACATACCAGCATGTGGCTAGTGTGCCAGTGTCCTCGCAAGTGTTTTGAAATGGGAGAACTCCATAGAAACAGAATTTCATGGCACTAAAAGGTCCATCGGTTCTACAGCTTCTCAGCAGTTAGGAGCTCTGGATGAAATTATTTATTTAGTTTTTGTTGACCAAGTAAGTGCACTAGACAAATTCTGCCTATTTTCAGGCACAACCCAGGGGGAGGGGGATACAGATGAATGCCAACTGACCTTGAACCAGATTAAGCTGTTGGTGGTAATTTTAGTGAATGAGGGAAATGTGGCCAGGACACCGGGGAAACTCTTTTCAATAAGTGCCATGGGATCTTTATCATCCACCTGAACTACCACCAATCCAGGCAGATGGGACCTCGGTTTAACATCTCATCCAAAAGACAGCACCTCATAAGGGCAGCACCCCTCTCATGCTGCACTACAGTGTCAGTACTGGGATATTAACCCAAGTGCCAGATGTGGGAACTGAACCCACAGCTCTCTGATTTCCCAGCCTCAGAAGTGAGTGTGCTACCTACTGAGCCACAGACACTGCTATTAAAACTGAGCATAGTTTGATTATGGAATATAGTAACAGAGGAGAGGTATATGCACACATTGTTGGATTGTGTAGTAACATGGTAATAAACTTAAATTGTAGTTTCTAACCCCAGTAATGCTCAGACCATTCATAACTTTGTGCAGTCAGCCTGGTGGGTTGGACTGCCAGGAGAGATGGAACACATGCAAATGATGGAATTCTTTGCACGTGAGCATCTTTCAAATACTGCCTCTACCAACTGTAGTGTTCTAAGCCCTTCAGATTTTTCTCTCCACCTGAAAGTCTGGTCGCTCGGAGTCTCTGTCTCCCTCTTTCTCATGAAGAAGAAAGAAAAAAAGAAAAAAACATAAGTATTTTTAGTTTCTTTTGCTGCCTCTATTAATTGTTAGTTTACATTTAGTTTATTATTGTTTAAATTGTCATTTTCTCGGTTCCTCGTGGTTCGGCATAACCGTGAGGGATCCGAGTTAGTTTTAACTTTATTTCGGTTTTCTAACTAAAGAACCTGTTCATTATCACTAAATTTTAGTCCTAAAAAACTTTACTTGTAACCGCTTTTTATCGGTTACAGAACCGCTGAACCGGTTCATATTTCATCTCCTCTCTCGGTTCCATCAGTTCCCTATCGGTTCCAGAACCGACCGCAAAAAAAAAAAAACAACCCTTTTTCAGCTGTTTAAATAACCGCATTAGCATTTTGCATTTAGCGGCTGAGGTTTTTCACTTTATCTTTCACCATGACTGAGAAACCTAAGAAGAGAACCGGGGAGCCTGGTTTTAAAAACTGTTTAAAGTGTGAAGATGTGTTTGCCAAGGCAGACAAGCACACCTGATGTGTAGCTTGTCTGGGTTTTGAACATTTGGACCAGGAATGTGAGATATGTAAAACATTCCCAGAAAAAACTGTTGAAAAGCGCCTTGAAAGACTTAATAAAAAGTTTCCTAGGGGTCCCTCAGGCTCTGACCAGCTGACACCCCAGTCTGTTGTGGCTGAAGCAACAAGTGCTTCTACCCCTGCCCCTGATACGGGTGAAAAAGGGGCCAAAAGAGGGAAAGAACTGGATGACTCTCCGGTTCCCTCAAAGTAATTAAAGAAGCTCAAGCATGCAGAACCCTCTCCTGCTAAACCAGCGACTTCTGCGCAGCAGCCTGTAATGCCTTCAGCTCAGGACATAGCCCAGGCATTTAAAATTATTCAGGCACTGCAGAGCATCATTCCTCAGCCTCCTGCCCCTTCACAGGGTCCCCAGGTTGCTGCTACTGTGTTGCCCCCTACTCCGGAGCAACACTATTTCGAAGAGGATGATGAGCCTTATGAGGAGGATGAACCTATCCCCCCAGAGGTGTCCCCTGAGTAGGAATTTGGCTTGCCTCCCAGAGTGTGTGAGTATTTTTCCTCCCATTTTTCTTTCGTAAGGAAAATGGCAGATGCTCTGGATATTGCCACAACAGAACAAGTGGAAGATGAGGAGGAGATTGAGTACCTCAATATGATGGGTTTAACACCCCCAAAGGCCCTCCTCCTCCCAGTATATAAATTCTTTAAGAAGGATGCTATGAAGCTCCTGCAGACCCGAAATTCTATTCCTCCAATTGACAAGCGAATAGATAAAAAATACCAGTTGGACAGGGAGGGAGCTGACTTCCTCTTCTCCAACCCTGATCATCAAGGGGTAATACAGCAAGCTGCCTGTGACAAGGCTAAAGTCCGTCTGTCCTCACACCCACCAGACAAGGACTCCAGAAAATTGGACAGTATGGTCAAAAAGGGCGATTTATCAACCTCGATGGCCATGAGACAGGCTACTTTTCAGGCTTATGATGCCCAGTATCAGAAATCCCTGTGGCAGTCAGTACTGGCAATGTCCATGAAGGCCACCTCACCCTTGTCAGATGACCTGGCAGAAACTGCCAGGTTTGGGCTAGAGGCGGCCAAGTACCAGTTCCAAATGGCTGCTGGTCTAAATGACACTGCAGCCAGAAGGATGGCTAATACAGTGGCTCAGAGGAGGTTTTCTTGGCTTAGGGCCACAAACCTCACTCAGGATACCCAGTCAAAGGCCCTGGATTTCTCATTAGAAGGAAATGTGCTTTTTGGGGAGTCCACGGTGGCCTATATGAAAAAGGTGGATGAATATAAGGCTACTTATAGAAGTAACTCTGCTAAAGACAGAGCTTCTTCATCCACCAGGCCCTATGGAAGGGGGGCTAGGGGTCATTCCTTTTTATCAAGACCCTTTTTCCAGCCAGTAGCCATGCCTCAATACCAGCAGTACCCCCCACAGGGCTACTCAAGGGGTAGGGGTAGAAGGGGCTCTAGGCAAGGGCTCAGCCACAACCTCAACCCCAGCCTAAACAGAACCCCGGAAATGCAAGCCGCCTCCTCCCTACCTGTTGGAGGCAGACTGTCCCATTTCCTCCCCCTCTGGTCAACCATCACCACAGACAAGTGGGTATTGGAGGTAGTGGGCAAAGGTCTGTCTCTGCAGTTCAAATGTCTTCCTGGAATAAACCCAGGGTTTCCACCTCCCCACCCCAGCACAAATCTCGTTGCTAGAGGCAGAGGTCCAGAAGCTGCTTCAGCTCAAAGCAGTGGAACTAGTCCCTGCAACCCTGAGAGGAAGAGGTTTTTACTCCAGATACTTCCTAACAACAAAGAAAAATTGGGAGTGGCGGCCAATTTTGGATCTCAGAGCTTTAAACAAGCACCTGAAAAAGCCAAAGTTCAAAATGGTCACTTTGGCTCAGATTCTGCCAACAATCCAAAAAGGGGACTGGCTGGCATCTCTGGACTTACAGGATGCTTATTTCCACATCCCCATAAAAGAATCTTACAGGAAATATCTCAGATTCAGACTCCCATCAGGTCACTATCAGTTTGCAACCCTACCCTTTGGCCTTTCCTCTGCACCAAGGGTGTTTACAAAATGCCTAGCAGCTGTGGTGACATTTCTTCGAAGACAGGGAGTGACTGTCTTCCCATACCTGGATGACTGGCTGGTAGTGGGCAAATCACCAGAGCAGGTTGCAACCTCTCTAAGGCTCACACAGGATCTCTTGGAGTCCTTGGGTTTCATAGTAAACTAGAAAAAAATCTGTCTTCACCCCTACACAGACTTTACAGTTCATAGGGGCAAAGATCAGCACCCTACAGGCCAAGGCCTTTTTACCACTAGACAGGGTGCAAAGTCTTCAGACCATAGCAAACTCCTTCAAGTTGCATGGTCAAAAAGCAGCCAGGCAATTCCTGCAGCTCTTGGGTCATATGGCTGCATCCACAGGCACAGTGCAGGGTTCCACGTTTCACATGAGAGACATCCAGTTTCACCTCAGTACTCATTGGAGTCAGAAAAAAAATCCCTTTTCAAAACTCATTCCAGTGACAAGGCCTCTGTTACAAGCCCTCTTGTGGTGGAAAAAGGAATCCAACTCAAGGCAGGGAGTCCCCTTCCAGAAGGAGGATCCTTCACTGGTCCTCACAACAGATGCATCCCTTCTGGGCTGGGGTGCCGATCTAGGGAGCACACAACTCAGGCTACCTGGTCAGGGGCAGAGTCCATCCAGCATATAAATTTGCTGGAACTCAGAGCAGTCCGGCTAGCACTTAAAGTTTTCTCTACACTGGTAATAGGCAAAGTGGTACAAGTCAGAACGGACAATACCACCACTGTGTATTACATAAGCAAGCAGAGTGGCACCAGATCAGGTCCCCTATGCACAGAGGCCATGAGAATTTGGGCTCTGGCAAATTCTCTAAAGGTGTCCCTGCAAGCCATCCATCTGCCAGGAAAGGACAATATCTTGGCAGACACACTGAGTTGGATCAATCAGTCCCATCACGAATGGACACTGAACAAGCAGGTGGTGCAGGTAATTTTCAGCAGGTGGGGTGTTCCAGAGATAGACTTGTTCGCATCCCACCAGAACCACCAGTTGCCTCAGTATTGTTGCAGGCCACTAGCCCAAGGCACAATTCCTCTGAACGTCCTGGTACTGGATTGGTCGGGCAAGTTTCTCTATGCCTTTCCCCCTTTTCCTCTAGTTTTCAGGGTACTGCTGAAGCTCAGATCCCTCTCAGCTTCTCTGATATTGATAGCTCCAGATTGGCCCAGGCAGCCATGGTACTCTCTTCTGCTCTCCATGGCAGTGAGCAGGCCAATAAGCTTGCCTCTCAGGCACAATCTTCTAAACTCCAGTCAGGGAACATTGCTGTTCCCAAATCTCAAGTCTCTCCACCTCAAGACATGGCTCTTGAGGAGTTAGAGTATGCAGATTTGAACCTTTCTGAAGCTGTATTAAACATCTTGAAAGGTTATAGGAAGCCTGCCACTAAGAAAACTTATTCTGCTAAGTGGAAAAGATTCTCCTTCTGGTGCTCTGGTAGAAACTTCACCCCAAATGATGCAGGAGTCTCAGTGGTGTTGGATTATCTAACTCATTTACATTCACAAGGTCTGCAATCCAGTTCTTTAAAAGTTCACCTTGCAGCAGTATCTGCATACCTGTCTGCTAGGACAAAGGTGTCTGCAGCATTAGATCCCATTTTCAAAAGATTTTTCAAAGGCCTGATGCATTTGCACCCTCCTCACAGGGCACCAGTGCCTGCTTGGGATCTTAATGTATGTATAGCCAGATTGATGTGGGCTCCTTTTGAACCCATGGCTACAGTCCATTTAAAGTATGTTACCTGGAAAACAGTTTTCCTGGTAGCAATTACCTCAGCAAGAAGAATCAGTGAGCTTCAGGCTCTCTGTGTTGAGCAGGACTACATTTCCTTCCACAGGGATAAAGTAGTCCTCAGAACAAACAGACAATTCCTTCCCAAAGTGGTTTCAGATTTCCATCTGAACCAATCAATCACTCTGCCTGTCTTCTTTACAGACCATACAAGCTCTGGTGAAAGAAGGCTTCACAGTCTGGATGTGAAAAGAGCTCTCAGCTACTACATGACAGCTACTAAAGGCCATAGGCAAGAGAAGAAACAACTTTTCCTTACATATGGGGATGTTGGAATGGGCAAACCAGCCTCAAAAAGATCCATTTCTTGGTGGATTGTCCAGTGTATTCAATTCTGCTACACTAAAGTAGGTAGAGAGTCCCCAGCTGGGCTGAGGGCTCATTCAACAAGAGAAACAGCTGCCACTCTTGCAGTTGCTAGGGAGGTGCCATTGTTGGACATGTGTAAAGCAGCTACTTGGAAATCAGTACACACCTTTACAAAGCATTATAATTTAGATATTTTGTCCAGAAGTGACGCCAAGTTTGGCACAGCAGTCCTGCAAAGTCTGTTTCCAAAATAAGTTCTGTGCCCACCACCAGGGGGTACTGCTTGGTAGTCTGCACAAAGTTTTGAATGGTCTCAGCATTACTGGGGTTAGAAGAAAAAATTACTTACCATAGTAATCTTCTTTCTTCCCAGTGATGCTCAGACATTCATAACTCCCTCCCATCCTCCCTTTCCAGAACTTCAGCCTCTGCATTCTGCATGCTAGTGCCACATAACCATACCCTTCTGGGTACACTTGTCTATGCTAGACAGATTTTAACAGTTTTCTGTCTCTCTTAATAGTTTTTCTCACTGTATGGTGAACACTATTATTATATATAGATATAGTCCCTCCCTTGGAGGTTTTTTGAAGTAAGTTGTTTTATTAGGCTAATCCTAAAAAAATGTTTTAATTAATTAGTTGTTGGATTTTTCCATGTTGCCTGACTTCCAGGCTTCTTACAAATCTGAAGGGCTTAGAACACTATAGTTGGTAGAGGCAGTATTTGAAAGATGCTCACATGCAACGAATTCCATCATTTGCATGTGTTCCATCTCTCCGGGCAGTCCAACCCACCAGGCTGACTGCACAAAGTTATGAATGTCTGAGCATCACTGGGAAGAAAGAAGATTACTATGGTAAGTAATTTTTTCATCCTGTGCAACACCTTAGTAAACTTGAAGTTAAAAAAACAGAGGGTATTGCTAGAACTGCGGGGCATGCTGAGATGAGGACACTTTAAATTAGCGAAGATCCTTCTTGGTGAAGATGGGGGAGGGAGAGAAGAGAACAAGTGCTGAGTTACTGCCTACATTGAAAAGTGGAGTGAATCGTGACTGACCAATTGATTTCTTTATGGCTTGTTCATCAGGGGTTCACTTTCAGCTGCTGGGGGTGGGGTCTGGACAAGTGGGGAAACAAGGGTAAATTTTATTGCAATGGTTTAAAGAGGTGTGCTGACTAAACCTTTGATTTTATAGCTTGTTCAGTTTATTGGGGCTTGCTTTCAGCTGCTGGGGTGGGGGTCTGGACGAGTAAAAAACAGGGGTATTGTAATGGTTAAAGTGCCAAACTGTCTGGAGAGTGCTGTGAGAAGACTGGATTTGATATTTGAATACAAAGTTCTTCTCCAGTGCTAACAGGATGGTGGAAACTGGGGGGGGGGGTGTACAAACTGGATGCAAGCATTGTGAATATTTAATTAGAAAATGGCTGGCAGTGTTAAAGTTGACTTTTGACTACTAGAATGTATTCCCTCCGAACCATTGTAGTTACCCTCCTCTGGACTGCCTCCATGCTGCCTATGTTATTGCAGAGATTGGGGACACTGGTTGTGCCTCTCCCTATGCATGCCAGTATCCTCCAACCTTCCTCACTGCCTTAGGTCTCTTTCCATTTTTGTTGTTGTTGGTACCTCCCCCCCCATTGTGTACTCCTCAGCTGGGTTTTTGTTTCCGAGATGCATAAAGTTGCACTTCTTTGCAATGAATATAGTTTTGAGTTTGTGAAAATGTTATTTTTTGAGCTCTAGAGAGCTCATCATTTCTGCCTGCCTGAAATGTTGGTCATGGTCCAGGAATCTCTGCAAAAGGGGCTAATAATAAGAATACAAACTCCTCTTCCTTATACTAAAATATTGGGCTCTAGAGCTCATCATCCCTGTGTGGCTTTCTCAAATTAGGGGAAGCAGTATAGCACAGTGGTTTAAGGCTCTGAGTTGCAAATCTAAGGACCTGGGTTTAAATCCCACAGCCCCCAGTTGCATAATGTATGACCCTAAGCAAATCATTTAACTTTCCTATGCTTCCCAACTCACACCTGTAAACCAGCTTAGTGAGCTACTCCTGGTTAAACAATTGGGGGGAGAAAAAAAAACAAACTCATCCAGTCTGCAGCAAAAGCTAAGGGAAAATAAAGACTGAACTCCTCCATTTTGCCAGGCTCCTGTACATCTGTGTTTGAGACTCTGTGTGGCTGCGTGAATTTTGTTCAGTGAGTCTCATAGTCCAATTGCTGCTGAGCAAATGTCTGCTCTATTTTTATTTCTGACCTATTGTTGTGTGTCTGTGTGTTTTCCCCCAGTTGTTTAACCAGGAATGGCTCACTAAGCTGAAAGCTTGTTTCCAGGTGCAACCTGGGAGCACAGAGAAGTTAAGTGACTTGCTCAGGGTCACACAGTATGCAAGTGGGGACTGCGGTATTCAAACCCAGGTCTCCAGATTTGCAGCTTGGAGCCTTAAGCCACGCTGCGTGTGTGTGTGTGTGTGTGTGTGTGTGTGTGTGTGTGTGTATAGATAATTGTTTTCCTACATTTGCTTTTTGGTCCAAACAGGTGTGTGGATTAGGATGCTACAGTAATCTTTTGTTCTTTATTATGTGGAGATATTTTTCTGCAACTAAGTGAAAGTACTACAGATCCTTGGCTCCTACAATTTGCTTTGTGTCCAGCCCTGTGATCTAGCTACAGGGGATTTTGTCACTGTTTAAGCAAGATAGGCAGTAATGGTTTAAGCACACCAGCTTGTGAACCAGGGATAAAGTTAGCATCCAGAGCCAAATACTGTGTAACACTAGGCAAGTCACAGTAAAATCCCAGCGCTAGTCCACCCAGATACATATTCAGGGTTCATTTCAGACATTTATCTTGATGGAATAATTGAGTCATTGGGTAGAAAAAGTAAGGGTCAAATGAAAAAACTAATGGACAGGGCTTGCATTGGCCTGAGTAAAATGGTGGTCAACACAGTGACCCTGGCTATCCTCAGGTAAGGAATATATTATTAGTATACAGTTGTGAGACACACGGATAGTAACTGTCCTGGCAGCCAGGAGTGATAGAGATATGACAGATGATTTCTTGAGTTTTACAATTAATCACAAAATGAACAACAGTAACCTAGGGCTTCTCTGGGCCTAGCCTTCCCCGGACCCCTAATATCTGACTGGCTGCAGGGTGAAATCATGTTTCAGTTCTGTACGTGAAGTTAGCAAAATGCTGACATTAGCCTGGCCTATGTCAAGTCAGCAGGTGACAGCTGCAGTCAATGTATGTATCAGTTGTACTCAATATCAGCATTTTGCTAAACTCACATACAAAATAGTATGTATTCACCCAGCAGCCAGACGTATCATCATTTTAGAGCAAGGGGTGGAGAAGAGCTGAGATAAGTTATTTAGCATCAAAATAAGCCAGGACATGCACCACAGAGCATCTAGAACCCCTGGGTGTCTAGGGTCCTGGTGGTCCTCAGACCCTTGGCATTTTTTAAAGAATAACACTCTACAAAAAAAAGTAACACCTCTTGACAAATTCCCAATTACGGCCTAGCAGCACCCAAATCCCTATTATCTGGCTGGCTACAAGGTGAATAAATATTTATGTTCTGTACCTGAGGAAGAACAATGCTAACATTCATTGCCTGGCCTTTGTCAAGCCAGCAGGTGACAGCTGCAGACAATAAATAAATCACTTGTACTACAATATCAGCATTTTGCTAACCTCATGTACAGAATACAAGTATGTAGTCAACCTGCAGCCAGACAACTCATAAATTTAGAACGAGGGGGTAGAGGAGATCTAAGATAGTAGTTACTGAGCTTCAAAATAAGCCAGAAAATGTACCACAGAGCATCTAGAATCCCTGGGCTTGGTGGCCCCCAGACCCCTGGCTTTTTGGAAGAAGTCACAGACTCCAAACAAAGGATCCCCTTGTAAAAATCCTGGCAACAACCCTGTAGAAGATAATACCCTTATCAGATCTTACACTCTTGAAAGATGACATGATCTGAAAAACATGGATGTATTCCAGGTTCTCAAGCTCCAGCATGTTACGGCCACCACAATTGGTCCCAGACCATGGGTCTGCACTACATAGATATAGAGGCAAATAGGAAACTATATGGTCTAGTAAAGCAACGGGATGCATCATACCATTTCCATGCTGTACAGAAATAAAGGCAAAATCATTTCACCCCTAACACACCACTGGCTGCCCATACTTCAAGTGTTTCCTGAATTAGATGATCAGGAGATGTGAGTAGGCAGAGGCTAAGTTTCAGATGCCCTAGTAAACTGTGCTTGTTCTCCAGGTGTTCCTCCATGGCCTGTAGAGCAAGATCTGGAGCATATAGGTGTCAGACTTGGGGGTTTAGGGAGTCAGTAGTCTGCAGAAATTAAAATGCTGCTCTCAAGGGTAACCATTCTTGCTTCCCATGCAGAAGAAGCCAGCCCCTGCCATGCTGATGGTCCTTTGTTGGTAATCTGTGTTTTATGGAAAGGGTGACTTTACTATGGCTGTGCTATTTACTTTGTGCATATTATAAGTCTGACTGTCTCATCTGTTCTTTACATTTTGTTGTAATCTTCCCCCCACCCAAGCAGCAGTGCTTGCAACATTTTTAACTGAACTACATTTGATCGTAGCCTGCCCTCAGCCTTGCTTGTGTTTATTTTTTTTATCTTTCTTGCTGTTGGTACTGCTGAGACCTGGGTAATGGGTTCAGGTTGCTTGCTGCTGCCCACCACTGGCCTGGTTCCACTCAACCCCCCAGACCCCGTCCCCGTCCTATGCAGTCCTGGCTGACTGCCAACTCCTGTCGCACCGCTGGTTGGCTGTTCTCTCTCTCATCTCTGGCTCCTCTCTCTTTCTGACTGGATGCCCCTGGACCACTACTTATCTTCTTCTTCTTCTTTATTCTTCTAGGCTGGCCTGCCACGCCACTAACTCTCTCTCCCGCTGCATGGTGCCATGATCAAGGAAATCATCGCTCGGCTCCTTAGTACTCACAAATAGACTCACCCAGATGCACGCAAGCTGCAGGTGTATCGTGCCCAATATAAGACCTCCCCCAGTCCCCCTCAGCCAATTACAATGCGACAAGTTGAGTCAATTAGTGAACCACCAATGATTTTCTGGGGGGCTGATATGCCAATTTCAAAAAATGGCACTAGAGCACCATACCCACCAGCTCAATTTGGACAGCGAGGGGGGAGTCACAACCTGCAGACAGCAGTCATCAGAGGGCATGTGTAAAGAAATGAAAAAGGCAATTAAAGGCAGCATGTGGCAAAATATTGCTCGGGCTCAGCCCAGGTCAAAAAATATTGCTGGGGCCAATGCCCCATGAGTCTATATAGCCCAGCGCCTATGAGAAGTGGTAGATAAAGTAAAATATGTAGGGCTCTACTTTCAAAATAAGTTTGCATGGACAGAGCGGGTTATGACCATGGTAAAGAAAGCAAATAGCAGGTTATACTTAAATATTTTACGAAGAGCGTGTCTGAAACTATCAGACTTAGTTTATTGTTTTTCAAGCGTCGTTAGACCAATGGCACAATATGAAGCAGCTGTTTGGCATGGGTGTTTAACAAAGAATGAATCTGAAGAAATTGAAAGAGTACCAAAGGGGGCATTAAGGATAGTGTTAGGGTGGCAGATGAGTTATAAAGAAGTGCTTCTTAAATGTGGGCTTGAAAGGTCGGATATAAGGAGAGAGAAAATGGCAAGGAAAACTTTTAATAGAATTTGTAACCCACTTCAGAAATGGCCCTTTTTTTGAGAACCAAAGGAGGGTATTGGATATTATTTGTGCCGACTGTGTATGTGAGAATGACCAACTGTAAGGACTTAAATGTATGGTAAATCCTGTAAATCCTTGTTTTGGGCGATATTTCGATACTGTCTAAAGAGCTTTCGTTTCCTGCCGCTAGTTTTATGAAATGTATAAATTGTGAAAATGCCATTTTAAAAGTTTGATACATTTTATGGAGTCTTGATGTATTGAATGTACATATTTGTATTTTTCTCTTTTTACTGTTTTTTTTTTATAATTGTATGCAAACCTGCACTTTATTGATATGGTTGGAATATTAATAATAAAGGAATCAATCAATCAATCAAAAGTTAGCAATTGGACTAAAAGAACTGAGACAGTAATTACTAGAGTCTTATAACTTTAGAAGTATTGCTAATGATGACTCCCAGCTCAATAAATTATTGCAGTAAGGTGTTTATATACAATCACTACTCTTGAGATGAGTCTCGACAAGCATATTAAGTAAAGATTAATGTGAGGAGGTGGAATCTTTAAAAAACAATCAAAATACTTCATTTAAGAAGATTCTCAGTAACAGGTCGGGGCACATACTTGTCTCATCAGGAGTAATGGCACACGCTGAGAACCTTCAAGCTGTAACTGACATGCCTCCATATTACGTAATATTGTTTAGTTATTTAGATTCCTACAAAACCAGCTAGACAAGATCACAGCACACCTGGTGAGAAAACAAATCTATTCTGACATCTGTTATGTAAAGTAAAACCTGGAGTAGGGACTCTTCAAAGGAACTTTGGTGGCCAGTGCTTCTTGAACTGCCAGTATTTCCCAGATGCTACCTAGAGGAAGATGGCCTGAATGAGGACGAGTCCCCAGGTAAGAAAGTTCTTGTAGAATCTGAGGGAAGAATATTTTATTTATTATTTATTTATTGAAATGTTTCACCAGGAGGGCACACTGAACAACAAGTTGCTCGTCTCATGGTATGACCTGGGGGGAGGGTGTTACATAGGGTTGTGAAGGATGATAAGTTACAATAGTATGTGGGTAGTACAAACAATACAACATTGTAAGTTTATGCAACAACAAGCAAAACCAGCACCATTGCCAAGGCAAAAATGAGGAAATATCTCATAGCAGTCACTAAAAAAGATTCACCAACTCCTGGTACACTGTATAAAGTATCACATCACTCTTATTCAGTGCAAAAAACAGTAAATCCAGTTTCAATAGGAGCGCCTATTGAGAGAAATGCATTGGGTGACATGGTGACATACAAGGAAGTAACTTTTGGAACAGAGAGTGTGTGCGTCTCACCACGATTCTTGGATTTACTGGATTTGCTGTTTTTTTGCACTGGATAAAAGAGTGACGTGATACTTTACACAGTGTACCAGGAGTTGGTGAGTCTTTTATACTGACTGCTATGAGATATTTCCTCATTTTTGCCTTGGCAATGGTGCTGGTTTGGCTTGTTGTTAAATATCTACTTTTTTAACCTAAGCATGGCCTTCCTAGGTGCGTTCACCACCCTCTACTGCAATTGTAAGATTATGCAACAGTTGGAACGGAAGGTATCGTATAATAAACAGTAGTGGAACATTGGGTAAATTACAATACATGTCCACAATCGTACAAAAGAACATATAAATGTACAAAACAGTAATAATGTGACAGAACCATTTATAGTGCAAGAGTGCACCAGGAGCAGGATCGAGGTAGTACACAAGTGCTGTTGGAGTAAAAAGGATGGGGTAGGTTGTGCACACAGTTGACCCTGAAGGGCAGGTGGAGAAGAGAGGAGGAGAGGCAAAAAATGAATATGAGGAGTAGGGGTAGCCATTTCTGATTCCCCTTCAGGATGTTGAGAAGCCTGCCGGTGGGGGGTTGGGGAAGGAAGAAACAATACAAGCAACATAGAACTGGATACAATACTCCAGGTGGGGTCTCCACAGTGAGCAATATAGTGGCAACACTGCCTCCCTCCTCCAGCTGGAGATACCTCTCTCTATGTATCCTAGCATCCCACTGGCCCTACTCATTGTTTTGTCACACTGCCCTGCCTTTTTGTGGTTATCAGTTGTGTAGTTGTTGAAGTAATAAAATACTTTATTTTTATACAGGAAGGCATGTCTTTTAGGTTGTGCAACCCAGGTTTCAAGACAGCCCTGTTTAAAATGTATCATTACCTAGACATTAACTTAAACTACACATTATAAATACATAACCTACAAATATCAAGTACAATGCATATATTCAATAACGTAATACACCAGACACATTTAACAAGACAAGACAAAGTTCACATATCAAAATTATGGTTAATCAGATGTGCAAATGCCTAAATTTAATATGGGAGTCTGAGTAACAATCTGCATTTGTATTACTGAAAATCATTACATCCATTGTAATTTTAACTTACTGTGACAGTCTGAAAGTCCCTTTCCATCTTAGTAACTGACAATACCACATGAGTACAAAACCACGCAGTCAAAAACCACACTAGAGTATATATACATAACACCAAAACCACGTGGCGCTGTTATGACCGCATGGTTGTTGACCAGGCGGATTTGCTGTCACAGTTTTGACAGCACACACGGGTTCCTCTGTCCGAGGTGCATGATTTTGCATGGTCATGCTCTTCACCGCTCTTTGAGTTCCCCTCGATTTCTACACATTCTTTCCACTCCTTCCTTATTGCCCACCCTATTACTGATTTTAGTGTCTGCAAAAAGGCTTACATTCCCATCCCGTTCATCTGTGGTGCCATTCATGGACCCATTCAAGAGGACAAGGTCCAGTATTGAGCCCTACAGCACCCTGCTGGTCACTCTCCCGTCATTAGAGTGAGCACTGATTACCACCCCCATCTGTCTCCTATCTGTTAACCAGTTTCTAACCCAGTTCACCACTTTGGGTCCTATCCCTTGGCTGCTCAATTTTTTTATCTGTCTTCTGTGTGACACAGTGTCAAAAGCCTTGCTAAAGTCCAGATAGACCATGTCCACTGCCCTCCACTGTTCTATTTCCCTTGTTACGCAGTGAAGGCACTCACTCAGATTCATCTGCATTGTTGGAAAAAAAGCATCATATTCCTTTTGTGGGTGTCCTTCAGGAAGGGTGGACATTGTTTCATAGTAGTGTTTTAGGACCCGCAAAACATCCTCCATTTTACGTACTAAGCTTCTGTTAGAGGTGTCCTGTCATTTTAGGATGGAAGAGAGTTTATCTCCATCTATATTTTTTTAATTTATTTTTTATTTAAAATGTTGGTAATCTGGAAAGGCACACTGAGCTGTGGCTCATTTTCTGGTGCGACCGAGGGACAGTGGTAACAATAACATACACAGGAGTTACATACAATCAATATAAGTGCAAGAAACAGTTTAGGCATGACAGGTTACAAGGCATTTTCAGAGTAAGTCTAGAGAGACATGGTTTATATTAGGCTGTGAATTTCAGCTAAACAGAGAAAGCTAACTTTTTCTTCATTTTTTTTTAATTTTTACTGTATTGTGGTAGAGTTAGGTGGGGAGGGGTGTTTAAAGGGGTAGGAGGAGGCGTAGGTGCTGTTTGATTGAGGTGTGCAAGGGAGAGTTCCGTAGTTGAGGAGTTTGTTCCATAAAGATGGGAGTCTGCAGGAGAAAGCAGATTTGCCAACTGACAAACAGGGTTTGGGAAAAGAGAAAGAGCAGGTGTCCCAGGTTTGCATGGTGTAGGAAGTCAGGGCTGCAGGGGATAGCATATTAGAGAAATAGGGAGGCAGAAGGCTGAACCAGAATTTGGCTATTAGAGAGATCGAGTGCATGAAATGTCTGTGGGATGGGGCAGGATGCTGAGGGAGGAGAAAACCCCCTTGCTCTAAATTTATGAGTTGTCTGGCTGCAGGTTGACTACATACTTGTATTCTGTACATGAGGTTAGCAAAATGCTGATATTGTAGTGCAAGTGATTTATTTATTGTCTGCAGCTGTCACCTGCTGGCTTGACATAGGCCAAGCTAATGTCAGCATTTTGCTAACTTCACGTACAGAACTGAAACATGATTTCACCCTGCAGGTAGTCAGATATTAAGGGTCCGGGGGAGGTTAGGCCCAGAGAAGCCCTAGGTTACTGCTGTTCATTTTGTGATTAATTGTAAAGCTCAAGAAATTGTCTCTCATCTCTCTATCACTCCTGGCTGTCAGGACAATTACTATCCGTGTGTCTCACAACTGTATACTAATAATATATTCCTTACCTGAGAATAGACAGGGTCACTGTACTGACCACCGTTTTACTCAGGCCAATGCAAGCCCTGCCCATTCGTTTTTAGGGCTGCAGGTGTGATCGCAAATTCTCTCACTGTAAGTATTACCTGAGCAACCACTCCCGTCATCACGGGGCAAAAACCACACCACTGGGTTTTGTCTTAACGTCGCTTTATTTGATCAAATATCTCACACATGCATGTGGGACTTCTACAATGGAAAGTTCCCTGATTACAATTACAGTAGCTTTTTATAAGCTAGATTTTGCACTTCTTATCTTGAAAATACCAACATTTCAGTATAAGCCAATCATAAGACAGCATAACAAGTTTTCAGCAATGTAAAATAAAACATGCAATTCATTTCTTTCCCATTACTGCTTGATACATATGCCTGGGTCAAGCTGACCTGAGAGAGACAATGAGTTTTACTCACACCATAGCAACGTACAGCTTATCTTCAATGCCACTACGTGCTCTTATCTTTATATTTTGTCCAAGCCTGCCATGCAGGCTGGTACAACCAGTTCTGCTCAGTTTTATCTAGCTTTCGTTTTTTTACAAATGTACTTCAAGTAACCTCAGTACAAATTCTATAACCCTTAAAAGAACAAAACATGAACTCAGAAATGTCTACTACATTCATTATTACTTTGTTACAGCATGGCTTTTAAAGCAAGCATAGCTTCAAGGCATTTAATAGCAAATATAGCTTTAGGATATATAAAAATTCCCTCACACAGGTAAGCGGAGCCTGCCGCCCTATTGCATCAGCTCTAAAAATGAGCTACAGGATTCAGACCGCAGAACGCTTCCTTTGGAATTTTTGAATGATCCTTCCACTCCTGGTGGTGGCACTTTCACTAATGAGCAGTAATCCTCCTCATCTGTCAAATCAAGGAAAAGGGTATGTTTAAAATTAGCAGCAATATGGGATAAATAAGGGAAAAACAAGGAATAGGGGTACTTGTTTTCAAAAAGGGCAGACAAGCATGGGTACCACTTTGTATTTTGAGCGCCAACACCAGGCTTCCACTCTTTGCATTTCTTCAATTTAAAACTTGTAGTGCTGTAGCCTGAACATCTCTCCGGGGTTCAATCAAACAGATTCATTTTAGTTATTTCGGCAGCCTAGGGATTAAGAAACAAATGCTGTGGACAATCACCTCTCCTCCCCAAACTTGCATTGTGCAGTGAGTGAGTACAAGAAACACATGCTTACTTTTGAATCCAACTTGGTAAATAGCATTTTTAGAGCTAATGCAAGAGGGCTGTTGATTAGACCAGTTTCAACACTGTTTTCTCAACTTTTTTTTCATTGCAATATGACTTGCTATCATTGGAGACTAATAATTTAGTGACATGACATTCAACAGTTAGCATCAACTGCACTAGTGTCAAATTACAGTCCTAGTCAACTCTCCCAGTGTGTGTGTGTGTGTGTGTGTGAGCATTTCCTCTGAATAGTTGATTTATGTTAACCCTTTCTGGACCTAATTAGTGGCATTGGATGTAGGAGGGGTTTTAAATGCTAGGCAGCTAATGTTTTAAGGAGGGAATTACAAAGAATGATAGCGATGTCAGCTGCAGTGTTCCACTGTAGGGCACCCTCCTTTTCCCTGTATTATCCATGTAAAACTGGGACAAAACTCCTGTACATTTTTCTGTATGCTCAGATCAATAGATGTACACAACTGACTGCCTATCAGCTTATGCCTGTCAGTAAAATCACTACACCAAATGTCAAGGCTGTTTTTATTTATTTTAAATGGTAAAACTCACCTGTAACATATTACAGAGGCTATGGATAAATGCTTGAATCTCTCAAGCTTTGCTCTCAATGTTCATGTGTCTCCAGAACCTCTTGATGGTATTATAGCATTGTTACAATGTATTGACACAAACGGATAATCTAGCTGAGATGCAGTATGTCATATTCAGTGGGGGTCATACTTTTATCCATTCTGGCAATGTACTGATACAGGATAGCTTTGACGAGATGCAGGATCTCATTTTCAGAGGGATCCTAATTTTACCCATTTCTACAATGTACTGATACAGGTTAGCCTGGCTAAGATACAGTATCTCATTTTCACTGGGGTCTTACTTTTACCGGTACTGACAAACTATGACTTAAACTAAAAACCTAAAGGTAGAGTGTACATCGAAGCTCATGATCCTTGGAGACTTCAACCTGAACTGGGCCAAAGAAACAAGGTCCTCATTTAGCGGTCTGCTACACGAGGCAAACCTTGCCCAGATCATCTCCCTTCCCACCAGACTGAACCATAAAACCGGAAGTCACTCAACCATTGACTGGGCATTGGTATCCAACCCAAAAAATGTCCAATCGGCCGGCACCATAGCTGATGCTCTCAGTGACCACTCGCCAATATTCTGTGTCTGGAAAAACAGGGCTGAAAAGGTCCCGCCTAGAATGCTCACCACCAGGGACTACTCAAAGTTTTCACCGGTTCAGTACAATATCCTCCTGGACAACCAAGATTGGAATCCCCTAAGATGTCTCCCTACCTTGGAGGAGGCAGTTGACTTCTTCAACAGAGCTATCTTGAGGGTAGCGGACCTCCTTGCCCCAAATAAGACCTATTGGATAAAAGGCTACTGTTACAAGTGGATTACCCCACCCTTAAAGGCCCTTATGAAGAGCCAAGACAAAGCCTGGAAAAAGTTTAAGGTCTCCTCACTCCCAGCAGACTGGGTGACTTAACAGAAACCAATGTAAACAGGCCATCAAGAAAGCTAAAAAGGTGTACCTCAACCACCTCCAGAAGACAAACCTAGGAAATCCTAGGACGCTCTGGTCCAATATGAATGAACTGATAAAGGGGAACAAAAAGACTGGTACAGGCATGATGAGGCACTAATTGCTGAAACCCTCAATAACTTCTTTACAAACCCGGACAAGCATAAGGCAGGGTCCGTGGTGCCCAACTACCAGTCTGTTCCTCTGGATCCCCCAATCCTTCACTGCCCACTCTTCCACTTGCGGCTGGCAAAGGTAAATGAGGCCTCAGCTATCCTAAAAACCCTGAAAACAAGAGGCTCAGGAGGTCCGGATGAAATTAAAGCTAGACTGCTTAAAGAAGGTGCCCTGGCACTTGCTAGACCGCTCACCTGGCTCATCAGTAGGTCCTTACTAGAGGGATATGTCCCAGGGCTGTGGAAGCAGGCTCATGTGGTCCCAATACACAAGGGTGGGCCTGTGGAACCTATGGAAAACTATAGGCCTATCTCACTGCTGTGTACCCTGGCAAAAATACAGGAGAAACTAGTATATACCCAACTTAGGGAATACCTTGAGACACACATGGTGATGTCCCTGTCACAACACGGCTTTAGAGCCAAACATGGGACTGATACAGCCTTAACAAAATTCTCTACTGATGTACTTAGAGAAATAGACTCTGGATCCAACATAGGGGCGGTTTTTGTGGACCTCTCCAAGGCCTTTGACCCTGTAGATCACAGACTTCTACTCCACAAACTCCTCCACATAGGCCTGGATACCCATACCCTTAAATGAGTGGAAAGCTACCTTTCAGGTCGCACCCAAAGAGTCAGGTGGCAAGATAAACTTTCCAAACCACAATCCCTAAAGGAGGGTGTCCCACAAGGGTTGATACTAGGGCCTCTAATGTTCTCACTATTTATTAATGAAATGCACAATCACTGTGGGAACAGCAAGGTAATCCAATATGCGGATGATGCTGTTATTTACAAAGCCTCTGACAACCTGGATGACCTAGGCCCATCCCTCCAAAAGGATATCCGTGTCATGGAGGAATGGCTCACCAAGAACAAAATTGTCATAAATACCAATAAGACCAAAGCCATGTTGTTTGGCCCTAAAACCCTCGGACTAGACAGATCACAATCACTCCAAATTACTTCCCTGGAGGGCAACAAACTAGAAGTAGTCTCCTTGACAAAGTACCTTGGCCTTACCCTCAACCAAGGTCTCGCTTTCAAGCAACACGTAGACCAAGTTACCAAAGTAATCCATACCAAACTCAGATTACTGTATCGGCTCAAGGAACAGCTGACCCCTGAAGCTAGGACTGCAATAGCTTTTAGTGTCCTACTCCCCATGCTAACATATGCTGCCCCGGTCCTTCAGGGTGTCGCTAAACTGGAATATGGTAGACTACAGACACTATACCATAAGGTAGTCCACTTTGCCTCCTCATCCCACTCAAGGAGCCACCACTGCGAGGCCCTAGTGAGGCTCAATTGGCCATCCTTTGAAGCTCGGCTCAGGTACCCTGTACTCTGTCTGGCGAAAAAACTAATCAGCCCTATGTCTCCCCCGAGCCTTGATGGACTCCTCACAGAAAAAGAAATGTGCGTAACCTCAGGTCCTCTGGCCAAATGCTACTAGAGGTCCCTACGGTCAGGACCAAGGCAGGTTGTAAATCCTTTGCACACGCTGCCCCCTCCCTTTGGAACAACCTTCCTTTGGAGGTGCGTGAAACCCCATCGGTACCGTGCTTCTGCACAAGACTCAAGACCTACCTGCTGTCAATGAGTAATTGGCTATGCTACGGTACCTAATTCTATAATAATGACCTGCATCAGCTCTCTCTACCATACTTAATCTCTACCCACTGAACAGTCAGCACTTACCCCGCCTCATGTTCATAGAAAATATCCTATGTATCTTAGAGGTATGTTACCTAATGAACTTACTGTACTGTCTCATTAATTGTAGGTCTCTGTAGCATGAACAAATGCACAATAGAATAAGTAGTTAGGCATGTATGACCCAAAGATAAGAAAGCTATGCCTCATGGATCTGAAAGCTGTTGCTTACTGTAAACCCTCAGCCTGTATATTGTACCATTTTCTTCTATTTCATGTACTGTTACTTCCTGAGTCACCCCTGAAAAAGGGACCTCCAGGACCCAGTGGGCCTACCTGGTCATCAAAATTCAATAAATAAATAAATAAATAAATATGTGAGTCTGGTGCGTATGTAGTCATGTCAGTGCTGCCATGATATGGCTGACTATGGGACAATTGGAACTCTTATGATTTTATACTTGTAGGAAGGGTAAATAAATGCTAGGCAGCCAAGATTTTAGGGTTTTCATAGGTTGCAAGGGGCATCCTAGGGAATTACAAAGAATGATAGTGGTATCAACTGCAGTGTTCCCAGATTGAACAAAGCATTTCTCTGTAGGTCACCCTCCTTTTCTCTGTATTTTTTATGTAAAACTAGGACAAAATTCCCGTACATTTTCCTGTATGCTCAAATCAATATATGTACACAACATACTTTATTATGCCTGTCAGTAAAATTCCTATAACAAATGTTAAAGCTCTTTTTATTTATTTTAAATAGTAAAACTCACCTGCAACATATCACAGAGGCTCTGGAAAAATGCTGAAATTTCTCAGGCTTTGCTCTCAATGTTCACATGTCTCCAGAACCTCTTGATGGTATTATAGTATTGTTACGATGTACTGACACAGCCACATAGCCTGGCTGAGATGCAAAATGTCATATTCAGTAGGTCATCCTTTTATCCATTTTGGCAATGTACTGACACAGGATAGCTTTGATGAGACGCAGGATCTCATTTTGTTTGTTTGTTTATTCGTTTAACGGATAGGCACACTGGAAAACTTGTTCCTTTTACAGGTGCGACCCACATAGAAAACATATATACAAAAATGTACAATAATAAATATCAGACTAAAAAGTCTTCGTTAAAAAAAAATAAATATCATATAAAGCAATTACAATTAAATTGTAATTCAAAGAACGTTCTTAGTTCATTTACAAATAATTTACCAGAATGCATTTGTTGTATGACACAAGGTAATTCATTCCAAATTGATGGAATAGCAGTATAATTGCAATATAATGTGGGGAGTGGTGCAATGCAATGGCTGTGGGGCAGCCATATTCAGGCAGACCTTCTGGACACTGAGGTGCTGCCCTATCTGCATGCATCTCTCTGGACTGCAGGATGAGTTAGCCAGACTCAGAGCGGAAGTAAACTGGGAAACTGGGACAGGAGTACCATCACCCCTATCCAGAGACCACCCAGTCCAATGCAACTGCCTCAAAGGATGCCAAGAACGAGGAGCACTTGGATGACAGTGGGTTCAGGGAGGGTTAGAGCAGTCAGGCAGAGGCACATCCCAGATCCTATTCCACTCAAGAACTCATATGCCACACTGGCAAACGGGGACAACCAAATAGAGGTACCCAGAGAAGTGGAAGGAAAGGATGTGGAGCTTAGCCAAGGAGGTGACCTCAGCGGGGAAAGCAGCGAACCCCAGAGGAGGAGGAAGTGAATCCTGGTGGGGGACTCCATCATAAGAGGGATCCAGCTAGGAACACAGGAGGGGGAGGACAGGGAGGTGAGGTGCATACCAGGTGCCATGGCATGGAGGGATGGAAGGAAGATCCTGGGGATCACTAGGAAGGCAAGACGGGAGGGTGAGCTGGATGTCATTATCCGCCTAGGTACTAATGACCTGGCAAATGGGGAGCCAAAGGAAGTTCAGGAAGAGTTTAGGAAATTGGGAGGGGTCTCAAGCAAGTAGCTACTCTGTCACTTTCTCAGAAGTACTACCTTCGAGAGGCAAGGGAGAGCATAGGGTGCATGTACCAGGAACTTTAACTCATGGTTGAAGAACTGGTGCTGTGAGGAAGGGTTTGGATTCATTGGTGACTGGGGACCCACCTGGAGGGATGGAGGTTTGTTCAAGCCTGACGGCCTGCATCCATCCTGGAGGGGAATCCAAGCACTCAATGATAAGTTTAAAAGTTACATTGACAAGCATTTAAACTAGCAAAGGGGGATGGCAGGCCAGCAAGGAGGGTACCTACTTGCTCACCCCCCACAGCTAGCAGTGGAACCAGTGAACCAGAGGAGTGGCTATCTCTACAAAGCAGTGTGCAAAAGATGGAGATTAGCGCCCAAGAGGTGGATAGGCAGAAAATGGGCAAAATTCAGCAAAAGGGCAGACAGCAAGGAGAACCAGGGATAAAGGACAACCAAGGAAGAGGCTGGAGTAGAACAGCGAAACAGTCTAGCGAGGTCAAATCATGGAAAGCCATGTGTGCAAATGCCAGGAGCCTTAGCAACAAGATGGAAGATCTGGAGGCTGTCATGGTGCAGTCAGACATGGACATTGTGGCCATCACTGAAACCTGGTGTAATGATAACCACGACTGGGAGATGGCCATACCTGGCTACAACATATTCAGAAGAGACAGGGCAGTCAGGAAGGGAGGAGGAGTGGCACTATATGTGAAAAATGACATAAGGGCCACAGAGATCTAGGAGGAACAAAATGGGGGAGAGATACTGTGGGTTAAGCTGGAAAGGAAAATGGGACCAGCCATCCACACAGGTGTGGTCTATAGACCACCAGCCCAGGAGGAAGAAACAGATAGGGAGCTGATGCTAGCAATGCAAAGGATGGCAGACAAGGGTGAGATAGTACTGGTTGGAGACTTCAATATTCCAGACGTGGACTGGAGCATCCCAGCAGCAGCATCAACTAGGAGCAGATATATCTTGGACTCCCTTCAGGGTGCCTTCCTTAAGCAACTGGTCATGGAACCAACTCGGCAGAAGGCAATACTGGACCTTGTGCTCACAAACAGGGACAGTGTGATGGGGGTAACAGTGGGGGAGCACCTGGGAAACAGTGACCACCAGTCATTGTGGTTTGAAATCACAGAAACAGCAGAACCAAACCACACAAAAACACGTATCCTGGATTTTAGTGGGGCAGACTGTGGGAAAATGGGGAGATACTTGAAAGAGGCATTAAGGGGAATGGGGCAGGAATCAGGGGTTGAGGAACAGTGGGCAGTATTTAAAATGGGGATTACAAGAGCAACAGAATTATGTATTAAGCAGGTTAGCAAGAGGAAAAGGAAGAGGAGACCATTATGGTTTTCCAAAGAGGTAGCAAAGAAAGTGAAAGCTAAAAGATTGCATTCAGGCAATACAAAAGACACAGGCAGAAGAGGATAGGGAGAAGTACCAGGAGAAGCAAAGGAGGCAGGAGGTCAGTAAAGGAAGCCAAAGCTCAGACAGAAGAACACATTGCAAAATCAGTGGGTAGAGGGGACAAAACCTTTTACAGGTTCATAAGTGAAAAAAGAAAGGCAAAGGGAGGGATAGTGAGACTGAAGGGGGAGGATGGGGCCGTGTGGAGGATGACAACAGTAAAGCTGACATATTGAACAGGTATTTCTGCTCAGTCTTTACTGAGGAAGAGGAGGGTAATGGGTCTGAAGGGAGTACAAGGGGTGAGAATGGTGCAGAAATGGACACAAGTCCCTTTACACAAGAAAGGGTCCTGAAGGAACTGGAAGTAATAAGAGTTGATAAAGCAATGGGGCCAGATGGGGTGCACCCCAGGGTCCTTAAAGAACTAAGAGAGGTGGTGGCTGAACCTCTGGCTATCCTGTTTAGCCAATCACTGGAAACAGGGGAGGTACCCAAAGACTGGAGGATGGCAGATGTAGTCCCCTTATACAAAAGTGGGAACAAAGAGGAAGCAGGAAACTACAGACCAGTCAGCTTCACCTTGGTAGTGGGGAAGATCATGGAAGCACTACTGAAGGAGAGATTGGTGGAACATCTGGTTGTCAATGGACTACAGGACCCAAGGCAGCATGGTTTCACCAGGGGAGGTCATGTCAGACCAACCTCGTTGAATTTTTTGACTGGGTGACTAGGGAGGTGGATCAGGGGAGGGCAGTGGACATGGCCTATGTGGACTTCAGCAAGGCCTTTGACACTGTGCCACATAGAAGACTATTACACAAACTGGGGAATATGGGTGTGGGCCGGACAGTAGTGTGGTGGGTAGGTAACTGGCTGGGCGGCAGGACACAGAGGGTGGTGGTAAATGGCTGTCGCTCCACAGAGGGAAGAGTGAACATTGGGGTACCACAGGGATTAGTGTTGGGACCAGTCCTATTCAACATCTTCATCAGTGACATTGCGCAGGATCTAGAAGGCAGAATTTCACTGTTTGCTGATGACACAAAGCTCTGTAACAGAGTAGACACACCAGAGGGTGTAGACAGAATGAGAAGGGATCTGCAGAAACTTGAAGAATGGTCAGGGGCATAACCAGCAGGAAAAGGGAGGCCGTAATTCCACTATACAAGACACTAGTGAGGCCCCACCTGGAGTACAGTGTACAATTCTGGAGACCTTACCTACGTAAGGATATAGACAGGGTAGAGAAGGTTCAGAGGAGGGCAACAAAGATGGTGTATGGATTGCATCACAAGTCCTATGAGAACAGGTTGAAGTAACTGAACATGTACTCCCTGGAGGAGAGGAGGGAGAGAGGGGATATGATAGAGACATACAAGTATCTTACAGGGAGGAACAGGGTGCAGGAATACACAATTTTTAAGCGAAAAAGATGTTCCAGGACTAGCGGGCATGGGATGAAGTTGGAGGGAGGATGATTCAGAGGAAACGTGAGGAAGAATTTCTTCACAGAACAGGTAGTAGACAAGTGGAACACCCTGCCAGAGGAAGTGGTGGGGGCTGAAACAATCACGGGATTTAAGAATGCATGGGATAGACATAAAGGAATTCTGGAGGTCAGGGCTAAGGGGCAACAGACTTCTAGGAAAACATAAACTGAACTTATAAGCTCAAATGGGCAGACTGGGTGGGCCATAGGCCCTTATCTGCTGACACTGACTATGTATCTATGTATCTATGATGGAGCAGAATAAGCAAAGGCCCTCTGTCCACATTTCATTCTCTTAAAAGGTATGTTAAAGACCAAACCGTCTGTCCTATGCTGAGAGACGTAACCTTCATCATGAGGTCTCAGTAAATTACTAAGTTTTTGTGGGACCCCAGAATTAACAATTCCATGTGTAAATTTAGTCACGCAAAAATGAAAGTTTAACAAAACCGGGAACCAGCCTATTTCTTTCAAGATTTTACAATGATGAAACAATTTGGGGTAATTTAAAGCAAATTTAGCAATCAGTTGTAGTAAAGTAGATTTTTTTGATATTACTGTAGAAGAAGCATTATCAGTTATGATAGTGGGATAGTTTACAATTGGGGCCAAACAATGATTTAAATAGCTGACCTGGATTCCCTGATAAGAAATAAACGTATTCTATATAAAAAGGCCATTGTACAATGTATTCTAGTAGTAACCTTTGCAAAGTGAGGTTCATAACTTAAACTAGGGTCTCATATGACCCCAAGATACTGAAATGTATCCACTTGCTCAAACCCTGGCCCATCTAAAGATTTAACCTGCAGGCAATGGTCCATAGTTCTTAATCTTGCCGTAGTACCAAAAAGCATTGCTTTTGTCTTTGCTTTATTTAGTACCATACCACTAGATATAAGGGATGATTGAAAATTAATCATTTCTTTTGTTAAGGAGTCACTTAAGTCACTAACAGAAAGGCCTTGCATAAATACTACTGCATCATCTGCATAAAGAATTAAGAAAGCATTATTAATTGCTGAAACATGCTGATCAAAAAATAAGGAAAACAAAAGTGGTCCTAGTATGGAGCCCTGAGGGACCCCACACTTAACCCCTGCAGATTCAGAAGTAGCACCACCAAATTTAACCCTTTGTGACCGATCCTTTAAATAGTCCCCAATCCAAACCAAAAAAGATCTTCCTGCTCCAAAGAACCTCAGCCTAGCAATCAACAACTGGTGATTCACCAAGTCAAATGCCTTGGTTAAGGCCACGAACATGGCCCCAGTCAAACAACCTTTATCCATACCATCTAGGACCGTGTTCGTGAACTCAACCAAGGCAGTCTCAGTACTTCTTCCTTTACAAAAACCATGTTGATTTTGAAACAATAGACCTAATGTATTTATATATTCAGTCAGCTGTTTATAGACTATCTTTTCCTGTACTTTAGCTAAAACAGACAAAATTGAGATTGGCCTGTAATTTCCAAAATCCTGGTGTGAACCAGACTTGTGAATGGGAGTCACCAAAGAATGTTTCCAAATTTCAGGCACAATGCCTGTAGAAAAAGACAAATTGAAAATAATACTAATTGGGTACGCTAACACTGAAGCGGCATCTTTCAAAAGGCCAGGACATAAACCATCTGAGCCAGCTGAGCTATCTCATTTGATTTGTCTTAGTAATTCCTCAACTTCTTTAGGAGTAGTAATCTTTAAGTAAAATTTACAGATGTTGACAAGTTCAGCACAAGAATCTTGATGGTCCACAACTTGCTGCTCAGTACAGAAGTTGCCAAGATCAGTAAATCTTTTATTAAACTCATTAGCTAGTTCAATGGGACAGGTCAACAAATCATTGTTCAATTTCATAGAACTATGTTGAGCAACATTAGGTTTAATAAGTGTATTGATTGTTTCCCAAAAATATTTAGTATTAGACAAGCCTGCATGTTGTTTCTGTCGAATAAATTCTGTTTTAGCTTTTTTATCTGGACTTTGCATTGGTTCCGTAGGGTTCTATAAATCTGATAATCAGACACAGAATTCCTACTTTTATGTGTTTTCCATTCCTTATCCCGATGTCTCATGAGTTTAATTAAAGAAGGCGTTAACCACCCAAAATACTTTCCACGTACCCTTTTTTTAACATATGGAGCACATTGATCCAAAACACGTGTGTATTCAGAAATAAAAAAATCCAAGGCAAAATTCACACCCGGAATGGAATATAAATAAGACCAGTCTGTATTACCCAAAAGTGAACAAAAAGTTTGTAAATTAAACCTAGTAAAAGATCTTGCGACTCTTATAATTGGCTTAGATTTCTTTAATCCACCATGATTCCATATGCAAATCACAGGGGGGTGGTCACTTAAAGCATCAGAAATTCAGCCACACTTCATCACATTTATAGATTTATTGGATAAAATCCAATCCAATAATGTATGATTGTTAGATTTATTATTATGTCGAGTAGGTAAAGTAACCAGTTGTTGAAAGCTGGACTGAAGCAGGACCGTATTTAGTTTAGAACCCTCAGGACCAATCCAATTTAAATTTAAAGTCCCCTAAAATTATAAGTTCTCCAAAGGACTTCTTGCCTAAATTATCTATTAATTCTTGAAAACCAGTTTTACTACCATTAGGCAAAAGGTATATACAGCATATTGTTAATTTCTTAGTAGAACCCAGTATCAGCTGAATGCTAATATGTTCACAGTGATTCACAGTATCCCTAAAGATACTATATTCTTCCACTACTAAATTATCCTTAATGTAAAACATAACCCCCCCACCACCACTAATGCGATCATTTCTAAGCAATTAATATGCAGGAATACATATTTCCGAGTTTAAAACAGTGGGTTTCAACCAAGTCTCACTCAGAGCCAAAACATTAGGACTATACAACCCAATCCACTACTCCACCTCATGAAATTTTGGCAATAAACTTTGAGCATTAAAATGCATAATTTTAAGACCTCATGAAGCTTGTGTGAAATAATCACTATAAGCCAGTTCATTCACATTAGGGCCAGGATTAGTTTCAACATTGCCAGACTGAAGTAACAATAGTAAACAGTAAAAGTAAGTTTTCACATGTATATAAACAACATATGTTCTTAACTTTTGTTTTCTGATAGAATACCCCCACATTATAGCTCATGTATTTGCCACTAATCCCATACATCATAGTGCAATTAAACACAAATTCATATGGTCGATTCCTAAATACGCTAGCATGTTTGTCTTCCTGAGCTTTAAAATCATTTTTCAAAGTGTGGTAAACCATACCATCAATACATATCATACACAGTATATAAAATACACCTAATAAAATCCCTCTGTTAGCCATATTAAATAGGGACACAAAGCAATATGTACTAATATTAGCACCCTAAAATCAGGTATACAATACTTCTATGGACTGATATGCCCCCAGTCTGACTCCAGTCAGACTCCTCGCTCCACTTTGCCAACCCACTTAGCCGCTGCCACTTAGACGCTGCCGCTCGATCATAGTACACACTTATATGTGTTGGAGTAACCCCTCCTCCACCTCCCGAGGCTGCCACCAACGGGAATAATGCGGGGTTGAGGTACAAACAACAAACAGGTGCTCCAAATAATGCAGCATGCAGTGTGTAGTTATGCACTGTTGCCTAGCAACCAAGTTCACAGAAATCACCACCTCGCTCCAATAGTCTGTAAGCAATGTAAAGCAGTATATAATTAAATGCAGATACTTAACAAAGTCCACAACAGATGTTTTGATTCATGATACAGTCCAGAGACAAGTTTAGCGTGCAGACAGATGTACTCAAGAACGAAAACTCACAAAGCTCAGTCTCCACACTGTAGAAAGGGGGGGGGTACAGTCATGTAGATAGACCTCGAAACTCAAGATGTCTTGCTCAGACATCAGAGGGGTCTTAATTTTACCCACTTCTACAATGAACTGATACACATTAGACTGGCTAAGATGCAGTGTCTCATTTTCAGTGGGGTCTTACTTTTACCAGTGCTGACTTAAACTATGCATATGTGAGTATGGCGCATATGTAGTCATGTCAGTTCTGCCATGTTACAGCTGACTATGAGGCAAACTGCACATGTGTGAGTATCGCACATGCACGTTTCTGTAATAGGAGCAGTATCAGTTACATCTGACTCTGGTGTGGCAAAAGCGCTTCATATTCTTTTCAACGCTCTTGACACTCCTAAAAGCTCTCCACAGCCATATCGACTCAGTGCTGGCAAAAGCTAAGGGATGGGGAACGCTGGGGACTGCTCTACTGTCTTCACATCTACAGTCTCTATTGGCAGGTCAGTTTAAAAGGCCATCACCTGCCAGCCCGGTGGTGCAGAGGGTTGAGGCATCTAGTCTTACCTCGTGTCATGCCAGTGACCCAGGTTCAGGAACTGCCTCGGGTCATCGGGGAGCCAGCCAGGGTGGAAGGTAGGACCAGGACTGAGCCACCTATTGGCAGCTCTCCTTTCCTGGGGTGGATTCTGTCCCCCTGTAGTAGGGTTTGGTTAAGTAAAGCTGTATCTGAATTTCCTCTCTGTGGACCAAGTAATACTTTTTCAATGCCAAAAAAAAAAAATAGCAATGCATTCCTTGCCTTTGAAAAAATGTCATATGGGGTGGTATTATACTTTGCACATTCTTGTGTTGTATGATTCTAGTATGTTCATCTATTAAAACAGCAGTGCAATAATCTGGTTAAAATTTTGGCCAATGCAGTTATATGCTATTTTAGAGTGCCACTTACCTTTTGACTTGTATGATACCCTTCTTTCCACAGTCTGAGTCTGCTTTAGTACTTCTTTCATGTCTGAAATAATAACAGGAGCAGTCCTTTTAACCCTTGCTGTGTCACGGATTTATATATCAGTCCAAAATTTCTATATGCCCTAACTCTTTCGGCAGCCTAAGGGTTAATACAGTGCAGACCAGGTCTTCATGAGTATTTTCAGCTAATTTTGATGATCAGTTGTTTATACAGCACTTCTGTTGTGACTAAAATGAACTATTGTGCAGCACAGCAGGCAGTGCTCTCTTGCCTTACAGAACCATAGTTGTCCAAAACAGCTACAAATGCTGATGGTTCGAGACACATTAAAAGGAGTACTCCTTTTATTATTTCAGACATAAAAAAGGTACTCAAGCAGACTCAATTTGTGGAAAGAAGGGTATTATACAAGTCAGGAGGTAAGTGCCTGTCTAAAATAGCATAGAAACGTATAGGGCAAAATGTTCACCAATTGTTGCACTGTTGCTTTAAGTTATAAGGCTATGCTGAATTTTACAAAACGCGGGCTCATAACTTTGGCAATATTTAATATTTTTACCACAGCATTTCAACATAGCCATTTTGGTACAGTGGCTCATTAATGTGACAGCTGTCATTGTTCAACTCCTGCTCAAAGTGTGTGTTTGCAGCCCAAAAGTTGATTTTGCAGTCTCTGCATGACATCACCTTTAGGCCAGGAGATGAACATGTTCTCTGCCCTTCTTTATGAGGCAGGGTCATCACAAGGCTGTGTTGAAAAGTAGGTGTAAAAATATAAGAAGAAAAATAATTTTCAATATTTTTTATCCAAATTCCTCTCCTGTAGCCCTGTCGGCTCTGGCCAGAATTTGTTTTATTTGACCCTTACTTTTTCTACCCAATGACTCAATCATTCCATCAAGATAAATGTCTGAAATGAACCCTGAATAAGTATCTGGGTGGACTAGCGCTAGAATTTTACTCTGACTTGCCCAGTGTTACACAGTATTTAGCTCTGGATGTTAACTTTATCCCTGGTTCACAAGCTGGTGTGCTTAAACCATTACTGCCTATCTTGCTTAAACAGTGACAGACCCCCTGTGTCTAGATCACAGGGCTGGACACAAAACAAACTGTAGGAGCCAAGGATCTGTAGTACTTTCACTTAGTTGCAGAAAAATATCTCCACATAGCACAGGACAAAACATTACTGCAGCATCCTAATCCAAACACCTGTTTGGACCAGAAAGCAAATGTAGGAAAAGAATTATCTACACACACAACAACAGGCCAGAAACAAAAATAGAGCATACATTTGCTCAGTGGCAGTTGGACTATGAGACTCACTGAACAAAATTCAGGCAGCCACACAGAGTCTCAAACACAGATTTACGGGAGCCTGGTAAAATGGAGGAGTTCAGTTTTTAATTCAATTGTTTAACCAGGAGTAGCTCACTAAGTTGAAAGTTTGTTTACAGGTGTGACATGGGAGCACAAGGAAGTTAAGTGACTTGCTCAGGGTCACACAGTATGCAAGTGAGGGCTGTGGGATTCAAACCCAGGTTTTCAGATTTGTAGCTCAGAGCCTTAAACCACTGCAATATACTGCCTCCCTCCACTGTGCTATACTGCCTCCCCTAATCTGAGGTAGCCACACAGAGATGATGAGCTGTGGAGCCCAATATTTTTACGACTGTGGGCGGAGCCTACAGGAGTTTTGCATGTACAAAAGGAGTGATGTCATGTTTTCTGTCCGTGGAACTGACTGAAGGTGTAAATAGTCTCCTCCACCTTACCTTCCTCCAAGAAATGTTTCCCACCCTCAAATAAAAATGCTTTCATGTTACTCAATGGTTGCAGAGTACTACTTTCCTACTTAAATGGGTGGTACAAGAACTGGAACCTGAGTAGTGGGAGGCAGCATTGTTTTTTGGGGGGGAAGTAAGATCTAACCCCCTTCCACCCAAGAAGCTCCTAAAGATCCAGCCCACCTTTTCTTTATTCATGTGGGAGGGGCATGAGGTGGATCTATTGTGTTGAAATATGATTAACTAGTTTGGGAGCTGGACCTAGGAACACAAGAAGTTTATGGAATCCCTGCATTTTTTTAAGGAGTATGAGAACAGAAAATACTTAATGCCTTCAAACTGACTTAAAAACCCTTGGAACAAATGATTATCAGAGTCACCTGGTTTCTCAAAGGGAAAAGCTATGTGTCTGAAACTACTAAGGATTCACCTTCTATGGAAAATAGACAGCTTTCAGGTATTTCTTAAACATTTATATACTAAAATGGGCACAGTACTTGGTAAATACAGTCTGTGATGAAGCGTATTTTTCTTTTTAAGTTTGATAAGTGGAGTTGACTTGCACATGTTAAAAATACCAGTTGCAATTAGCAACTCATTTTAGAAACAAAATTCTGTTTTTTTCTTGTCCTATTTACTTTTTTCCTATCTCAGTTTATAGTGGAGTTGACTTTCTAACATTTCTCCCGAGTTAATTACTCTTTGGAACCTGTAATTCCAGTTTTTATGACTGTGTCCCTGGAACTTTCTACATGACAAGTTCCCATAGGCACCCCATTAAGCCATTTGACAACACCATCTTTGCTGGACACTGCATAATAAGAGACCCAGCCTTGCATTTTTCCAAATAATATACCAACTTCATTCTCAGACAGGCAGTTCTGAGTGGGGTGGTGCACACTGGACTTCCGTTGTTTGTTTGATATTGGTCACAATCAGGAGCCCCTCTAAAAATAATTAAATAAATTTATAAAGCCAGGGTTGAGCAGATCACACATTGAATTGATTTATGATTAGGGTAAGCTGTGATCACTTTCCTAATGATTTGCTCCCAGCCACACCTAGCAGACTGCACTTTGTAAATGTGAAACAAGGAAGCTGGAGTATTGCCTTTGCAAACAGAGAATGAAACAGCTGGAATCTAACTCAGATCAGCAAGGTGCTTTTTACATTATTTAAAGTGCAGGACCAAACCGATTGGGGCCACTTTGACGTAGTGGTTTGGCATGTTCACATTTTGGCCAAAGTTTGATGACTAAGAGCCCCTATTTGGGACATGAAAGATGGAAAAATCCTCCATTACAGGCCTGTTTGGGCAGTTTGGGGGGGGCACACTGGACTTCAGTTGTTTGTTTGATATTTGTCACAACCAGGAGCCCCTCTAAAAATAATTAAATAAATTTATAAAGCCAGGGTTGAGCAGATCTCACATTGAATTGGTCACAGCAGCAGAAGAAGCATGTTGGCATTACAAGTTTAGTGGTGTGGATGTAGAGGCACCAGTATTTAAGCATGACTTTGGTAGAGGATTAATTGTGACTGGGGAGTGAGGGAGGGAGGGAAGGAATGAGTCTTGATATTTTTAGCATAATGGTTTTCTGAAACGTCAACCTTCAATGGCTTAGACTTTGTAGCCATCTGTACAGTATACCACTAAGCCACATGCAGTGGGGTATGGGTAAAACCCACATCACCAGACTCAGGGCAGAGCTGTACAATCTGGACTGGGCACAGCTTGTGCAAATATTGTTGATCCAGTGGAGCAGCAGTAAAAGATAAACTATGCAATACCCTCAATAATGCACCTACCCCAGTTTACATTTACCTGATGCCCATTTTTAGGCCTTATATAGTAATATCTTCCTTCAACAGAACAGCTTGTAATGAAATGTGTCAAATTTACATTGACATTTGGGCATATGCACTTTTATATTATATGAATTTTGTGTGTGAACTGTATATCAGTTACTAAAAAAAACAGTGAAATGCATCAAATGTCTTCAAAAACATTTCTCAACATTGTGTTTATCTTCTACCTTGTCACAACATACAGTTGTCTCAGCACTGTTTTCAGTTAAGGTATAGTACCTTCATGTATATGATGGCCTGGTTCTGTTGAGTTGATTGCTGTAACAGTACATAGAATAAAATGCAAAACATATAGGTAACTGTAATACAGATGGTGGCATTATTTTTAATTATACAATGGCAAGGAAAAATGTAAGAAGCTGGCTGCTGACCCACTGAAACAGTGATGTTATTACACAATAACATCACCATAGCTTTGGATTTGGATCATTCCTTGCATTTTCTCTTACGAAATATTTTTCCACACTAACAAGAACATCCTTTAAAATTTATTTTTGATTCTGTATATAACAACAAGCCACTGTATAATTGCAATAAGGCACTCCAGGGTGCGTGGTATCTTGTAATATTGTCACTCCTGGGGTGGTGGAAGCACTTGGCTTTGCCTCATGCTTCAACCCACCCTCCTGATGTCTATTTGCTTTAGCTATAGTATATAGTTTGAACTGCTTTGGTCTTCTTGATGTGGTGCCTGTGTGCCTAAACTATGTAATCTGTTTATCTACTGTTACCCATGCATCTCCAGTGAATGTTTGTTATAACAGTCTGCTCTCTGAGCCATTGATTTTTGGCTTGTTAACTGTGCTGTCTTTGCATTAGTTTCAACAAGGTGCCTTTGCAACTGAGTCTCTGACACAAAGGTTTGCAAATCTGATATTTTTTAAATAAATAAATGTTTATGTTTAAGCCCATGAAACACTCTTATCTAGTTAATGCATTCACAGTCATAGCAGCTCTGCCAGAGCTTGTTGTATAAGGAAGAGGAGTTTGCATTCTTATTGTTATCCCCTTTTGCAGAGATTCCTGGACCATGACCAAAATTTCAGGCAGGCAGGAATGATGAGCTCTCTAGAGCTCAAAAAATGACATTTTCACAAACTCTAAACTAGATTAATTGCAAAGAAGTGCAATGTTATGCACCTAGGAAACAAAACCCAGGTAAAGAGTACACAATGGCGGGGGAGAGGAGGTGCCAACAACAACAAAACTGGAAAGAGACCTGGGGTAGTCACACCAGATCACTGAAAGGTATTCAAGCAATGTGAGAAAGCAGTGAGGAGGGTTGGGGGATACTGGGATGCATAGGGAGAGGCACCACCAGTAAAACTCACTTCTGGAGACCCCATCTCAGCAATAACATAGACAGTATGGAGGCAGTCCAGAGGAGGGTAACTAAAATGATTCTCAGGGAATACATTCTACTAGTCAAAAGTCGACTTCAACACTGCCAGCCATTTTATTTATTTATTGTTCTATTTTATGTTCCCAGTCTACTGCCAAGCATCTGCCTGGTCATGGACCCTCATGTCTGAGGCTCCCCCACATTAGCTGCCCTCCTGGGACTCCCTGGATTGCTCCCCAGGGCACAGTCATGGCACTCAGCCCTAAGGTGCCATGAACGATGGGATAGGGTGGGAGTCAGCCTGGGGAATTGAGTACAGCCAGGGGCAGGCATCATTGAGATGGCAGGTGGGCAGGTTTTTCCCTGTTTGTGGGGGGGCAGGAATATGCAATGATTCCAGCATCCATCCCTCCCCCCTGGGCTCCTTGTTAGTGCCATCTGCTGTGGGACCCCTGGCCTCTACCAGGGGTCCCCCATGCACCAGCGACATCCCACACCCTCCCCCAGGAGAAGGAGACCAGTCCATGGAATGCTCAATCCAAATCCCCCCGACTGGCCCTCTGATGACCCAGGTCCATTCCTGAACCCGTATCATCAGCATTGCAAGTGGAAATGCAACCACTGCGCCAAGGTATTCACAGTGCTTACATCCAGTTAGTGCACTGCCAACCCCCCACCCCCCACCCAGTTTCCACTATCCTGTTAGCACTGGGCAAGAACTTTGTATTCAAATACCAAATTCAGTCCTCTCATAGCACTCTCCAGGCAGTTTGGCACTTTAACCATTACAATACCCATTTTTTTACTTGTCCAGACCCCACCCCAGCAACTGAAAGCAACCCCCAACAATAAATTGAACAAACCATAAAAATCAAAGGTTTGGTCAGCCACACCTCTTTAAAGCATTATAATAAAATTACCCCTTTTCCCCACTTGTCCAGACCCCACCCCAGCAGCTAAAAGTGAACTCTGATGAACAAGCCATAAAGAAATCAATTGGTCAGACACTGATTTGCTCTACTTCTCAATGCAGGCAGTAACTCAGCACTTGTTCTTCCCCACCCCCACCCCGTCTCCACCAAGAAGAAACTTCACAAATTCAAACTGTCCTCATCTCAACATGCCAGGCAGTTCTAGCAATACCCTCTGTTTTTTTAACTTCAAGTTTACTAAAGTATTGCACAGGATATTACAATTTAAGTTTACCACCATGTTACTACACAATCCAACAAAGTGTGCATATACCACTCCTCTGTTACTATATTCCGTAATCAAACTACGCTCAGTTTTAATTTCATCCAGAGCCCCTAACTCCTAACTGCTGAGAAGCTGCAGACACAATGGACCTTTTAGTGCCAGGAAATTCTGTTTCTATGGAGTTCTTCCATCTCAAACATTTGCCAGGACACTGGCACACTACTGAAATGCTGGTATGTTCTGTATCTGGCTAATAAATTTTTTCCTTGAACTACTCCTGCAGGCTTGTCTTTGGAAATACAACATTTCAATTAATACATCAGCTGGGTGAACGTATTTTCCACCATCACCAACCCAAATGCCAACAAAACTTCATTTAGACTTATACACATGCCCATGGAAACCAGCCATCCTCTCTACTTGCAGCATACCAAGCAGAGTTTTGTGATCTAGTCTGATCTGTTTTTATTCACCTTCAGGCAAGCAGGCATACAGAGGCTGGAAACAGTTCTAACGTCACTGAGTTTACCCATTGATTATAGCATAGCAAAAACACAAGTGAGACAGGCATGTCCTGTGATCCTGTCACAGACACAGGGTGCTCTAGACATAGATGGGTGCTGAAACGCAAGGGGGCCAGGGACAGTATGCTCAGAATATGGGAAAGACAGTCACTCTGTCCTTCTGCTCCCCTTCCCATACCTCATGTTGCCCTCAGGTCCAGGCTAAAAGCCTCTGGGTAGTGGCAGCAAACTCTCAATTGTCCCTGACTGTATTCTTTAAAGCAATTCTACTAACTACTGGATATCTTTAAGCTGTTCAGCTGAGCTGTCTCTGATTTTGGTCCTAGACTTGCCAGGCACTGTAACTTGTCACTGTGACACTCAGATAGCTGGTTCTGATTAATCTATGATTTTTGTAATATAAAAATGTGTTATTGAGTGTCTCTCATGATACATGCTGAATCAGCCTGTGGAATGACACCCCCTTCCAGGTTTTAGCTAATAGGTGTTGCCTGGAAGGCCAAGAGATAATTAAAGACTAGAAGAGGCTTAAAAAGCATCTCCTGTTTATGTGATTAATTGCAGCTTGCCAACTGCCAAGATAGATCATAAACTTTTATGACATTCAGAGGAAACACAGTTAATATTCACATGGTGATACAAAGCTTGTTGCACCTCCATGAGAACTGGCAGAGAGACATAAGTCCGTTGATGTCCTGGAAAGGGGAAGCTGCTCATAAGATCAAAGAAAGTCATATGAGAAAATGAGATGTGCTGAGGTCACAGAATTTAATACTTTGATAAGACATCCTGTTTTGCATAGATATATATTTTTTATATTCTGACAGGGAGGAGCTAGGTGACCTCACGCAAAGAGGTTGGTAAAGCCAGTTTTTAAACAGTATTCTGTTTTCCATTTTGACACAAATGTTTGGACTCTGAAAAAGAAACATCTACAGAACTGTGAGATAAGAATACCTTAGAACAGACAAGTCTAAGTGTATTAGTGGTAGGAATCTGCTCTTTTTTTAAAACCTTATTCTTTTAAGTGATGTGTATGTTATGTGATACATGGTTCTGTATTTACATGTTACATTTTTTTATCTATCTTTAAGTAAACCGCTACTTTAGAGACTACTTGGTGTGCCTTTGAAATTCTTTTTCTTGACAAGTGCAGCATACATGGTTAAAGTTGACATGGTAAAAAGCTTACTGGTTTTACCAAACTGGGAAAAGGTAAGAATTTATTTTGAGGTCTTTAATAGAGTTTTAAGGATTCATTTTGTATGCCTGGTTAGGTGCCCGTAGGCAAAAGATATCTGGCACCCCCAAAGAGCAGATTATCTAAGCCTGTACATTGGGTACACTAGCAAGAGGTTCACAGTTTGAATCCCTCCAAGACTTGAGACCAAAGGTTGATTCAAACCCACAAAACAGACAGGAGGGTTACCCTGTTTCTGTTAACCTTTCACAAGACTGTGCTTGGAGGTTGGCACTGTGGGAGCAGAGGGCCTGACCTGCTGAGTGGGTTTGTGACAGCCACCAGCAACCATGTTTGGACCCACTTCTCATGCTCTACAACTCAGTCCTCGGTCACCCCCTCCCCCCCCATCAACAAGCATCCCGGACCACTGGCCAGAGTGGCAACTGTACTGGATTGCCCAGTGAACCTCAGAAAACATCATTTACCTCTGGCACCACAGCAGCCGCCCAGGTAGAGCACTTACCAACCAGCAGCTGGCAGAAAATGTTGGTGATATGCCGAACCAGCAGATTCTTGCCATTTGGAGTTTTCATGGACTCTTGTCAATGCTTCATTCTTGGTCTCCTCTTCTTTGGCTCTTCACTTCAAGTTTGCACTTTCGTGTCTGTAGAGCAAATGGGCAGGCTCGACATGCTACAGGGATGCAGTGATGAACTTCTAACCTGGCAACTGATTGGCCACAGACGGGGTTGGGGGTAGTGTTCTGCTTGAGATTCAAACCGAGCACCTGGAACCCTGTTTGGGCAGTCATAAGGAAGGGGTGAGGGCATCATTGTTGCAGGGGGTGGAACAGCTGAGGGGAGGGGGTTCTAATGTCATAGAAGAGAGGGAGCGGCAAGCCTTAGCGGTTGGCATCTATAAGGAGTGGATAAAATTTAAAGGGAAAGAGTGAGTGAACTGATTTCAGTAGTCGGGCAAAAAATAAATCACCGGGTTCCAAGGGGCGAGTTGTTCGAATCTAGTAGACCCACCTGACCACAGTCTGTACCCTCCCTGAAACACTCTTAGGACACCTAAGCACACCCCAATCGGGAACTCAGTGTGCATATGTAAGCTGTAACATAACCTCATAACCTTCTAAAAGCAAAACCTCTTTCACCTATTCCAAAACATATGGGGCAACCAGAATTTTAAAATACAGAACATTTATTTCACAGCCATTTCTGGGTAGGGCCTCTCAGCTCATTAAATCACTGGTAGAAGATAATACCCTTATCAGATCTTACACTCTTGAAAGATGACATGATCTGAGAAACATGGATGTAGTCCAGGTTCTCAAGCTCCAGCATGTTACGGCCACCACAATTGGTCCCAGACCATGGGTCTGCACTATGTAGATATAGAGGCAAATAGGAAACTATATAGTCTAGCAAGGCAACGGGATGCATCATACCATTTCCATGCTGTACAGAAAAAAATGCAAAATCATTTCACCCCTAACACACCACTGGCTGCCCATACTTCAAGTGTTTCCTGAATTAGATGATCAGGAGATGTGAGTAGGCAGAGGCTAAGTTTCAGATGTCCTAGTAAACTGTGCTTGTTCTCCAAGTGTTCCTCCATGTTATGGCCCATAGTGCAAGGTCTGGAGCATATAGGTGTCAGACTTGGGGGTTTAGGGAGTCAGTAGTCTGCAGAAATTAAATGCTGCTCTCAAGGATAACCATTCTTGCTTCCCATGCAGAAGAAGCCAGCCCCTGCCATGCTGATGGTCCTTTGTTGGTAATCTGCGTTTTATGGAAAGGGTGACTTTACTATGGCAGTGCTATTTACTTTGTGCATATTATAAGTCTGACTGTCTCATCTGTTCTTTACATTTTGTTGTAATCTTTCCCTCATCCAAGCAGCAGTGCTTGCAACATTTTTAATTGAACTACATTTGATTGTAGCCTGCCCTCAGCCTTGTTTGTGTTTATTTTTTTAATCTTTCTTGCTGTTGGTGCTGCTGGGACCTAGGTAACAGGTTCAGGTTGCTTGCTGCTGCTGCCTGCCGCTGCCCTGGTTCCACTCAACTTCCCGAGTCCCTGGACCCCATCCCCATCCCATGCAGTCCTGGGCTCCTGCCACACCACTGGTTGGCAGTTCTCTCTCTCATCTCTGGCTCCTCTCTCTTTCTGATTGGATGACCCTGGACCATGACCTCGCTTCCTTGTCTCCTCTATTCTTCTAGGCTGGTCCACCATGCCACTACTCTCTCCCACTGCATGGTGCCATGATCAAGGAAACCATCGCTCACCTCCTCAGTCCTCGAACACAGACTCTCCCAGATGCACACAAGCTACAGGCATAAAGTGTCCAATATAAGCCCTCCCCCAGTCTTCCTCAGCCAATCACAGTGTGGCAAGTTGAGTCAGTTAGTGAACCACCAATTAATTTTTTTGGGAGGGGGTGACAGTTCAGCAAGGCAAAGATGCTAATTTCAGAAAATGCTACCAGCACACCACACCCTCCAGCCCAATTTGAATAGCGAGGGGGGGGAGCATGCCACAGACAGCAGTCAGCAAAGGGCATGTGCAGAGAAATGAAAATGCAATTTTTTTTTTAATTGTTTAACCAGGAGTAGCACACTAAGCTGAAAGATTGTTTACAGGTGTGAACTGGGAGCACAGGGAAGTTAAGTGACTTGCTCAGGGTCACACAGTATGCAAGTGGGGGCTGTGGGATTCAAACTCAGGTCTCCCAGATTTGCAGCTCAGAGCCCTAAACCACTGCGCTATACTGCCTCCCCAATTAAAGGCAGCATGTAGCAAAATATTGCTGGGGCTCAGTCCAGGTCAAAAAATATTGCTAGGGCCAGTGCCCCACAAGCCCATACAACCCAGCGACTATGCTTTTTACCTCGGCTCACATGCACATGGCAAAGCTGGCAGATTGCAACTGACTCATCATTTGTGTCTTGGACAAAAAAATCCCAAATAAAGGATTGTGATCCCCTACTTTTAACATGTCCCTGATGCTGCTTATTGGACTCCATTTTTTTAACACCTGAAATGGGGGGTGTGCTACATGATTTTTCAGGCTGGACACACTTGGACTCCAACTGACCGCAATGACTACCTATGATTATTACTGGGTCATCATCAACATCAACAGAGACCACTAAATCACAACTTTTTTGAGGGGGGGTTAACCCCAACAGACCCAGACACAGCCACCTTGACTTTCTTTTTCTCCGGTTCCCAACAGGGGGTCACTGACATCAACATCATCTGCATCCACATTTTCAGCTTGGATGCTTTCATGTGGAGAACATGTTCCAACCACAGCATCATCATCATCATCATCACCCAATGATTTTGCACCACACTATGCCACTATGAATCCTTGGATGGCAAAGGCATGACCTCAACAGTGCTGGAAGAAATGTGACATTGTGAGTTACCGTCGCCATGATCAGAATCATGTTCAACTACCATGGGGATGTTAATGAGGAGTATGACATCATCTACACTGTCAGTCACAGCTTTAGACTCAACTATATTTTTTGAAATGGCTAACTGGTCAGAAATGGAACTTGAGGCAGCAGTACTCGTGCCAGCAGAAACTGCACTAATGCCACCAGCTGGTACAACATCATCTCCTCCAACTTTGAGTGAAACTACAGACTATGCTGTAAATAACATTGATGAAGAAATCCCTTTACTGACATCAGCTATGCACTTCTGCGTATTACCACGCCCACTCCGCAGGTCATGCCCTCTGCTCCTACAGTGCCAACCTCAGAGTGCAATAGTGTGAACAGGTAACAGACAGGCTAACCCTCCTGTCTGCTTTGGGTCCAAATCACCGTTAGCCTCAAGTTCTGGAGGTATTCAAACTGTGAACCTTATGCTAGCATACCCAATTACAGGCTCTGATATGTACTCTCTTCGGGACTGCAGTACAATCTTTCGCCAGGGGCACCAAGCCAGGTCTCCAAAATGAACCCTTAAAACTCTATAAGAGACCTTAGGTATATTCTTACCATTTTCCAAGCTCAGTAACACCATCAAGCCTTTTAAACCATTGTCAGACTTAAAAATACAGGCACTCCACATGCAAAAAAAAACAAAAAAAAAACTGGGAAGACACAGGCAGTATCTTAAGAAAAGGTGGTTTACTAAAAATTGTAAAATAAGAAAGATAAAGTACAGAACAAATATCAAGAGCTTACAATCTCAAAAGAAAATAGGAAAGTTATAGAACAAAACCACTACCACAATACTCTTAGATCTTTTCTATCTAATGTATTACCTCTGTAAATGTGTTTTAAGTTAGGTCAGAAAACTGTTTCTCTCAGAGTCCCAAAAAGATATCACTCAGTTTAGATACACTGATACATTTTCAACTCTTATCACCACACCCACTTGGTGAGTCATATAGCTCTTCCTTTTAGAATGAATTATTCCAAACATAATTTCCTACTAGGAGGTATTTTAAAATTAATGGTAGCATCAGAAGAAGAAACATTTCTAAATATGGCATCCTTTAATTAACATATTCTTTGATCTAAACAGTTCCACACTGACACCAAGGTGTTAAAAAGCTAACAGGAATCAGCCTAATGATGTCCTGTGTCTGATGTCATAAAGTCACATTTGGTTTCAACTTCAAAAACATGAGTAGGTCATAAAAGGTAATAAAAGGCCGACTGGAAGGAAGGTAGTTAATTAACTGGTTCCCCTGGTCAGTTTTAATTACATCATGTGGTTTCAGCTGCTGACCTTGTAACTTAAAGGTCACATTTTTCACACACTGACATTTTATACAAAGACCATATACTTATAATACCAATATCATACAATAATAACATGAGAGGGTTTTTCTCGTGACAGATAACAGGTTCACACTGCTGCAATTACTCTGTGGCACAATAAAAGATCTGATTTGATGGCATGCATCACACACTCTCACACACACACACACACACACACACACACACACACACACACACACATATACACACACTACAAGTAAAATGAGTAGCAAATTGAAAACTTCAGTAATATAACCACATCTTTTAAACAAACTGAAATTATGCACTGCTGCACCACAACAATCAGCAAAAAAATGTCAAGAATTACTGAAAATATAACTGTGTGTACATTAACACAGTTATACAAGAAAAATATAACCAAAACAGAAAGACTGCCTTTTTCTCCCAGTTAATCCACCTACACCACAGATACGCCCCATCCCAAAGCACACTTCAAGTGTCTGTCAGTACATAGACTGAATGTCCAAAATTAACATTCAAAATCCACACACAAACAATAAACACTCAATGATATGAGCACAGGAGGGTTTCCTATAATCGATGTACTAAAATTTGAGCAAAAAAAAGACTCAAAATGGCTTTTTTAACAGCTTTTAGAGGGTCTGAATTGCAGAGTGTCTGAGAGCAAACTGTCTCCAGCTACCACTACACACACACTGCCCAGAACTGAGACTGTGCAGAACAATCTGTGATGTAGACAGCCATGTTCTGAGTGCTGTATCATTTTTATTTCTTAAAATAACAGAAATGTGGTATTGAAGTGCCTGTTAAAAACGCCAGTGCCCTTGGAATAACCTCACTCCCTCCCCCCCCCTGTTTCAGCTGAAGGACAGATGCCAGCTAAGAGAAATGCTGACAGCTTATGTATCACACACACTCAGTTTTTAGATGCAATGTGTTACATAGCAGACCAGAGGCTAATTACAGAGTTGTTTAAGTTAACTTTGTTAAGAGGGAAATCATAAAAAATGGTTTATGACGTTGAAGAAAAAAAAAACAGTTATTACACAGAGGTGCGAGGTTGTAAATGCTCATATGAAGCCTGTGTGAGGAGGATGCAGCATGGATCAAAAGAGATGTTATTTGAAACATGAGTCATGCTGAAGGATTGCAAAATTTATACTTTGAAAAGACTACTGTTTTTTTATTAGATATATTTCTAAATATAATCTGACAGAGGAGGAGCTAGCTGACCTCACCAAAAAGGGGTTGGCCAATACAGTTGTTTAAGGAATAATTCTGTTTTACAGAGACACATTTTTACCTAGACTCTGACCGAGCAAGATTGGTGAGCACTTAAGCAAGTATTTAGAGACTAAGTACTGTAGTAGGAATTTGATTGTTTAAACCTTGTTTCTTTTTAAAAGATTTGTATGTCTTTTGATATAAGAGTTCTGTATTTTGTGTTTCACATATTTTTAACTATTTTAGTAAAATTCTTTTTAGAACTTACTTGGTCTGTCTTTGAATTTCTTTTAGTTGTAAGGAAAGTATTTATGATTATAGCAGACAGCAGGCATATGCTTGAATGGTGGTATCAAACTAGAAAGAGAAGCGTTTTAAATCTGAGGTCTTTATTAAAGTTTTTAAGGGTTCATCTCTGAATACGTGGTTAGGTGCCCGTAGGCAAAGCTATCTGGCCCCCCGAAGACAGATATATGTGATCCTGTGCATTGGGTATGCTAACAAGAGGTTAACAGTTTAAATCCCTTCAGAACTGAGACCAAAGGTTGATCTGAACTCACAAAAACAGACAAGAGGGTTACCTTGTCTGTTACACTGTTCACAAGACTGCGCTTAGAGGTTGGCACTTTGATAGTAGAGGGCCTGACCTGCTGAGTGGGTTTGTGACACAATCTAGAGCCCATGTGACCTGCAATCCCATGAATCACTGCAACATTTGCCTTGGAGCTCAATTACAAGGTGAAGTGATGCAAAGTACATTGATTTCTATGTACTTCGCATTAAAATTGGTGCAGAAGTAGTTGGGGGAAGGTGGAGTAATGAAAAGTCATTGGTTTCAATGGACTTCGCATTCGTCAGTATGATGCGAAGGACTCCATTTCGCATTGCAGATTACTTTGTGGATTTCACATTACCCCACGAATCAGTTCGCCGAGCAAATTTTGGCCACTTCTTCCACCTCTAGTCCCTTTTACAGTATTTCTCACATAGAGAGCAACTGCTCCCCCTTTTGTCTCCACCTTTTCCCTCCTGAACAGAGTATAAGACTCCCCAAAGTACGCTGTGCTACCACAGGGGACTGGTGCTGTTCAGAGAGCAGCTAGCTCCAAAATACAAATGAAACAAAAAAAAAACAGCACTCCAGACAAAAAAATGCCAGCAAACAAAATAACTGCTTGTGCAAAAGTAATTTAATGGCAAAAACAAGCCACACTTCAGACCCCTGTGCTTCAGCTGTTAGGTCTTCCCTAGGCTGCCTCCAGATATCCCTAGGCACAGGGCATTGCAGTAGTCTAACCTGGAAGTGACGAAAGCATGCACCAGTGTGGGAAGGTCATCAGGCGGGGTCAGGGCTCAAATTCGGGCAATATTCCTGAGATGGTAAAACCCAGTTCTCACCACGGCCGATACCTGTGCTTCAAGTGTCAGGCCACCGTCCAGGATTACACCCAAATTCTTCACCTGCCTAGAGAGGGCTAAAGGCACACCCCCAACACAAGTTCAGGGGGTAATGTCATACCCCCATCTGTCCCGACGACCTGACTCCACCACCAGTACCTCAGTCTTGTCTGGGTTTAGTTTGAGCCAATTTTGAGTCATCCATGTCTGGATTTCCTCAAGGCAGCTGTTAAATACCGAGTCTGACAGCTGACTATTGGGAGCACAGGACAGATACAGCTGTGTATCATCTGCATAGCAGTGAAAACCCAGCCCGTAGTGCCTGATAATGTCCAACAATGGCAGCATATACACCGTGAACAACAGAGGCAACAAAACTGACCCCTGTGGAACACCACAGCCCAGAGGCTTTGGGTTTGATGAGAAAATTCCCATGGTCACCCTCTGCACTCTGTCTGTCAGGTATGATCTAAACCAGTTGATGACATTTCTGGACAGGCCACACCAGAACCGCAGTTCGTCAAGTAGCACATCATGGTCAACGGTGTCAAATGCTGCAGAGTGGTCTAGGAGGACCAAGATGGTATGGTCCCTTCTATCCCTCGCCCCCTGCACACCCTAACCTGTTCTCAGCACTCTTCAGTTCCTGAAACCTTAGACCTTAGTATCTCTGTCACCACACTCACCTGCCCCACCCCTAATCGACTAGCTCTGGCTCTTCCTCGCCCCATGCCACCCCCCACCCACCCCCTACTTACCTTCTCTATTCCAACTTTACCCCCACCCCACCCCCACACACATCTCCTCCCAATCCTCTCCTTCCCTACTCATCTCCCTGTATTTCATTGCCTTATTTCTTCCCTCTTCTCTTTCTCCCCATGTTCCCCCAATTCCTCACATACTACCCTACCCCCTCCCTTATCACTCCCTCTACCCCACACCCACCCTCCACCCCTGTTTCCTCTCCCCACCTTCCATCTCCTCACTTTCTACCCTTTTTCCTTTTTCCTTCCTATTAACCCTCCCCATCTTGATCCCTCACCTCCCTTGACAACGTCTCACCTGGCTGCTACTCACTCCAGTCCCTAGCCCTGCTCTGGTCTTACTCCCCATTGTTGCTTGGGCTCTTGAACCCCGCCCGCTTCTCTTCAACACTGTTGTTGCCTATTCTAGCTCATGGCATATACTATTTCCATTCTAGACAGAACAATGCTGAAATCTCCTTGCAAATTTCTAAGCTGTCTGGGAACCTAAAATTATAATCTTCCTCATAGTGAATTTAATCTAAAAAGTAACCAGTGCTACTCTACCAATTACAAATTCATTGTTGTTTTTTTTACCTGAATCTGTATTACCAGTGTATTATTCCTGTTGCCTGTTTTATCTATCTTGTACGATGTCTGACCTGGAACCTTTGTAAATGAGCCTATTGCTCAAAGGTATTTAATCCCAAACTGAAATAAATAAAAAAATACATACATACATTCAAATATAACAAATATGCAAATGAGCACAAAATAGTGAAACTATACAAAATATTTAAATATTACTAACTGCAAAATTCAGTTAATTATTTCACACTCTTTGCTCTATCTCATTTCTGTCTTTAGAATTTCTCCTCCAGAATTTTCTTCTCTGTGCCCTTTATTGTGTTGCTTGCACGCATGTGCAAGAAACACATAGTGTCAGGCTTCCTTCACAAGCGGGTTGTGGAGGTGCAGCAGTGTTGTGCCGAATGGCAGCAGCCTGTTCAGGGGCTAGTCTCTGCCTCAGTGAATAGAGGCACATACTGTTGATGAGGGCAGTTGATGAGCATGCCACCGTGATCAAAGAAACTCCAGCCACTGCAATCAGGGAGCGCTCTGTCACTACGTAATCAGCTGTTTTTGCTGCGGGGTGTCCCTGACTGCAGCAGCCAATTACACAGCTGCATTGTGTGGTGTTCCCATGGTGACAGCTTCTCTGTCCACCTCTCACAGTCCCCACGAAGCCTATGGAAAGCCGCTGCCCACCGTTCAGTGTGCCTTCCTGGTGAAACATTTCAATAAATAAATAAAAGCCAGTGGGGGTGCCCAGTCCTCCTGTCAGCATGATCCTTTCCCAGTTCATTTGCCGATGGATTAGCCCAATTCCACATCAGCATGATGAACCCCTCCATTTGTTGTGTGCCAAGAGGGGTGCCCAATCACCCCTCGGTTAATGAGCCCCCAGCACACTGTATGGCCAATGGGGTGTCCAATCCCTGTTGGCTCCACTCCCCTTGCCCAAGAAACATCCACATGTCGACGTGGCACACTGGGAGCCCATCCCCAGCATGCCAGTCATTCTGCAGTGTCCTTTTCTTTTTTAACCCTTAAAAATAAAGAAAATGGTCCTGCACTGTCTGTGGCACCCCCCACTCAACCCACGCCCACCCTCTGCGCATCCACCTCCCCACACCCCCCTCACCCCATACTTACCTCCGGAGCCCAGCGCGATGATCTTCAGTGGACCAGGAACACACCTGCACTCTTCAAAGCTGACCGCAAACTGAAGAAATGCCGGTAAGCAGTATAATTGCATAAATGCATTTTTTTTTTCAACTTAATTGACTATCATAGCCATTTTTAGGAATTTTTTCACCAAATTTTCAACATGCTGTTCTTGGGACCCCACCTCATGAACCTAGTCACTGTCATTTTGTTATTCTGTCCCAAAAGGTGATTTCGCTGTCACTGTGCAGAACCACCTTTCGGGACTGATTAGCGAAACAACAGTGTCACAGTTGATGAGGTAGGACCCCAAAAATCCTATGTTGAAAATTTGGTGAAGAAATTCCCCAAAATGACTGTTTTACAAGTATGCATTGCGCAGTTCATTCACACGCTCGCAACTTCGAGAATTTTTAATATTTTCACTCCAGATTTTCAACATTGTTATTTTACCACACCTCCTTATGAACAGTACAGCTGTCATTTTTCACATCTCACCCGAAATGTGTTTTCACACAGGTAGTGCACAATGGCGTGGTCGGTGTGCGTAATTAATTTTCAGGACAGATAAAGGAAATCACAGTGACACTGGTCATGAGCAGAGGTCTTAAAATGCCTATGTTGAAAATGTGATGACAAAAGTCCAGAAATGACTGTGTTACGAGTGTGCATTGCACAGTTTCCATGCACCCACATAACTTCACAAATTTGTAATATTTTCACTCCAGATTTTCAACATTGGTACTTTTCCACACCTCCTTATGAACAGTATAGCTGTCATTGTTCACATCCAGGCCAAAACGTGTTTTCACACTTCTGGCACAGAATAGCGGGCTCACTGTGGGAAATCAGTGTTTGGGACAGATCAAGAAAATCACAGTGATACTGTTCATGAGCGGAGGTCCCAAAATGCCTATGTTGAAAATCTGGTGTAAAACATCCCCAAAATAATTACGAGTGCGTTGCGCAGTTTCTACGCATGCTCATGACTTCACCAGCTTTTTTTTATTTTTACTCCAGATTTTCAACATTACCATTTTTTTACAACTCCTCATGAACAGTACAGCTGTCATTTTTCACATCCTATTCAAAATGTGTTTTCGCACCTGTGGCGCCAAATGGTGCAGTCGCTGTGCAAAATCACCTTTTGGCTAACAAACTGATAATGTCATTGTTCATGTGGTGGGGTCACAAAAAGCCCATGTTGAAAACTTGGAGTAAAATACCAGGAAACGCCCAGGGCACTAGGGTTTCCGACCATAATGCCCTACCCTGTAGGGACTGACAGGCATCAGGGGTGTGACTTGGGATTGTAGACAGTAATGCTCAGGCCATTCCACCCCCTCTCCAGCCAGTGACAGGCATCAAGGAGCACCTTGTACTCTTTGGCCCCAGAGTTCACCCCATTCTCCTATACTGCACCCATTTCAGCATATTTCCTTATGGAATGAGGTGAGCGTAAAGCCCGAACACCCAAGGCACACCTCAACACTTGTCAGTGTCTGCAGGGTAGGACGAGGTGAAATGTCGTGACCGTTATGGGTGATGAACCAAAGGCACCCCAATGCCTGTCCATCTCTGCAGTGTGGGGGTGGAGTTGGCATCAGTTTAATACTTCACTGCCATTCCTATACTGCATCTGTCTAACTCCTGCACTTCCACTGCTTATGCCAGCAAACAACCATTTGGTATTGACAAATGCTTGTGTAGTGAGCTCTGGCCCATAAGATGCTCACAGGTGACCAGTGGGAAGCTCATTAATTAGGAACAGGCTGCATCTCTACTGTCTGCAATGCAGTGTTAAGGGTTCAGCAAGCTCAGCCCTGGCTAATGTACAAAGACTTTATCACATTGGCATTGGCATTAATGTGGAAATTAAATTGTCAGTGCTTAGAATCTTAAGGAAATTGAATTGTGATGTATTGTGATGTTTGCTGGTTATTGAATTTGTTTTATTTGTTATTGTATTTATGTATTGTGTTTGAGTTATGTCATTGTATTAATTATGGAACCATGTCAAGTTTTGTGCCTTGTAACCATAATCTACACAGAACAATCTTGTAAACAGAGCATAATAGTCCTAATGATTAACTCCTGTAAAAAAAAATAAACATTTTTATCTGTCTGTCTGTCTGTCTGTCTGTCTGTCTATCTATCTATCTATCTATCTATCTATCTATCTATCTATCTATCTATCTATCTATCATTTATTATGAGTCTTCCTTAAATATGTTTTATCTGTTTACAGTAGTGCACCTGATTTGAGGCCAAAATCAAAAGCAAATAGTTATAGTAGCAGAGCCCCCCCCCACACACACACACACATACACACTCCCCGAAAAGCTGCTTAAAAGCCTGGAATTCATTCAAATCAGTTCCATTTTCTTACTTAGTTGGGGTTCAATGCCAACAAGTGTAAAATCATGTACCTGGGGCATAAGAACCCTGATGCTGAGTATAGGATGGGGGGAGGTACTGATACTCACTAGACATGAAAGGGTCCTTGAGGTTAGTATATCAGAGGACCTCAAGGTGGCAGTACAGTGTGACAAAGCTATGGGCAGGGCAAATTGGATTCTGGGGTGCATAAGGAGTGACATCTCCAGTAGGAGGAGGAGGAGGAGGAAGAATGTTGTGCTTCCATTGTATCACTCCCTGGTATACCCCCAGCTGGAGTACTGTGTTCAGTTTTAGAGTCCACACTTCAGAAAGGACATGGGGTGGAGGTTTTCCAGAGGAGGGCAACTAAAATGGTTCAGGATTTTCACAGGAATCCTTACAAGGAAAGGCAGAAGAATCTCAACATGTACACTCTGGAAGAGAGGAGGGCGAGAGATGACATGATCAAGACCTACAAAGTACCTCACGGGGTAAAGAGGGTACAGTTGGGGAGTTTCCTTCACATGAGGATGAGCACCCAAACCAAGGGACATACATTAAAGCTGGGGGGAGTTCAGGATAGATGTGAAGAATTATTTCTTTACTGAAAGGGTGGTAGATGCCTTGAACAGACTGCCAGGAGAAGTGGTGGAGGCTAAAATGGTAGGGGACATGAAGCATGCATGGGATAAACATAGGGATATATTAGAAAAAGGGGAATAAGGGGTTAATGGAGATTGATAAGGCTATGGAGATGGAGCAGGTTCAAGTTCATTGCAGGAAAAATCCATTGAGCAAGCTTATTCACAAGGAGGTCCTGATGGATGCAGGCAGAATATGACATGCAGTAACATATACAGGCAGGAGTTACAAATAGGTAGAGAATACTTGGTCAGGCTGGGTGGGCTGAGCCGTCCTTTTCTGCTGACAAATTCTATGTTTCTATGGCATCATGTGTTCCTTCAGGTGCAGCGTTTATTTAAAGTTGTGCCTACCATACATCCAGATGTAAGGTACAGTAAATTATTGAATTAGATGCAGCCCACTTACAGTACAATAAACAGAACCCCAGTGCTTCGAGAAGCCTTTGCTCTTCATAAGGCTGCTTAAAGAGCTGGGGTTCTATTTGTAGTGTCCACAACAGTATGCTGATCTTAAAATCAACACCGCATCTGAATGAGTATTGATTCTTGCTCACTCCATTTCTTCCCCACTTTGAAAGCTGCTTGTCCTGAGTTAGTTTTGGACTGGCAGTGCCTCGCCTGTGTTGAAAGGTGACCAATAAGAGGCACTGAAAGACACCAGACTTCACAGACTGTGAAGGCAGCTGCTTACCCACCATCTTGGCAAGAAGAAGGCTGCAGCTGTGGACATCGATGACTGTTGGGTTATGAGGATGGGGGAACCAAAGGGGACAAACATAAGGAGATAAAATCATAATAAAAATTGTGAGACCTTCACCAGCTTTCCAAAATGCTTACCAGTAAAAGAACACTCTATGAAGTTTTTCAAATGGCAACACAATCTGGTGAGCCCTCAGTCTGCCATCTGACACCAGGCATCAACCAGCATAAAACTGCCTAAAGAAGGCAGTGTGGTCATGTGGTTACTGAAATACTGGAGATTACAGATTTATAAGAACAAAAGAATATCACACAGAAGCTGGCATATGTGTCAATAGGAGCTGTCTCCTACTTCTCAGTAGTTATACTTACAGTGTACCCTTGAGGTACTTGAATGTTTCTATCATATCCCCCCTTTCCCCTCCTCTCTTCCAGTGAGTACATATTGAGGTCCCTTAATTTCTCCTCACAAGCCTTGTGTTGCAAGCTGTGTGCCATCTTATTCGCCCTTCTCTGGACCATCTCCAGCCTGTTAATATCCTTACAAAGGTGTGACCTCCCGAACTGCACACAGTACTACATGTGAGGCCTGACCATGGTTTTATATAATAGCATCACTACCTCCCTCCTTATGCTGGTGATACCCCTGCCTATGCACCCCAGCAAGTCACTGGCCTTCCCAGCTGCCTTAGCACTTTGACATTTTCAGGTCATCTGAAATAAGAACCCCCAGGTCCCTTTCCTTCTTTGTGACTGTCAGCAACTCCCCCCCCCATCCTGTAGCTTTCCCCAGGATTTCTGTGTCCCAGGTGCATAATTTTGCACTTTTTTTGAATTAAACTTCAGCTGCCAGTCCTCAGAACATTTTTCAAGCTTCCCCAGGTTCCTCCACATTTTCTCCACCCCCTCTGAGGTATCCACTGTGTTACAGATCTTGGTGTCATCTGCAAACAGGCAGACCTTTCCCTTCAACCCTTCTGCAATGTCATTAATGAAGACATTGAACAGAACTGGCTCCAGGACCGATCTCTGTGGCACCCCACTGGTCACCCGCTCTCCCTAGACTGCACCCCATTTACCACCACTCTCAGCCTCCTGTCTGTTAGCCAGTTTCTAACCCACTTTACCACCCTTTCCCCTATGCCCAGCCTACCCAGCTAGTTTATCAGCCTCCTATGTGGGATGGTGTCAAAGGCTTTGCTGAAATCAAGGTAAGCATTGTCCACTGCCCCACCCTGATTTATTTTCTTTGTCACCTAGTCAAAGAGATCAACCAGATTTGACTGACATGACCTCCCCGCTGTGAATCCATGTTGCCTATGGTCCTGGGTTCTGATGGCTTCTAGGTGCCCCACTAGCCTTTCTTTAAGCAATGTCTCCATGATCTTCCCCACTACTGAGGTGAGGCTGATAGTTCCCCGCCTCTTCCCTGCTGCCAGATTTGTGTAGAGGGACCACATGTGCCCTCCTCCAATTCTCTGGTACCACCCCTGTGTTGAATGACTCAGTGGACATGGATGCCAGAGGTATTGCTATCTCCCTTCACAGTTCTCTTAATATCCTTGGGTGTATGCCCTCTGGTCCCATCGCTTTTTCCACCTTAAATTTAGTCAGCTCCTGCAGGACTCTTTTGCCTGTGAATGGACTATTATCCACCTCTTCACCACCTTGGCAACTGCTGTACTGCTGTGACCCTTGCCCCTCCACCTCTTCTGTGAATACTGAACAGAAATACACAGTGGATGTCTTGGGTGGAGGGCACATGACAGTTCTTAGGCATGGTACTATCACTTCCAAATACCTAAACAGCACATATAAGCAAGCAACATTCGGCACTGACAAATGCTGACTCCTTTTCTAAGGGATGCTCTTGTTATTAGGATCAAAAGCCCTTATAAGTTTTTTCCAATTGTTTAACCAGGAGAGACACACTAAGCTGAAAGCTTGTGTACAGGTGTGACCTGGGAACACAGGGAAGTTAAGTGACTTGCTCAGGGTCACACAGTATTATTGTTTAACCAGGAGAGACACACTAAGCTGAAAGCTTGTTTACAGGTGTGACCTGGGAGGACAGGAAAGGTAAGTGACTTGCTCAGGGTCACACAGTATTATTGTTTAACCAGGAGAGACACACTAAGCTGAAGGCTTGTTTACAGGTGTGATCTGGGAGCACAGGAAAGTTAAGTGACTTGCTCAGGGTCACACAGTATTATTATTTAACCAGGAGAGACACACTAAGCTGAAAGCTTGTTTACAGGTGTGACCTGGGAGCACAGGAAAGTTAAGTGACTTGCTCAGGGTCACACAGTATTATTGTTTAACCAGGAGAGACACACTAAGCTGAAGGCTTGTTTACAGGTGTGCCCTGGGAGCACAGGAAAGGTAAGTGACTTGCTCAGGGTCACACAGTATTATTATTTAACCAGGAGAGACACACTAAGCTGAAAGCTTGTTTACAGGTGTGACCTGGGAGCACAGGAAAGGTAAGTGACTTGCTCAGTGTCACACAGTATTATTGTTTAACCAGGAGAGACACACTAAGCTGAAAGCTTGTTTACAGGTGTGACCTGGGAACACAAGGAAGGTAAGTGACTTGCTCAGGGTCACACAGTATTATTGTTTAACCAGGAGAGACACGCTAAGCTGAAAGCTTGTTTACAGGTGTGACCTGGGAGCACTGGAAAGGTAAGTGACTTGCTCAGGGTCACACAGTATTATTGCTTAACCAGGAGAGACACACTAAGCTGAAAGCTTGTTTACAGGTGTGACCTGGGAGCAGGGGGAAGTTAAGTGACTTGCTCAGGGTCACACAGTATGATTGTTTAACCGGGAGAGATACACTAAGCTGAAAGTTTGTTTACAGGTGCAACTTGGGAGCACAGGAAAGGTAAGTGACTTGCTCAGGGTCACACAGTATGCAAGTGGAAGCTATGGGATTCAAACCCAGGTCTCCAGATTTGCAGCTCAGAGCCTTAAATCACTGCGCTATACTGCCTCTGTCAGTTTGAGCCGACAATGATTGTGAAAATGAACTGAATTTTGCAGTTAGTAATGTTTAAATATTTTGCATAGCTTTCACTGTTTTGGGCTTATTTGCATATTTATTGTATTTGAATGTATTTAAATGAACTGTATGGGCAGGATTCACAAAAAAGATGTGCTGAGCACATCTCAGATATGCCAGTGCAAGCAGGATGCACCAGCTAGAGACACAGTGAACCACAGAGGCATGCACCATGGGATGTGCCATGTGCAACCCCACTGTGAATTGCTCAGAAACAGTATGGCACAAATGGAGATGCGCCAGCACATCCCAGATGTGCTGAGCCACACAGGGTGCAACTCAGAGCAATTGGAGCAAGCCAGCAAGGCAAGAGGGAGCAATAAGGCCAATGCTTCTGCACACTGGAGTGAGGGACAGAGGCCTAACGGGACAGCCACATGCCAGTGAGGCAGGGGCACAGCAGTGGCCACAAGGGGCATAGAACCAGGACAGGAACCCAAGAATAGTGGAGCCCACAGCCAAGAGACACCAGTGCCAGGGCAGGCACATCGAAGGGGAATGCTGCAGCAGAGCCAGACAATGCAGCACAGAACAGTACTGAGAGGCACAGGGCATGGTGGAGGGCCATGGACAGTACAAACCCTGCACGTGGCCAGTACCAAGGTAGTGCAGGGGGGGATGGCACAGGGTGGGGGAGAGCAAACCAGCAACCAGATGACTGAGGCACCACAGTGCCAGACAGACAGGCCACCACCCCAAGCACAGGAACAGCACATAGGTACACAGGAAATGGACAGCAGTACAATGTAGGCATGACACACGCAATGCGCACACAGGAGCCAGGGGCAGTGACATGAGTCACTGGACTCTGAGCCATGCACACTGCATGGGCAAGGGCAGCACCACACAGAGAGGGGAGCATGGAAGGGGAGGACGCAGACCACGCAATGCTGCATGTACACACAGCCGGGGAGGTGAGCACATGGGACACAACCATGACACTACACACTCATGAAGGTGGAACAGTGAAACCACACGGACACAGGTTCAGATGTCTATGGATGCACCATAAAGGGATAGCTTCAAATAACAGATAGGCCATGAGAATTGAGATAAGCTGGGAGCAAGTATGCAATTCACAGACAATGTACCTAGAACAGCCTCATTCTACATCCATGGGCATCTCAGAAGATTAGCACCTCATTAGCACAGGCCCAGACCTCATTTGCATGCCCTGAGCCATAAATGCTCCCAATTCAACAGGCTGAGACTAGGTGACTGAGAGGATACACAGCCCTGCAGGTGAGTACACAGCTATTCTCATAGGGTCCACAGTGGCTGCTGTGGGGTTTTCACATGTGAATGGGTGTCACTGGTCATGTGTGGTGGAAGCAGCGTTGTACAACAGGACTGTCTGAGGCACACAGCAGCACCTATGCAGACACATTGCCACTGTTGCGATGTCACAGACCTTGGCCTGCTGGTCCATACACAGTGGCTGAATGTCCTGTACCCGATCCCCCGACAGCCACACTGGCATAACAAGGGCGGTACCATGGAAGGGGGGCCCAATGCAGATTCACCCACACTGGTGTGGTAGTACTGCATGTGCTTGGTGGCTAGCACTGCATGCCTCCTTGAGAAGGCAGGACTAGTGCTCCATCCATGGAACAGTGGCCTTACATGGCGACTGCACTGTACACAATAAACACAGTCACATGGGGCACCGCACACTGTGCATAGCCGTGCACATGCACCCCCCCGTTACTGGCTGATGGGGTCAATGTGGCAGACACCACACACAGCCTGTCGAACAATGGAACTGGGGTACCCTACAGGCATGGCTAACTTCTGTATGCTTTCTCCCACAGAAACCAATATGTCAGAAGGCACTAGTACTGCCACCAGGCAGAGGCCTAACTTCACTAAAGATGAGGAGAGGGTGCTTATCGAGGCGTGCAACCTGTGCCTGGATGTCGTCACCAGCAGGGGTGGCAGCCAGACTGCGTGGGCAGAGGGATGGGAGGAGGTGGCCTGGCAGGTCAATGCCATTGCATCATACAACTGGATGGTACAGGAGTGCAGGAAACACTGGAACAATGGGTGCAGGAGGGCCAAGGAGAAGGAAGACAACATGCAGGCATCTCTTCAGCAGACTGGGGGTGGCCCAAGCACAGAGGTCAGACTCAGCCCCAATAAGATGCTACTGGCTGCCACCATCTCCAGGTCCACTGTGCAGGGTGTGCCAGGTGGTGGCTTCCAGACTGACGGTAGCCCATCACAGCACTTAAAGTAGCTGTGTGTCCTTGGCGTGCCTGGCCCCATGTGTGCCATGGCTGTCATGCCTGTCCCTGTGTGCTGTGCACTGTCATTGTGTAGCCAGGTGCTGTGCCACATGGCCGCTTGCCTCTGGCCAGATGCAACGTGCCTAGAGGTGTTTCATCACCCATGACATTGTACCATGGGGGGCACCTGGCTGCAGCATGTCTGTGTGGCACACACTGCCGTGCATGCACATGCCACCTATGCCACACAGTGTGCATTGTGGCACAAGATGGTCATGCCAGTTGCTTGGCCTGTGTGGTGCTGTTGTGGCATGGCCCAGCAGTGGACCGGCATGTGCACCCCTGGTGTCATGGCGGACAGCCATGTACATGTGTGCATATCTGATGTCAACTGTGTGTACTGTGCATTAACCATATTCTCCCTTCTATTTTCCACAACACCATCACGCCTCATGGGGGCAGCCATGGCCACGGCTACATGTAATGCCCTAGCGGGCAATGACGTGGGTCCGTAGCACAGGGCCAATGGCACCACTCTGGATAGTGGCATTTCTGGACCGTCCACTGCACCTGACACATTAGTCACAGCCCCAGTGCTGGCGGGCCCCTCAGGCACCTCTGCCAACACTGAAATATCTGCCAGTGGGGACATCACATGGCTGGGGTGCCTGTCTGGGTACTCTGATGATGACCACGATGATGCAGAGGACATCGCAGACGCCCTCCTTGTGCTTGCCAGTGGCACGCTGGGGGGCTGTGGCACCACCACGGACATCATTGCCACAGACACCAGCAGGGACATGGCTGACAGTGGTATGAGCAGCATGCAGGTGTCTGTGCATATAGCCCTGGATGACACTGATGTCTCCACTGTGCATGGTTCAGCTGCAGTTGCTGCACAGCTGCCTGCTTCTGTGGGCATTGTGCCCCCTGCACCTGTACCATGTGCAGTGTCAGAGACATCAGTGGCATACAGGCAGGGTGATGCCCATGCCACAGCCTGCAGTGGTGCAACCACCACCCGTGGATGCATAGGGATGGGCTGTTCCATCCCCTGCTCATCAGCGACGCCACCGTGAAGCCTCATCCGTTAATGACATGGAGGCCTACCTCAACCTCCTGTGGGCAACTGTGAAGGAGCAGACAGCCCTCTGTGCAGACTACCATAGCCACAGGACTGTGATGGTCCAGGAGCACAAGTCTGAGGCCACATGGCATGCACAGATGTTGACAGAGGCATGCCTCATGCAGCTGGACATGACCGCAGCACTGGAGCAGATTGCAGCTGCTGAGAGGAGGCGGTGGCTGGCTCCATTGCACACCGTGGACATTGGGAGTCCAGTCAGACACCCAGGAGCACATCCTGCACACCCTGGTGGTGACACCAGGTGGTCCCCCTGCAGCTGACGCCATCGACACTCGCCTCCATGCCCGACGTCCATGGCATGGCTGTTGGCCATGGGACAGTGATGCCACTGAGCATGCATTCACCGTCTTGGTGCAGCACCCCTGCTGGGTTGGTGGATACATCCCCTGTGGCTGGTGGTGGCACACGCACAACCACCTGTCATGGCAGAGGCTGCCCACATGTCCATGGCGGCCGGGGTGCTGCCCTGTGAGTACCACATGCCCGGCCAACTGTGCCTGGGGTGGTGTGTGTGGCAGACACCTGTCCCAGTGCTGTCCTGGTACCACCCTGTGCTACCTGTGCAGTTCCACCCGCGTGTCTGTGTGTGCCACTGTTGTGCCATGTGTCTCGGGCATGATGAATGCATTCTGGTGTCTGCTGTTCACACTGACCCATGACATCCCTGCCATGGTCCTGGTGGTACGGGTGTGTTGCATGTGCAGTGTGTGTGTGTGTGTGTGTGTGTGTGCCTGTGTGCGCCACTGTCTGTGTACTGTCCAGTGTCCACTGTGCCCACAACTTCCCATGCCCGCACCATGGTGCATACCCTGCATGCTCACCTGCGGTTCCTGAAGTTCTCCTCCACCAGACGGCTGCACTGTTATCGTACCCATGCCACCAGTCATGGGTAACTCTGTCCTGGTACAACATTCATGCCATGGCCCTGTGGCAGTGGTCAGTCCCCCCACCTCCTGCTCCTCCCCGAAACTGTCGCCTTCACTGGCCTCAACAGGTATTCCATGGTCTAGGGTCATGTTGTGTAGCATACAACAGGCCAGAAATATGCCACAGGCCTTCTCAGGGCTATACTGTAGGGCACCACCTGGCCTACACAGACACTGGAACTGCATTTTCAGCATGCCAAAGACACGCTCTATGATGGTGCATGTAGTGCTGTGTGTCTCATTGTAATGCTCCTCCGCCTGTGTTCTGGGTCATTGGAAGGGTGTGAGGAGCCAGGGCCTGAGTGGGGAGAATGTGTGTCTGTTAGTACATTGGATGCTTGTGTGACATGCACCCTGTCATGGCTCCTGGCCTCAGTGGTGTGTGCACCTGTCCTGCTCTCCTGCCCATGCTTCCCCCTTCCCTGCAGTCCTGCATCCCTAAACCAGCTGCAGTTGCATGCCCCATTCGACTGTGGTGTCCGTGTCACTACCACACAGGCACGACCTTGTCAGTGCCTCACGCATAGTGCGCACTGACCAAGTGCCACCCTGCGCCTGCCTGTGTCTGCCTGTGTACCCTTGCACACCTCTGCTGTCCCAGGGCCCATGCACCTGCATCGCACTGCGCATGTTGCCCACTGCCTACTCCTCGTGTCCTGCCCTTGGTGCCCTCTTGTGCTGTTGTGTCCATGTCACACGCACCTATGAGATGGCCACTCGGTATGTCCCCTATCTCAAACCTCCTGCAGAGGGTTGATTGATGCGATATAAATGCATCATGTGTGTCCCAGGGTGTGTTGCGCAGACACTGCTGATGCACCCTGTGGCATTGCACACCACCTGGCATTTCACAGAGTGGTAGCCCTTCCAGTTGACATATGTGATGGCGTCCTTGCCAGGGGGTGTACGGTTTGCCACATGGGTGCAGTCAATAGCTCCTATGATACCTGGCATGCGTGCCACCCTATAGAACTCCTGCATGGCTTCTGTCTGCTCCGCCTTCATGCTGGGTAAATGGCTGACTTCCAAAGCATGTGGTAGCAGTGAGATAAGGAACTGTGTGAGGAACCTGGAGGTGGAGGCCTGTGATATGCCATTGGCATCCCCTCTGGGTCTTTGGAAAGTTCCCGTGGTGAGCAGGCACATGACTGTTGTCACCTTGGTCTCCACCAAGATGGAATGTTCTCGTGTGGTGGGTGCCTGCATTTCATCATGGCACAACTCACAGAGCTGCCTCAGAATGGCCCTGTTCAAGCGGTATCAGCCTACTGTCTCCACATCTGTCAGCTACTCGAATGACAGCCTGGCAAGATACCGCCATGGGGCAGGCCGCCTATGGTGCCTTCTGCCTCCTAGTCTCCTCATCCTCATTAGTACACCGACAGTGGCTACTGGTGCTGGGTCCATGCTGTTGGTGTTGTGTTGTTTGGCTCTCTGGCTCTCTGGCTTACTGTCACTCTGTCTCTCTCTCTGTCTCTCTGTTCCTCTCACTCTCACTCTCTCTCTCTCTCTCTCCCACTGTCTCTGACACTCTCCCCCTCTCTCTCTGGCAGTGTGCAGGTATTGCTGTTCAGTCAACGGCCTGTAGGTGGATTGGACTTAAGTCAACTTCTTTTATACATATCTTTTTATGGCACATTTGGCATTTGCGCTGGACTTGCTCTGTTGTTCCGCCGTGGGTTTGCACTTTGAATCAGATTGCGCTGTGTATGCATTGGTACGCACCCTGTTTATGCACCACATGTAATTATGATGCACCTATGGTGCTTATTCTTTGGTGCAGGGCATCTCGGATGCACTGGTACATTCACCCTGTGTGTGAATTGCTCTATGGCGCATCTTCGCGTTGCGCCGGTGCATCTGAGATGCACTCAGTGCATCTCTTTTGTGAATCCTGTCCTATGTATTTCTTACTATTTGAGTATATTGGGCACTTTATGATGATGTCACTGTTCTTAGGATATGTAAAGAAATCATGTTGTTGTTACACCACACCCACTAAGGAAGGCCTAACAGCTGAAGCACAAGGGTCTGAAGTGTGGCTTGTTTTTGCCATTAAATTACTTTTGCACAAGCAGTTATTTTGTTTGCTGTCATTTTTATGTTGCTTGCACGCATGTGCAAGAAACATAGTGCCATCATCGGAGATTTGGTGTCACCTCCTCCTCCAATTCAGGCAGTGTCTAGCGAAGCGCGTCCTGTAAGCCAATGCATTTGGAGCTATGACGCTCAAAATGCAGTGGCCACAGTTGAAAGGGGAGCTACGCTTGAGTGAGCAGCGATAAGAAGCTGCTCACGCAGCTCCCCATCGCAGGCGCAGTGTCTCAAGACGCACTGTATAGCCCACGGGATGCCCAATCCCCATCGGCTGAGCGCCGCCTCCTCCTCCACCAGCTGGTGCCACGCTGGGAGCCCACCCAGCGTGGCAATCTGTCCTTTGCCGATGGGGTGCCCAATCCCCATCGGCTGAATGCCCCTAAGTCCTTGTGCTACGCTGGGAGCCCACCCCAGCATGGCAAGCGGTCCCTGACGTTTTTTTTTTTTGTTCCCAGTAAGACAAAAGCGGTCCACAGTGCGCCTCCAGACCCCCTCCCACAACCGCACCCACCCACTCGCCACTCCAGTCTCCCCACACCCCCTCACCCCATACTTACCTCCGGACTCCGGCGCGACGATCTTCGGTGGACCGGGAACACGTCTGCACTCTTCAAAGCCGACTGCAAACTGAGGAAATGCCGGTAAGCTGTATAATGGGCTAGATAGTGGGGTTTCAACTTTATTAGATATCTCAGCCATTTTTGATTTTGCAATATCTCAATATGGGTTTTGGGACTTCTCATCGATGATGTCACTGTCATCGTTTGGCCCAAAGGGTGATTTCGCGCAGTGACTGAGCAGTGATCATGTAAATCACCCTTCGCCCAAATACTGCCATGACAGTGACATCATTCATGAGAAGGGGGCCCAAACCCCATGTTGAAAATTTGGTGCCAACATTCCAAAATGACTGTTTAACGAAAGCAGTGCAGTTCCTACGCAGGCTCAAAGTTCGAATTTCAATATTTTCACTCCAGATTTTCAACATTGCCATTTTACCACACCTTCTTATGAGCAGTATAGCTGTCATTTTTCACATCTCACCCAAATGTGTTTCTGCCCATGTAGCGCAGAATGGCACAGTCAAGTAGCGAACTCAGTGTATGGGACAAATTAAGAAAATCACAGTGACACTGTTCATGAGCAGAGGTCTTAAAATGGCTATGTTGAAAATTTGGTGAAAAAAATCCTAAAATGACTGTTTTACGAGTGTGTTGCACAGTTCCACGCACCTTTCGTGGGTTTGCAATTTTCAATATTTCCACTCAGATTTTCAACATTGCCATTTTACCACACCTCCTTATGAGCAGTACAGCTGTCATTTTATACTCCTGCCCAAAACGTGTTTCCCATGTAGCGCACAATGGTGCAGTCGGTGTGCAAACTCAATGTATGGGACACATTAACAAAATCACAGTGACACTGTTCATGACCAGAGGTCTTAAAATGGCTATGTTGAAAATTTGGTGAAAAAAATCCTTAAAATGACTGTTTTACGAGCGTGCGTTGCGCAGTTCCTACGCACGCTCGTAAGTTCGCAAATTTTCAATATTTACACTCCAATGACTTCCAAATACCTAAACAGCACATAGAAGCAAGCAACATTCGGCATTGACAAATGCTTGTTTTGTTTGGAGTGCTGTTTTCTTTGTTTCATTTGAACAGAGTATAGCTTGGTATGGCTATATGCCACTTATGGTTCTCAGTGCATCATGTTTCTGTAATGGCAGCAATGTCCAGGTCAGCCTCTGTCATAATGGCCTCTAACTCTGAAATTTTATTTCCCAGACTTCGAGCCTTGACACGCATGGCCTTCCAACTTCTAGTGACACCCTGCTTGACAACCCCCCACTTACCCTTTGCCCTCTCTCTCCTTACCACCTCTGTTCTCATTGCCATCTCTCTTGTTTTTCTTCTTTTCAGGTACCCTTGGGGATTTGTCTCCCTGCTGACTACTACAGTTTCTGGGGGGACAGTTTATGTTTCCCTGCGTCTTTCCACTCCCTCCCCGTCGGTTAGTTTAAATGTTCACCAATATAATATTCAAACCATTCACTGAGGACTGTGGTCCCTGTCCTGGATGGATGCAGGCCATCTGGAGGAGGGCTGATGTGGTCCCTCTACACAAAAGTGGGGACAAGGTAAAGGTGGGAAACTGCAGGCCGGTCTGCCTGACCTCAGTAGTGGGGAATATCATGGAAACACTATTCAATCAATCAATCAATCAATCAATCAATTGGTCAATCAATCAATCAATCAATCAATCTATCAATCAATCGATATCTTTATTTAACCAGGTGTAACACCATTGAGCATGACTCATTTACAAGATGGACCTGAAGTAGATACACGTTAACAAGTAACAAATCAACAAATTGGAATAGACAAAAATAATATTGGCAGTCAGTGTACAGTATTTACAATTAACATGAAACATATAAACATAAAATTTGACGGCAGATAAGGACAGCTTGGCCCACCTAGTCTGCCCATTTCTCTACCTAACGGATAAGCTGCAGATCCTAGTTAACCAACAGCCTACTCCCCCCCCCACTAGAATTGCCTTATGTCTGTCCCATGCATTCTTGAATTCCCCCACTGTTTTTGACTCTACGACCTCCTCAGGAAGGCTGTTCCATGTATCCACAACCCTCTCTGTGAAGAAATACTTCCTCACATTACCTCTGAGCCTTCCCCTCTATCTTCAAATTGTGCTCCCTTGTTTTGCACATCTCTTTTTCTGAAAGATGCTACCCTCTTGGACTTTGTTGATTCCCTTGAGGTATTTGAAAGTTTCTATCATGTCCCTCTCCCTCCATTCCTCAAGGCTATACATCTTTAGTTCCTTTAGTCTTTCTTCATATGTCTTCTGATGCAGACCCTGCATCATTTTGGCTGCCCTCCTCTGGACAGCCTCCACCCTGTCTATGTCTTTGCGGAGATGGGGTCTCCAGAACTGTACACAGTACTCCAGATGTGGTCTTACCAACTGTCTGTACAGAGGGCCAACAACTTCCTGTTTTCTACCGGTGATGCCTCTCCCTATGCATCCCAGCCCATATGCAGCACCTGGGTTGTGGCTGATCTTGCACTTTTTGGCATTGAACCCTAACTGCCATGCTTTGTACCACCCCTCGAGTTTCCCCAGATCACTGCTCATTGCTTCCTTCTGCCTTTTATTACACTTAGGATCAGATGGTTGATGTTTAGTATTGTTGCAGTTCAGGCATTGCAGCTGTTTATTGAAGCTGAGTGCCTCATCTGCTTCTTTGGACTGTCCGATATTTGGATTGTCCCATCCATTTGGACTCTCAGCTTTGCCGGAGAAATGACAGAATATGGGATTCTGCTGTCCCTCAATGTATCCCTAATAGGGTTGAATGCCTTTCTGTTTCACCAGCTGTGAAGACAGATCTGGATATGCATGTGTCACAAATGCACTCCACAGGTCAGGCCCTCTGCTCCCACAGTGCCAACCACAGAGTGCAATAGTGTGAACAGGTAACAGACAAGGTAACCCTCCTGTCTGCTTTGGGTCCGAATCACCTTTAGCCTCGAGTTCTGGGGGGATTCAAACTGTGAACCTTATGCTAGCATACCCAATGTACAGGCTCAGATATGTACCCACTTCGAAACTGCAGTACAATCTTTCACCAGGGGCACCCAACCAGGTATCCAAAACGAACCCTTAAAACTCTGTAAGAGACCTTAGGTATAGTCTTACCTTATTGTACAAGCTCAGTACACAATCAAGCTTTTCAACAGCTGTCAGGCTTAAACTACAGTCACTTCACATGCAAAAAGAAACCGAGAAGACACACAGGCAGTATTTCAAAGAAATGGTTGTTTATTAAAAGATGATAAAAACATGTAAAATTAAACACAGAACAATATATCATACGGCGTAAAATCAGGTGAAATAAAAAAGAAGTTACAGACAAAACACTCTTACCACAAAGACTTAATTTCTTTCTAAGTGCATTTACATTAAAGAGAACTTTCTGTCTCAGAGCCCAAGATGATATAACACATATTCCCTAGATAACAATGTTCATTTCAACTCTATCTCCCCACCCCTTTTTGGTGAGTCAGCTAGCTCCTCCTTTTAGAATTAATTCAAACATAATTTCTACCAGGAGGTATTTTTAATTAATGGTAACATCAGAAAAAAAACATTTCCTAAATATGACATCCTTTAATCAAGCATTTCTCTTCGAACTTAACAACCCTACCATTTGTCACTATTTCTTGGTTGCATGTTAAAATTTCAGAGGAACCTGCCAAATTACTCTTCATCCTGTTATGTCACAAACTTTATGTTTGGTTTAAACTTCAAAAGCCTGGGCAGGTAAAAAAAAGATAATAAAATGCCCTCTGGAAGTGTTAATTAACTGGTTCCCCTGGTCAGTTTAATTACATCCTGTAGTTCCAGCTACTGGCCTTTAAAGTTACAGGCCAAGTCTGCTAACTTGTGTGAGACAATTTCATACACAGACCAGTTATTTATTTTACAGCTATACAATAATCATATTAGAGGGCTTTTCCTGTGACAGCATGTATCATCGTACTGCTCACATGTAGCGCTTTCTCTACTCAGGCTTTTCTCAGAATGCTTTCTTTGTCTTAATAATGCTGCTTCTTCACAAATATGAGCCTTGAGTGATTGTTGTTCTGCCTCCCAAACCTTCTATGAGCTCTGACTAGCTTCACCTTGTCTTTTGGGTACTTTCTGGGGTCACTGGGTCAGGTAAGCACATACAAGAACAGTGCCACCAACAACAGTGCCACAATTTAGGCTCCAATTTCTTTTCTGTGGGGGGGGCTCCACCACCTCCTGCACCCCTGTAATTAGGATTCACACTCCGAGGGGGGAGCAGATCCTGGGGGAAAATGAAAAAGTTTGGGGCCATTACAACCCCATTTAAAATAAAGCTGAAGTCATGTGCTGTGTTAAAACTGTGGGAGACCAGGATTAGAACCCTGGTTTTTGTCATTACTGGTTATGCTGCTCAATGCCCCATCCCTCCACACCACAGGAACAATTCAGCCAAACTGCTGGCTCCTGGCACTTTTGTCCTGTCTACAGGACCACGGATAGACAGAGTGACCAGGAGAGTGCTTATAGCATGTGCTGTAAATCCCCTAGTCGCTGCCTGTGTGAGTGCTTACCAGACTAGCTCAATATAGTGCGGCATTATTCTGGTAGCACTCAAATGACGGGGTACCCTTTCAGCGCACTTTCTCCCAGGTATTTCAGTTACAGCTTCTTCAAAAGATTTGGAAGGGTTGTTCCCTATTATATCCTCAGGAACATTAGCAACTCTAACGTTTCCTTTGTGTGGCCTCATTTCCAGAGTATCAAACTTATCCTGTCGTGCAATTACTTCTCTGTTATGTCTCTCCACCTTTTGTTGCTCTGGGGCCATTACATCCTCTACTCTACAAAGCCTCTGTTCCAGTCCAGTGATTCAGAGTGTAAGGGAAACCAACTTCTTGGATAAATCTGAAATTGTATGTTTAATCAAACCCATGGCTTCTGTCATGTCCAAAAAGTCTCTCCTCATTTCATTCAGAACTTGACTTAAGTTTCTGCAACTCCTGAAATTTAGCCTTGTCCACTGGAGCTTTTCTCTTACTTATTGTACCCCTTGTTAGTCCTTATTAGCTGTTAGGGTAGTGATAGTACCTGTATAGTTGTCTAAGACAACACTGTTTCTTCTGAGTATTACAGAGGAGTGGTAGCTCCACTATAGTTAAGGTTATACTGGCACTTCAATGTTAAAACCCAATCCCTACACCTTAATAACTTTGGCATACTTTGACAAAATAGCCCAAAATTTGGCATGCTCAGTCAGGCTGTCAGAGTCTCAAAACATGAAAAGTTTCATGACTGCAACTTGTACGTTTATTTAGGTACGGGGTCAGGGCAGGATTCACAAAGATTATGCAAAGTGAGCACAACATTTTGTGCTGCACTCCCCATTTGCACTGGCGGGCAACTGTGCTATTCACAGTCAGATATTCTGGTGGGCTATCTGACTGTGAATAGGGGCTAGCAGCTAGCCAGGAAAACCTCCCTGCAGCCATTAGTGCTCAGGCGCTAAAGTGCTATTCATGAAGGTTGATATACAAATGAGCCCAATGGGCATGCAAGGCACTAGAGGCCATTAGCATGTCCATCATGGGCTCATTTGCATTCTATGAGCATGTGATTGTGCTCCCCCCAGCAGCCCCAGACAAAAGCAGCCACAGCCCCCCCTTAATCCAATTCTGCCCACCCCAGTCTCCGATCCCCGTAATACACTATAATACAATCCCTGTTGGTAGTACAGTGGTCCTCCCCACCCCAGTCTCTGATCCCGTAATACACTATAATACAATCCCTGTTGGTAGTACAGTGGTCCCTCCCCACCCGGTCTCCGATCCCGTATACACTATAATACAATCCCCGTTGGTAGTACAGTGGTTCCTCCCCCACCCGGTCTCCGATCCCGTAATACACTATAATACAATCCCTGTTGGTAGTACAGTGGTCCCTCCCCACCCGGTCACCGATCCCGTAATACACTATAATACAATCCCTGTTGGTAGTACAGTGGTCCTCCCCCACCCTGGTCTCCGATCCCTGTAATACACTATAATACAATCCCTGTTGGTAGTACAGTGGTCCCTCCCCCACCACAGTCTCCGATCCCGTAATACACTATAATACAATCCCTGTTGGTAGTACAGTGGTCCCTGCCCCCACCCGGTCTCCGTCCCGTAATACACTATAATACAATCCCTGTTGGTAGTACAGTGGTCCCTCCCCCACCCGGTCACCAATCCCCGTAATACACTATAATACAATCCCTGTTGGTAGTACAGTGGTCCCTCCCCCACCCGGTCTCGTCATCCGTAATACACTATAATACAATCCCTGTTGGTAGTACAGTGGTCCTCCCCACCCAGGTCTCCGATCCCGTAATACACTATAATACAATCCCTGTTGGTAGTACAGTGGTCCCTCCCCCACCCGGTCTCCGATCCCGTAATACACTATAATACAATCCCTGTTGGTAGTACAGTGGTCCCTCCCCCACCACAGTCTCCGATCCCGTAATACACTATAATACAATCCCGTTGGTAGTACAGTGGTCCCTCCCCCCACCACAGTCTCCGATCCCCGTAATACACTATAATAAAATCCCTGTTGGTAGTACAGTGGTCACTCCCCCCAACCCGGTCTCCGATCCCCATTAAATTAAAACTACATGTCTGTTTCAATAATGTAGTGGTCCCTGCCCTTCCCTGGTCCCCGATCCTGGCAATAATTGCTACAAGTCTCGATGGCTGAGAGGGACCTGGGGGTGGTGGTGGATGTCAAGATGAACAGCTCAGAAACTTGTAGAAGGGCAGGGGCCAAGGCCAACAGGATGCTGGGATGCATGGCTAGGGGGATCACCTCCAGAAGGAGGGAAGTGATACTCCCTCTGTATAACTGCTTGGTGAGGCTGCACCTCGAGTACTGCATGCAGTTTTGGAGGCCACACTTAAAGAGGGACATTGAACTCCTGAAGAAGTTCTAGAGGAGGGCAACCAAAATGATTTGGGGCTTGGGGGACAGGACCTACGGGGAGAGGCTTGAAGAGCTACATATGTAAACATTGGAAGAGAGAAGGGACCGGGGGGACATGATAGAGGTCTTCAGGTACATGAATGGAGTAAATAGGGGAGGAGCAGTCAGGGTGCTTCGAAGGAAGGAGGGAGGGCAACTAGAGGGCACGGGTGGAAGCTGGAGGGGAGAGATTCAGGGGAGAAAGGAAGAGGTGCTACTTCACTGAGAGGGTGGTGGAGCCATGGAATGCGCTGCCCTGGGGACTGGTGGAGGCAGAGATGGTGGAGAGGTTCAAGAGGGGGTGGGACAGGTACAGGGGAAGGGTTCTGTAAGCAAAATCCAGTGCAGCGAGAATATCTGGGACTGGGAATGGAGAAGCCAGAGAGTGCGAGGGGGGCAGCAAGGTCAGCTCCCAAGGTGGGGACTGACCAAACGATCAGACATGAAAGACCGTTAGGCCTATTCTGCTGGCATTTTAGTATGTTAGTATGTTAATGAAATAATTCCTACCCCTGTCCCTGATCCCAGTAATAATACAAATATTCCCAACCCCTCGGTGGTCCCCGATCCCAGTAATAATACAATAAGTCCCACTCTCCGATCTACCACCCGTAATGTACAGCAAGTTTTTCCATAGTGCAGTGGTCCCCCCAACCCCCCACACACTCCGGTAACACATCCCTCCCCGCTCCCTCTGCCACAGCACCCCCTGCCAGTCGGCAAGCAGCACAGCCGTCCTCTCACCTCCATGGCTGCCTGCTGACTGAACTGTCAATGAATGACAGCTTACAGTATTCACTGCAAGCCCATTGGTTGACCAATGGGGGGTACTGTGGCAGCGGGGAGCAGTGAGTTTTGACTCAGCCAGTGGAAACCATAAAATACCTTAGAAATAATTTAAATCTCAGTCACAACTGTTGAGTAAACAAATAGGTTTTTACTTAACAGCAGGTCAAAAGGTGCATTGCAGGATATACATGTCTAACACAAGAGAATAACACTGTTACAGGAAAAGTAAACAAATGTTTTTAAATAACAGATGACAAAAAGGAAAAGGCTATTAACTAAGATATGCTATTCTTCTTACCCTCTACTACCCTTGGAGAGAAATTGAATCCCTATGCTATCTGTCAGCTCCCACGGACGTAGTTAGATAAGTAGGCTCAAAGCTTAAAATCTCATGGATAGAAATCTAGCAGAACTCTTTCTTTCTGCACTTTTTATTGTCTCCCCTTGAGTAGGTAATTCTTGGTCCCTGTTGAATGCACCAACCATTTGCCAAGTATCTGTTCAAGTGTTCCTATCAGTATAAACAGACCTGCAGATATCCAATTAGATCAATTTAACATCCAGCTTATATAGAAACATAGACTTTGATGGCGCATAAGGACCGCTTGGCCCACCTAGTCTGCCCATTTCCCTACCTAATGGATAAGCTGCAGATCCTAGTTAACCAGCAGCCTAGTTCTTCCTGCCCCCACAATAATTTCCTTATGTCTGTCCCATGCATTCTTGAATTCTCCCACAGTTTTAGACTCCACAACCTCCTGAGGAAGGCGGCTCCATACATCCACCACCCTCTCTGTGAAAAAATACTTCCTCACATTGCCCTGAGCCATCCCCCCTCTATCTTCAAATTGTGTCCTCTTGTTCTTGTGTATCTCTTTTTCTGAAAAATGCTACCCTCTTGGACTTTGTTGATTCCACTAAGGTACTTAAAAGTTTCTATCACGTCCCCCCTCTCCCTCCTTTCCTCAACGGTATACATATTAAGCTCATGTAGTCTCTCCTCATATGGCTTCTCTATTTGAGTGGTCCAATCCTTTCAAACTCTGTGTGTGAGTGTATGTGTGTAGGTGCACTCCTCCCTCTTGGTCATTCTCTCTAAGATTTACAACCTGGATGTCAATTTATCTAGATGCTACTGGACAGTGGAATCCCAGTCTGTGTTTTTTTTTCAGACTGCTAGAAAAATCCCAGCCACAAATCCAAGGCATTAACTCCTTCCTTCCCATTTCTGTCATACCCCTCCCCCACCCCAGGTGATGAAGGCATGTCTTTTGGGCCACCCCATGTGACTCAGCCATTCATGCGACTGCTGGGAAGTGCCCAAAGTATCCAGCCGTGCTGTTAGACCTGTTTAGATAGCCTGTTGCATTGGCATTTTGTTTACCAATGCAGTGCTAGATGGTCATGTTGTATGCCTGTAATACCAAGCTCTAGCTTAACAGTTTTACATTTTGCCCACTTGACCTATGAAGCCAGATCAGGGGATTATGATCTGTGAGCGCAGTAAATTTGTGTCATCTGCAAAGAGACATATTTTGCCTTCCAATCCCTCTGCAATATCACTTATAAAGACATTAAAAATAACCGCCCCAGTACTGAACCCTATTGTACCCCACTAGTAACCTCCCTTTCTTCACTATGGACTCCATTTACTATTTCCCTCTGTGTCCTGTTGTCCAGCCAATGTTTTACCCAGGCTACCACCTTGGGATCCACTTCCAGACTGGCTAATTTGTTTATTAATCTTTTGTGTGGGACTGTGTCAAATGCCTTGCTAAAGTCTAGGTAGACCATGTCCACAGCCCCTCCCTGGTCTACTACTTTGGTCACCCAGTTAAAGAAATCTATTAGATTTGTCTGACATGACCTTCCTGCTGTGAATCCATGCTGCTTTGGGTCCTGTGCCCCACTGGCCTCTAAGTACTCAACAATTCTTTCCTTCAGAAGTGATTCCATCATTTTCCCTACCACTGAGGTCAAACTGACAAGTCTGTAGTTTCCTGCTTCTGTCTTGCTCCCACTTTTGTGAAGAGAAATCACATCCTCCCTCCTCCAGTCCTCAGATACCACACCATCCTCTCATGATTTGTTAAAAAAGGGTAGTCAGTGGTGTTACTAGTTCACCCTTTAGTTCTTTTGGAATTCTGGGGTGAATCCATCAGACCCTATTGCTTTATCCACCTTTAGTTTTAGGAGTTCTTTCAGAACCCTTTCTTCTCTAAAAGGACTGATATCAACCCCCCTATCCAGAGTGCTTCCATTGACTGGATTAGGTACCTCCCCCTCCTCTTCTTTTGTGAATACTGAGCAGAAGTATTCATTCAGTATCCCTGCTTTTTCACTGTCCCTCTCTACCCAACCACTGTCCTTTTTATTCAGCCTCAGTATCTCTGCCTTAATTTTCCTTTACTTCCTAATGTACCTATAAAAGGTTTTATCCCCCTTGTTAACCGAGTTGGCTATCTTTTCCTTGGTTTGGGCCTTTGCTATTCTGATTGCCTTCCCCGCTTCCTTCTGCTTTAACTGGTACAGTTCCCTGTCCTGCTCCTTCTGTGTTTCCTTATACTTCCTGAATACTATCTTTTTCTCCCTAACCTTCCTTGCCTCTTCTTTTGAGAACCATAGTGTTTTTTTCTTTTGTTTTGATTTATTTGCTTCACACAGAGGCTTTTTGCCTCTGTGATGGCAGTTTTGATGTTTCCCCATTGTTACTCCACCCCACCTTCTTACCTGTTTGCTTGTGCTTTTCTGAGGCACTCTCCCATTTTGACAAACACAGCACTCCTGAAGTCCAGTACCTTAACTTTTGTATGGTTTGATTCTACAGCTAAGTTTATCGTGAACCACACTGTTTAGTGGTTACTTGTTCCCAGAAAGCTGCCCACTTCTAGATCTGAGATCCTCTTTCTGTCGCCATTAGAGAGTACCAGGTCTAAGATTGCTCCCACCTGAGTGGGTTCCAGAAGTAACTGTCTGAGGCATACCCCCTGTAGGGCATTGAGAATGGCCCTGCTCTTGGATGTGGCTGCAGCAAAGGTGCTACAGTTAACATCTGGCATATTCAGGTCTCCCATCAGCAATATCTTCCTTTTCTCTTCCATCCTAAGGATGCCTTCTATCATTCCCTTGTCCATTTCCTCTCCCTGAGATGGGGGTCTGTATACAACCCCAGTGCGGATTGTGGTGCCATTTCCAGTCTCCAAGGTGACCCACAGTGCCTCCTCTCCTCCCTCTTTACCTTTTTGTTCCATTGCTTTTATCCCTTCCCTTACTTAGAAAGCTACTCCTCCTCCTCCTACCCTCCCTATCCCTCCTGTAGATTGTGTACCCTTGTATATTGACATCCCAGTTATGGTTCTCTGTGTACCATGTTTCTGTGACTGCAGCGATATCCAGGCATCCCTCTTCCATCAAGGCCACCAGTTCAGGGAGTTTGTTACCTAGATTATGGGCATTGGTACTCATTACCCTCCATTTTTTGATGGCCTTATTCCTTTTTACCCCATCCCTATCCTTATTGCCTTTGTCTTTTTCTCTAGTTACCCCTGCCCTTCTCCCCATCGACTGCTCTGTCTTGGTATTTACCTCACTAACTACCCTGATTTGTTGGGGAGGGCAAGGATTTCCTTTCTCCTTTTCAGTTCCTCCCCCCTTGGCTAGTTTAAATGCTTGCCAATGAATTATTTAAACCCATCACCTAGGATCCTGGTTCCCCTTCTGGACAGATGCAGACCATCATGCCAGTATATGCCTGTATCCCTCCAGGTGGAGCCCCAGTCCTCAATGAAGCCAAACCCCTGAGCTTTGCACCAGTTTTTCCACCACTGATTGAATCCCATGGTGTGGAGAACCCTAGTCTCACCAATACCATAGACAGGTAGCACCTCCAAGAAGGTTACCATTCATGCTACTTGTCTAAGGCCCCTCCCAAACTCCACAAACTCCTCCTGCACTGCTCTGGTCCCTTTCCCAGAATGGTCGTTTGTCCCTAGGTGGACAATAACATCCAGCTCCCTCCCCTGTGCAGCTGCTCCCGTGATCCTAAGATCTCCCTCCCTGTCCCTCCAAGTCATGTCACCAGGCAGGCATGTTACCCCCCTCTCCCCTCCCTTCCCCAGTTCTATCCTCCTAATAATGGAGCCCCCACCAGGAGTAGTTTCCTTCCCCTCTCAGGTCCCATGCCACCCTCCTGTGGGTCTGCTTTGTGGAGGTTCCCAGCATCCTCCTGGTCTCCACTGTGGGTGCCTCCATAGAGGAACCACACTGTGCCAGAATGGCATATGAATTGTGGAGGGATGCACCACTGTTCCACCTCCATCACCATCCATGGGCCCACTGTGCTCCAACTGGTCCTCTTTCTTGGCAACCTCTGAAGCAGCGGTGGTGGCCTTGGTGGTCCCTGGATGGGAAAGGAGGTCCCCCAAATCCTGGCCAACTCAGCCTGGAGATGAGTAACCTCCTCTCTCAGCCCAGAAAGATGCCTGCAGATGAAACACTGCATCATCCAGAACATCTCCTGGAAGACTGCTGCTCTACAGCCACTGCACTGCACCACTCCCATCATGTCTTTATTTGTGTTCCATTAACTGTTGTTTGGAATACTTACTCTTTCCTCTCTCTGTTTATTTTATGTATTTTATTTATTTAAATTACTCGGTATTACTCGGTATTTACAAAGTGGAAGCAGGCACTAGGCCCATCGAGACCACTTTCCCACACAAGTGGGGAATATTTAATTTAACTACCCAGCAGGTGCATATCCAATTTAGATTTAAACTGGTTACAGGAATTTTGAATCACTATATGCCGAGGCAAGGAATTCCAGAGAACCGCAGCTCTCATAGTAAAGTAATATTTCCTCTTATTGGTGAATGCCTTAGTTATTTTTATTTGCCTATTATTACATCTCAATCCATATACTTTGTCTAAGTACGTTAGTCCACATAATTTCATAAGGCATTCATCATTTAGAATATTAAATAATAACAGCAAATCTCCTCTGTCCCGTCTAGTCTGTAAATCATACAATCCCAATGCCTTTACCCTATCTAAATATGGTAAACATTTTATTTCTGGTATTAATTTAGTCATTCTCCTCTGAAGACTCTCCACCATTTTTTTATCTTTTTCTAAATATGGTGCCCAAAAGGATACTGCATAATCTGTGTGGGGTCTAACATATGTTGTGTATAATTTAATAATACATTCCTTATTACATGTTATGAAAGCTTTTTTTATTGCATTAATAATACGTTTCCCCATTCGAATTACTTTATTACATTGACTACTACAATCAAATTTATTATTTACAATTATTCCCAGATCTTGTTCATAGTATCCTGTCTTTATTTTATTCCCATATATTGTATAATCAACCATAGGGTTCTTTTTTCCCAGATGCATAACTGTGCACTTCTCCGTATTAAAGCACATACCATTTTCTTTAGCCCAATTTTCAATAATCAATAGCTCTTTTTTAAAGAGATTAATTTTCATTACTGTACCCACTTCTGAAGATATTTTAGTATCATCAGCAAATTTACTTAACTGACAAGATACCCCAGACTGTAGATCTCCAATAAATAAGCCAAACAGAACAGGGCCCAAGACTGAGCCCTGGGGCACTCCAATTGTAACTGGAATACAAGCAGAGACTGAGTCTCCTATCCTTACACACTGAGATCTATCCCTCAACCAGGTCTCAACCCATTTGACAGTATATTTGTTAATTTCCAGCTTTACTAATTTTGATATTAATAAATTATGTGACACCTTGTCAAATGCCTTTCCAAAATCAAGAAAGACAACGTCAACTGGGACTCCTCTGTCCAGGCTAAAACTAATGCTCTCATAAAAGGTAACCAAATTTGTTGTGCACGATCTACCGCTTCTGAATCCATGCTGTGTGTTATCCATTATACCTTCCAATACAAACTCCTGTTCCATTTTTTGTTTTAGTATTCTTTCCAAAACTTTACACAAAATAGACGTCAGACGGATAGGTCTATAATTATCCACCATACCTCTATTACCCTTCTTATACACTGGTACCACAGTGGCTAGTCTCCAATCCTCAGGAACCTCTCCACTCATATACGATTTATTAAATATCAAATATAATGGGCATAGAAGTGAATCTATAACTTGTTTTATAAAAAAAGTATTTATACTATCTGGTCCAGATGATGATGTTTCCTTTATAACTTTAACTGCATCCCTTATTTCCCCTATTGATATTTCCTCATATCTACTGGTATAAGGAGGATCTATCTCATTCACTTGATCTTTACTTAAGAACACAGACCCAAAGTATTTATTAAATTGTATTACTTATATCTAATCCATTATTTAGTTCAATCCCATCATCAACAATAGTCGATACTGGCAAATTAGAATTCTTGTTTTTATTTATGTATGCATAAAAAGCCTTGGGATTATATTCGGAAGTAGATAATTTATATTCAATCCGTTTCCTTTCTTTCTTAATTAGGGATTTAGTGATATGCAGCTCTCTTTTATAGTTGTCTCTTTTTTCTGTGTTAGGGCCTGACTTTCATTTTTTATAAGCCTTCTCTTTTATTTTAATCTGTTTTTGTATATTTGCTGTTAACCAAACCGGAATTTTTCCTTTATGATTATTTATTTTAATTTTAGGAATATGTATTTGTTCCAAATCATGTATTGTTCCTTTAAGAAACTGCCAACATTCATCTACATTTTTATTTTTATATTCTAGATTCCAATTTATTTTAGACAAATTGGCATTAATTTCCTTATAAGTCCCCTTATAATAGTTATAACAATATTTATTCTTCCTAATATTGTTTTTAAATTGTTTAATTGAGAATATAACTGCATTGTGGTCACTAGATCCCAGGGGTTCTACTACTTTAACAGTATTAAAACTATCGGAAATATTTGTTAAAGTCAAATCCAAAATATTACTATCTCGGGTTGGTTCCATGACCATTTGTTCTAGACCAAGGTTTATAAAGGTACCCAAAAATTTTGTTCTATTTTAGTGGAAGCTGTAAATTTATGCCAATCAATACCCAGTAAGTTCAAATCTCCCATAATAATAATATCAGATGTTTCAGAATACTCCGTTATTAAATGAAATAATGCGGAATCATAATTTGTATCTACATTGGGAGGACGGTATATATTTATTAGAATAAGTTTTTTCTTTAAATATTCCAGCTCTATGCAACAACCTTCTATGTCTACCTCATTTTCTTTGAATATAGACATTTCTTTTGATATAAGTGTATTTCTTGTACATATACATGTCCCTCCACCATTTCTATCACTTCTATTTTTATAATATAGATTATAACCTGGGATGGCATTAAACCACTGAGAAGCATCATTCTACCAAGTCTCTGTTATTGCTATTACATCTAAGTGTCCTTGTTTAATTCTTCCCACTAATTCTGTTAATTTAACACTATTTAGACTTCTGGCGTTGCACATAAAAAATGTAAGTTCTTCACTTAATGATAAGGACTGTAATGTATCATTCCCTTTTTGCCCCCTTATATTTAGTTTAAACGTTGTTCAATTACTGTCAGAAGATCTTTACCAAGTGCATGACTTCCCTTTTTACTAAGGTGTAGGCCATCCCAGCTAAAAAGACTATGATCCCCATTAAATCTTTCCCAATGGGTAATACATGTTATGTTATTATTTAAAGCCCATTTCCTCAACCATTCATTAACTTCCTTTATCTTATTTTCAGTCTTTGCAGAGGCTCGTGGTACGGGCAGAATCTCAGAGAGACATATTTCTGTTTTTAATGATCTTAGGGTATTAACCAGAGATATATAACTGTCTTTAATGTTGTCAGTTGTAAACTTATTTAAATCATTTGTACCAGCATGAATTACCACTAAAGGGTTTATACCTGCATCTTCAACAATTTTAGGGACTACTCTCTCAATGTCTTTAATCCAAGCTCCCCCTGAAACTGGAACACATTCTGTTCTGTTTATCCTTTCTACAAATATAACCATCAATATATTTTATTATAGAATCACCAAATACTATAACCTGTCTTGGATCAGATGGTTCACTCATTTCTAATGGAGTAATCAAATTTTCAGCTTCTAGTATGGGCTTAGTTAGATGATTTTGATTTTTCACAAAGGTGCTATTTATGGCAATTGAACAATTTTCCACATTATGAACTTGTGCAGTAGTAGTGACAATATGCTGCTGCCTAATATTGCCATGTCCTCCTATATTGTTGCTACAATCCTGTCCATTTGTTATGGTCCCATTTTTAGTACCATTAGTTTGCGATGTATCAGTTAGAATCTGAAATCTTTTTTCTAAAGGAATTTCAAATTCCATCGCCCTCCTTCCCTTCTTTATTTGCCTTTTATTGATTACTGGACTCCAATCCTCACTATTATCTCCACTTTCTTCTTCTCTTGCCCTCTTCAAAGAATCATCCTATAAAATATATTGATTAATGGGAACTATTTGCTGAGATTTTTTAATCTTGTTCAGTTCAAAATGTAAAATCTCATTTTGCTTATTTAAATCGATGATTTTTTTTTCTAATATTTCAATCTTTATTTTCAGGTCAGCATTCTGGATACATTGGGCACATTGTCAAATCTGACATTCATTTCTAAACAAAAATTTTGACACAGGATACAGGTCATTGCAATTTCCCCTGTTGTCAGGGTTACTATACCTTCATTAATATTCATTTTTAATGGCCCTAACCTAATCAGGATATAAACCAAGACGGTAATAATATCGGGTCACCCAGCTAATCCCCCAAGTATACTTAATATAAACTAATAACAATACTCTAGTACGAATATTCCTGCTTCCCCTTCAGCTACACACCATAGGAGTTAGCTCAACAATGTCCTATTCGCAATTGTGTAACAAAGGACTGAATCCAACAACACACAATCTTTTAATTTACCCTGAATTGGTCCGTATCCCTTCACTTTTTCTTTTATATTTGATGGTAAATCCGCCTAATATGCCTGACACGCTTGACAGCTTAGACGCGCTTAACGCTTCGTCATCGGCAGCATGCTGCACGCTACCCCGCCGCTGCAGGGCATGCTAAAATACCCTCCCATACCCCGAAGAGCTGTTAAGGTCACGAGACCAACAGTTTGCACCAAAGCACTTTAAATCATCTAGATATTTACTTTACTGACGTTTCCTTTACTATAGTGCCCACTACACCTTCAGCCCAGAATTTCAAGATGTTTTACAAATTAGACAATGAGGTTTGTAGTCCTCAGAACTATTGACATGGACTACAAAGCTCCTCTTCCTGCTTCCGTGTTTGCAGGGCTCAAGAGACAGCAATAAAGCTTCCAACAAAATAGGTGGTGGTGGATGTTTACACACTAAATCATTTGAAGTGCATCTCAGAGAATCCAGACACTTAAACAAGCACCTGACTGCTTTTAAAAAGTTCGCTTGCCGCAGGGCGTGCTAAAATATCCTCCCGTACCCCGGAAGAGCTGCTAAGGTCACGGGACCAACAGTTTGCACCAAAGCACTTTAAATCATCTAGATATTTACTTTCCTGACGTTTCCTTTACTATAGTGCCCACTACACCTTCAGCCCAGAATTTCAAGATGTTTTACAAATTAGACAACAAGGTTTGTAGTCCTCAGAACTACTGACATGGACTACAAAGCTCCTCTTCCTGCTTCCGTGTTTGCAGGGCTCAAGAGACAGCAATAAAGCTTCCAACAAAATAGGTGGCGGTGGATGTTTACACACTAAATCGTTTTAAGTGCAGCTCAGAGAATCCAGACACTTAAACAAGCACCTGACTGCTATAATTTCCCCTACTTTCCTACTGGCTCCATGCCCTTAAATGTCCTGATCTTCCTTTTTCTGGGACAGTAGGCTCCTATATTCCTCAGTAGTCTCCTTCTTACTTGCTCAGAGTCAGACCTCCAGGAGCTAGAGGGTGACGGAGAGCTACTCTTTTCCATGGATGGTGATTCTTTTGTGCCTCTGTGATCACTCCCTTCCTGCTCACAAACATTAAGTTCCTGTTGCTAGCCAAATTCTGTGCCTGTAAAAGTAGAACCGGCTAAGGGTTGGGGGATGGAGGGCAATATAGTTCCAGTCCTCTTGCATCCAATACAGACTTCCTCCAGTGTCAGTGTTTGCAGAAAAGTTTAGTGAGCTGCTGGATCGATACTGCTACTTTTCTTAAAGGGATATACCCCCTCACAAAAAAAAATGAATAATACATTCTGTCCAACATGCACTGGTGAACCTGCAGGACATTGCATGGCAGACAACTGGTGCACCAGCTCCACCAGTAAAAAGGACCGTCATTGAATTCAGCACTTTTTATCTGAACCTAGTTACTATGAGCTCTATCTGCTTATATCTAGTAGTACTGCCGATTTGAAAAATTCTGTGAAGTTAGACTTGTTCGAGGTAACTCCACTGATTCTCTTCTGAACCATGTATATATTTGCTGGCTCAGGATGTCATGTCATTATTCCCTGCTGAAACCCCTGCTACGTGGTGTTCCCCAGGGATCTATCTTGGACCTCCTACTCTTCGCCCTGTACATAAACAATATTGAAATTGGTGTTAAATCTGCCAATGTACATCTCTTCACAGATGATACTGTTATCTGCATTGCAAGGCCCAGCCTGGAACGTGCTTGCCAGGATCTCCAGTCAGACTTCAGTTAGCTGCAACTAAACTTATTGAACCAAAAGTTTCTGCTAAATGCAAAAAAAAAAAAGGCCATGATCTTCTCTCCACTTATCAATGCATCAAAACTGTCCATCCTGGGTGCAGCGCCTCAAATGTCTACACTTCTTGGTGAATCCTTAGACTATGTGACAAAATGTAATTCTTGGGAGTCTGGATTGACCAAAAACCTTTCCTTTCAGACCACATTGAGAAGCTCTCAATTAAACTTAAATGTAGACTTGGAATTTTCTGTAGGCTTAAGGGCCTACTTACACTGGATGCCAAGGATTAAGGTAGTCCAATCCACCTTTTTATCTCAATCGGCCTTGCAGACTTCCTGTACGGTCAAGACCCAACCCATGCTCTTGCCAGTCTCGACACTCTTTATCATCACACCTTAAGATTCATCCTCAGTGTACCTTATCTTACCCACGACTGCACCCTCTAATCCCTGGTAAGTTGGCCTTGCTTTACCCTCAAGACAGAAAGAAATGCTGTCTTCTGGACCTTCATGGTGATTACCAACAAGCTTTCACATTACATGACAGAGCGTCTGCCCCACTGTGCAACTGGGAGTAACTCACTAAGAAATCATTCCTATATTTCCATGTTGATCCCTAAAGTAAAAACTCACTCTAGCCATTTCTCCATAAGCTATGTACTTCCCCAACTTTGGAACAAGTACAAAAGACAATGAAGTTGACTATCCCAACTACCCTGGCCAAGTTCAAAACTCTGCATGAGTGCTCTTTCAATGAATCTTGTAACTGCTTCCCCTGATCATCAGCTCTTCCTGCTGTGCAAAGTTACCAGTCTGTCTGTCTTACCTCATTGAGCTTGTGCTCTTCTGTGTTCTTATTGAATAACTTGTAAATTCCATGCTCTGCTCTGTCTGGCTGCCTTACCTCATTCAGCTCCTGCTCCTCCTTGTTCTCACTGCTGTCCCTGTAAATATTTTGCTATGCCCCCTCCTTTACCTGTATAAACTTGTGTACAGTATGTACTGTACCCATCACATACTTTCCTTATCTGTATAATCTTACTGCCCCATTGTGTAAATAACATGTTGTAATATATGGAGATACTTAAATAATACTATAGTATCCCATACAAAAAAATCCCCGTAATACCACAGTAGCCAAAGTGATAATACCATTGTTGGTCCCTGATAATACTATCATTCAGAAGTGATAATACCATCGTTCCACTCTGAATGATAGTATTATCACTAAAACTAAATGGCGCAAGCTCAATTCTCCCACACAGTTGACTTGTTGCTAAGATCCACACGGCAACCTCCTTTACACACGATGTGATGTTCCTGAAACCACACCTCCTGATTGGCCGCTGATTCTCTGTGGGCAGGCGTAACAGTTCAAAAACATGGCGGCTGTCTCTCACTTAGCGAGAGAAAACTGTCGCTTTCTTTTTCTGCTGACCCTTTTGTTTTTTTATTTATCTTTGCCAGTTCCACAGAAGTATCTGTTGAATCCTACAAACACTAATAAAGAACAGGACAAAAAGGTATGAGACCTCAGCGAGCGAGGGAACGAGTGGGAGCAGGGGGGGGGTGAATGTTCATGGAGATAATCAATGAGTCCAAGCTGCAGTGGGTGCCCAGTCACACAGCACACTATAAACAAACAGCCGCACACAAAAAATAAAATTTGATCCATATATTACAAAAAATTAAAAATAGGTTCTAGTTAATCACTTGGCTATAAATTCCATCTTGAGGTTCTGGGTACATATGAACCTCTCGAGCTTCGCTCTCGAGGTTCCTTATGTCCCCAGAACCTCTCGATGGAATTACAGCCTTGTAATTCACTGGAACCTATTATTCTATTTATAATTACTGGTGACCCCCTTTATCAACCAGAATTCAGACACTGTTAAAATGACGTAATAACCTGAAATTGAGTTATTATGGCATTCCACCACCTGAAAGGCACTGTTGGAGCACTCGAGCAGTACTCTGGATTTGAGACAGCTCAAGAGCTAAATCACAGATTTTGCCTCGCAAAGCGCATTTCCTTACCACTGCGACGTTCAGGACAGCTGTCTCTTTCTGGCCCGTTCCTTCAAAACCCCTCACAATTCTTTTTTTTTAAAGTAGTCAAAAAGCTGTAGAATAGCATGATTTGAAGAAATACCCTTACAGCTTTTTTTCTCTCTCTCTCTCTCTCTCACCGGTTTCCACAGTAACCAGAAGATCTTCGTTGCCACAGCAACACTACCTGATCATTGCACTGCTAACAGCATGATTTCAGTAAAGTTGCTAACCATTTGAACTTGCTAAACAATTTCTTAAATGTTGCACAGTCTTTCACTCATTTTCCGTTTACCGACTGCCCGATCTCCAGCAGACTTTTACAAGCACTTCTACTGGACTTCTCCAAAGGGGCTCGGACTACTGGTATTTAAACATTTCTAAATTCACATTTTAAGACTAAAAAATGTACTGTTCTTTGTAGTTCTTAGCATTTCAAAATATACTAAAATCAGTTTAAGAAAGCCTGTTGTATTGCATGAATTTAGAATAAAACAAATTCTGAGTGAAAAGGAGGATCTTTTCTTTTTTTGTCACACATCTCAAATGCTGGAAGGGACTATTTGCACCAGTAATTATAAAAAATAACAGACAGGCAAGTGTGTGCCTATGAATATTTTTTCCACACCCTCGAGGTGTGATGACCACATAAACCTCTTAAGCTTTGCTCTCAATGTTTATGGGTCATCACACCCCTTAGGTGTGAAAAAAATATTCATTACACACTCTTGCCTATCCATCATTCTCTATTTTATCATTTTTTACTCACATCAGTTGTACTTAATATAAGCTTGCCCTATGTTGATGTATTTAATAATGTCATTATTTCTCTGTTATTTAGCTTTTTGTTATTGTACCTGTTTTACCTGAGATCTGTTATGTGAACTTGTCCAGGTTCACCTTGGAAATGAGTTCGCTCAATGGTGTTCCACCTGGTTAAATAAAGATTGATTGATGTCATCTGTCCCTTTTGTTGGACCTTTCCCTTGGGGGCGCAACAGCCGTGTACCTTCATAATTCAGGACCAGAACATGGGGATGATCAAAATTAATATTCAGTGTCCCCGCAGTGTTGGGGGGCAAACAAGACAAGAGCTCAGCATTCAACATTGCTCTGAGTTCTGATAAGTCCCTAGTGTAAATTAACTTGGGGGCAGGGAGCCACTGTGTGCTGTCCAAGAATCTCCCTAACTGGTAAAAATATTGCTGCAATTCTTTCCTTGCAAATCACAGGACCGCCTGATATCTCAAATAGTGTCTTATGTGGATTCCTGGAACAGTGCGCACAAGGAAAAGCGGTGCTTAAAGAACAGACTGAACATGTAAAAATGTAAGTTCCAAGCACATGCAAAGCCCATTATAAAGGACGCTATGTCCAAAAAAGTGTTTTTCTATGAAAACATAATTTAACCTACAAAAAACACACAAAGCGCCAATCCCTGGGCTTTGTGTGTGCTTGGGACTTAAATTTTTATAGTGTCTTATGTGGCTTGTCTGTTTTGCCCGTAATGCTGATGTTTATACTTAACTTCCCAAAACAGATTATAGCCTTTCTCCCCAAAATATAGTTCACGTTGAAGGAGGCAGTATAGTGCAGTGGTTTAAGGCTCTGAACTACAAACCTGGAGATCTGGATTTGAATTCCACAGCCCCCACTTACATAGTGTGTGATCCTGAGCAAGTTACTTAACTTCCTTGTGCTCCCAGGTCACACTTGTAAACAAGCTTTCAGCTTAGTGTGTCTCTCCTCGTAAAATAAAAAAAAAATATGAGATGTGACAAAGACTAAATATTTATCACACTGTTTAAGGAACATATTTCCTGGCTGCAGAATGCTGCACTGCATACACACCATTATCAAATGAGACATACAGGTATTTTAGTAATTTCTCCAGACTGAAAAACATTTTCATCTGTGATGATGACTTCTAAACCAAACACATCTGTTTTCATGTTAATCTTGAGATCTGTATACAATCTGTTCATGTTTGAAACTACTAAGAAGTAATCCAAAAAAGCAAATGTTTTCAGTTGTAAGATTTCAGAACTCGAGAAGGTGGAAATCATTCCAAGTGTGCCTGCAAAATATCGTCACTCCTTCATCAGCCAACAATAATGGGAATGATAACACACTGCAGAAAGGATGCACTGGGGTTATAATACTGTGCAACACGGATGTAGCCATTAGTGCCAGCACATATCTACACCTCATACTCCACTTAAGCAATCAGTCATAACAGGGAGATGGTACAAGTGCCATGAATCCAGCTGCATAGAAAGGCAAGAGGAAAGCAGACCCAGTGACCTTATGCCACCAGGTGTGCATTCCTAGTACAACTGCCAACGCCAGAGTGTCCTATTGTGCTTATTGAATGGGTAATTAAGGTAGTAAAAAGTAATGTACCTGTATAGATCACTGGTAAGACCCCACCTCGAATACTGTGCCAAGTTCTGTAGGCCCCACCTCCAGAAGGACATAGATAGGGTTGAGGAGGTACAAAGGAAGGCGACCAAAATGGTGCAAGGGAAGACTCAAGGAACTAAATATGTACACTCTCGAGGGAAGGAAGGAACGGGGGGATATGATAGACACACTCAAATGCTTCACAGGTGTTAATACAGTGCAGGAAGTTAACATTTTCCATAGAAAAAGATGCTCCAGGACTAGGGTCACACCATGAAGCTGGGGGGGGGGTCCTCAGAGGAGATTTAAGGAAATACGTCTTCATGGAGAGGGTGGTGGATGCCTGCAACTTGATGGGCCAAGAGGTCCTTATCTGCCAAGAACTTCAGTGTTTCTATGTTACTAATACAAATAATAGACACAAAACTTATGGTACTGAAGTTATTTGACAAATGTACTGAATTATTGAAATGAGCAGGGATTGCAGGCTGAATGTTAAGAAAGTAATGCTCCTTTTATAGTAAAGAAACTGATATTTGAATTGGTAAAGTGGTATGTTAGTTTAGTAGGACAGGTACATTTTTTTGGGTGTTGGTAACAGTATAACCAAGCATGGTTACTAGTCCATCAAAATGCAACGTTTCTTCTATATGTTTTATAATGCTGCTTGACAGAGTGTTAGCACATAGAAACCTAAACATAGAAACAGAGAAATTTGTTGGCAGAAAAAGACCCCATGGTCCATCTAGTCTGCCCGAGTTCCCCCTCTAGGAAGACCTCTGCCCTCCATTTTCTGTCTGCCCCCTGTTGGTTAAACCTAGACATGTCTCATGTTTTCTGTGTGGGTGTGATATACCACTGACAATGAAATACAGCACTTTGTTCCACCCATGAGCATAACTAATGACATCTGCAGGGCTCGTCCTCTACAGACTTAGGTCCTGGCTCTGTCACTCCTAAGGTCATAGAGGTCAAACCCTGAAGATAAAAATAAATGTGCTGATTTTAGTCAGCCCCTGCCATATCCCATATATATATATATATATATATATATATATATATGGATATACAATGGTGAGCTGTCAGATAAATGATTTATCTACACAAGTGCTGTTTATAATTTATTTATACATACAGTGACTCAGATAAACACATTTATCACACTGAATATATGTCCACCCCATTGCATATATATATATATATATATATATTAGGGGTACAGTTGCACCCCTATAATTAGGGTTGAGTAGGGTGTTTAATGATAGACCCAACTTTTTGCACATTAATAACTTTGCAACAGTTCAATTGATTTCCATGAAATTCTGCATGTGTGGGCTCATGGGTGTGGTATTCAATGATCATAGCAGCTGAATATGGGTGACCATCAAAACAACAACTCCCTATTCAGTGGGAAGGGCTACCTGCAAGGGTAGTGAGTAGGTCTACTGTAAGGGTAGGCAAAGGCAACCGGAACAGGGGATTGGCGAGGGAAAGGGGAGGGAAAGGGAAAAGGGTTATTGGGAGGGACTGCACCTGCTGCTGCTGAGCCAGCCATGTGGTGTAGTGGTGAGGGATGCTGGCTGTGGCACAGCAGGTACTAGGTGTGGGGCTGGGGATGGGAGAGTGTAAATTTTGCTACTGCCTGTGGCTTCCAGACTTTTTTGGGGGGACTGAATTTGTGCCCCCTCCTCAACATGCACCCCCCTGGAGTTAGGAATCTTTATTTAGGGGGGTGCAGTGAGCAAAGACCCCTGTGAGGGTAGGACGTGTGGCACAGCACCCCCACAGAAACACTTTACATTGCCACGTGTTATTTTGCTAGTAAGTGTATATCGCCGATTCGCTTTTCAGCAATATACACTTGCCATAATAGCCATCACCATTTCGCGTTTGTTGTTATGACATAGAACCACGGGGCTTGATCTCTGGATCTGCCAAGTTCCATTCTGGTTCAATGTGCAGATTCCAAGATCCAGATAGTGCAAAAAAAGTTAAATTTTTTTTGGTTTTTGCTGTTCGTTTGAACTTGCCTATCGCCCAGACAATTTGGAATTGTGGTCTGAAATGTTCAAGGTAGAATGGGGCTGGCCCCACAGATGTGCCATTTGCTGGTTTGGTGAAAAAATATTAATCTATTCCAAAGTTATATAATTTTCAAATTTCAGTTCTGAGCATGCTCAGTAAGCACTTCAAGATAGCTGTACAAAACAAAAAAGTATCCTTTTTTTTGTTTGGGGCCAGTCTTTTTTCATGAGGGAAAAATCCTTTTTCATTTGCCACCATATATTTTTTTTTAAGAACAATTTCAAAACCCACAAAAATGACATCTTTCTCAGAGACCCATACATCTATCTTGCTCATCCAGATTTTATTACGTGGAGTATGAACTTAACTGTTGGTTTATTGATCCAGAAATATGTTTTTTTTTTTATTTTAAATCCTTTTTTGTGACATGCTTCAGTTTTTTTTTTTGTATGGATTTTCATACAAACTGAAATATTTCTCTGGTGTCTAGTGGTACCTCCCCACCCTGCCATCACTGTCTCAATTATTATTTAATATTTCCCTTGTGTCTAGTGGCACCCCCCCCCACCATCCAATTACCACCCCAATAATTAGTTGATTTTTCCTTGGTGTCTAATGGCACTCTCCACCCTCTAATCACCACCCCCATTATTATTTCATTCTTCCCTGGTGTCTAGTGCCATACCCCATCCATCTGATCACTGTCCCATGTTTTGCTACTGTTTCCATGGTGTCTAGTGGCACCCCTACCCCTCCAATTGCCATCCTGGTATTGATAGTCAGTGTCAGTGGCACAGCAGGCAGCACACTCACCTCTGAGGCTGAGAGAATAGAAGGCTATGGGTTCTATCCCTACACCAGGCACTTGGATTATTATCCCAATATGTACATTGCAGTGCAGCATGTGGGGGGTGCTGCACTCCTTAGGTGCCATCTTTCTGATGAGACATTAAACCGAGATCCCATCTGCCTGTTCTGGTAGATGTTAAAGATCCCATGGCACTTCTTGAAAAGAGTGGGGAAATTTTGTATTTAAAACAACAAAACCAAAAATAAACAAAGAAAGTATGTTCAAATCACAGAAATTCAAAACCATAACATTATACAAATACAGAACAAAAAAATGAAAAAACAAAAAACATAAGTAATCCTATCATACAGATGAAAAAATCATTTAGAAATAAAGGAAAGAAAAAGATGAGTAATGGAAAGCCATACCCCCCCACTACTAAAAGTAGGGAGAATGTATGTTACACACTTCTATCATCTGACAAATAGTGTTGGCTTACTAAATAAAAAACATAAGTCATAGTGCAGATTAAATGATGTATCTTAATCTTGTAAATGAAATGCATTTATCAAAACCATTACCTAACCACCAGGAAATAACGTTTTTTTTTCACCCATTCCATACAAGGAACCATAAAAAATTCTTCCAGATAACATCTGCAAGGTGAACATCCTTATTCCTCTCTGAATCATAAACAAACTGTAGACTCTGTATCACCTGTCTCACTACCTGGTGAGTGCTATATTCTTTCTGTTGCAAGACAAAAGTACATCTTGCCTACCATAGACAGTAATAACAAAGGGAGAACAATAACCGCCAAGTATTGCGGTGATATTTAGCTAAACTGATGGGAAAGAGACTCAGGACTATACCTCATGTGTCACATCAGGGAAACTCCTGTCTCCCCAGGCCATAATCAGAGCTGACCAAAATTGTTGTGCATAAGAGCAATCTATGAGGAAATGGTCTTGGGTTTTCAACGTCCCTGGGCAAGTAAATCTAGGGCACATGCAATCTTCAATCTGTTTGTGCTTATGGAAGTTCCTAACCCCTATTCTTCTATGACAAGCAAGCCATGTGATATCCCATACCTTCAAAGGAAGGCGTTTATCCATCAATTGTTTAAAAATATCCAAGAGTTGACTATCATATTGTGCTAATATTTGTGGGGTCTGTGTGAAATGTATAGATAACATAAGTGAGTATAGTGAGCGACGTGTACCCCTGAGTAACTGCTGAGTGGAAATATTCCATATTTTAATCTTATAACGTAGTTAAAAAACCAAGAGGAATTTTGAAGGGTTTTAAAGACTGCGGTAGCCCAGAGGGGGATTTCCAGCCCTCGATAAAGACGTGCAGTCTAGACTCCATATTGACTAACCATGGGGGACATGGAGCAGACAGTATCAGAACCATATTTTGATAAAGAAAAATGCAAAGAAAAAATAAAACTGGACGAATCATTCATACACCTTCCATGCCATATTCTTGATAAGTATGCATACGCTTTGTTGGGTTTAGACTGCTCCCCCAAAACCCATGAAACAAAATGTTCATGATTTTAACTTCCAGAGAGGAGGGGAGCAGAAAAATATTAGCAACATGCAAAAACAATGGAACCACCAAGGTATACAACAAATAAACTCTTTTCCGTTTTGAAATTGTCTTATTCCTTCAACCAGATATTGTGGATTCTGCCTTTTGAATGGCCACAGACCAGTTCAAAGTGGCATCCTCCTGACTTCAAAATTTTAAACCCAGAATCTGTACCAGATTTGAGGACAGCGTCATCCCAGCAAAGGATGTTTGTGGGTGTAAGGCCTGAACTTCAGGATGGGGAAGTAAACACGCCTTGCTCTTTCCATAATTGAATATTGAGCCAGAGACCTTCTCAGAGGAGGAGATAATGTTAACAAAAGTACTCTCATCCAAGGCCGGGGATGTGCATACACAAATATCTTCTGTGTATGCACAAATGTTTTATAAGCTTCCATCTTAAAGTCTGATTCTGGGGATAGTTGGGTGGTTCAAAATTTTCTTCAATAAAGAATCAGTTTGGAAAACATATAAAAAAGGGCTCAGCGGGCAGCCCTGATGTACTCCCCCTAAGCCCTTTAAAAGAATTCCCTGCAATACCATTTATAAAACAGGTAATGTAAAAATAATCATATAACAAAAATCACCCACTGTGCAAACATTGCTGTTATTCCGTATGCCCTTAAAACTTGAAACTGAAAACCATGGTTCACACTATCAAAAGCCTTTTCCTGGTCCAAGGCCAGGATCAGATGATGTAGATCCCTATCTTCTGTATGAGATAATAAGTCTCTCAAAAAAACACACAAGATTTTGATGCATAGATCACTGCTTTATAGCACAGGTCTGTTGCTATATTAGTAACATTTATATCTTATGTTCTGTGTTAATGTATATGTCTTATTTGGAAGTTTGTATGTTTTTATGGCAAATTTTAGCTTGTTGTTATAATTACTGTTTGCACTTTAGACAGGGACTTCACAGGTCTGTCTTGTAAACTGAACTATTATCCAAATGACATGTAATTACCTGTATCAAAATCAATTTTTATCCTACCTACCTACCTACCAGGTCTGCACAGTGCTGATTATTACATCCACCACCAGAGATAATCAAGCCAAGACAATGGTTGCCAGAATCTTATAATCTACATTTTAAAAGACTAATAGGTATCCAATTCTGGAGGTCCCACTTATCTCCTCTTTTATATAATAAAATTACCAAAGCCCGAAAAAGCTCTACAGGAAGGAAGCAGGTTTTTAAAATACCCAAAAATACATCTGTCAATATTGGAACCAGGTATTTAGAAAAAGTGACAACAAATTCTACAGTCAGCCCATCAGGGCCTGGGGCCAAATTTTTTTGAAGTGAGAGGAGAGTCGTAGAGGTTTCCTCTAGAGTAACCGGAGCAGTTCATGTAGAGCACATGGTCAGGTCCAGAGCTGGAAGGTCTAAACCCTGGAGATAATCAGGGTCCCACGTTGTGTTAATGGGAATTCCAGACATGTTATAAATATATTGCTGTACTACTTCCTGAATTCGATCAAAATCTGTGGTGGAATTCTTAGAATTGGGGTCTAGCACTTGATTGAGGGTTGTATGGTGTACCCTATCCTTCAACTTTTATATATGTTCAGAGGTGGTCGAGAACCCTGTGTGCCAAACTGGGCCTCCTTTCTTAATGTTTCTGCCCTATTGTACTGGTAGCTGACCATCTCACCTTTTACTGCAGTGATTTTGGGGGTGAGATCCAGACCATGGCCAGTAGCCCTCAAGATCAAATTAAATAATTTTTCACGTAAATTAAGATAATAAAAATACTCTGCTTTCGAGTTCCTAATTGCCTCCTGAAGAAAAAGGGATTTTAGGACCACTTTTGTGTCCACCCACCATTCCATTATTGTCTGATAGGCATCCAGTAAAGTGTATCTAGCTGATAATAAAGAAAAAAGGTCACGATCAATGTAAGGTGTCGATAATAATTGATTATTAAGTTTCCATCTGAAAAATGTATTCTGTTTCGGAGGTGTATACTGTGCAGGGGTACAGTGGATCAAAACAGCCAAATGGTATGAGGTTTCCCCATGGGATAGTCTTAGCCGTTACCAGGGTAAGGTGTGATGACAAAATAATGTAATCGATCCAAGTGGCTAATGGGCCTTTAGTAAAAGTTTTGCGCCCTGAGGAGTATAGGGCCATATAACCGTCCTTCAGACCAGAACGTTTTAGGATGGAATTCAGGCAATTTGTATCCCCAAACAATTTGGTAATTTAGCCCCCTTTATCTGCCAGAGAAAGGGGCAGTTAAAATCACCACCCAAAATTATATGCTTATTGGTGTAAAGAGAGGGCTGTACTAAACGAAAAAGATCTGATCTTGCTGCTATGCTTTGTGGTGCATAGATATTGATTAATCATAAGGACAAATTGTCCATGTGTCCATCCAATAATAAAGCTCTACCTGAGCAGATGTCCAAAACCTATGCACCGAAAATTTGTGGGCTCTCAATAAAATCCCAGTCCCATCACATAGATCGGTGCCCTGTGACCAATAGGTAGGGCTTATATTCCAAGAATTCTTGGCTTGCTGCACTTCATGTGATGTTTCTAGCCTAGTATCCTGTAGAAGAATAACACTGTCTGGGAGATCCTTTAATGTCTGGGTTTTAATTAGCCATTTTTCTAGCTCTTTATACTACAGACATTTAAGGTGAGGGAAGAAAGATTTAAACCATCTCCCATATGAGTAAAAGATTATGGGGGATATTAGCCTAGTGTGTCTCAGGGTACCTTCTTATGGTGCAAATCTTTTTTTTTAAAGAAGAATCTGATGCATGGGCCGGGACCGAGTCCATCCTTGAGGATGCAGGGGAAGAGTCTGAGTCATCCCCCTCTTCCTCTGTGTCTCCCCACTGCCTCCTCTTAAAAAAAGCCTGATATCTGTTCCTAGTAGCCACCATAGTGGGTCTAGGAGGTGTGCGCTCTGCCTTCATTTTTTTGCCTTTTTATGTTTTGGATCCCACCGGGATGAAAGGATTTTGTATAGGTGGGGGGTGGCATCTAGACTGAACTAGTTAAAGTGGGGACTGGGGAAATTTGAAGTAAATGATCATCTTGAGGTTGAGTATTACTAGAGGGAACAGTTTTGATGGTAGCCTTAGTAAGTGGAATTGGGAAAACAGATTGCCATACAGTACAGTTTGCCACCTGGGGGTACATAGTCCAAAATCTATCTAGCGACTGGCTGGTCTTAGAGCTAACATTGTAAATGGGCTCACCCTTGACATGTATCACTGCAAATAGTTCATTTGGCTATATCCTCATCCCATCTTTCAACAGGCTGTGCAATAAGGTTTTCCTATCAGGTGCAGAAATCATAACCCCAGTGTATTTAAGTTGCACAGTGTTCCCGCGTTGTGCAGGCTCCCCAGTATTGTTGAATAAATCTGCCATAAAGAGTCTTTTAGGGGCCCCATTGTCTATTGAGTTCTGCTGTTCTTCTTGCCCCGAGACATTTTATGTCTGTGAGGTTTCAGGAAGAACAGTACCCGTATGCTGGGTATTACCTGCAAGTGATTCCGAAGAGAAATCTGAATTTACTGGACCTGTAAGTCCTTCTACATCCATGGATGTCTCCTCAGGATGATTCTGCAATACATCGCAAGAGGATCGAATTTCAGCCACCGAAACGGGGTGAGGAGAAGACCAAATAGGCTGTCCTGAAGTTTGCTGCCATCCAACAGCAAGAAGAGCTGCTTCAGGTGACCGTGGAGCACTTGTGGAAGAAGTCTCATCCTGGAGACTTCGCCAAAGGTGTAGCAAGGTAGGAACTATAGACTCATCCAATGTGTCAGTAGTAGATGTCTGGGAAGACATCATCAGTGGGTCCAAAACCAGTGGGGAAGGAACTGATAAAGCTCTGCCATTAGGATTACCATTGTTTGTCTGAGAGTCTTGGCTCTCCTCGTCCTGCATCATTTGAAACAAGAGATCCCTGTTATTGTGTAACGCATTTCTCAGCAACAGTTCTTGTTCCACAGTGAGCAAATCTTGGTTTTGAGGAGCAGAAACTGGAACAGAGCTCTGACCATCCACATCAGTATAAACCTCAGTAACTTTTCCAGAACAGCAAGTGTCCTTTTGCACATTTTCTGGAGTTTGCCCTGACGATTCCAAAACCCTCCTGTAGAATGTTTCCATTAAGGGATGCATTTAAATCCAGACCCGACTGAGAGATACTAGCTTTCCTCCAACCTCTCCACCAACCTCCAGCAGACTGTCCGCCATTTTGGAAAAGGCCGACAAGGGTTACCCCTACAGCAAGGTAGGGGAATTTCCCTTGTGCCCTGGCAAAATTTCCCCCCATTCATTAAAAATACCACCAACAGCTTAATCTGGCTCAAGGCCATTTGACATTCATCTGTATCCCCCTCCCCCGGATTGTGCCTGACAATAGGCAAGAAGTTGTCTAGTGCACTTGCCCAGTCAACAAAATAAAAATAAATATTTCCCTGGTGTCTAGTGGCACCCCCACCCCTCTGATCATCATCCCATGTTTTGCCACTCTTTTTCTGGTGTCTACTGGCTCTCCACCCCTCTGATCACTGTTCCTCTATTTTTTTAAGTTTCCCTGGTGTCTAGTGGCACCCATGATCGCTATCCCTCAAATAAAGAAAATGGTCCCTTCCCTCATCTCACCAATCTGATCCCCCAACCCGACCTCCCATTGAGCACCCACCACCAACACACCCTCAGTCACCTGAGCAGCTCACTTGCTGAAAATTCACTCTACAATGGAAGACATGTCTTGCTGCTGGAACAGGGGAATACAATATGAGAAACTAAGATAAATGTGTTTTAATGAATTTCAATGGGGTTTTCAACTTTAATGCATAACGCTGCCATTTTTGCATATATTGTTCCAAATTTTCAACATGAGCTTTTTGGGAACCCACCTCATGGACACTGGTGGTGGAATTGGACAAATCCTGCCCAAAAGGTAATTGCAAGGTCACTTGATGAAATCCCATTTCTGGCAGGATTTGAAGTTGGAAATTTTAAGTATTTTGACCCCAAATTTTCAGCACAGCCTTCTTATGACCCCACCTCATGAACATGATAGCTGTCATTTTTCAAATCCTGACCAAAATGCAGTTTCACAACTGTGGTACAGAAAAGTGTTGTGGTGGTGTGGGATCATGTTTTGGTGGGGATTTGAGAATTTTCATTGCCGGGTGCAACAAGTGGGGTAATAGGAAGGTCTATGCTAACAATTTGGTTGTTGTTGCCCTACAAATGGAAGCACGGGGCCTGGAGTGCTCTGCTATTCCACAGCAACATACTTTGCACATCTATGGAGGGATGGGAGCGGTGGCTCCTCCAGGTTGTGCACGCTAATAGGCAAATAAGAATACAGGTAGACTATCTCAAAAAGTAAGGAAATTCTTTGTAAAGAAATTGTGTTCATGCATCAGTTAGGGTTCAGGATAAAGAGACAAAAGTAGGGAAATGTGATGTTAGGGTTTCCAACCCTAATACATCTGTCTCACCCTGAAGCGAATGAGAGGTGGAGTCTTACTTGGGGTTGTCACCTCTAACGCTACCCAAGCCACAAATTCTGTGCTGTCGTGAAACATACACACCTGTCTCCATCACATCTCAGCTTTTCTGTTACTGCACTGGAGCGAGTGGTAGGGTTGACAACTACAAGGAAGATTCCACCCCTCATTCACTACAGGGGTGGGGCAGGGTGTTAGGGATGTAAACCCTAACAACATATTTCCCTATTTTTATCACTTTATCCTGAACCCTGATGCATTAACACAGGGGTCTGCAATGAATATCTGATCCATGCAGTACACCAGGTAATTCAGTGCATGGCTGTCATAAGCAAAGCTTTTTGTTTTTATCCTAGTTGCTTGTTTCAACCTGTTTTTAATCCCGTTATCCACACTCCCTGTCTGTTTGGGCACCCACAGGCTGGCAGTAATCTCTCTTAACCCTCTTCTTTCTAATTCACTTGTTATGACAAAGCTTTCCCCAAGGGTAGAAGTTAGAGCCCTACCAGTGGAAGTAGGAGCAGCAGTTGCAGCTGTAGTGACAGCAGCGCTTCTTAGCTTCTCCATAATGTTTTTTCCTCTGCCACGTAGAACTCTGTAATCTCCCATACCTGATAGAACAGCTTCAGCATCCCCAAGTAAGAGCAGTTTTGGTGAGAATCCAGTGGCAGTCTGTTTCACTCACTCTGACATTGATCCACTCCTACATCGCTTGTGCAGTGTGAGGATGATAACCAGGTGAGCCACGTGAGCCCGTGAGCCCAATACACAAGTAAACATTTGAGAGGGTTGAAAGGGAAGTATTGAAATGCACCTGAATCAATTCAAGCCACAAACGAGGAAATCATCAGGATTGGGAAAATATACTAAATACAATTTGCAGTACAAAACTCAGCACTTAACATTTAGGGCAATATTTTTAGGAGAGCTTCTCAGCTCTGAGCTCTTAAACACCATATGCTGATGGCACCATCTTGGTGTCTTGATGACATGGAAACTGCTAAATGCTGCTGTTTAATGGGGTCTTAACATAGGGGTGAAGGTCTGATAAAAATCAGAAGGAAACCAGTCATGTTCAGGGGTTTTGCCATTGTTCATGGAGTGTACTGCAGTAGAGGTTTCCTCTACTGTAAACGGTGCAATAAGAGTACTGTTCGCTTCCCCTGTGACCTGCGGAAGGGAGATGTCTGACTACAACTTGTCATACTGCTCCCTAGAAGGGAACACTTCTGAAGCATAGATGGTGGTATAAAAGTTGAGAAATACAGCATTAATTTCCTGTGCTGCCATTACCATTTTTTTCTGGATTGGAGGATGTTCTTCTCTGCCTCCCTAGCTCTCGGCCTGCATGCCAAGAGCTTCCCCAAGTTCCCTTGCTGCTCGTCTACTTCTCAATAGGGTTGGTTGAGCTGTAATGTGCTATATTGTGTTTGATATTGCAAAAGGGATTCTATGGTGGATCTTGCCCCTTCTATACGTGTCCTAAGGGTGGAGGCCCTGTCTGGGTGATGTTTGAGTTGCTGTTCAAAAGACTTCAGTGCCCCTACTGAGTTCTTAGGGTTCTGTCTCTGTCTTTCCTCAGCTGTGAGGAGTGTGCAATTAGTTTTCCTCTAAGCACTGCCTTTAGGACCTTCCACTGGGTGGCATTTGAGACCTCACAGAAGTTGTTCTCTGTCTAGTAAAGGTGGATTTCTTGCCACAACCAGGTGCAGAAATCCACTTTTTGTACCAGGGTTATATTCATTCTCCACTTGTTTCTGGCACCTGATAGCCTCCTCCACACTATAGAAGGAATCAATGAAGCACAATCAGAAATGTGGATATTTCCAAGAGAGGTCCCCTGTGTTGTGGCTACCAGTTCTTGTGAGGCAAAGATTATTTCCAAGAGAGGTCCCCCATGTTCTGACTACCAGTTCTTGTGAGGCAAAAATTAAGTCGATGTGACTGGATCTACAATCGTACAGCGACAAAAATGTCGACCGACGGTATGGCCAAACCTTTATGTCAACCGCATTTGCAGTCAGCATAACGGTAGTCACTATCTACCATGTTTTCATGTTTTCTTTGGGGGACCCCCCCCAATTAATATAATTACCTCCGAGTTGGAGCTAATTAGAGGAGAGGGTGCAAGACCCCTAGAAAACAGTGCCAGAGTCTGGTGCCGACACTACATAGAAACAGAATTTGACAGCAGATAAGGACCGCTTGGCCCACCTAGTCTGCCCCTTTCCCTACCTAATGGATAAGCTGCAGATCCTAGTTAACCAACAGCCTACTTCTTCCTACCCCCACTAGAATTGCCTTATATCTGTCACATGTATTCTTGAATTGCCCCACTGTTTTTTTACTCCACTACCTCCTCAGAAAGACTGTTCCATGTATCCACAACTCTCTCCATGAAAAAATACTTCCTCGCATTACCACTGAGCCATTCCCCCTCTATTTTCAAATTGTGTCCCCTTATTTTTGCACATCTCTTTATCTGAAAGATGCTACCCTCTTGGTCTTTGTTGAGCCCCTTGAGGTACTTGAAAATTTCTATCATGTCCCTCCTCTCCCTCCTTTCCTGGAGGGTATACATATTAAGTACCTTTAGTCGCTTTTCATATGTCTTCTGGTGTAGACCCTTCACCATTTTGGTTGCCCTCCTCTAGACAGCCTCCACCCAGTCTATGTCTTTGCAGTGATGCGGTCTCCAGAACTGCATACCGTACTCCAGATGGGGTCTCACCAACTGTCTGTACAGAGGGATAACAACTTCCTGTTTTCTACTGGTGATGCCTCCCCCTATGCATCCCAGTATCCCCCCTGCCTTCTCACATTGCTTGCTCACCTTTAGGTCATCTGATGTAACTACCCCCAGGTCGCGTTCCATTTTTGTTGTTGTCAGTATTTCACCCCCACTGTGCACTCTTCTCCTGGTATTTTGTTCCCCAGGTGCATTACTTTGCATTTCTTTGTAATGAATCTAAACTGCCATACATTTGACCATTCCTCCAACCTTGCCAAGTCTCTTCTCATCCTTTCCACACCACCGTGTGTATCAACCCCGTTGCAGATCTTTGTGTCATCTGCAAAGAGTTACTCTTTTCCTTCCAGTCCCTCTGCAATGTCACTTATAAAGACATCAAAAGTGACCGGACCCAGTACTGAACCCTGTGGTATCCCACTAGTAATCCCCCTTTCTTCACAGTGGACTCTGTTTATTATTACCCTCTGCGTCCTGTTTTCCAGACAGTGTTACCTAGGCTACGACCCTGGGACCCACTCCCAGGCCAGCTAATTTGTTTATTAATCTTTTGTGTGGGACTGTGTCAAATGCCTTTCAAAGGTCTAGGTAGATCGTATCCACAGCCCCTCCCTGATCTACTACTTTGGTCACCTAGTCGAAGAAATCGATTAGATTCGTTTGTGCAGCACCTGGAATCCATAGGGGCACAGGATCCAAGACAACATGGGTTTACAAAAGGAAGGTCCTGTAAAATTAATCTCGTAGATTTCTTTGACTGGGTAACCAGAGTGGTGGACCAAGGGGGAGCAGCTGATGTTGCCTACCATGACTTCAGCAAAGCTTTTGACACTGTTCCACATAGAAGATTGATAAATAAGCTGAGTTGGCTCGGGGTCGGTCAGAAGTTGGTCAACTGGGTGGCAAACTGGTTGACGGGCAGAAAACAGAGAGTGGTGGTAAATGGTATACAGTCAGAAGAGATGCACGTCACAAGTGGGGTACCTCAGGGATCAGTCCTGGGGCCAGTCCTCTTCAGCATCTTCATTAGTGACCTTGCAGATGGACTAGAGGTTAAGGCTTGTCTGTTTGCAGATGACACCAAGATCTGCAACAGAGTAGAAGATCCAGATGGGTGGGCAGAATGAGAAGAGATCTGGATAAACTAGCAAAATGGTCAGAAGAGTGGCAACTGGGATTTAATGCAAAGAAGTGCAAAATCATGCACATAGGGATGAGAAACCCTGAAGTCACCTATAGGTTGGGGAGAGCTAGCAGTCACAAAGAAAGAAAGACACTTGGGCATCATCATCACTGATGACCTGAAATCATCCAAGCAGACTCTAAAGCAGTAGGTAAGGTTAGGGGGTGTTAGGTGTCTTAGTAGGGTATCACAAGTTGTAAGAGGGAGGTAATAATCCCTCTTACAAGACACTGGTTAGGCCCCATCTGGAGTACTGCGTGCAGTATTGGAGGCCACACTTCACAAGGACATTAACCAAATTGAGGCAGTCCAGAGAAGGCAACAAAATGGTGCAGGGACTGCATCAGAAGACATATGAGGACAGATTAACAGTGCTCAATATGTATACCCTTGAGCAAAGGAGGGAGAGAGGTGATGTGATCAAGGCATTCAAACACCTTAAGGGCATTAACAAGGTGAAAGAGTGTAACATGTTTAAATATAAGAAAAATAGCAGGATAAGAGGACACAGCATGAGATTAGAGGGGGCCAATTAATGGGGGAATGTGAGGAAGTTCTTTTCACGGAGAGGGTGGTGGATGCATGGAATGGCTTACCACAAGAAGTGGTGGCTATGAATACAGTGCAGGGCTCAAACAGGCTGGGATAGGCATAAGGGAGCAATACAAATGACTATGAATAGATAGGCCACTGACAGAGCAAAGGCCGATGGCACATTTATAAGGTAGAAAAAGAAATGGGCAGAGTGGATGGGTCTTGCGGTCCTTATCTGCCATCAACTTCTATGTTTCTATGTTTCCCACTGTGAAGCCATGCTGCCTTGGGTCCTGTGCCCCGCTGGCCTCTAGGTACTCAGCAGTTCTTTGCTTCAGAAGTGATTCCATAATTTTCCTTACCACTGAGGTCAAACTGACAGGTCTGTAGCTTCTTGCCACTATCTTGCTCCCACGTTTGTGATGAGGAATCACATCTGCCCTCCTCCAGTCCTCAGGTACCACACCATCATCCCATGATTTGTTAAAAAGGGTAGTCAGTGGTGTTACTAGTTCTTCCCTTAGTTCTTTTAGAATTCTGGTGTGATTCCCATCAGGTCCCATTGCTACAGTGACCAGGCGATGTTGTCACTGTAGTGTCGGTCGCTGTCGACATGTCACTGTCAGGGTGGTATACATATGCATGCGACTGTACATGTTATGGCCAGAATCAAAAGTAAAATAGTGTTTCTCTGGATGAAGACACTACTAGACTTCCTGTAGTCCCTGTGTGTAGAAGGCTTGCAGCAGTTCAGTTGCCACTTCAGACTCTGTACTGGGCCCTGTCCCTGTTCTGTCCAGGTCTGGCTGTGGGGCCAAATTAAAATCCACTCCCAGGAGGATGTTTGTGTGTAAGTAGGGCAAACAATGATGGATTTTCAGATAAAGTGTAATGTCAAGGATATCGAGTGCATAAAGATTGCCCAGTTCTAGAGGGAGTCACCGATAAGTGCCTTCTACTATCAAGTAGCAGTCATCAGGGTTAGTTATGACATTATGTGCCCCAAATTGTAGATCTGTCTGAATGAGCATGGCTATTCCTCTCGGTTTGGTCACAATAGAGCTGTAGTAGACCACTCCCACCCACATACATCGTAAGCGATCAGCTTTGGGGTGCTGGGATATTGTGTTTTTGCTCTCCTAACAAAACAGAGGCTGTTAGGGTGTCCTCAACCGTTACTGGATTTGGTGCACGGTGTCACACTTTGACCAGTGTCAGCACCACTGCCAGTACCCTGATAGAAAGTTTTACTCCTACAGGATTCCAGCATCTGCGACCCAAGAGTCTAAGACCAATCTTCGTGATCTATGGAGATGATATTCTCAATAGTCTGGAGTTACGGTAAGTCATTGTCCTTTCTAGAGATGCTCGGACCATGCTTTATCTATGTTGTTAGCCACAGTTGAACGTATTTGTTGATCCTTCATTCTTCAATATTTCTCACTTAGAAATTAACAGAAGGGCTTGCTCATTAGTTTCTTCGTATTTGCTTGGCTTCGCACAAATAAAGAGAATAAAGGAAATGCAATTGTTTCACAGTACAGTGAGGCAGCAGCATCCTAGATGGCTCTACTGATGTAAACATTACTGCTACAGGCATTTGGTGCCTTGCCAAATATCCTGAAACTGCTGTTGAGAACTAGGGGCGCTGACTCTACCTGCTCACTCACTGTTGGTATGTGTTTGTTGTAGGAACGTTGGATTTCTATTTCATCAAAGTGCTGCAAGCAATTTCCTTGGAAAACATCATGAGGAATCTAAAACAGATTAGGATACTGTTCCTCCTCATCTTTGTTTTTTCCTTTTTCTATAACTATGGGAGACCGCCACCAAAAGTAAGTGGATTATGATATAATTTAGAATGACATTCAATCAGTTTGATCCTTTTAAATGAGAGAGTGAAGGGGAGCTGATATGACAGAGAGGATAGATTTACATACGAACATATGAAGAAGCCAGCAAAAGAAGGCCATTTGGTCTATCAAAAGTCTGCTCGTGTTGCAGGGTCCACAGCTTGAGCTACTGTCCCTGCCCCCCTCCCCACTCCTCTCATCCTCCCTACCCATGACCCTTACCCTCCCCCATACCTGTCCCAGCCTCTCTTAAAGCTGACCATTGTCTTCAATGAGATGATCTCTTCTGTACTTTCTACAGGGTTCACCCATCAAATTATTTAGAATGGACCTGCAGTGCCACCCATTAGGAGTCAGACTCATAACTGACTTTTTAATGTCAGCACCTGATACCGTTACCTTTGTGGCTGGAAACACTTGCTTCCTCCCTGTCCCTATTCATGAGGAGTTTATGACTCCTTTGATGAACATTTACCAAAGAACACCAGCTGTCCCTGAATATTCGTAAACTGTGCATGTGCATTGGATGGTGCTCCTGTGTTCACTAGTGTTTGTGAACTGTGTATGTTCATTGACTGGCACCCCTGTGCTCATTAACGTTCATGAATTGTACACGAACATTGAATGCTGCTTCTCAGCCCATCACTGTCCATGAATTGTTCTCAAAGATTAAATGGTGCTCCTGTGTTTGTGAATGTTTATTATGAAATGTGTATAAAGCATCCACAAACCTGATTGGCCAGGGAGCTGGGATCCCAGAGCTGATATCCCAGCACAACTGTACTGGAAAATGATCCGTGACCTCACTGGCCAGTTTGTAATAAGCAGGCACAGTTGTAATAAAACACCTTAATTTACTAACTTGTAATACAAAAATATAAATAAACAACAGCAGCAGAAAAGGTCAGAGCCAAAAGGCTGGCCTTCAGGAGATACAAGGGGACACAGCGGGATGAATATAGGGAGGCATACCAAGCTTTCCTAAGGGAAACAGGGAAGGCAGTAAGGCAGGCAAAGGCCCAAACTGAGGAAACTCTAGCGTGAACAGTACAATAAGGTGACAAGACTTTCTATGGATACATTAGTGAAAGGAGAAAGTCCAGAGGGGTATTGCTAAGATTGAAGGGGATAAGGATGCGTGTGAGGAGGAGGACCATGTAAAAGCATCTATCCTAAATAGATACTTCTTCTCAGTATTTACTGAAGAGAAGGTAGGGTAGGGCCTACAGATCAGCACCGTAGGCACAGGGGGAGGGAGGTGTGCACTAGTCTCTTCACAACAGAAAGGGCCCTACAAGAGCTCGCTAAGGTCAGGGTAGACAAGGCAATAGAATCTGATTGCATATATCCCAGGGTACTAAAGCAGCTAAGGGTGGAACTAGCAGAGCCATTATCGGAACTGTTTAGTGAGCCTCTGAGCACAGAAGAGGTCCCAGAAGACTGGAGAAGGGCTCATGTGATCCCACTCCATAAGAGTGGTCGCTGGGAGGAGGCAGAGAACTACAGACCAGTCAGTCTTACCTCAGTAGTGGGCAAGATTATGGAGGCACTCCTTAAGGAAAGGATAGTGCAACACCTGGAATCCATAGGAGCACAGGATCCAAGACAGCATGGGTTTACAAAAGGAAAGTACTGTCAAACTGATCTCAGATTTCTTTGACTGGGTAACCAGAGTGGCAGACCAAGGGGGAGCAGCTGATGTTGTCTACCTTGACTTCAGCAAAGCTTTCAATACTGTTCCACATAGAAGATTGATTAATAAGCTGGGTAGGCTCAGTGTGAGTCAGAAGTTGGTCAACTGGGTGGCAAACTGGTTGATGGGCAAAAGAAAGAGAGTGGTGGTAAATGGTATACAGTCAGAAGAGATGCAAGTCACAAGTGGGGTATCTCAGGGATCAGTCATGGGGCCAGTCCTCTTTCTTCAATATCTTCATCACTGACATTGCAGATGGACTGGAGGGTAAGGTTTGTCTGTTTGCAGGTGACACCAAGATCTGCAACAGAGTAGATGATCCAGATGACTTGGGCAGAATGAGAAGAGATCTGAATAAACTGGCAAAATGGTCAGAAGAGTGGCAACTGGGGTTTAACTCAAAGAAGTGTAAGATCATGCATGTAGGGAAGAGAAACCCTGAAGTCACCTATAGGCTGGGAGTGGAGTTGCTGGCAGTCACAAGGGAAGAAAGCGTCTTGAGCATCATCATCACAGATGATCTGAAATCATCCAAGCAGACCACTAAAGCGGTAGGTAAGGCTAGGAGGATGTTGGGGTATATTAGTAGGGGTATCACAAGTCAGAAGAGGGAGGTAACAATCCCTCTTTACAAAACAGTGGTTAGGCCCAATCTGGAGTACTGCATGCAGCACTGGAGGCCACACCTTCACAAGGACATTAACCAGATTGAGGAGGTCCAGAGAAGGTAACCAAAATGGTACAGGGACTGCATCAGAAGACATATGAGGACAGATTAACAGAGCTCTCTCTCTCTCTCTCTCTCTCTCTCTCTCTATATATATATATATATATATATATATATATATAGTATACGTACCCTAGAGCAAAGGAGCGGGAGAGGTGATATGATAGAAACATTCAAACACCTGAAGGGCATTAACAAGGTGAAAGAGTCTAACATGTTTCCATACAAGAAAAATAGCAGGACAAGTGGACACAGCATGAGATTAGAGGGAGGCAGATTAAGGGGCAAATATGGGGAAGTTCTTTTTCACAGAAAGGGTGGTGAATGCATGGAACGGCCTACCACAGGAAGTGGTGGACATGAATACAGTGCAGGGCTTCAAACAGGTGTGGGATAGGCATAAGGAAGCAATACAGATGAGTAAGAATAGATAGGCCACTGACAGAGCAAAGGCCGATGGCACATTTATAAGGTAGAAAAAGAAATGGGCAGACTGGATGGGCCTTGCGGTCCTTATCTGCCGTCAACTTTTATGTTTCTATATTTCTATGTTTCCATGTTTTTACACCTGCCATTCACTGGCCAAACAGCACATTTATTGTGGATTAAATTGACTAATGTTTTCTTTTCTCCTGTCTTTTTTTTGCCATTTTTCTTATTTTTATGTTGTCTCACGCTTGCGTGCCAGACGACTTATTGCAGTAGTACCAGATTTGGAGGCGCGGTCATTGTGGGCAAATCCAGGGCACGCATCAGTAGGTGCGTCCCTCATTCCCCAATAAGCCAGCATTCAGGCACCAACAACAAGTAAAGTGGCCACCAGATCTAAGAAATGTGCAGCCGCAATAAGAGACAAGCTCATCATGCAGCGACACAATAAAATGCCTCCTGACGTGACTTTCCTGGTGAAGCAGTTTGAGAAACATGGCAGCACTGACTGGCGCCATGCAGAGTGCTGACTTCAGAGGTGCCCAATCCCCCTGTCAGCATGCCCCGACCCACTTTTTTGCCTGCAGGGTAGTCCACTCCCTGTCGCATAATGCCCCCATTCCACCCTGTGCTGAGGGTGCCCAATCCCCTTGGCATCATGCGTGCCCCCTCACCTATTTCTGTGTCGATGGGGGCCCAGTCCCCATCGGCTGTGGTCCCCCTCCCCATGATGCAGGTGGTACACTGGGAGCCCACCCCAGTGTGCCAAACAAACACCTGCAAAAAAAAAGAAAACTGACCCTCATTGTCTTTTTTTTTTCTTTCCCTCTAAAAGAAGAAAACGGTCCCACGTGGTGTCTCCTGCCCCTTCCTCCAACCCGCGCCCACCCTCTGTGTACCCTGCCTCCCCATACCCCCCTCTCATCTCATACTTACCTCCAGAGCCTGAAGCGATGATCTTCAGTGAACTGGGAACACGTTTGCACTCTTCAAAGCCGACTGCAAATTGAAGAAATGCCGGTAAGCTGTATAATGACATAAATAGGGGGTTTTCAACTTTGGTGCATATATTGGGCATGTCTGGTAATTTTTACACCAAATTTTCAACATGGGGTTATTGGGACCTCTCCTCATGAATTCAAACACTGTCATGGCATTATTCAGTTCTAAAAGGTGATTTCACGATCACTGCAGAGTCACATTTCGGGCTAGATTAACAAAATGACAGTGCCCCTGATGATGAGGTGGGCTCTCAAAAAGTCTATGTTGCAAATCTGGTGAAAAAATCAAAAAAATTACTGTTTTACAAGCGTGCATTGTGCAGTTTCCATGCATGCTCATAACTTCATGAATTTATAATATTTTCACTCCAGATTTTCAACATTGGCATTTTTCCACACCTCTTTATGAACAGTATGGCTGACATTGTACATATCCTGGCCAAAATGTGTGCTTGCACTTCTGGCACAGAATAGCACGGTCGCTGAGGGAGATCAGTTTTAGGGACAGATTAAGGAAATGATCTGACACTGTTCATGAGAAGAGGTCTTAAAATGCCTATGTTGAAAATTTGGTGCTGAAAGTCCATAAAATGACTGTTACAAGCGTGCATTGTGCAGTTTCCACGCACCCGTGTAACTTCGCAAGTTTGCAATATTTTCATGCCAGATGTTCAACACTCGCATTTTTTCACACCTTCTTATGAACAATGCTGCTGTCATTTTTCACATCCTACTTCAAATGAGTTTTCGCACCTGTGTCGCACGATGGCGTGGTCACTGTGGAAAATCAACTTTTGGGACAGAGTAACAAAATCACAGTGTCACTGTTCTTGAGGAGAGGTCCCAAAATGCCTATGTTGGAAATGTGGTTAAAAAAATCCCAGAAATAGTTGGGTTATGGACGTGTTGTGCAGTTTCTATGCATGCTCATGACTTCACCAATTTCTCATATTTTCACTCCAGATTTTCAACGTTACCATATTTTTACACCTCCTCATGAACAATACAGTTGTCATTTTTCACATCCTGCCCAAATTGTGTTTTCACGCCTGTGTCGCCAAATGGCATAGTCAGTGTGCAAAACCACCTTTCAGCTAACAAACTGATAGTGCCGCTTTTCATGAGGTCGGGGTCACAAAAAGCCCATGCTGAAAATTTGGAGTGAAAATACCAACAAACGCCTATGGCATTAGGGTTTCCAACTGTAACACCCTACCCTGTACAGACTGACAGGCATCAGGGTGTGATTTGGGATCACTGGCTGTCACGCTCACATCATTCCACTCTCCACCCGCACCCTGCAGTCAGTGACAGGCATTGAGGTGTGCCTTGGAGTGTTCGGCCCTAAAGTTCACCCCATTCTCCCATACTGCACCCATCTCAGTGTATTTCCCTATGGAATGGGGTAAGTATAAGGAACAAAGATCCCAAAGCACACCACGACACTTAGTGTCTACAGGGTAGGGTGAGGTACAATGACATGAGTATTATAGCTGATGAGCCTAAGGCACACCCCAACGCCTGTCAGTCTCTGCAGGGTGGTGGTGGGGTTGGATTCAGTTCAGTACTTCACTGCCACTCCTATTATGCATCTCTGACTCCTGCACTACCAATGCCAATGCCAGCAAAACAGCATTCGGCATTGACAAATGCTTGTTACTTACAGTGGCACCCACCAGGATGCAGCACAATACTGCAAAACTCTGCAGTAGACTTACAGCAGGAAGCAAGCCAATTTCAGTAGCAGTGAATCCCTTTAGTGGTGAAGTAATCTGAGGCACTGCATTGAATCCTGACGGACTCCACTGTATTTAAAGGGACACTGTCAGTTTTTTTATCACATTTTTCTTATAATGGCATCCTGCTCCTTCTTGCCTCCTGCAGTGGCATAGATATTTATTTTATTTATTTATTTATTAGAACATCAGTTTAACAACCTTTGAGCCAGAGGCTCATTTACAAAGGTACCTCGTCACAGTGAGGACAAAACAGTGCAAGAAACAAGCATCAAGGCAGACAAAAGATCGGAGTACATTTAGGAATCAGCCAAAAATACAGGCATTTGTCAAACACAGTATGCAACAGGCTTACATGTGCGCTTTACAGAGTAGACAATATACAGTAGTTACATGGAGATTGATTCAGTGGGCAGATAAAGGTAAGGCTGGGTGGAAGACATCAGAAGAGGAGTGTGGGGACGATAGTGCGCTTACAGAGTAGACAATATACAGTAGTTACATGGAGATTGATTCAGTGAGCAGATAAAGGTAAGGCTGGGTGGGAGGTATCAGAAGAGGAGAGTGGGGAAGATAGTGCGCTTACAGAGTAGACAATATACAGTAGTTACATGGAGATTGATTCAGTGGGCAGATAAAGGTAAGGCTGGGTTGGAGACATCAGAAGAGGAGAGTGGGGAAGATAGTGCGCTTACAGAGTAGACAATATACAGTAGTTACATGGAGATTGATTCAATGGGCAGATAAAGGTGAGGCTGGGCGGGAGACATCAGACGAGGAGTGTGGGGATGATAGTAGCAAGTAACGGTAGAGCTGGACAGAAGGTCAGAGAGCGGCTCAGTGAGCCTTGTCTGGAAGGATAGGAGGAGGCTTAGAGGCAGGTACAGCTGAGTGTTGAGAGCAGGTGATTTCTAAGACTAGTTTTGAAATACGATAACGAGGCGTCATCAGTGACTCCGGAGGGGAGGGCGTTATACCAACAGGGGGCTCTGTAGGGGTAAGCCCTTTGACCTTGCGAGGTTCTCGCCCTCGGTATAACCAGTGCAGTTTTGTGGGATGTGCGGGTATGCACTGTAGGGTTTGCACGGTGGATAGTGGTTGACAGACCCGGTGGGGATAGCCCAAGGAGTGATTTTTTTGTTAGGAGGCAGGTTTGGTATTTGAGGCACTCATCAAGGTTGAGTAGATTAGCCATGGTGTACAGACGGCAAGTGTGGGTTAGACTAGGAGCCCCAGTTATGAGCCTGCAGGCCTTGTTTAAGGTGAGGCGGATCTTGTGCAGGGCAGTCTGGTCTGCTGCATCATACACAGGTAGGCCATAGTCTACCAGAGATAGAACAGAGGATGTGACAGCAAGTCGGAGGCATCCGTGGGGAGGCAGTTTTATGACGATAGAGGATACCCAGCTGAGTGTTAGAGGCTCAGGAGGCAGAGATGTGGGCATGAAAAGAGAGGGCAGGGTCAAAGGTTATACCTAGGTATTTATAAGAGTGAACTAGCTCAATGGGGTGTTTAGAGGTAGTGGACTGTGAGAGAGGATAGTTACTGGGTTTATTTTGGGGTGGGCAAAGAGCATGGTTTTGGTTTTCTTTAGATTAATTACGAGCCTGTGCTCAGTAAACCAGGCTTCTTGTATCATTGTAGGATTCCTGCAGAGAATCCTGAAGTGAGATGGATTACGGTCGGAGGCAAAGAGTACAGCATCATCTGGCAGAAGAAGGATTTTACCAGTACATGCACTGGGCAGGGAGTTGAGAAAAGGGAAAAGAGCAAGGGTTCAAGAATGGAGCCCTGAGGGACTCCAGAGCAGATAGGGCAGGTGCTGGAAAGTTTCCTGTCGATTAAGACGCCAGAGAGCGGGCCGACAAGTAGCTGGAGCACCAGAAAACAGGCCCAGTGGCAAAGCCTAAGTGACTAAGGGTAGTTAGCAGGAGGGGTGGGAGACAGTATCAAAGGCTTTGATAAGTCAATGAACACTGCACCTGCTAGGAGCCAGAGTCCAGTGAGGGTGAAGAAAGTTAGAGAACTCCAGGAGGGCAGTATTGGTGCTGTGGCCTGCTCTGAAACCATGTTGTTCTGGGTAGAGGATGCTATATTTATTGAGGTATTCAGAGATTTGAGTGGCCATAATTTTTTCTAAGGCCTTAGAGAGAGGAGAGAGGATTGAGATAGGTCGATAATTGCTAGGGAAGGTCCTCTCACCACCCTTGTGTATTGGGGTGACAGTAGCTATCTTCCAGACAGAGTGGAATTGCCCTAGGCAGAGGGATTTGTTAAAGAGGCTGGTGATTGGTGAGATAACCAGATCCAGAACCTGATGGACAAGACTGGGATCAAGGGAGTCATTGCCAATTGTGTTACTCTTTAAGGCCTTGAGTAGGTAAGGTCTGACTTCCTGGGCAGTGACTCGGCGCAGGTAGAACAAGGGGTGTGGGAGAATAGGGGCAGACCTGGAGAGAGGGGGAGCGAAGAAATTATCAGGGAGCACTGGGCTAAGGTCTGTGAAAGATTTGTTGAGGTGGTTGGCAATAAGGACAGGGTCTGAAGAGACCGAACCAATGTCATTTATGAAGACATGAGAGAGGACTGGTCCCACACATCTGGTCACCACACTGTATTAAATTCAGCCTGGGAGTGGGTCCCAAGGTGGCAAACTGGGTCAGAGATTGGTTCAGGGATAGAACACAGAGGGTGGTGGTAAACAGAGTTAATTCCGAGAAGAGAAGTGTAACCAGTGGGGTGCCACAAGGATCGGTTCTGGGACCAGTCCTCTCTCATGTCTTCATAAATGACATTGCAGAGGGGCTGGAAGGGAAGGCATGCCTCTTTGCAGACTACACTAAGCTTTGTAACAGGGCTGACACTTCAAGGGTGTGTGGAAAAATGAGGAGGGACTTAAGTAGGATTGAGGAGTGGTCAAGAATGTGGCAGTTGATGTTCAAAAAATTAATACAAAAAATGTAAAATCATGCAATTGGGGCACAGAAACCCAGGGAAGGAGCATGTGATGGGGGGGAGGTACTGAAGACCACCAAACAGGAAAGGAACATAAAAACATAGAAGTTGATGGCAGATAAGGACCACAAGGCCCATTCAGTCTGCCCATTTCTTTTTCTACCTTATGAATATGCCATTGGCCTTTGCTCTGTCAATGGCCTATCTAGTCATACTCCTCTGTATTGCTGCCTTATGCCTATCCCATGCCTGTCTGAAGCCCTGCACTGTATTCATATCCACCACTTCCTGAGGTAGACTGTTTCATGCATTCACCACCCTTTCTGAGAAAAAGAACGTCCTCACATTCCCCCTTACTCGTCCTCCCTCTAATCTCATGTGCTGTCCTCTTGTCCTACTATTTTTCTTATATTGAAACATGTTAGACTCTTTCACCTTGTTAAAGCACTTCAGGTGTTCGATCATATCACGACTCTCCCTCCTTTGCTCTAGGGTATACATATTGAGCTCCTTTAATCTGCCTTCATATATTTTCTGTTGCAGTCCCTGCACCATTTTGGTTGCCCTTCTCTGGACTGCCTCAATTTGGTTAATGTCCTTGTGAAGGTGTCGCCTCCAGTACTGTACGCAGTACTACAGATGGGACCTAACCAGTGCCTTGTAAAGAGGAATTATTACCTCCCTCTTCTGACTTGTGATACCCCTACTAATACACCCCAACATCCCCCTAGCCTTGCTTACTGCTTAGTGGTCTGCTTGGATGATTTCAGGTCATCAGTGATGATGATGATGCCCAAGTCTCTTTCATCCATTGTGACTGCAAGCAAGTCCCCTCCCAGCCTATAGGTGGCTTCAGGGTTTCTCTTCCTTGTGTGTATAATCTTGTATTTCTTTGCCAGTCTTCCAACCATTTTGCCAGTTTATCCAGATCGCTTCCCATTCTGCCCACCCCATCCGGATCATCTACTCTGTTGTAGATCTTGGTGCCATCTGCAACAGACAAACCTTACCCTCCAGTCCACCTGCAATGTCGCTGATAAAGATATTGAAGAGGACTGGCCCAGGACTGTTTCCTGAGGTACCCTATTTGTGACAGCTGTACTGTTCATTAGAAAGTGCGCACAAATGACAATGTTGAAATCCGGAGTAAAAATATGAAACATTCTCTATGTTATGACTTTGCATGGACACTGTGCAACACACGCTTGTAACATAGTCATTTTGTAGAATTTTGTCACCAGATTTTCAACATAGGCATTTTGGGACCTCTGCTCATAAGCAGTGTTACTGTGATTTTCTTACTCTGTCCTAAACATTGTTTTCCTACAGCAACTGCTCCATTGCACACCAGATATGCGAAAACACATTTCAGGCAGGATGTGGAAAATTACAACTGTACTGTTCATAGGAGGTGTGAAAAAATGGCAATGTGAAAATCTGGAGTAAAATTATTAAATGTTTCTCGAAGTTACAAGTGTGCATGGAAACTGTTCAATGCACTCTCGTAACATGGTCATTTTTTAAAATTGTTTCACCAGATTTGCAACATAAGTTTTTTGGGAGCTCACCTCATGGACAGTGACACTGTTGTTTCGTTAATCAGTCCCAAAAGGTGATTCTGCAAAGTGATCGTGAAAACACCTGTCAGGACCAAATAATGAGATGACAGTGACTGAATTCATGAGGTGGGGTCCCAAAAACACCATGTTGAAAATTTTGAGCCAAAATTCACAAAAGTGGCCAAGTTATGCAAAAAAGTTGAAAAATACCTATTCATAACACTATACAGCTTACCGGCATTTCTTTAGTTTGTGATCAGCTTTGAAGAGTACAGACGTGTTCCCAGTCCACTGAAGACTGTCGTGCCAGGCTCCAGAGGTAAGGGCGGGTGAGCGGGAGTGGTGGGTGGGCACGGGTTAGGGGTGGGTCACTGACACATTGAGGGACTGTTTTCTGTTTTCAGGGAAAACAAACAAAAAACATAAAGACAATGTGGGTCTGCTTTCTTTTATAGGTGTTTCTGGCACATTGGGATGGCCCCAGTGTGCCACCTGTATTTTTGGGGAGTTGGACTGAAGCCGACAGGGATTGTGCCCTCTGTCGGCACAGAAATGTGTCTCTGTTTTGGGGGTCGCATAATGCTGAGGGGGATTTGGCACCCCATCAGAAAATTTAACTAGGAAGAGGGCATGCTGACAGGGGGAATGGACACTACAACTTTGACTTGTTGGAAAGTGTGAGAGATGGACAGCACAGTGTTACTGAAATGCTACACCAGAGAAGGCACGCCCTACAATGAGGGGGGAGCTCCCTCATTGCAGTGGTGAAATCATTTCAAGTTGGTGGCACACTTTTGCACAGCATGCAATTTAATTTGTGACACAGAGCCCAGCCCAAAAAAGCAGTGGCGCAACTGGCCACAACATGACCGCACCTCCAAAACCTGCTATTCCAAGCTACCCCAATATGTTGCTTTTGCATGCACAAGACAACATAAAAAATTAAATAATCCAGCACTCCAGACTCCAAAGAAATTTAGGGAGAGTAATTTAATTTTTTTTAAATAAATGATAAAATAATTACAATTGTAAGCAATATGAAATATAAACACTCGTGAACAGTGCCATTATCATTTTGTTCACATGTCCAGAAAGGTGATTTTGCAGCACAAACACACAATACTGCACTACAGGTGTGAAAATACATTTTGGGCAGGTTGTGGAAAATGGCAGTGTTTTGAAGAAGGTGTGCAAAAACGGCAATGTTGAAAATGTGGAGTGAAAATATCAAAAATTGGTGAAATTAGGGGCGTGCGTAGAAACTGCGAATGCATGCTCATAATGTAGTCTTTTTTGAATGCCACTCAAATTTGCAACATGGGCTTTTTGGGTCCCAACCTAATGAACAGTGGCACTGTCATTTCATGAATCAGTCCTGAAAGGTGATTCTGTGCAGCGACTACAAAATCATCTTTCTGGACTGAGTAACAAAATTACAGTGACAGTTTTCACCAGCTGAGGTCCCAAGAACCCAATGTTGAAAATTTGGGGCAAAAATTCCAAAACATGGCTGAGATTAGTATAAGTTGAAAACCCCATTGAATGGCATTATAGCACGCTTACCTTTGATTCTTCAGTTTGCGGTTTAGCTTTGAAGAGTGCAGACGTGTCCCGGGCCAGAGCAGATGACAGCACTGACCTCTGGAGGTAACTACAGGGTAAAGGTGTGTGTGTGTGTGTGTGTGTGTGTGTTTAGGGAGGTGGGTGCTCAGTGGAAGAGTGGGGATGGGGAGGGGGACTGGAATGACAACGAGGGATTGTTTTCTTTTTACAGGAAAAACATTTGGGCACACTTTGATGGGCTCCCAGTGTACGAATGACTGTGGGGTTGTACATAATGTTGATATGGAGATTGGGCACCCTGATGTCAATGGTGGTGGGGAGAAAAAGTTAGGCACACTGGGGTAGGCTTCCAATGTGCCGCATGACTTGGGGGGTGAACATAATGGTGATTGGGCACCTAGATGTCGGTGGATAAAAGCAAAATCTTTGGGCACACTGGGGTGGGCTCCCAGTGTGCCACATGAGTTTGGGGGGGCACAGAATGCCGCAGAGCTGGTGGTGGCTGACACAGGAATTGGGCACCCTGATGTCGGTGGGCAAAAGTAAAAACTTTGGGTACACTAGGGTGGGCTCCCAGTGTGCCACATGAGTTTTGGGGCACTGAACGCCGCGGTGCTGGCAGCAGCAATGCAACTGCGCATGCAATGCAACTGTGCATGCATGTCACTCATACATGCACAGTTGCAATGAATGGCATTTTGCCATACATGACAATGCCAGCAGAACTGCACATGCACACAGCTCACGCATGCGCAGTTCATGCCACCGGAATGCGTAAGTAACAGCTGAAATACTGTGGCTGTTATTCCGTAGCGGCCTATCGTGGTGGAGGAGTTCAAGCTCCATTGGGCTTTCAGAAGGATACTTCCAAAACTCCAATGAAAGGTTCCATGATTGGTCATTTTTTAGAGCTACAGAGCGATCACAATAATGCTGTAGGCTCTGCCCAGAGCCCTAAAAACAGCTACTAGAGAGGCATAAGTAATAACATACAAAACATGTTCTAAAACACTTTTATATCTATGGCGCCATAGTTTTCACTGTCTTTAACCCTGATGATTATTGATAAATGCATATAAAGTCTGAATTTTACATATTGCAAAAACATAACACATTATTTGTTTAAATCATGAATGCAGTATTGGAAATAATATTTTTATATCTATATGAATGAATTGCTTTCTGTGTTTGAAATTCCATTTGTGCTACATGTTCTTAAAAGAACTAAATTATTCACCATCACTAGAGCACATCATTACCATAATTAATCATGTATATGAGACTGCCATTCCATCCTGTCATTAAAACCTGAAGGTCTCCGAGTTTCAAGTTTAAAAACCCACATGGAGTTTTTTTTTATCTAATTCAAGGTTTCTAGCCCTACCCTTCACTCTATATAGTGCTCGATCTATAGCCATATAGTTGATTTTGTGTGTCTGAATGTTCACGAAGTCTGACAAATGTTTATCTACTGGATGTTCTATATTTCTCTTTTTAAAATAGGTACAACATTTCCCAGCAGCTGATTGGCTGAGAACCCCTTTTACCCATGTCCTTATCAGAACATAACCTTACAACCGGCACTAATTGTGCCAGGCAGAGCCACATCACAAAAATATATCACTGTGCCATCTTACAGTCACGGCAACCTGGCATCAATAACAGAGTGAAGCTTCCTGCTCTTTTTCCATGTGCTGCCCGCCACCACCCCACTCTCCTGCCCACGCTGCTGCTCTCACCCCTTCGATACCGCAACATAATAGAAGTGCCATTCAAAATCCTGACACACAACTGAAAATCAAATACCGTTTTTTCCCTGTGTTAAACAGATGTGAAATACCTCCTTGAAATGAAACTGGCCACCACAACCACTGAAACAGGAAGCGTTTGGTGCAGATGGATTTCACTACTTGCTCGCTGTCTCATTCCCCCACCCTCTGCACTCTTGATTCCTCAAAAATAAAATAACAGTCAGAGCTGGTGGCTTTCACTAATACAACTAAACGGCAGCTTACCAGGGACATAGTTGCGTTCTTGAAAACAATCTGTCTGCATCTCAAGCAGACCACCAAGGAAGCAGTGCAGTAGCGGGGGAATATGTACTTGCCTGACATTTACTGATTTAATACAGTCGGGAGGGGGCAGTGTGGCACAGCAGGCACAGTACAGGGGAGGGAACTGCACTACTTTTGGTGTATATTTCTCAAGTACCACTGCCCTCTAGTGGTGAGCATAAACATCTACATTATAAAATGTACAAAGTAAACACACAGTGCATGGACTATTTTCTATTTTTTTTATTATTATTTCACTTCTTACCTAATATTATTTAATTTTGCATAAATCTATTTTAATGTTTGAATTTTCACATGGAACCAATTTTATAGGCACAAAAAGATAGTCTGAGGTGTGGGTTATGGCCTGATAAGAGCACTTTCCAGGTGCTAAAGGCACTCGGCACACCAGAAGCGAACTCTTATCAAGCTATAATCGACACCTCATTGTGTATTACTGCTGGCTTGTATTGCACTGTAGTGCTCCTGTATTCTCTCTTTGAGACATCATGTGGTCTGTCCCATATAAACCTTGCAACAGGAGCACCACAGGGCATTTACCACAAACTTGGTTGAACAGGTCATAAAGCTATTAATTTTGACTTCTCTAATACCCAAGTTACTTGAGTTTACAAAGTAGTTATAACAACAGAGGTTTGAAAAGCACCAATGAACTTTAGGATGTGAGGTTGCTGCGATGGTGTAGTGGTTAGGGGTTCGATACTGACCAAGAGCAGGGAATAGAGGTGCAGTTAGCAGTGAAGAAAGAGAGTGGTGGTGGGGGAGTAGAGCTAGGCAGGTAGAACAAGTGGTAGGGAGAGGAAAGGATGTAATATGGAGAGGGAAGGGAACAGTGACTCCTAGTGGTGGCAAAGTATAACTTGCTAATGGGAATCTGGGGTGTTAGAAGGCAGCGTGAATGAGGTCACATGACCAATGTGACCTATAAATTAAGAGCCAGACCGGGGTGGGTGGAGTGTTGATAGGCTAGCACAGTTCATATGCACAGCCCAACTTCCAGCTCACAGAAGAGTTTTCTACACACCTCTCTCAACCTTTTATCACCTAAATGTGTGACAACTGGACAAAATGTGTGGCAAATCATCAAACATGATGCTGCAAGCTCAGAACACTATGGAAATAAGTGTTCGAACTCCCCTCTAACGTCTCCTCCATCTCCAAATTAGGACCTTTCAAGTCAGCCTTCAAAGAGCACATTCTCACTTCACGGTGCTGCCAATGTACCAGCTAATGCCGGGTCATCTATCTATCATCCTACAGGACCACTCTGCCACTGAGCTCCTACTGATAGGGCTACCAAACATTATCTAGTAACAATGCCTCCTTTGGCTGCACTCACAAGATATCTGTCTACTTCTCTACTCCACTGTAAAGTGTACAGTGTCAGTGGCTCAGTAGGTAGCATGTGCGCCTCTGAGGCTGGGAGATCAGAGGGCTGTGGGTTCAGTTCCCACATCTGGAACTTGGGTTAATATCCCAATACTGACACTTTAGTGCAGCATGAGAGGGGTGCTGCACTTCTGAGGTGTTGTCTTCCAGATGAGATGTTAACCGAGTTCCCATCTGCCTGGATTGGTGGTAGTTCAGGTGGATGTTAAAGATCCCATGGCACTTATCGAAAAGAGCAGGGGAATTTCCCTGTTGTCCTGGCCAAATTTCCCTCATTCACTAAAAATACCACCAACAGCTTAATCTGGTTCAAGGTCAGTTGGCATTCATCTGTATCCCCCTTCCCCAGGTCGTGCCTGAAAATAGGCAGGATTTGTCTACTGTACTTACCCCATCCAGGGGCGCAACTATAAGGGAGCAAGGGATGCAGTGGCACCCAGGCCCATGAGGTTTAAGGGGCCCAAATCATAATTTTGACGTTTATTTAAAACTAGGGAGGGGCCCTGTAACATCGCCATGCACCCAGGCCCTCTGGGAATCTGCCATACTACTGACCTGGTCAACAACAACTAAATAAAAGTATCAAACCTGTTCTTCTATCGGCAAACTTATTGTTCTCTTGAAAACTGTAAAATACCATGGCTTGGAGGGACAGGAAGCGCATCCTGAGGATCACGAGAACAGCTGCATGGGAGTCTGAGCTGGACGTCATTGTCCACCTAGGGACAAATGACTTGGCTCAATATGAGATTAGAGCAGTGCAGAAGGACTATGTAGAACTGGGGAGGGGCCTAAGACAAGTAGCACACACAATATCCTTCTCAGAGGTGCTGCCTGTCAATGGCATGAGTGAGGCAAGGGTACTTTGCACCATGCAGTTTAATGAATGGTTGAAAAAATGGTGTGGAGCACAGTGGTTTGGCTTCATTGGCGACTGGGGTTCCATCTGGAGGGACACCAGCCTATACTGGCAGGATGGTCTGCATCTGTCCAGGAAGGGAACAAGTCTTTTGAGCAATCGGTTTAAATGCTTCATTGGCAAGCTTTTAAACTAGTCAAGGGGGAGGCACTGATAAGCAGCAGAAAAATCCCAGCCTCTTTCTACAAAACAGGGTACTAAATTAGAAAAAGACCAAGGTAGAAAGGTCAGTGGGGGATGCTGCAACTGAAGGTAAAGCCAGCAAAAAATGGAAAGCAATGAGTACCAATGCCCATAGTCTGAGTAACAAGCTTCCTGAATTAGTGGCCTTGATGGAGGAGGAACATCTGGATATCGTGGCAGTCACAGAAACATGGTTCACACAAAACCATGACTGGGACGTAAACATACCAGGATACACTATCTACAGGAGGGACAGTGAGGGTAATAGAGGAGGAGGAGTAGCTCTTTACATAAGGGAAGGAATCAAAGCAGCAGAACAAAAGGAAAACAGGTAGAAGAAGAAGCACTGTGGGAATTTGGAGACCGGCAATGGCACCACAATCCGCATAGTAGGGTTAGACACAGGCTTCTCAGGGGAGGAAATGGACAAGGAAATGATAGAAAGTATACTTAGTAAGGCAGAAAGGGAGAGATTGCTGATGGGCGATCTGAATATGCCAGATGTTAACTGGAGTGCAGTTGCAGCAGCCACTTCAAGAGTGGGGTTATTCTAGATGCCCTACAGGGGCATGCCTTAGACAACTAGTATTGGAGCCCACTCGAGAGGAAGCACCTTAGACCTGGTTCTCTCAAATGGAGATGAAGAGAGGATCACAGATGTAGAAGTGGGTAGCCATCTGGGAACTAGCGACCATCGAACAGTATGGTTCACAACAAACACAGCAATAGAGCTGCCACACAAAGGCAAAGGTACTGGATTTTAGGAGGGCTGATTTTGCTAAAATGGGTGAGTGCCTAAGGAATGCACTCAGCAAATGGGCAGGAAGGAGGGGTGGAAGAACAATGGGAATAATAAAACTGCCATCACAGAGGTAACAAGCCTTGTGTGAAGCAAATAAACAAAACTAAACGATGTAAGAAACCACTATGGTTCTCAAAGGAAGTGGCAGTGAAGGTTCAAGAGAAAAAGAAAGCTTTCAGGAAGTGCAAGGAATCACAGAAGAAGCAGGACAGAGAACTGTATCAGTTAAAGCAAAAGGAAGCTGGGAAGGCAGTCAGAACAGCAAAGGCCCAAACTAAGGAAAAGATAGCCAACTCAGTTAAGAAGGAGGAAAAACCTTTATAGGTACATCAGGAGCAAGGAAGACCAAGGGATAGTGAGGCTTAATGGGGGTGGGCAGAGGGTGACTGCGAAAGGCAGAGATACTAAACAAGTATTTTTGCTCACTATTTACAAAGGAAGAGGGGAGGTACCTAAAACAAACAGTAGAAACACCTGGATACAGAAGTTGATACCAGCCCATTTACAGAAGAAAGGGTTCTGAAAGAACTCTTAAAACTGAAGGTGGACAAAGCAATTGGGCCTGATGGGATTCATCCCAGAATTCTAAAAGAACGAAGGGTGGAATTAGTGATACCACTGACTACCCTGTTTAACAAATCATGGGAGGATGCGGTGGTACCCGAGGACTGGAGGAGGGCAGATGTGATTCCCCTTCACAAAAGTGGGAGTAAGGCAGAAGCAGGAAACTACAGACCTGTTAGTTTAACCTCAGTGGTGGGGAAAATGATGGAATCACTTCTGAACGAAAGAATTGTCGAATATCTAGAGGCCAGAGAGGCACAGGACCCTAGGCAGCATGGATTCACAGCGGGAAGGTCATGCCAGACAAATCTGATAGATTTCTTTGACTGGACGACCAAAGTGGTAGATCAGGGAGGGGCTGTGGACATGGCCTACCTAGACTTTAGCAAGGCATTTGACACAGTCCCACACAAAAGATTAATATACAAGTTAGCTAGCCTGGGAGTGGGTCCCAAGATGACAGCCTGGGTAAAAAATTGGCTGGAGAATAGGACACAGAGGTAATAGTAAATGGAGTCCACTCTGAAGAAAGGGGTTACTAGTGGGGTACCGCAGGGTTCAGTATTAGGACCGGTCCTCTTCAATGTCTTTATAAGCGACATTGCAGAGGGACTGGAAGGAAAAGTATGTCTCTTTGCAGATGACACAAAGATCTGCAACAGAGTTGATGCACAAGGTGGGGTGGAAAGGATGAAAAGGGACTTGGCAAGGTTAGAGGAATGGTCAAATGTATGGCAGCTTAGATTCAATGCTAAGAAGTGCAAGGTAATGCACCTGGGAAACAAAAAACCCAGCGGAAGAGTACACAATGGGGGGTGAGATACTAACAACAACAAAAATGGAAAGGGACCTGGGGGTAGTCATATCAGATGACCTAAAGGTGGACAAGCAATGTAAGAGGGCAGCAAGGAGGGCTGGGGGGATACTGGGATGCATAGGGAGAGGCATCACCAGTAGAAAACAGGAAGTTATTATCCCTCTGTACAGACAGCTGGTCAGACCCCATCTGGAGTACTGTGTGCAGTTCTGGAGACCCAGTCTTTGCAGAGACATAGACAGGATGGAAGCTATCCAGAGGAGGGCAACTAAAATGGTGCAGGGTCTGCACCAGAAGACATATGAAGAGAGACTTAAGGAGCTTAATATGTATAGTCTTGAGGAAAGGAGGGAGAGGGGGGACATGATAGAAACTTTCAAGTACCTCAAGGGAATCAACAAAGTCCAAGAGGGTAGCATCTTTCAAAAAGAGGTGTGCAAGAACAAGGGGCACAATTTGAAGATAGAGGGAGCAGCTCAGAGGTAATTTAAGGAGTATTTTTCACAGAGAGGGTTGTGGATGCATGGAATAGCCTTCGGAGAAGGTCGTGGAGTCAAAAACAGAGGTGGAATTCAAGCATGCATGGGACAGTCATAAGGCAATTCTAGGGGGTTGGGGTAGAAAGAAGTAGGCTGCTGGTTAACTAGGATCTGCAGCTTATCCAGCAGGCAGGGAAATGGGCAGACTGGGTGAACCAAGCGGTCCTTATCTGCCGTCAAATTGTATGTTTCTATGTTTCTATACAGCTCTTGGCAACACGTTCAATGTATAGTTGATCTTGATGCTGCCATTCTGTATAACTGAAAACCTTTAGCTGCCATTCTATGCTATATGTATTAAGTGTTTGTATTTGTTTTTCTGATGCGGAACCTTTGTAAATGAGTCCCTGACTCAAAGGTTGTAATCCTAAAGTCTGTTAAATAAATAAAGAAGTGCTCTAATATTTATAATGTTTGCCAATAACCTAGCATCTTATATTATTATACGTCTGCTTAAAAGTCTCAGTGGTCAGTGCGGAATGTTACCTTCTCAATGTGGGACAGAGGGTTTCTGAGGGGTTAAATGAGTGACGTCCCTCGTAATGTGTGACAGTTAAGAGGTATGATTTTCAAATGGTCCTGTTCAGCTACCTGCAGCCTGCTGTTCTTTGAAGCTCTGCCCGCATTTCTGTGTGTGTGGGAAGAGTCCGGGTAAACTGCAAAATGGAGCCTGTGAAAGGAAAGAGATTAAATCATTAACTGGCCAAACTGGAAATGCAGGGAGGATCTTAAGCAAACAATGTGGGTGGGGGGCAGGGTTATACTGCATTTGTGTGGGGAGATAGAATCAGGAAAGCAGTAGAACTACAGAAAAGTAAGGAATATGAGAAACTAAATTAAAGTAAAATGCTAGCTGCGTAAAACCCCTAGAGCTGGAATACAGCACCTTGAAGCTCAAACTGAATCTCTATGGAATGCAGTAGACAGCTCCTCAGTCAGCAGGAGATAAAAAACAATGTATAACAGTGTGAGGATTAAAAAGACAAATACCCCCAGTACAATGCACTACAGAAGCTCTACAATAATTGCAGCACAGTCCAGATGCACAGCCCAATGTTCAATTCACAGAAGAGTTTTCAAATGGTCCTGATCAGCTACCTGCAGTCTGTTGCTCTGTGAAGCTCCGCCAGTGTTTCTGTGTGTGTGGAGAGTGCAGTAAACTGCAAAAATAAAAAATAAATAAATAAATAAGCTTAAAGAGCAGCTGACAACTTCAGGAGAACTTTAGCAAAACATAATATTTAGATAAAGTTCAGCTTGTATTTCACATAGTTCTTTATTCCTCCTCCCCATTATTTATTGCTGAGGTCATCTGCATGAGAACAGGCTTTTTGCTCTTGAAGAGTTCATCTATTTCTGTTGTTGTCTCCGTACTACCCGAGGTCATAATGCACTGCTTATCATAGTTACTCTCATGGCAACAGATTGTGATGTCACAACAGAGCATTATGACTTAAAGTAGGGAGTAAGCAACAGAGGCACATAAACGTTAAAGTAACTGTAAGGGATAAAAATCATGTATTCGTGTATAAGCAATGTTTCGCCATTTAATAAAGCATGTTCTTGCTCAGATCATATGTGTGTGTGTGGTGTGTGGGTGTGTGTGTGCCTGTGTGTGTGTGTGTGTGTGTGAGAGTGTGGGTGTCAGTGTGTGTATGGGTGTGTGTGTGTGTGTGTGTGTATGTCTGTGTGCCAGTGTGTGTCAGTATGTGTCAGTGAGTGTGTGCATGTGTGTGTACTAGTGTGTGTGTGTGTGTGTGTGTGTATGTGTCTGTGAGGGTCTGTGTGTGTCAGTGAGTGTGTGTGTTAGTGTCAGTGTGTTTGTGTGTGTGCGCGTGTGTGTTTGTGCCAGTGTGTGTGTGTCAGTATGTGTCAGTGAGTCTGTGTGTGTGTGTGTGTGTGTGTGTATCAGTGTGTATGTGTCAGTGTGTGTGTGTGTGTGTGTGTGTGTGTGTGTGTCTGTGTGTATGTGTGTTTCAATTTATTTTCACGTCACCATGTTTACTATACTTTAGCTCACATCCCAGCTGGATCACATTGCCCATAATTGTTGGTTTAAAAAGTGTATGTGTGTGAGTCAGGTGTGTGTGTGTTAGTGTCAGTGTGTTTGTGTGTGTGTGTGTGTGTGTGTGTGCGCGTGTGCCAGTGTGTGTGTGTCAGTATGTGTCAGTGAGTCTGTGTGTGTGTGTATCAGTGTGTATGTGTATATGTCAGTGTGTGTGTGTGTGTGTGTGTGTGTGTGTATGTGTGTGTCAGTGTGTCTGTGTGTGTCTGTGTGTGTGTTTCAATTTATTTTCACGTCACCATGTTCACTATACTTTAGCTCACATCCCAGCTGGATCACATTGCCCATGATTGTTGGTTTAAAAAGTGCGTGTGTGTGTGCGTGTGTGTGTGTGAGTGTGTGTCAATGTGTGGGTGTGTCAGTGAGTGTAAGTGTGTGTGTGTGTGTGGTGGTGTCAGATTGTGTGTGTGTGGGTGGGTGTCAGTGTGTGTGTGTGTCAGTGTGTGTAAGTGTGTATGTGTGTTTTTCAATTTGTTTTCACGTCATCATGTTTACTATACTTTAGCTCACATCCCAGATGGATCACATTGCCCATGATTGTTGGTGAGAAAAGTGTCAGTGAGTGTGTGTGCCAGTGTGTGTGTGTGTTTCAGTTTATTTTGACATCCCAACTGGATCACATTACCTATGATTGTTGGTTTGAAAAGTGTCAGTGAGTGTGTGTGTATGTGGGTGTGTGTCAGTGTGTGTGTGTGTGTCTGTATGTGTGTACCAATGTGTGTGTGTGTGTCAGTGTGTATGTGTGTCAGTGTGTGCGTGTGTCAGTGTGTGTGTATATGTGTGTGTATGTGTGTGTGTGTCAGTATGCCTGTGTGTGTCTGTGTGTCAGTGTGTTTGCATGTATGCATGTGTGTGTATGTGTTTCAATTTATTTTCATGTCACCATGTTTACTATGATTGTTGGTTTGAAAAGTGTGTGTGTGTGTATCAGTGTATGTCTGTGTGTGTGTGGTGTGTGCGTCAGTGTGTATGTGTGTATGTCAGTGTGTATGTGTGTGTCTGTGTTTCAATTTATTTTCATGTCACCATGTTTACTATGATTGTTGGTTTGAAAAGTGTGTGTGTGTGTGTGTGTGTGTGTGTGTGTATGTGTATGTGGCTCACATCCCAACTGGATCACATTGCCCATGATTGTTGGTTTGAAAAGTGTGTGTGTGTGTGTGTGTGTGTGTGTGTAACGGTGTATGTCTGTGTGTGTGTGTGTGTGTGGTGTGTGTGTCAGTGTGTATGTGTGTGTGTGTCAGTGTGTATGTGTGTGTGTTTAAGTGTGTGTCTGTGTGTGTCTGCGTGTGTGTGTGTGTGTCAGTATGTGTGTGCTTCATTTTATTTTCATGTCATCATGTTTACTATACTTTGGTTCATGTTCACTATACTTTGGCTCACAGCCCAGCTGGATCACGTTGTCCATGATTGTTGGTTGGAAAAGTCAGTTCTGCTGCTATAAAAAAACAAGTTATGCCTCTAACTTCAAAACCCCATTGAAATACATTGAATGGCACACCATTTGTTGAGACAGATATTTTGCATCTTTGCATCACACTAATCATGGGGGAGTGCTCAATGCTCTCTCTGTCTCTCTCTCTGCCTCTCTCTCTGTTACTGTACCAGTTGGCATTACTGTCTTGTGCTGTCCCTCTCAAGTGCTACCCGTTGTTAAGATTAATCGTCAGCCACAAAGCATCGCCACATGGTTTACCCCAGCTGCCCTCTTACACTTTCTTTGCAGGATGCAATGCCATGCTTCTCCCTCTCACCCTGGACATAGGAGGGATGTGGACAGGACAGAGAGAGACAGCACGGCACAACACATCATGTCTCCATATTTTCAGAAAGAGAGAGAAACTCTTTGCTTCATGTTACTGGGACGGGTACACGCTGACCGACAGAGTGGTCACAAGTGTTGTAAACTGCTGCTGCTCTCTCTCACTCTCCCACTTTGCCTACAACATACTGCTATGTGCAACAGACAATGGAGGGAGACAAAACAATGCATTTGCCCAGACTGCCTCTTCGCTGTCTCTCTCTCTCTCTCTCACTGACACACTCAATTTTCACAGAAGTGCAGTATTCCACATGTGAGAGAGACAGAGAGGTATACACAATGACAAGCTCCTGTTTGTCTGTCTGTCTTTCTTTCTCTCTCTCTCCCCCTCACTCTCTCTGTTTCTCTTTCTCCTCTCTCTCTCTCCCCCCGCCCCAATGCCCATAGTCTAGGTAAAAAGCCTCCTGAAATGGTGGCCTTGATGGAAGAGGGAAGCCTGGATATCATGGCAGTCACAGAAACATGGTACACAGAGAACCATGACTGGGATGTCAACATACCAGGGTACACGGTCTACAGGAGGGACATACAGGGTAGAAGAGGAGGAGGAGGAGTAGCTCTCTACATATGGGAAGGGATCAAAGCAACAGAACTAAAGGATAAACAGGGAAGAGAGGAGGCTCTGTGAGTCACCCTGGAAACTGGAAATGGTACCACAATCTGCACAGGGGTTGTATACAGACCCCCATCTCAGGGGGAGAAAATGGACAAGGAAATGATACAAGACATCTTTAGGATGGCAGAGAAAGGGAAGATATTGCTGATGGGGGACCTGAATATGCCAGATGTTAACTGGAGTACCTTTGCTACAGCTACATCCAAGAGCAGGGCCATCCTCGATGCCCAACAGGGGGCTTGCCTCAGACAGCTAGTTTTGGAATCCACTCAGGGCGGAACAATCTTAGACCTGGTACTCTCAAATAGGGACAGAGAGAGAGGATCTCAAATCTAGAAGTGGGTAGCCATCTGGGAACAAGTGAATCACCAAACAGTGTGGTTCACAATAAACTTAGCTGTAGAGTTAAGCCAAACAAAAGTGAAGGTACTGGACTTCAGGAGGGCTGAGTTTGTCAAAATGGGAGAGTACCTCAGAAAAGCACTAGCAAACAGGCAAGAAGGTAGGGTAGAGCAACAATGGGGAAACATCAAAACCGCCATCACAAAGACAACAAGCCTTTGTGTGAAGCAAATAAACAAATCAAAACGAAAGAAAAAAACACTATGGTTCTCAAAAGAAGCAGCGGGGAAGGTTAGGGAGAAAAAGGTAGCATTCAGGAAGTATAAGGAAACACAGAAGGAGCAGGACAGAGAACTGTGTGACACATGGCCAGCTGGTTATGATTGTTCTTTGATATTTGTAATATAAAAATGCAGTGTGTGATTTGTCTCCATAAGGCAGCTGTGACATGGGTCCCCCCTCCACCCCAGGTGTTAGTGACAATAACATGATATATTAAACCAGGAGGTCTCTGTAATATAAATAACTTCCTTGAGAAGTTGCATTTTATAGCTTTTCTATGACCTCCTGCCTCTCTCTGAAGTTGGGAAACTAAAACATACGTTTTTTGACTTCAGATAAGCTAATTCCTGTAAAGCTGTATTACACGTAGGTGACAAACTGCAGAGTTGTAAAACCCTTTGATGTTCCTTGGAAAAACAGGAACTGCTCAAGATCAGAGAAAATGTTAATTAAGGAGACATATTGGGAAATGAGTTTTTTGCTGATGTCACCTTATTTAATATACCTCCTGATAGGACATTCTGTTTTGCATATTTTTATATTCAACAAGGGGGAGCTAGATGACATCATAGAAGGGGTGTGTGAGAGAGACACAGTTTAAACTGCATACTGTGGATGAACTGAGTGACATTTCTTTTTGGGCTCTTAAGAAACAAGATCTAACTTAAGCACTGTAAAGAGGTAATACATTATACAGAAACATTAGATAGAAAAAGTCTAACTGTATGTTGGTAGGCATTTGTCTGTAGTTTTCTTTGCTTTTCTTTTAAGTGATTGTATGCTTTTTGATCAAGTGTTATGTGTTTACATTTAACATATTTGTATCCGTTTGTAAGTAAACCTTTTATTCCAAAGACTGCCTGGGTGTGTCTTTGAAGTTCTTTTTTGCATGTGACGTATAGAGGGTTAAGATTGACAAAAACTGTTCAGAGCTTGATGGTGTTACCAAACTGGGAAAAGGTAAGAATATACCTAAGGTCTTTTATAGAGTTTTAAGGGTTCATTTTGGATACCTGGTTATGTGCCCTTAGGCAAAAGATATCTGGCACCCCCCCCCCCGAAGAGCAGATTATCTGAGTCTGTACATTTGGGTATGCTAGAATAAGGTTCACAAATTGAATCCCCCCAGAACTTGAGACTAAAGGTGATTTGGACCCACCAGCAGACAGGAGGGTTACCCAGTTCTGTTACCTGTTCACAATATTGTGCTTGGAGGTTGGTACTATGGGAGAAGAGGGCCTGATCTGCTGAGTGTGTTTGTGACAAAGTGTACCAGTTAAAGCAGAAGAAAGCAGGGAAGGCAGTCAGAATAGCAAAGGCCCAAACCAAGGTAAAGACGGCCAACTCAGTTAAGAAAGGGGATAAAACCTTTTTATAGGTACATTAGAGAGCAAAGAAAGACTAAGGCAGGGATACTGAGGCTGAATAAAGAGGAGGGTGGTTGGACAGAGAGTGACAGTGAAAAAGCAGGGATAATGAACGAATACGCTCAGTATTCACAATGGAAGAGCAGGGGAGAGACCTAATTCAGTCAATAGAAGCATTCTGGATAGATGGGTTGATATTAGTCCTTTCACAGAAGAAAGGGTTCTGAAAAAACTCCTAAAATTGAAGGTGGATAAACCAATGTGGCCTGATGGGATTCACCCCAGAATTCTAAAAGAATTAAGGGAAGAAATAGTAACACCACTGACTACCCTTTTTAATAAATCATGGGAGGATGGTGTGGTGCCTGAGGACTGGAGGAGGGCAGATGTGATTCCCTTTCACAAAAGTGGGAGCAAGACAGAGGTGGGAAACTACAGACTTGTCAGTTTGACCTCAGTGGTAGGGAAAATGATGGAATCACTTCTGAAGGAGAGAATTGTTGAGTACCTAGAGGCCAGTGGGGCACAGGACCCAAGGCAGCATGGATTCACAGCAGGAAGGTCATGTCAGACAAATCTAATTAATTTCTTTGACTGGGTGACCAAAGTAGTAGACCAGGGAGTGTCTGTGGACATGGCCTACCTAGACTTTAGCAAGCCATTTGACACAGTCCCACACAAAAGATTAATACACAAATTAGCCAGCCTGGGAGAGGGTCCCAGGGTGGTAGCCTGGGTAAAACATTGGCTGGACAGCAGGACACAAAGGATAATAGTAAATGGAGTCCACAGTGAAGAAAGGGGGGTTACTAGTGGGGTCCCGTATGGTTCAATACTGGGGCCGATCCTTTTTAATGTCTTTATAAGTGATATTGCAGAGGGACTGGAAGGAAAAGTATGTCTCTTTGCGGATGACACTAAGATCTGCAACAGGATTGAAATGCAAGGTGAGGTGGAAAGGATGAAAAGGGACTTGGCAAGGTTAGAGGAATGGTCAAATGTATGGCAGCTTAGATTCAACGCAAAGAAGTACATAGTAATGTACCTGGCAAACAAAAAGCCAGGGGAACAGTACACAATGGGGGGTGAGATACTGACAACAACAAAAATGGAAAGGGACCTGGGGTTAGTCATATCAGATGACCTAAAGGTGGGCAAGCAATGTGAAAAGGCAGTAAGGAGGGCTGGGGGGATACTGGAATGCATAGGGAGAGACATCACCAGTAGAAAACAGGAAGTTGTCCCTCTGTACAGACAGTTGGTAAGACCACATTTGGAGTACTGTGTATAGTTCTGGAGACCCCATCTCTGCAAAGACATTGACAGAGCGGAGGCTGTCCAGAGAAGGGCAACCAAAATGGTGTAGGGTCTGCGCCAGAAGACATATGAAGAAAGACTAAAGGAGCTTAAGATGTATAGCCTCGAGAAAAGGAGGGAGAGAAGGGACATGATAGAAACTTTCAAATACCTCAAGGGAATCAACAAAGTCCAAGAGGGTAGCATCTTTCAGAAAAAGAGATGTGCAAAAACAAAGGGGCACAATCTGAAAATAGAGGGGTGATGGCTCAGAAGTAATGTGAGGAAATATTTCTTCACAAAGAGGGTTGTAGATGCATGGAACAGCCTTCCTGAGGAGGTCGTAGAGTCAAAGTCAGTGGGGCAATTCAAGATTGCATGGGGCAGACATAAGGCAATTCTGTGGGGGATAGAAAGATGTAGGCAGTTAGTTAACTAATCTGTTAGGTAGGGAAATGGGCAGACTAGGTGGGCCAAACAGTGCTTATCTGCCATCAGATTCTGTGTTTCTATGTTGCTGATTGACCGGATGGGGGCCTCCAGTCACTCCATGTGTCTATACTTCTGAAAAACTCTGTGACCCAGTGAGCAACCATGACTGTTAAAAAACAACAACTTGCATCTGTAACCTACATGTCCCACTCTCTGTCCCTCACCTCACTGTGCTTCAGACTATGCCACCTTCCTCACCCGCATGTCTGGCTCTCAATTGCTGGCAGCATCACAGAAACCATCAACATAGTTATGGTGATGTGGTAAATATTCTGGGTGTCTGAGAACAAACAGTGCAGCCTTCACATTGTCACTCGGTTACCCGAGATCTGCAGGGCAGGTGGGTGGGGAGCCATGCAGAGGGGTTAGGGGACAGTAACCACACAGCGGTGCATGAATAACTATGACAGCATACTGTCACTCTCTGGCAGTGGATCGGACCTCTCACACTTGCACTTTTGCACATATGTGTGACCTGCTGTACTCCAACACTGCAGAGGAGAAGGACATGGGAGGGGGAGCACAGGCTGTCATGACTTGGTGTGTGGAGGGGGTGTTAAACTCAGGGCAGTCTTTCCCAAAATAGAAGTCCTGTGAATGAAGATAGACATGGGGTGGGAGACAAGAATTTACAGAATACACAGGAGTAGCCATCGGGTGGGGGGTTCGAATTATATTTAATGCCAAGGGTTGAAAACATACATCTTTTTTATTCTTCTATGAGTGAAATGATTCATGCATCTCTGTGGACTTCCTGTTCCATTGCTGTGGGTGGAGCTACTTACGCATGAGCTTAGTATCCCACAAGCTCAGTGGATGGGGTTTTCCTAAATTGCTAGGCAGGGATCAGATGTCACTCCTCACTGTTGAGTGGGAGAAGGAATGTGTTGTGTTGCAAGAAGTGGCAGTAAACTGTGCTGAAACGAATTGGTGCTACTGCATTCCACTACCGGTTCTGTAAACTGAAAAGTGCCAGACGCACGGAAAAGAAAGTGGTGCAAGCCTAGGAATGCGTAACCCTTACCACAAGTCTGTGTATTTCTCGGACATAGTGACCGGTGAATACAAGTTCAGTCGTTGACATCTCGAATGCTACTGCATGAAGAGAGGGTAATACTGAATAGTGCTAGCCTGCAAGCATACAGTTCCAATATGGAGAGGTGCAGATTTGACGTTTGTCACCTCACGAGCTTGTTCGTTCTCAAGCTGCTTTTCTATTTCTTCACAAGAGGACTGCAGGGCTCCGCCCACACAGCCCTAAAAATACAGCTCTACAAAAACATTTACATGTACTGCAAGTTAGCAGATGATACTTATCATTACACTTGAATAAAACAACAGTATCTACAGTACACAGATGTTGAGGCAAAGAATTGCAAGCGTTGGGTATGGTATCAGATAAAATGCTTTGACCTTGGGCAGTTTTTGATTTTATAGTCAACACTGAACAGAACTACGTGTTATGTGATATATTTATTTCTTTCTTTATTTATTGCTATTACTTCACCAGGAAAGGCACACTGAGCAACAAGATGCTTACCTCCCAGTGCGACCTGGGGGGGGAGGGGTATACATGGATATGATAACACGCAGGTTATCAAGTAAACAGTTAACAGAAGCAAAAAAAAGCAGCATAAGGATACACGATTGCATGAATAATCTGATGAAGCAAAGCAACTAACAAAAGAAGAGGGTCCCAATCCCTTTCAGATTTTCCAAATAAAAGGAACATCCAAATATGTCATTCATTGTTCTAGGCGGAGCCACTGAAGGTCTTCATACAGTGAGAAGTGATGGGTCACCCTGCAAGCCCCCAGGATAAAATGACACACGCTGTTCAGGAGCAAGGAGACTCTCTAGAGAGAAGAAGCTGTAGCTAAACATATATTTATTTATTTTATTTTATTTTTGACACCCGGGTGAGTGCACTAGACACAAGAGTGACTATTTTCAGACACAACCCGGGAAGTTACAAGAATCGAAGGATAGCAGTACAACAAATGGAAGAGAAGGACAATGTCACAATTGGAAGGTTGGCCTGTAGTTCAGTGAACAAGCAGCCAGCCACTTCCACTTCCTGAGCTATAGAAGCAGTTCCTCTCAGCCTCATTGTGAAGCACTTTTTCTTTGCAGCTAGAAGCTCTGTTGGTCTGTCCTCTGAGCTGGCTGGGGTCTACTCTACCCCCCACACTGTTTCAGTGTGTCTCTGCTGGACTTCGGTGTTTGCTTTCCTGCTTCTGGTTTGTATCTTTCCTCCGGCTGTGTGCTTCCTTGTATTTGCGTGTCTTGTTTTTGGGCCTTGTTCTCTGTTTTCTGTGTTGCTGTGTTTTGGTTTTGTCTTTTGGGGCTTTATTTCTAAGCTCCTAGCATACTGCTACTCAGAGCTCATACTACTGCTTTCAGTTACCTACAACTGCAGCTACTGTTACTGTTTACTCCAATTACTATTGTACCCACTGTTTGTGTTTTTACACTGTTGCTCACCACAGTCAGACTACTACAATGCAACTGCAATCATTATTTGTCTGTTTCAGCTCAACCATAGCCGCTCCATTGTTGCATACTCAATTGTTTTCTCCTAATGCAGGCTTACTTTGACCCTAGCTATGCTGCTCATTTATGCTGTCATTCTACTTGCAGCTTCATTGCACTGCCTGGCAACACCTGCTTTCAGAACATTGTCTCCATGTTTTATTGCAGTTACAACTCTGAGGTCAGCCAACAAAGCTCCTGCTGAGGCTGTTAATATAACTTTATTATTAAATCGTGCCTCATCGCCGAAAATCCTCAGTGTATTTGCCACCTTGATTTGGCTATTCATGTCTGGCTGGCTTGCCCACAATTCAGTGCTGTTTCATTGCTACATGTTATGCAGACTTCGGTGCAGGTCCACCTATCACTACTACCAATTGTTGACCAACGTACAGGTCCATGCTTGCTTACGCTATCATTGCTCATTGCTTATGCAGATCATTGCTTCATGCCTGCTGCCATCCCCTTGGCTTCAGCCTCTAGAATTCTGCTGCACTCAATTCTCCATTCGACCATGCAATGTCTCAGCACTCAATGCTCATTACAATCTCAGCAGGTCGTGCTCATTCAGCTCACCAGCTTTTCAGCTCTCAATCAATTTCTGGGGCATGCCAGACATTCTATTCTGGTGCAGGGTTCCTGCAGCTGATGGTCTCGCTCAGTGTTTAGTCTGCATCTTGAGCATGTCCAACTTGGGGCTGGATCCTTCTCACCTGGCCCATAGCTGGGAATGTCCTCTCCCTGGACTTGGCTTTAGCTGCCTGCTACGCGACAGCAGCTCCTGGTGTAGAATTTAAGACTAGTGGTGAAGGGTGGAAAAAGTTACCTCCTTTGGCTCTAGTGTTCCACTGTAACGGTTAGCTATTGACTTTAGTAGTTTCCATAGCAAGGCACCTTCACCTCATTCTCCCTGTGACTGCCTCTGGTTCACCTGATTTGAGTTAGGGCAGGTAGGCCAGGTGAGTGCCTCAGCAGTCTTTGCTCTTCTCTTGCACCTTGGTTGCACGTATTATTGCAGAGCTTTCTCGGAACCTTCCATGGCATTCCCGCAGGGTTTGAGTGAGAGCCTTCCTCCAAATTGGAATATTTTTAACCTGCCTTTAATTAGGTTTTCCAAATTAGAGCGGCAGGGCCATCACTAAATAAACTATCCCAAGCCTGTAGGGAAGGCGACCTAGGCCTTGGATCCCCAGAGATTTCCTCCTCGTAGGTTTTTTTCTTCTCTCCTCCATTGCCTCAGGTCATAACTGTTAGTTAGCGTAGTAGTGTCCCTTAGTTTCTTTAGGTAGATTCTGCTGTTGGATGGAGATAGAGGATGTCCTGCCATTCCCTCTCTCCTTAAAGGATCCCCTAATTCTGAATGCAAACCATTAGTATTATGCTACTCAAACCTGGGCATTTCATTACATTATCAAACTGAGCATCTCATTACGTTATCAAATTGTCTACGCTTCTCTCCTACTACGTCACAGTTACTGATACTACATCACAGTTACTGCTTGCTCAGATGCTTCATGTTGCCTCATTCTTTTGGGATATGTTTGTACTACATTTCTTTTGAGGATTCCTAAGGTACCTTTAGCCACGGGAATCATCCCAAGTCACCTCTAGGGGTGGAACCCTCTCTGAGGGTTCCTTGCCTTTTGTTCCCCTACAGGCTGGTAATTCCTCTGGAATAGAGAGTGCAAACTTCCAAAACCAAACTAACACAGTTGCACAAGCATAACACTACACTGGCTGCGCAGAACATTGAATTGGAAGGCTGGCCTGTAGTTCAATGAACAAGTAGACAGCCACTCACACTTCCTGAGCTATATAAGCAGTTCCTCTCAGCCTCATTGTGAAACACTTTTTCTTTGCCCCACCATTCTCCCCTCCTCCTCCTCCTCCAGTGGCAGCACTTCTCTCCTTAGGGAGATTCCTAAGGTACCTTTAGCCACTGGAATCATCCTGTGGTACCCCCAGGGGTGGAAACCCCTTTGAGGGTTCCTTGCCTTTCGTGCCCCTACAGGGTGGTAATTCCTCTGGAATAGAGAGTGCGAATGGCCAAAACCAAACTAACACAGTTGCACAAGCATAACACTATACTGGCTGCACAGGACATTGAATTACAACATATTAGATATTCAGTGGTACCAAGTTAACAAAATAGACATAACGTCCATTGCAATGCCATAGAACAGCTGGTATAGAGACACATATAGCATAAAGGAAAGAATAGTCAATGTAAGAAATGATGAAGCCACTAGCAGCCGGTTTAAAAGACTCAGGAGTTAGGCAGTGTGTTTTTATTCTACACAGCAATAAGGCAATCCAGCATGTGCTTTGAGCTGGGATAATGGCACTTCCTGGGTTTTCAAGCATGAAGCCTCTGACCACAAGATTCAACCCATGTGAGGCGTGCTCTTATCCCAGCACAAAGCAGACCCTGGAGTGCCTTATATGCTCAATAAACTAACCCAAACACTAAATAGTGCACCAGTGTCCATGAATCATTCTGAACTATGCACAAACAATAAATGATTCACCTGTGTCCATGAATATTCCAGAATTGCGCACGGGTAATAAATGGTGCGCCTTTGTCCATGAATGTTCCTGAACTGTGCACAAACAGTAAATGGTGCGCCTGTGTCCATGAATGTTCCTGAACTGTGCACAAACAGTAAATGCTGCGCCTGTGTCCATGAATGTTACTAAACTGTGGACAAATGGTAAATGGTGCACCTGTGTCCGTGAATGTTGCTGAACTGTGGACAAACAGTAAATGGGGCACCTGTGTCCATGAATGTTCCTGAAATGTGGACAAACAGTAAATGGTGCGCCTGTGTCCATGTAAGTTCCTGAACTGTGGACAAACAGTAAATGGTGCGCCTGTGTCCATGAATGTTCCTGAACTGTGCTCAAACAGTAAATGGTGCACCTGTGTCCATGAATGTTCCTGAACTGTGGACAAACAGTAAATGGTGTGCCTGTGTCCATGAATGTTCCTGAACTGTGCTCAAACAGCAAATAGTGTGCCTGTGCCCATGAATGTTCCTGAATTGTGGACAAACAGTAAATGGTGTGCCTGTGTCCATGAATGTTCCTGAATTGTGCTCAGACAGTAAATGATGTACCTGTGCCCATGAATGTTCCTGAACTGTGGACAAACAGTAAATGGTACGCCTGTGTCCATGAATGGTCCTGAACTGTGGACAAGCAGCAAATGGTGTGCCCATGCCCATGAATGTTCCTGAACTGTGGACAAACAGTAAATGGTACGCCTGTGTCCATGAATGTTCCTGAACTGTGGACAAACAGTAAATGGTGCGCCAATGCCCATGAATGTTCCTGAACTGTGGACAAACAGTAAATGGTATGCCTGTGCCAAAGAATGTTCCTTAACTATGGACAAATAGAAAATGGTGCATCTGTGCCCATGAATGTTCCTGAATTGTGGACAAACAGTAAATGGTGTACCTGTGTCCATGAATGTTCCTGAACTGTGCTCAAACAGTAAATGGTGTACCTGTGCCCATGAATGTTCCTGAACTGTGGACAAACAGTAAATGGTGCGCCTGTGCCCATGGATGTTCCTGAACTGTGGACAAACAGTAAATGGTGCATCTGTGTCCATGAATGTTCCTGAATTGTGGACAAACAGTAAATGGTGTGCCTGTGTCCATGAATGTTCCTGAACTGTGCTCAAACAGTAAACAGTGTGCCTGTGCCCATGAATGTTCCCGAACAGTGGACAAACAGTAAATGGTGCACCCTGCCCATGGATGTTCCTGAACTGTGGACAAACAGTAAATGGTGTGCCTGTGCCCATGGATGTTCCTGAACTGTGGACAAACAGTAAATAGTGCTGTGTCCATGAATGTTCCTGAACTGTGCTCAAACAGTAAATGGTGCACCTGTGTCCATGAATGTTCCTGAACTGTGGACAAACAGTAAATGGTGTGCCTGTGTCCATGAATGTTCCTGAACTGTGCTCAAACAGTAAATGGTGTGCCTCTGCCCATGAATGTTCCTGAATTGTGGACAAACAGTAAATGGTGTGCCTGTGTCCACGAATGTTCCTGAACTGTGCTCAAACAGTAAATGGTGCGCCCATGCCCATGAATGTTCCTGAACTGTGGACAAACAGTAAATGGTGCACCTGAGCCAATGAATGTTCCTGAACTGTGGACAAACAGTAAATGGTGTGCCTGTGTCCATGAATGTTCCTGAACTGTGGACAAACAGTAAATGGTGTACCTGTGCCCATGAATGTTCCTGAACTGCGGACAAACAGTAAATGGTGCGCCTGTGCCCATGGATGTTCCTGAACTGTGCTCAAACAGTAAACGGTGCATCTGTGTCCATGAATGTTCCTGAATTGTGGACAAACAGTAAACGGTGCGCCTGTGTCCATGAATGTTCCTGAACTGCGGACAAACAGTAAATGGTGCGCCTGTGTCCATGAATGTTCCTGAACTGTGCTCAAACAGTAAATGGTGCGCCTGTGCCCATGGAAGTTCCTGAACCGTGGACAAACAGTAAATGGTGCGCCTGTGTCCATGAATGTTCCTGAACTGTGCTCAAACAGTAAATGGTGCGCCTGTGTCCACGAATGTTCCTGAACTGTGGACAAACAGTAAATGGTTCACCCATGCCCATGAATGTTCCTGAACTGTGGACAAACAGTAAATGGTGTACCTGTGCCAATGAATGTTCCTGAACTGTGGACAAATAGTAAATGGTGCATCTGTGCCCATGAATGTTCCTGAACTGTGGACAAACAGTAAATGGTACACCTGTGTCCATGAATGTTCCTGAACTGTGGACAAACAGTAAATGATGCGCCCATGCCCATGAATGTTCCTGAACTGTGGACAAACAGTAAATGGTGCGCCCATGCCCATGAATGTTCCTGAACTGTGGACAAACAGTAAATGGTGCACCTGTCCCAATGAATGTTCCTGAACTGTGGACAAATAGTAAATGGTGCATCTGTGCCCATGAATGTTCCTGAATTGTGGACAAACAGTAAATGGTGTCCTGTGTCCATGAAAATGTTCCTGAACTGTGGACAAACAGTAAATGGTGCGACCATGCCCATGAATGTTCCTGAACTGTGGACAAACAGTAAATGGTGCGCCTGTGCCAATGAATGTTCCTGAACTGTGGACAAATAGTAAAATGTGCATCTGTGCCCATGAATGTTCCTGAATTGTGGACAAACAGTAAATGGTGTGCCTGTGTCCATGAATGTTCCTGAACTGTGCTCAAACAGTAAACGGTGTACCTGTGCCCATGAATGTTCCTGAACTGTGGACAAACAGTAAATGGTGCACCTGTGCCCATGGATGTTCCTGAACTGTGCTCAAACAGTAAATGGTGCATCTGTGTCCATGAATGTTCCTGAATTGTGGACAAACAGTAAATGGTGTGCCTGTGTCCATGAATGTTCCTGAACTGTGCTCAAACAGTAAACGGTGTGCCTGTGCCCATGAATGTTCCTGAATTGTGGACAAACAGTAAACGGTGCGCCTGTGTCCATGGATGTTCCCGAACTGTGGACAAACAGTAAACGGTGCGCCTGTGTCCATGGATGTTCCTGAACTGTGGACAAACAGTAAACGGTGCGCCTGTGTCCATGGATGTTCCTGAACTGTGCGACAAACAGTAAATGGTGTGCCTGTGCCCATGGATGTTCCTGAACTGTGGACAAACAGTAAATGGTGCGCCTGTGTCCATGAATGTTCCTGAACTGTGCTCAAACAGTAAATGGTGTGCCTGTGCCCATGAATGTTCCTGAATTGTGGACAAACAGTAAATGGTGTGCCTGTGTCCACAAATGTTCCTGAACTGTGCTCAAACAGTAAATGGTTCGCCTGTGCCCATGAATGTTCCTGAACTGTGGACAAACAGTAAATGGTGTGCCTGTGTCCATGAATGTTCCTGAACTGTGGACAAGCAGCAAATGGAGCGCCCATGCCCATGAATGTTCCTGAACTGTGGACAAACAGTAAATGGTGCGCCCGTGCCAATGAATGTTCCTGAACTGTGGACAAATAGTAAATGGAGCATCTGTGCCCATGAATGTTCCTGAACTGTGGAAAAACAGTAAATGGTGCGCCTGTCCCAATGAATGTTCCTGAACTGTGGACACATAGGAAATGGTGCATCTGTGCCCATGAATGTTCCTGAATTGTGGACAAACAGTAAATGGTGTGCCTGTGTCCACGAATGTTCCTGAACTGTGCTCAAACAGTAAATGGTGTACCTGTGCCCATGAATGTTCCTGAATTGTGGACAAACAGTAAATAGTGTGCATGTGTCCATGAATGTTCCTGAACTGTGGACAAACAGTAAATGGTGTGCCTGTGTCCATGAATTTTCCTGAACTGTGCACAAACAGTAAACGGTGTGCCTGTGCCCATGAATGTTCCTGAACTGTGGACAAACAGTAAATGGTGTGCCTGTGCTCATGAATGTTCCTGAACTGTGGACAAACAGTAAACGGTGCGCCTGTGCCCATGGATGTTCCTGAACTGTGGACAAACAGTAAACGATGCGCCTATGCCCATGGATGTTCCTGAACTGTGGACAAACAGTAAACGGTGCGCCTATGCCCATGGATGTTCCTGAACTGTGGACAAACAGTAAACGGTGCGCCTGTGTCCATGAATGTTCTGAACTGTGGACAAACAGTAAATGGTGCGCCTGTGCCCATGGATGTTCCAGAACTGAGGACAAACAGTAAATGGTGCGCCTGTGTCCATGAATGTTCCTGAACTGTGGACAAACAGTAAATGGTGCGACTGTGCCCATGGATGTTCCTGAACTGTGGACAAACAGTAAATGGTGCATCTGTGTACATGAATGTTCCTGAACTGTGCACAAACAGTAAATGCTGCGCCTGTGTCCATGAATGTTCCTGAACTGTGCACAATCAGTAAATGCTGCGCCTGTGTCCATGAATGTTCCACTGTGGCTCAAACAGTAAATGCTGTGCCTGTGTCCATGAATGTTCCTGAACTGTGCTCAAACCGTAAATGGTGCATCTGTGTCCATGAACGTTCCTGAACAGTGGACTAACAGTAAACGGTGCGCCCATGCCCATGAATGTTCCTGAACTGTGGACAAACAGTAAATGGTGCGTCCATGCCCATGAATGTTCCTGAACTGTGGACAAACAGTAAATGGTGCACCTGTAACAATGAATGTTCCTGAACTGTGGACAAATAGTAAATGGTGCATCTGTGCCATGAATGTTCCTGAACTGTGCTCAAACAGTAAATGGTGTGCCTGTGTCCATGAATGTTCCTGAATTGTGGACAAACAGTAAATGGTGTACCTGTGCCCATGAATGTTCCTGAATTGTGGACAAACAGTAAATGGTGTGCCTGTGTCCATGAATGTTCCTGAATTGTGGACAAACAGTAAATGGTGTGCCTGTGTCCATGAATGTTCCTGAATTGTGGACAAACAGTAAATGGTGTGCCTGTGTCCATGAATGTTCCTGAACTGTGGACAAACAGTAAATGGTGCGCCTGTGCCCATGGATGTTCCTGAACTGTGGACAAACAGTAAATGGTGCGCCTGTGCCCATGGATGTTCCTGAACTGTGGACAAACAGTAAATGGTGCGCTTGTGCCCATGGATGTTCCTGAACTGTGGACAAACAGTAAATGGTGTGCCTGTGTCCATGAATGTTCCTGAACTGTGGACAAACAGTAAATGATACGCCTGTGTCCATGAATGTTCCTGAACTGTGGACAAGCAGCAAATGGTGTGCCCATGCCCATGAATGTTCCTGAACTGTGGACAAACAGTAAATGGTGTGCCTGTGCCAATGAATGTTCCTGAACTGTGGACAAATAGTAAATGGTGCATCTGTGCCCATGAATGTTCCTGAATTGTGGACAAACAGTAAATGTTGTACCTGTGTCCATGAATGTTCCTGAACTGTGCTCAAACAGTAAACGGTGTAGCTGTGCTTATGAATGTTCCTGAACTGTGGACAAACAGTAAATGGTGCGCCTGTGCCCATGGATGTTCCTGAACTGTGGACAAACAGTAAATGGTGTGCCTGTGCCCATGGATGTTCCTGAACTGTGGACAAACAGTAAATGGTGCGCCTGTGTCCATGAATGTTCCTGAAATGTGGACAAACAGTAAATGGTGCATCTGTGTCCATGAATGTTCCTGAACTGTGGACAAACAGTAAATGGTGCGCCTGTGTCCATGAATGTTCCTGAACTGTGCTCAAACAGTAAATGGTGCACCTTTGTCCATGAATGTTCCTGAACTGTGGACAAACAGTAAATGGTGTGCCTGTGTCCAATAATGTTCCTGAACTGTGCTCAAACAGTAAATGGTGTGCCTGTGCCCATGAATGTTCCTGAATTGTGGACAAACAGTAAATGGTGTGCCTGTGTCCACGAATGTTCCTGAACTGTGCTCAAACAGTAAATGGTGCGCCCATGCCCATGAATGTTCCTGAACTGTGGACAAACAGTAAATGGTGCACCTGTGCCAATGAATGTTCCTGAACTGTGGACAAATAGTAAATGGTGCATCTGTGCCCATGAATGTTCCTGAACTGTGGACAAACAGTAAATGGTACACCTGTGTCCATGAATGTTCCTGAACTGTGGACAAACAGTAAATGGTGCGCCCATGCCCATGAATGTTCCTGAACTGTGGACAAACAGTAAATGGTGCGCCTATGCCCATGAATGTTCCTGAACTGTGGACAAACAGTAAATGGTGCACCTGTGCCAATGAATGTTCCTGAACTGTGGACAAATAGTAAATGGTGCATCTGTGCCCATGAATGTTCCTGAATTGTGGACAAACAGTAAATGGTGTGCCTGTGTCCATGAATGTTCCTGAACTGTGGACAAACAGTAAATGGTGCGCCCATGCCCATGAATGTTCCTGAACTGTGGACAAACAGTAAATGGTGCGCCTGTGCCAATGAATGTTCCTGAACTGTGGACAAATAGTAAAATGTGCATCTGTGCCCATGAATGTTCCTGAATTGTGGACAAACAGTAAATGGTGTGCCTGTGTCCATGAATGTTCCCGAACTGTGCTCAAACAGTAAACGGTGTGCCTGTGCCCATGAATGTTCCTGAATTGTGGACAAACAGTAAACGGTGCGACTGTGTCCATGAATGTTCCTGAACTGTGGACAAACAATAAACGGTGCGCCTGTGTCCATGGATGTTCCCGAACTGTGGACAAACAGTAAACGGTGCGCCTGTGTCCATGGATGTTCCCGAACTGCGGACAAACAGTAAACGGTGCGCCTGTGTCCATGGATGTTCCCAAACTGTGGACAAACAGTAAACGGTGCGCCTGTGTCCATGGATGTTCCCGAACTGTGGACAAACAGTAAACGGTGCGCCTGTGTCCATGGATGTTCCCGAACTGTGGACAAACAGTAAATGGTGCGCCTGTGTCCATGGATGTTCCCGAACTGTGGACAAACAGTAAATGGTGCGCCTGTGCCCATGGATGTTCCTGAACCGTGGACAAACAGTAAATGGTGCGCCTGTGTCCATGAATGTTCCTGAACTGTGCTCAAACAGTAAATGGTGCGCCTGTGTCCACGAATGTTCCTGAACTGTGGACAAACAGTAAATGGTGCACCCATGCCCATGAATGTTCCTGAACTGTGGACAAACAGTAAATGGTGCACCTGTGCCAATGAATGTTCCTGAACTGTGGACAAATAGTAAATGGTGCATCTGTGCCCATGAATGTTCCTGAACTGTGGACAAACAGTAAATGGTACACCTGTGTCCATGAATGTTCCTGAACTGTGGACAAACAGTAAATGATGCGCCCATGCCCATGAATGTTCCTGAACTGTGGACAAACAGTAAATGGTGCACCTGTGCCAATGAATGTTCCGGAACTGTGGACAAATAGTAAATGGTGCATCTGTGCCCATGAATGTTCCTGAATTGTGGACAAACAGTAAATGGTGTGCCTGTGTCCATGAATGTTCCTGAACTGTGGACAAACAGTAAATGGTGCGCCCATGCCCATGAATGTTCCGGAACTGTGGACAAACAATAAATGGTGCGCCTGTGCCAATGAATGTTCCTGAACTGTGGACAAATAGTAAAATGTGCATCTGTGCCCATGAATGTTCCTGAATTGTGGACAAACAGTAAAGGGTGTGCCTGTGTCCATGAATGTTCCTGAACTGTGCTCAAACACTAAACGGTGTACCTGTGCCCATGAATGTTCCTGAACTGTGGACAAACAGTAAATGGTGCACCTGTGCCCATGCATGTTCCTGAACTGTGCTCAAACAGTAAACAGTGCATCTGTGTCCATGAATGTTCCTGAATTGTGGACAAACAGTAAACGGTGTGCCTGTGCCCATGAATGTTCCTGAATTGTGGACAAACAGTAAACGGTGCGCCTGTGTCCATGGATGTTCCCGAACTGTGGACAAACAGTAAACGGTGCACCTGTGTCCATGGATGTTCCTGAACTGTGGACAAACAGTAAACGGTGCGCCTGTGTCCATGGATGTTCCTGAACTGTGGACAAACAGTAAATGGTGTGCCTGTGCCCATGGATGTTCCTGAACTGTGGACAAACAGTAAATGGTGCGCCTGTGTCCATGAATGTTCCTGAACTGTACTCAAACAGTAAATGGTGTGCCTGTGCCCATGAATGTTCCTGAATTGTGGACAAACAGTAAATGGTGTGCCTGTGTCCACGAATGTTCCTGAACTGTGCTCAAACAGTAAATGGTGCGCCTGTGCCCATGAATGTTCCTGAACTGTGGACAAACAGTAAATGGTGTGCCTGTGTCATGAATGTTCCTGAACTGTGGACAAGCAGTAAATGAGATGCGCCCATGCCCATGAATGTTTCTGAAGTGTGGACAAACAGTAAATGGTGCACCCATGCCCATGAATGTTCCTGAACTGTGGACAAACAGTAAATGGTGCGCCGTGCCCATGAATGTTCCTGAACTGTGGACAAATAGTAAATGGTGCATCTGTGCCATGAATGTTCCTGAAATGTGGACAAACAGTAAATGGTGCAGCCTGTCCCAATGAATGTTCTGAACTGTGGACAAATAGTAAATGGTGCATCTGTGCCCATGAATGTTCTGAATTGTGGACAAACAGTAAATGGTGCCTCAGTCCATGAATGTTCCTGAACTGTGCTCAAACAGTAAATGGTGTACCTGTGCCCATGAATGTTCCTGAATTGTGGACAAACAGTAAATAGTGTGTCTGTGTCCATGAATGTTCCTGAACTGTGGACAAACAGTAAATGGTGTGCCTGTGTCCATGAATGTTCCTGAACTGTGCTCAAACAGTAAACGGTGTGCCTGTGCCCATGAATGTTCCTGAACTGTGGACAAACAGTAAATGGTGTGCCTGTGCCCATGAATGTTCCTGAACTGTGGACAAACAGTAAACGGTGCGCCTGTGCCCATGGATGTTCCTGAACTGTGGACAAACAGTAAACGGTGCGCCTATGCCCATGAATGTTCCTGAACTGTGGACAAACAGTAAGGCCTATGCCCATGAATGTTCCTGAACTGTGGACAAACAGTAAATGTATGCCTGTGTCCATGAATGTTCCTGAACTGTGGACAAACAGTAAATGGTGCGCCTCTGCCCATGAATGTTCCTGAACTGTGGACAAACAGTAAATGGTGCGCCTGTGTCCATGAATGTTCCTGAACTGTGGACAAACAGTAAATGGTGCGCCTGTGCCCATGGATGTTCCTGAACTGTGGACAAACAGTAAATGGTGTGCCTGTGTCCTTGAATGTTCCTGAATTGTGGACAAACAGTAAATGATGTGCCTGTGTCCATGAATGTTCCTGAATTGTGGACAAACAGTAAATGGTTTGCCTGTGTCCATGAATGTTCCCGAACTGTGGACAAACAGTAAATGGTGCGCCTGTGCCCATGGATGTTCCTGAACTGTGGACAAACAGTAAATGGTGCGCCTGTGCCCATGGATGTTCCTGAACTGTGGACAAACAGTAAATGGTGCGCTTGTGCCCATGGATGTTCCTGAACTGTGGACAAACAGTAAATGGTGTGCCTGTGTCCATGAATGTTCCTGAACTGTGCTCAAACAGTAAATGGTGCACCTGTGTCCATGAATGTTCCTGAACTGTGGACAAACAGTAAATGGAGTGCCTGTGTCCATGAATGTTCCTGAACTGTGCTCAAACAGCAAATAGTGTGCCTGTGCCCATGAATGTTCCTGAATTGTGCTCAAACAGTAAATGGTACGCCCATGCCCATGAATGTTCCTGAACTGTGGACAAACAGTAAATGGTGCGCCCATGCCCATGAATGTTCCTGAACTGTGGACAAACAGTAAATGGTGTGCCTGTGTCCATGAATGTTCCTGAGCTGTGGACAAGCAGCAAATGGTGCGCCCATGCCCATGAATGTTCCTGAAGTGTGGACAAACAGTAAATGGTGCACCCATGCCCATGAATGTTCCTGAACTGTCGACAAACAGTAAATGGTGCGCCCGTCCCAATGAATGTTCCTGAACTGTGGACAAATAGTAAATGGTGCATCTGTGCCCATGAATGTTCCAGAAATGTGGACAAACAGTAAATGGTGCGCCTGTCCCAATGAATGTTCCTGAACTGTGGACAAATAGTAAATGGTGCATCTGTGCCCATGAATGTTCCTGAATTGTGGACAAACAGTAAATGGTGTGCCTGTGTCCACGAATGTTCCTGAACTGTGCTCAAACAGTAAATGGTGTACCTGTGCCCATGAATGTTCCTGAATTGTGGACAAACAGTAAATAGTGTGTCTGTGTCCATGAATGTTCCTGAACTGTGGACAAACAGTAAATGGTGTGCCTGTGTCCATGAATGTTCCTGAACTGTGCTCAAACAGTAAACGGTGTGCCTGTGCCCATGAATGTTCCTGAACTGTGGACAAACAGTAAATGGTGCCTGTGCCATGAATGTTCCTGAACTGTGGACAAACAGTAAACAGTGCGCCTGTGCCCATGGATGTTCCTGAACTGTGGACAAACAGTAAACGGTGCGCCTATGCCCATGCATGTTCCTGAACTGTGGACAAACAGTAAACGGTGCGCCTATGCCCATGGATGTTCCTGAACTGTGGACAAACAGTAAACGGTGCGCCTGTGTCCATGAATGTTCCTGAACTGTGGACAAACAGTAAATGGTGCGCCTGTGCCCATGGATGTTCCTGAACTGTGGACAAACAGTAAACGGTGCGCCTGTGTCCATGAATGTTCCTGAACTGTGGACAAACAGTAAATGGTGCGCCTGTGCCCATGGATGTTCCTGAACTGTGGACAAACAGTAAATGGTGTGCCTGTGTCCATGAATGTTCCTGAATTGTGGACAAACAGTAAATGGTGTGCCTGTGTCCATGAATGTTCCTGAATTGTGGACAAACAGTAAATGGTTTGCCTGTGTCCATGAATGTTCCCGAACTGTGGACAAACAGTAAATGGTGCGCCTGTGCCCATGGATGTTCCTGAACTGTGGACAAACAGTAAATAGTGCGCCTGTGCCCATGGATGTTCCTGAACTGTGGACAAACAGTAAATAATTACTGTCCATGGATGTTCCTGAACTGTGGACAAACAGTAAATGATGTGCCTGTGTCCATGAATGTTCCTGAACTGTGCTCAAACAGTAAATGGTGCACCTGTGTCCATGAATGTTCCTGAACTGTGGACAAACAGTAAATGGTGTGCCTGTGTCCATGAATGTTCCTGAACTGTGCTCAAACAGTAAATAGTGTGCCTGTGCCCATGAATGTTCCTGAATTGTGCTCAAACAGTAAATGGTGCGCCCATGCCCATGAATGTTCCTGAACTGTGGACAAACAGTAAATGGTGCGCCCATGCCCATGAATGTTCCTGAACTGTGGACAAACAGTAAATGGTGCACCTGTGCCAATGAATGTTCCTGAACTGTGGACAAATAGTAAATGGTGCATCTGTGCCCATGAATGTTCCTGAATTGTGGACAAACAGTAAATGGTGTGCCTGTGTCCATGAATGTTCCTGAACTGTGGACAAACAGTAAATGGTGCGCCCATGCCCATGAATGTTCCTGAACTGTGGACAAACAGTAAATGGTGCGCCTGTGCCAATGAATGTTCCTGAACTGTGGACAAATAGTAAAATGTGCATCTGTGCCCATGAATGTTCCTGAATTGTGGACAAACAGTAAATGGTGTGCCTGTGTCCATGAATGTTCCTGAACTGTGTTCAAACAGTAAACGGTGTACCTGTGCCCATGAATGTTCCTGAACTGTGGACAAACAGTAAATGGTGCGCCTGTGCCCATGGATGTTCCTGAACAGTGGACAAACAGTAAATGGTGTGCCTGTGTCCTTGAATGTTCCTGAATTGTGGACAAACAGTAAATGGTGTGCCTGTGTCCATGAATGTTCCTGAATTGTGGACAAACAGTAAATGGTTTGCCTGTGTCCATGAATGTTCCCGAACTGTGGACAAACAGTAAATGGTGCGCCTGTGCCCATGGATGTTCCTGAACTGTGGACAAACAGTAAATAGGTGCCTGTGTCCATGGATGTTCCTGAACTGTGGACAAACAGTAAATGGTGCGCTTGTGCCCATGGATGTTCCTGAACTGTGGACAAACAGTAAATGGTGTGCCTGTGTCCATGAATGTTCCTGAACTGTGCTCAAACAGTAAATGGTGTACCTGTGTCCATGAATGTTCCTGAACTGTGGACAAACAGTAAATGGTGTGCCTGTGTCCATGAATGTTCCTGAACTGTGCTCAAACAGCAAATAGTGTGCCTGTGCCCAAGAATGTTCCTGAATTGTGCTCAAACAGTAAATGGTGCGCCCATGCCCATGAATGTTCCTGAACTGTGGACAAACAGTAAATAGTGCGCCCATGCCATGAATGTTCCTGAACTGTGGACAAACAGTAAATGGTGCACCTGTGCCAATGAATGTTCCTGAACTGTGGACAAATAGTAAATGGTGCATCTGTGCCCATGAATGTTCCTGAGTGTGGACAAACAGTAAATGGTGTGCCTGTGTCCATGAATGTTCCTGAACTGTGGACAAACAGTAAATAGATGCGCCCATGCCCATGAATGTTCCTGAACTGTGGACAAACAGTAAATAGTGCGCCTGTGCCAATGAATGTTCCTGAACTGAGGACAAATAGTAAAATGTGCATCTGTGCCCATGAATGTTCCTGAATTGTGGACAAACAGTAAATGGTGTGCCTGTGTCCATGAATGTTCCTGAACTGTGTTCAAACAGTAAACGGTGTACCTGTGCCCATGAATGTTCCTGAACTGTGGACAAACAGTACATGGTGCGCCTGTGCCCATGGATGTTCCTGAACTGTGTTCAAACAGAAAATGGTGCATCTGTGCCCATGGATGTTCCTGAACTGTGCTCAAACAGTAAACGGTGCATCTGTGTCCATGAATGTTCCTGAATTGTGGACAAACAGTAAACGGTGTGCCTGTGTCCATGAATGTTCTGAACTGTGCTCAAACAGTAAAGCAGGTGTGCCTGTGCCCATGAATGTTTCTGAACTGTGGACAAACAGTAAAGCGTGCGCCTGTGACTATGGATGTTCCCGAACTGTGGACAAACAGTAAACGGTGCGCCTGTGTCCATGGATGTTCCCGAACTGTGGACAAACAGTAAACGGTGCGCCTGTGTCCATGGATGTTCCCGAACTGTGGACAAACAGTAAACGGTGCGCCTGTGTCCATGGATGTTCCCGAACTGTGGACAAACAGTAAACGATGCGCTGTGTCATGGATGTTCCGAACTGTGGACAAACAGTAAATGATGCGCCTGTGTCCATGGATGTTCCCGAACTGTGGACAAACAGTAAATGGATGCGCCTGTGCCCATGGATGTTCCTGAACTGTGGACAAACAGTAAATGGAGTGCCTGTGTCCATGAATGTTCCTGAACTGTGCTCAAACAGTAAATGGTGAGCCTGTGTCCACGAATGTTCCTGAACTGTGGACAAACAGTAAATGATGCGCCCATGCCCATGAATGTTCCTGAACTGTGGACAAACAGTAAATGGTGCTCCCATGCCCATGAATGTTCCTGAACTGTGGACAAACAGTAAATGGTGCACCTGTGCCAATGAATGTTCCTGAACTGTGGACAAATAGTAAATGGTGCATCTGTGCCCATGAATGTTCCTGAATTGTGGACAAACAGTAAATGGTGTGCCTGTGTCCATGAATGTTCCTGAACTGTGGACAAACAGTAAATGGTGCGCCCATGCCAATGAATGTTCCTGAACTGTGGACAAATAGTAAATGGTGCATCTGTGCCAATGAATGTTCCTGAACTGTGGACAAATAGTAAAATGTGCATCTGTGCTCATGAATGTTCCTGAATTGTGGACAAACAGTAAATGGTGTGCCTGTGTCCATGAATGTTCCTGAACTGTGCTCAAACAGTAAACAGTGTACCTGTGCCCATGAATGTTCCTGAACTGTGGACAAACAGTAAATGGTGCACCTCTGCCCATGGATGTTCCTGAACTGTGCTCAAACAGTAAACAGTGCATCTGTGTCCATGAATGTTCCTGAATTGTGGACAAACAGTAAATGGTGTGCCTGTGTCCATGAATGTTCCTGAACTGTGCTCAAACAGTAAACGGTGTGCCTGTGCCCATGAATGTTCCTGAATTGTGGACAAACAGTAAACGGTGCGCCTGTGTCCATGGATGTTCCCGAACTGTGGACAAACAGTAAACGGTGCACCTGTGTCCATGGATGTTCCTGAACTGTGGACAAACAGTAAGAGTGCGCCTGTGTCCATGGATGTTCCTGAACTGTGGACAAACAGTAAATGGTGTGCCTGTGCCCATGGATGTTCCTGAACTGTGGACAAACAGTAAATGAGTAGCCTGTGTCCATAAATGTTCCTGAACTGTACTCAAACAGTAAATGGTGTGCCTGTGCCCATGAATGTTCCTGAATTGTGGACAAACAGTAAATGGTGTGCCTGTGTCCACGAATGTTCCTGAACTGTGCTCAAACAGTAAATGGTGTGCCTGTGCCCATGAATGTTCCTGAACTGTGGACAAACAGTAAATGGTGTGCCTGTGTCCATGAATGTTCCTGAGCTGTGGACAAGCAGCAAATGGTGCGCCCATGCCCATGAATGTTCCTGAACTGTGGACAAACAGTAAATGGTGCACCCATGCCCATGAATGTTCCTGAACTGTCGACAAACAGTAAATGGTGCGCCCGTGCCAATGAATGTTCCTGAACTGTGGACAAATAGTAAATGGTGCATCTGTGCCCATGAATGTTCCAGAAATGTGGACAAACAGTAAATGGTGCGCCTGTCCCAATGAATGTTCCTGAACTGTGGACAAATAGTAAATGGTGCATCTGTGCCCATGAATGTTCCTGAATTGTGGACAAACAGTAAATGGTGTGCCTGTGTCCACGAATGTTCCTGAACTGTGCTCAAACAATAAATGGTGTACCTGTGCCCATGAATGTTCCTGAATTGTGGACAAACAGTAAATAGTGTGTCTGTGTCCATGAATGTTCCTGAACTGTGGACAAACAGTAAATGGTGTGCCTGTGTCCATGAATGTTCCTGAACTGTGCTCAAACAGTAAACGGTGTGCCTGTGCCCATGAATGTTCCTGAACTGTGGACAAACAGTAAATGGTGTGCCTGTGCCCATGAATGTTCCTGAACTGTGGACAAACAGTAAACGGTGCGCCTGTGCCCATGGATGTTCCTGAACTGTGGACAAACAGTAAACGGTGCGCCTATGCCCATGGATGTTCCTGAACTGTGGACAAACAGTAAACGGTGCGCCTATGCCCATGGATGTTCCTGAACTGTGGACAAACAGTAAACGGTGCGCCTGTGTCCATGAATGTTCCTGAACTGTGGACAAACAGTAAATGGTGCGCCTGTGCCCATGGATGTTCCTGAACTGTGGACAAACAGTAAACGGTGCACCTGTGTCCATGAATGTTCCTGAACTGTGGACAAACAGTAAATGGTGCGCCTGTGCCCATGGATGTTCCTGAACTGTGGACAAACAGTAAATGGTGTGCCTGTGTCCATGAATGTTCCTGAATTGTGGACAAACAGTAAATGGTGTCCCTGTGTCCATGAATGTTCCTGAATTGTGGACAAACAGTAAATGGTGTGCCTATGTCCATGAATGTTCCCGAACTGTGGATCAACAGTAAATGGTGCGCCTATGCCCATGGATGTTCCGGAACTGTGGACAAACAGTAAATGGTGCGCCTGTGCCCATGGATGTTCCTGAACTGTGGACAAACAGTAAATGGTGCGCTTGTGCCCATGGATGTTCCTGAACTGTGGACAAACAGTAAATGGTGTGCCTGTGTCCATGAATGTTCCTGAACTGTGCTCAAACAGTAAATGGTGTACCTGTGTCCATGAATGTTCCTGAACTGTGGACAAACAGTAAATGGTGTGCCTGTGTCCATGAATGTTCTGAACTGTGCTCAAACAGCAAATAGTGTGCCTGTGCCAAGAATGTTCCTGAATTGTGCTCAAACAGTAAATGGTGCCCATGCCCATGAATGTTCCTGAACTGTGGACAAACAGTAAATGGTGCCCCATGCCATGAATGTTCCTGAACTGTGGACAAACAGTAAATGGTGCACCTGTGCCAATGAATGTTCCTGAACTGTGGACAAATAGTAAATGGTGCATCTGTGCCCATGAATGTTCCTGAGTGTGGACAAACAGTAAATGGTGTGCCTGTGTCCATGAATGTTCCTGAACTGTGGACAAACAGTAAATAGATGCGCCCATGCCCATGAATGTTCCTGAACTGTGGACAAACAGTAAATAGTGCGCCTGTGCCAATGAATGTTCCTGAACTGTGGACAAATAGTAAAATGTGCATCTGTGCCCATGAATGTTCCTGGAGTTGGACAAACAGTAAATGGTGTGCCTGTGTCCATGAATGTTCCTGAACTGTGTTCAAACAGTAAACAGTGTACCTGTGCCTATGAATGTTCCTGAACTGTGGACAAACAGTAAATGAGTGCGCCTGTGCCCATGGATGTTCCTGAACTGTGCTCAAACAGAAAATGGTGCATCTGTGCCCATGGATGTTCCTGAACTGTGCTCAAACAGTAAGCGGTGCATCTGTGTCCATGAATGTTCTGAATTGTGGACAAACAGTAAGCGGTGTGCCTGTGTCCATGAATGTTCCTGAACTGTGCTCAAACAGTAAACAGAGTGCCTGTGCCCATGAATGTTCCTGAACTGTGGACAAACAGTAAACAGTGCGCCTGTGCAATGGATGTTCCCGAACTGTGGACAAACAGTAAACGTGCGCCTGTGTCCATGGATGTCTCTGAACTGCGGACAAACAGTAACGGTGCGCCTGTGTCATGGATGTTCCTGAACTGTGGACAAACAGTAAGCAGTGCGCCTGTGTCCATGGATGTTCCCGAACGTTGGACAAACAGTAAGCAGGTGCGCCTGTGTCATGGATGTTCCTGAACTGTGGACAAACAGTAAATGGTGCGCCTGTGTCCATGGATGTTCCCGAACTGTGGACAAACAGTAAATGGTGCGCCTGTGCCCATGGATGTTCCTGAACTGTGGACAAACAGTAAATGGTGCGCCTGTGTCCATGAATGTTCCTGAACTGTGCTCAAACAGTAAATGGTGCGCCTGTGTCCATGAATGTTCCTGAACTGTGGACAAACAGTAAATGGTGCACCCATGCCCATGAATGTTCCTGAACTGTGGACAAACAGTAAATGGTGCACCTGTGCCAATGAATGTTCCTGAACTGTGGACAAATAGTAAATGGTGCATCTGTGCCCATGAATGTTCCTGAACTGTGGACAAACAGTAAATGGTACACCTGTGTCCATGAATGTTCCTGAACTGTGGACAAACAGTAAATGATGCCCATGCCCATGAATGTTCCTGAACTGTGGACAAACAGTAAATGGTGTGCCCATGCCCATGAATGTTCCTGAACTGTGGACAAACAGTAAATGGTGCACCTGTGCCAATGAATGTTCCTGAACTGTGGACAAATAGTAAATGGTGCATCTGTGCCCATGAATGTTCCTGAATTGTGGACAAACAGTAAATGGTGTGCCTGTGTCCATGAATGTTCCTGAACTGTGGACAAACAGTAAATGGTGCGCCCATGCCCATGAATGTTCCTGAACTGTGGACAAACAGTAAATGGTGCGCCTGTGCCAATGAATGTTCCTGAACTGTGGACAAATAGTAAAATGTGCATCTGTGCCCATGAATGTTCCTGAATTGTGGACAAACAGTAAATGGTGTGCCTGTGTCCATGAATGTTCCTGAACTGTGCTCAAACAGTAAACGGTGTACCTGTGCCATGAATGTTCCTGAACTGTGGACAAACAGTAAATGGTGCACCTGTGCCCATGGATGTTCCTGAACTGACTCAAACAGTAAAGCGTGCATCTGTGTCCATGAATGTTCCTGAATTGTGGACAAACAGTAAATGGTGTGCCTGTGTCCATGAATGTTCCTGAACTGTGCTCAAACAGTAAATGGTGTGCCTGTGCCCATGGATGTTCCTGAACTGTGGACAAACAGTAAATGGTGCGCCTGTGTCCATGAATGTTCCTGAACTGTGCTCAAACAGTAAATGGTGTGCCTGTGCCCATGAATGTTCCTGAACTGTGGACAAACAGTAAATGGTGTGCCTGTGTCCACGAATGTTCCTGAACTGTGCTCAAACAGTAAATGGTGCGCCTGTGCCCATGAATGTTTCTGAACTGTGGACAAACAGTAAATGGTGTGCCTGTGTCCATGAATGTTCCTGAACTGTGGACAAGCAGCAAATGGTGCGCCCATGCCCATGAATGTTCCTGAACTGTGGACAAACAGTAAATGGTGCACCCATGCCTATGAATGTTCCTGAACTGTGGACAAACAGTAAATGGTGCGCCCGTGCAAATGAATGTTCCTGAACTGTGGACAAATAGTAAATGGTGCATCTGTGCCCATGAATGTTCCTGAACTGTGGACAAACAGTAAATGGTGCACCCATGCCCATGAATGTTCCTGAATTGTGGACAAACAGTAAATGGTGTTCCTGTGTCCACGAATGTTCCTGAACTGTGCTCAAACAGTAAATTGTGTACCTGTGCCCATGAATGTTCCTGAATTGTGGACAAACAGTAAATAGTGTGTCTGTGTCCATGAATGTTCCTGAACTGTGGACAAACAGTAAATGGTGTGCCTGTGTCCATGAATGTTCCTGAACTGTGCTCAAACAGTAAAATGGTCCTGTGCCCATGAATGTTCCTGAACTGTGGACAAACAGTAAATGGTGTGCCTGTGCCCATGAATGTTCTGAACTGTGGACAAACAGTAAGCAGTGCGCCTGTGCCCATGGATGTTCCTGAACTGTGGACAAACAGTAAGCGGTGCGCCTATGCCATGGATGTTCCTGAACTGTGGACAAACAGTAAACGGTGCGCCTATGCCCATGGATGTTCCTGAACTGTGGACAAACAGTAAACGGTGCGCCTGTGTCCATAAATGTTCCTGAACTGTGGACAAACAGTAAATGGTGCGCCTGTGCCCATGGATGTTACTGAACTGTGGACAAACAGTAAATGGTGCATCTGTGTCCATGTATGTTCCTGAACTGTGCACAAACAGTAAATGCTGCGCCTGTGTCCATGAATGTTCCTAAACTGTGCACAATCAGTAAATGCTGCGCCTGTGTCCATGAATGTTCCTCAGCTGTGCTCAAACCGTAAATGCTGAGCCTGTGTCCATGAATGTTCCTGAACTGTGCTCAAACCGCAAATGGTGCATCTGTGTCCATGAACGTTCCTGAACAGTGGACTAACAGTAAACGGTGCGCCCATGCCCATGAATGTTCCTGAACTGTGGACAAACAGTAAATGGTGCGCCCATGCCCATGAATGTTCCTGAACTGTGGACAAACAGTAAATGGTGCACTTGTGCCAATGAATGTTCCTGAACTGTGGACAAATAGTAAATGGTGCATCGGTGAGCTTGAATGTTCCTGAACTGTGCTCAAACAGTAAATGGTGTGCCTGTGTCCATGAATGTTCCTGAATTGTGGACAAACAGTAAATGGTGTGCCTGTGTCCATGAATGTTCCTGAATTGTGGACAAACAGTAAATGGTGTGCCTGTGTCCATGAATGTTCCTGAACTGTGGACAAACAGTAAATGGTGTGCCTGTGTCATGAATGTTCCCAACTGTGGACAAACAGTAAATGATGTGCCCTGTGCCCAAGGATGTTCTGAACTGTGGACAAACAGTAATGTGCGCCTGCATGGATGTTCCTGAACTGTGGACAAACAGTAAATGGTGCGCTTGTGCCCATGGATGTTCCTGAACTGTGGACAAACAGTAAATGGTGTGCCTGTGTCCATGAATGTTCCTGAACTGTGCTCAAACAGTAAATGGTGCACCTGTGTCCATGAATGTTCCTGAACTGTGGACAAACAGTAAATGGTGTGCCTGTGTCCATGAATGTTCCTGAACTGTGCTCAAACAGCAAATAGTGTGCCTGTGCCCATGAATGTTCCTGAATTGTGCTCAAACAGTAAATGGTGCGACCATGCCCATGAATGTTCCTGAACTGTGGACAAACAGTAAATGGTGCGCCCATGCCCATGAATGTTCCTGAACTGTGGACAAACAGTAAATGGTGCACCTGTGCCAATGAATGTTCCTGAACTGTGGACAAATAGTAAATGGTGCATCTGTGCCCATGAATGTTCCTGAATTGTGGACAAACAGTAAATGGTGTGCCTGTGTCCATGAATGTTCCTGAACTGTGGACAAACAGTAAATGGTGCGCCCATGCCCATGAATGTTCCTGAACTGTGGACAAACAGTAAATGGTGCGCCTGTGCCAATGAATGTTCTTGAACTGTGGACAAATAGTAAAATGTGCATCTGTGCCCATGAATGTTCCTGAATTGTGGACAAACAGTAAATGGTGTGCCTGTGTCCATGAATGTTCCTGAACTGTGTTCAAACAGTAAACGGTGTACCTGTGCCCATGAATGTTCCTGAACTGTGGACAAACAGTAAATGGTGCGCCTGTGCCCATGGATGTTCCTGAACTGTGCTCAAACAGTAAATGGTGCATCTGTGCCCATGGATGTTCCTGAACTGTGCTCAAACAGTAAACGGTGCATCTGTGTCCATGAATGTTCCTGAATTGTGGACAAACAGTAAACGGTGTGCCTGTGTCCATGAATGTTCCTGAACTGTGCTCAAACAGTAAACGGTGTGCCTGTGCCCATGAATGTTCCTGAACTGTGGACAAACAGTAAACGGTGCGCCTGTGTCCATGAATGTTCCTGAACTGTGGACAAACAGTAAACGGTGCGCCTGTGTCCATGGATGTTCCCGAACTGTGGACAAACAGTAAACGGTGCGCCTGTGTCCATGGATGTTCCGAACTGTGGACAAACAATATATGCAGTGCCTGTGTCCATGGATGTTCCGAACTGTGGACAAACAGTAGCAGTGCGCCTGTGTCCATGATGTTCCTGAACTGTGGACAAACAGTAAGATGTGCCTGTGTCCATGGATGTTCCTGAACTGTGGACAAACAGTAATGTGCGCCTGTGTCCATGGATGTTCCCGAACGTGGACAAACAGTAAGGATGCGCCTGTGCCCATGAATGTTCCCGAACCGTGGACAAACAGTAAATGGTGCGCCTGTGTCCATCAATGTTCCTGAACTGTGCTCAAACAGTAAATGGTGTGCCTGTGTCCACGAATGTTCCTGAACTGTGGACAAACAGTAAATGGCGCACCCATGCCCATGAATGTTCCTGAACTGTGGACAAACAGTAAATGGTGCACCCATGCCCATGAATGTTCCTGAACTGTGGACAAACAGTAAATGGTGCACCTGTGCCAATGAATGTTCCTGAACTGTGGACAAATAGTAAATGGTGCATCTGTGCCCATGAATGTTCCTGAACTGTGGACAAACAGTAAATGGTACACCTGTGTCCATGAATGTTCCTGAACTGTGGACAAACAGTAAATGATGCTCCCATGCCCATGAATGTTCCTGAACTGTGGACAAACAGTAAATGGTGCGTCCATGCCCATGAATGTTCCTGAACTGTGGACAAACAGTAAATGGTGCACCTGTGCCAATGAATATTCCTGAACTGTGGACAAATAGTAAATGGTGCATCTGTGCCCATGAATGTTCCTGAATTGTGGACAAACAGTAAACGGTGTGCCTGTGTCCATGAATGTTCCTGAACTGTGGACAAACAGTAAATGGTGCGCCCATGCCAAAGAATGTTCCTGAACTGTGGACAAACAGTAAATGGTGCGCCTGTGCCAATGAATGTTCCTGAACTTTGGACAAATAGTAAAATGTGCATCTGTGCCCATGAATGTTCCTGAATTGTGGACAAACAGTAAATGGTGTGCCTGTGTCCATGAATGTTCCTGAACTGTGCTCAAACAGTAAACGGTGTACCTGTGCATTTGAATGTTCCGGAACTGTGGACAAACAGTAAATGGTGCACCTGTGCCCATGGATGTTCCTGAACTGTGCTCAAGCAGTAAATGGTGCATCTGTGTCCATGAATGTTCCTGAATTGTGGACAAACAGTAAATGGTGTGCCTGTGTCCATGAATGTTCCTGAATTGTGGACAAACAGTAAACGGTGCGCCTGTGTCCATGGATGTTCCCGAACTGTGAACAAACAGTAAACGGTGTGCCTGTGTCCATGGATGTTCCTGAACTGTGGACAAACAGTAAACGGTGCGCCTGTGTCCATGGATGTTCCTGAACTGTGGACAAACAGTAAATGGTGTGCCTGTGCCCATGGATGTTCCTGAACTGTGGACAAACAGTAAATGGTGCGCCTGTGTCCATGAATGTTCCTGAACTGTGCTCAAACAGTAAATGGTGTGCCTGTGCCCATGAATGTTCCTGAATTGTGGACAAACAGTAAATGGTGTGCCTATGTCCACGAATGTTCCTGAACTGTGCTCAAACAGTAATTGGTGCGCCTGTGTGCATGAATGTTCCTGAACTGTGGACAAACAGTAAATGGTGTGCCTGTGTCCATGAATGTTCCTGAACTGTGGACAAGCAGCAAATGGTACGCATGCCCATGAATGTTCCTGAACTGTGGACAAACAGTAAATGGTGCACCCGTGCCCATGAATGTTCCTGAACTGTGGACAAACAGTAAATGGTGCGCCCGTGCCCATGAATGTTCCTGAACTGTGGACAAACAGTAAATGGTGTGCCCGTGCCCATGAATGTTCCTGAACTGTGGACAAACAGTAAATGGTGCGCCTGTCCCAATGAATGTTCCTGAACTGTGGACAAATAGTAAATGGTGCATCTGTGCCCATGAATGTTCCTGAATTGTGGACAAGCAGTAAATGGTGTGCCTGTGTCTCGAATGTTCCTGAACTGTGCTCAAACAGTAAATGGTGTACCTGTGCCCATGAATGTTCCTGAATTGTGGACAAACAGTAAATAGTGTATCTGTGTCCATGAATGTTCCTGAACTGTGGACAAACAGTAAATGGTGTGCCTGTGTCCATGAATGTTCCTGAACTGTGCTCAAACAGTAAACGGTGTGCCTGTGCCCATGAATGTTCCTCAGCTGTGCTCAAACAGTAAATGCTGTGCCTGTGTCCATGAATGTTCCTGAACTGTGCTCAAACCGTAAATGGTGCATCTGTGTCCATGAACGTTCCTGAACAGTGGACTAACAGTAAACGGTGCGCCCATGCCCATGAATGTTCCTGAACTGTGGACAAACAGTAAATAGTGCGCCCATGCCCATGAATGTTCCTGAACTGTGGACAAACAGTAAATGGTGCACTTGCCAATGATGTTCTGAACTGTGGACAAATAGTAAATGGTGCATCTGTGCCCTTGAATGTTCCTGAACTGTGGACAAACAGTAAATGGTGTGCCTGTGTCCATGAATGTTCCTGAATTGTGGACAAACAGTAAATAGTGTGCCTATGCCCATGAATGTTTCTGAATTGTGGACAAACAGTAAATGGTGTGCCTGTGTCCATGAATGTTCCTGAATTGTGGACAAACAGTAAATGTGTGCCTGTGTCCATGAATGTTCCTGAATTGTGGACAAACAGTAAATGGTGTGCCTGTGTCCATGATATGTTCCCGAACTGTGGACGAACAGTAAATAGTGCGCCTGTGCCCATGGATGTTCCTGAACTGTGGACAAACAGTAAGTAGATGCGCCTGTGCCCATGGATGTTCCTGAACTGTGGACAAACAGTAAATGGTGCACTGTGCCCATGGATGTTCCTGAACTGTGGACAAACAGTAAATGATGCTCCATGCCCATGAATGTTCCTGAACTGTGGACAAACAGTAAATGGTGTGCCTGATGCCCATGAATGTTCCTGAACTGTGGACAAACAGTAAATGGTGCACCTTGCAATGAATGTTCCTGAACTGTGGACAAATAGTAAATGGTGCATCTGTGCCCATGAATGTTCCTGAATTGTGGACAAACAGTAAATGGTGTGCCTGTGTCCATGAATGTTCCTGAACTGTGGACAAACAGTAAATGAGTGTGCCCATGCCCATGAATGTTCCTGAACTGTGGACAAACAATAAATGGTGCGCCTGTGCCAATGAATGTTCCTGAACTGTGGACAAATAGTAAAATGTGCATCTGTGCCCATGAATGTTCCTGAATTGTGGACAAACAGTAAATGGTGTGCCTGTGTCCATGAATGTTCCTGAACTGTGCTCAAACAGTAAACGGTGTACCTGTGCCAATGAATGTTCCTGAACTGTGGACAAATAGTAAATGGTGCATCAGTGCCCTTGAATGTTCCTGAACTGTGCTCAAACAGTAAATGGTGTGCCTGTGTCCATGAATGTTCCTGAATTGTGGACAAACAGTAAATGGTGTGCCTGTGTCCATGAATGTTCCTGAATTGTGGACAAGCAGTAAATGGTGTGCCTGTGTCCATGAATGTTCCCGAACTGTGGACAAACAGTAAATGGTGCGCCTGTGCCCATGGATGTTCCTGAACTGTGGACAAACAGTAAAAGCTGTCGCCTGTGTCCATGAATGTTCCTGAACTGTGGACAAACAGTAAATCGGTGCCTGTGTCCATGGATGTTCCTGAACTGTGGACAAACAGTAAGCGTGCGCCTGTGTCCATGGATGTTCCTGAACTGTGGACAAACAGTAAACGGATGCGCCTGTGTCTATGGATGTTCCTGAACTGTGGACAAACAGTAAGCAGTGCGCTGTGTCCATGGATGTTCCCGAACTGTGAACAAACAGTAAACGGTGTGCCTGTGTCCATGGATGTTCCTGAACTGTGGACAAACAGTAAACGGTGCGCCTGTGTCCATGGATGTTCCTGAACTGTGGACAAACAGTAAATGGTGCGCCTGTGCCCATGGATGTTCCTGAACTGTGGACAAACAGTAAATGGTGCGCCTGTGTCCATGAATGTTCCTGAACTGTGCTCAAACAGTAAATGGTGTGCCTGTGCCCATGAATGTTCCTGAATTGTGGACAAACAGTAAATGGTGTGCCTGTGTCCATGAATGTTCCTGAACTGTGCTCAAACAGTAAATGGTGCGCCTGTGTCATGAATGTTCCTGAACTGTGGACAAACAGTAAATGGTGTGCCTGTGTCCATGAATGTTCCTGAACTGTGGACAAACAGTAAATGGTGCGCCTGTGCCCATGAATGTTCCTGAACTGTGGACAAACAGTAAATGGTGCAGCCATGCCCATGAATGTTCCTGAACTGTGGACAAACAGTAAATGGTGCTCCCGTGCCAATGAATGTTCCTGAACTGTGGACAAATAGTAAATGGTGCATCTGTGCCCATGAATGTTCCTGAACTGTGGACAAACAGTAAATGGTGCGCCTGTCCCAATGAATGTTCCTGAACTGTGGACAAATAGTAAATGGTGCATCTGTGCCCATGAATGTTCCTGAATTGTGGACAAACAGTAAATGGTGTGCCTGTGTCACGAATGTTCCTGAACTGTGCTCAAACAGTAAATGGTGTGCCTGTGTCCATGAATGTTCCTGAACTGTGGACAAACAGTAAATGGTGCGCCCATGCCCATGAATGTTCCTGAACTGTGGACAAACAGTAAATGGTGCGCCTGTGCCAATGAATGTTCCTGAACTGTGGACAAATAGTAAAATGTGCATCTGTGCCCATGAATGTTCCTGAATTGTGGACAAACAGTAAATGGTGTGCCTGTGTCCATGAATGTTCCCGAACTGTGCTCAAACAGTAAACGGTGTGCCTGTGCCCATGAATGTTCCTGAATTGTGGACAAACAGTAAACGGTGCGACTGTGTCCATGAATGTTCCTGAACTGTGGACAAACAGTAAAGCAGTGCGCCTGTGTCCATGGATGTTCCGAACTGTGGACAAACAGTAAGCAGTGCGCCTGTGTCCATGGATGTTCCAGACTGTCGGACAAACAGTAAGCGATGCTTGTGTCCATGGATGTTCCTGAACTGTGGACAAACAGTAAGCAGTGCGCCTGTGTCCATGGATGTTCCTGAACTGTGGACAAACAGTAAACGGTGCGCCTGTGTCCATGGATGTTCCTGAACTGTGGACAAACAGTAAACGGTGCGCCTGTGTCCATGGATGTTCCTGAACTGTGGACAAACAGTAAATGGATGTGCCTGTGCCCATGGATGTTCTGAACTCGTGGACAAACAGTAAATGAGTGGCCTGTGTCCATGAATGTTCTGAACTGTGCTCAAACAGTAAATGATGGCCTGTGTCCATGAATGTTCTGAACTGTGGACAAACAGTAAATGGTGCACCCATGCCCATGAATGTTCCTGAACTGTGGACAAACAGTAAATGGTGCACCTGTGCCAATGAATGTTCCTGAACTGTGGACAAATAGTAAATGGTGCATCTGTGCCCATGAATGTTCCTGAACTGTGGACAAACAGTAAATGGTACACCTGTGTCCATGAATGTTCCTGAACTGTGGACAAACAGTAAATGTGCGCCCATGCCCATGAATGTTCCTGAACTGTGGACAAACAGTAAATGGTGCACCTGTGCCAATGAATGTTCCTGAACTGTGGACAAATAGTAAATGGTGCATCTGTGCCCATGAATGTTCCTGAATTGTGGACAAACAGTAAATGGTGTGCCTGTGTCCATGAATGTTCCTGAACTGTGGACAAACAGTAAATGGTGCGCCCATGCCCATGAATGTTCCTGAACTGTGGACAAACAGTAAATGGTGCGCCTGTGCCAATGAATGTTCTGAACTGTGGACAAACAGTAAAATGTGCATCTGTCCATGAATGTTCCTGATTGTGGACAAACAGTAAATGGTGTCCTGTGTCCATGAATGTTCCTGAACTGTGCTCAAACAGTAAGCAGTGTACCTGTGCCCATGAATGTTCCTGAACTGTGGACAAACAGTAAATAGGTGCCTGTGCCCATGCATGTTCCTGAACTGTGCTCAAACAGTAAACAGTGCATCTGTGTCCATGAATGTTCCTGAACTGTGGACAAACAGTAAATGGTGTGCCTGTGCCCATGAATGTTCCTGAATTGTGGACAAACAGTAAACGGTGCGCCTGTGTCCATGGATGTTCCCGAACTGTGGACAAACAGTAAACGGTGCACCTGTGTCCATGGATGTTCCTGAACTGTGGACAAACAGTAAACGGTGCGCCTGTGTCCATGGATGTTCCTGAACTGTGGACAAACAGTAAATGGTGTGCCTGTGCCCATGGATGTTCCTGAACTGTGGACAAACAGTAAATGGTGCGCCTGTGTCCATGAATGTTCCTGAACTGTGACTCAAACAGTAAATGGTGTGCCTGTGCCCATGAATGTTCCTGAATTGTGGACAAACAGTAAATGGTGTGCCTGTGTCCACGAATGTTCCTGAACTGTGCTCAAACAGTAAATGAGTGCGCTGCCCATGAATGTTCTGAACTGTGGACAAACAGTAAATGGTGTGCCTGTGTCCATGATGTTCCTGAACTGTGGACAAGCAGCAAATGGTGCGCCCATGCCCATGAATGTTCCTGAACTGTGGACAAACAGTAAATGGTGCACCCGTGCCCATGAATGTTCCTGAACTGTGGACAAACAGTAAATGGTGCGTCCGTGCCCATGAATGTTCCTGAACTGTGGACAAACAGTAAATGGTGCATCTGTGCCCATGAATGTTCCTGAACTGTGGACAAACAGTAAATGGTGCGCCTGTCCCAATGAATGTTCCTGAACTGTGGACAAATAGTAAATGGTGCATCTGTGCCCATGAATGTTCCTGAATTGTGGACAAACAGTAAATGGTGTGCCTGTGTCCATGATGTTCCTGAACTGTGGTCAAACAGTAAATGGTGTACCTGTGCCCATGAATGTTCCTGAACTGTGGACAAACAGTAAATGGTGCGCCTGTGTCCATGAATGTTCCTGAACTGTGGACAAACAGTAAATGGTGTGCCTGTGTCCATGAATGTTCCTGAACTGTGCTCAAACAGTAAACGGTGTGCCTGTGTCCATGAATGTTCCTGAACTGTGGACAAACAGTAAATGGTGCGCCTGTGCCCATGAATGTTCCTGAACTGTGGACAAACAGTAAATGGTGCGCCTGTGCCCATGAATGTTCCTGAACTGTGGACAAACAGTAAATGGTGCGCCTGTGCCCATGAATGTTCCTGAACTGTGGACAAACAGTAATGCGTGCGCCTGTGCCCATGGATGTTCCTGAACTGTGGACAAACAGTAAATAGTGCGCCTGTGTCCATGAATGTTCTGAACTGTGGACAAACAGTAAATGGTGCACCTGTGCCATGAATGTTCCTGAACTGTGGACAAACAGAAATGGTGCATCTGTGCCCATGAATGTTCCTGAATTGTGGACAAACAGTAAATGGTGTGCCTGTGTCCATGAATGTTCCTGAACTGTGGACAAACAGTAAATGGTGCCCCATGCCCATGAATGTTCCTGAACTGTGGACAAACAGTAAATGGTGCTGCTTGCCATGAATGTTCCTGAACTGTGGACAAACAGTAAATGTGCATCTGTGCCCATGAATGTTCCTGAACTGTGGACAAACAGTAAATGGTGTGCCTGTGTCCATGAATGTTCCTGAACTGTGGACAAACAGTAAATGGTGTCTGTGTCCATGAATGTTCCTGAACTGTGGACAAACAGTAAATGGTGCCTGTGTCCATGGATGTTCCTGAACTGTGGACAAACAGTAAATGGTGTGCCTGTGTCCATGAATGTTCCTGAACTGTGGACAAACAGTAAATGGTGTGCCTGTGTCCATGAATGTTCCTGAACTGTGGACAAACAGTAAATAGTGCGCCTGTGCTCATGGATGTTCCTGAACTGTGGACAAACAGTAAATGTGTGCCTGTGTCCATGGATGTTCCTGAACTGTGGACAAACAGTAAATGAGCGCCTGTGTCCATGGATGTTCCTGAACTGTGGACAAACAGTAAATGTGTGCCTGTGCCCATGGATGTTCCTGAACTGTGGACAAACAGTAAATGGTGCGCCTGTGTCCATGAATGTTCTGAACTGTGCTCAAACAGTAAATGGTGTGCCTGTGCCCATGAATGTTCCTGAACTGTGGACAAACAGTAAATGGTGTGCCTGTGTCCATGAATGTTCCTGAACTGTGGAAAGTATGCGTGTCCATGAATGTTCCTGAATTGTGGACAAACAGTAAATGTGTGCCTGTGTCCATGAATGTTCCTGAACTGTGGACAAACAGTAAACGGTGTGCCTGTGCCCATGAATGTTCCTGAACTGTGGACAAACAGTAAATGGTGCACCTGTGCCCATGATGTTCCTGAACTGTGGACAAACAGTAAATGGTGTGCCTGTGTCCATGAATGTTCCTGAACTGTGGACAAACAGTAAATGGTGTGCCTGTGTCCATGAATGTTCCTGAACTGTGCACAAACAGTAAATGGTGTGCCTGTGCCCATGAATGTTCCTGAACTGTGGACAAACAGTAAAGGTAAGCCTGTGTCCATGAATGTTCCTGAACTGTGGACAAACAGTAAAAGTGCGCCTGTGTCCATGGATGTTCCTGAACTGTGGACAAACAGTAAATGGTGGCCTGTGCCCATGGAATGTTCCTGAACTGTGGACAAACAGTAAATGGTAGCCATGCCCATGAATGTTCCTGAACTGTGGACAAACAGTAAATAGTGCGCCTGTGTCCATGAATGTTCTGAACTGTGGACAAACAGTAAATGGTGCCTGTGTCATGAATGTTCTGAACTGTGGACAAACAGTAAATGGTGCCTGTGTCCATGAATGTTCCTGAACTGTGGACAAACAGTAAATGGTGCGCCTGTGTCCATGAATGTTCTGAACTGTGGACAAACAGTAAATGGTGTGCCTGTGTCCATGAATGTTCCTGAACTGTGGACAAACAGTAAATGAGTGTACCTGCCCATGAATGTTCCTGAACTGTGGACAAACAGTAAATGGTGCACCTGTGCCCATGAATGTTCCTGAACTGTGGACAAACAGTAAATGGTGTGCCTGTGTCCATGAATGTTCCTGAACTGTGGACAAACAGTAAATGGTGCACTGTGCCCATGAATGTTCCTGAACTGTGGACAAACAGTAAATGGTGCGCCTGTGTCCCATGAATGTTCCTGAACTGTGGACAAACAGTAAATGGTGCACTGTGCCCATAGATGTTCTGAACTGTGGACAAACAGTAAATGGTGTGCCTGTGCCCATGAATGTTCTGAACTGTGGACAAACAGTAAATGTGTGCCTGTGTCCATGAATGTTCCTGAACTGTGGACAAACAGTAAATGTGTGCCTGTGTCCATGAATGTTCCTGAACTGTGGACAAACAGTAAATGGTGTGCCTGTGTCCATGAATGTTCCTGAACTGTGCTCAAACAGTAAATAGTGTGCCTGTGCCCATGAATGTTCCTGAACTGTGGACAAACAGTAAATGGTGTGCCTGTGTCCATGAATGTTCCTGAACTGTGGACAAACAGTAAAGAGTGCGCCTGTGCCCATGAATGTTCCTGAACTGTGGACAAACAGTAAATAGTGCGCCTGTGTCCATGAATGTTCCTGAACTGTGGACAAACAGTAAATGGTGCGCCTGTGCCCATGAATGTTCCTGAACTGTGGACAAACAGTAAATGATTAGCCTGTGCCATGAATGTTCCTGAACTGTGGACAAACAGTAAATGAGTGCCTGTGCCCATGAATGTTCCTGAACTGTGGACAAACAGTAAAGGTGCACCTGTGCCCATGAATGTTCCTGAACTGTGGACAAACAGTAAATGGTGCGCCTGTGCCCATGGATGTTCCTGAACTGTGGACAAACAGTAAATAGTGTGCCTGTGTCCATGAATGTTCCTGAACTGTGGACAAACAGTAAATAGTGTGCCTGTGTCCATGAATGTTCCTGAACTGTGGACAAACAGTAAATGGTGCCTGTGTCCATGAATGTTCCTGAACTGTGGACAAACAGTAAATGAATGCGCCTGTGCCCATGGATGTTCCTGAACTGTGGACAAACAGTAAATAGTGCGCCTGTGCCCATGAATGTTCCTGAACTGTGGACAAACAGTAAATGGTGCCTGTGCCCATGGATGTTCCTGAACTGTGGACAAACAGTAAATGTGTGCCTGTGTCCATGAATGTTCCTGAACTGTGCACAAACAGTAAATGGTGCACCTGTGCCCATGAATGTTCCTGAACTGTGGACAAACAGTAAATGGTGACCTGTGTCATGAATGTTCCTGAACTGTGGACAAACAGTAAATGGTGCCCTGTGTCCATGAATGTTCTGAACTTGTGGACAAACAGTAAATGATGCGCCTGTGCCCATGAATGTTCCTGAACTGTGGACAAACAGTAAATGTGCACTTGCCCATGAATGTTCCTGAACTGTGGACAAACAGTAAATGGTGCACCTGTGCCAATGAATGTTCTGAACTGTGGACAAACAGTAAATGGTGCATCTGTGCCCATGAATGTTCCTGAATTGTGGACAAACAGTAAATGGTGCCTGTGTCCATGAATGTTCCTGAACTGTGGACAAACAGTAAATAGATGCGTCCATGCCCATGAATGTTCCTGAACTGTGGACAAACAGTAAATGGTGGCCTGTGCCAATGAATGTTCCTGAACTGATGGACAAATAGTAAAATGTGCATCTGTGCCCATGAATGTTCCTGAATTGTGGACAAACAGTAAATGGTGTGCCTGTGTCCATGAATGTTCCTGAACTGTGTTCAAACAGTAAAATGTGTACCTGTGCCCATGAATGTTCCTGAACTGTGGACAAACAGTAAATGAGTGCGCCTGTTCCATGAATGTTCCTGAACTGTGCTCAAACAGTAAATGGTGCATCTGTGCCCATGGATGTTCCTGAACTGTGCACAAACAGTAACAGTTGCATCTGTGTCCATGAATGTTCCTGAATTGTGGACAAACAGTAAATGGTGTGCCTGTGTCCATGAATGTTCCTGAACTGTGGACAAACAGTAAAAGGTGTGCCTGTGCCCATGATGTTCCTGAACTGTGGACAAACAGTAAACAGTGCCTGTGCCATGGATGTTCCTGAACTGTGGACAAACAGTAGCAGTGCGCCTGTGTCCATGGATGTTCCTGAACTGTGGACAAACAGTAAACGGTGCGCCTGTGTCCATGGATGTTCCTGAACTGTGGACAAACAGTAAACGGTGCGCCTGTGTCCATGGATGTTCCTGAACTGTGGACAAACAGTAAACGGTGCGCCTGTGTCCATGGATGTTCCCGAACTGTGGACAAACAGTAAATGGTGCTGCCTGTGTCCATGGATGTTCTGAACTGTGGACAAACAGTAAATGAGTGCGCCTGTGCCCATGGATGTTCCTGAACCGTGGACAAACAGTAAATGGTGCGCCTGTGTCCATGAATGTTCCTGAACTGTGCTCAAACAGTAAATGGTGCGCCTGTGTCCACGAATGTTCCTGAACTGTGGACAAACAGTAAATGGTGCACCCATGCCCATGAATGTTCCTGAACTGTGGACAAACAGTAAATGGTGCACCTGTGCCAATGAATGTTCCTGAACTGTGGACAAATAGTAAATGGTGCATCTGTGCCCATGAATGTTCCTGAACTGTGGACAAACAGTAAATGGTACACCTGTGTCCATGAATGTTCCTGAACTGTGGACAAACAGTAAATGATGCCTCGTCCCATGAATGTTCCTGAACTGTGGACAAACAGTAAATGGTGTGCCCATGCCCATGAATGTTCCTGAACTGTGGACAAACAGTAAATGGTGCACCTGTCCCAATGAATGTTCCTGAACTGTGGACAAATAGTAAATGGTGCATCTGTGCCCATGAATGTTCCTGAATTGTGGACAAACAGTAAATGGTGTGCCTGTGTCCATGAAAAATGTTCCTGAACTGTGGACAAACAGTAAATGGTGCGCCCATGCCCATGAATGTTCCTGAACTGTGGACAAACAGTAAATGGTGCGCCTGTGCCAATGAATGTTCCTGAACTGTGGACAAATAGTAAAATGTGCATCTGTGCCCATGAATGTTTCTGAATTGTGGACAAACAGTAAATGGTGTGCCTGTGTCCATGAATGTTCCTGAACTGTGCTCAAACAGTAAACAGTGTACCTGTGCCCATGAATGTTCCTGAACTGTGGACAAACAGTAAATGGTGCACCTGTGCCCATGGATGTTCCTGAACTGTGCTCAAACAGTAAATGGTGCATCTGTGTCCATGAATGTTCCTGAATTGTGGACAAACAGTAAATGGTGTGCCTGTGTCCATGAATGTTCCTGAACTGTGCTCAAACAGTAAACGGTGTGCCTGTGCCCATGAATGTTCCTGAATTGTGGACAAACAGTAAACGGTGCGCCTGTGTCCATGGATGTTCCTGAACTGTGGACAAACAGTAAATGGTGTGCCTGTGTCCATGAATGTTCCTGAACTGTGGACAAACAGTAAATGGTGTGCCTGTGTCCATGAATGTTCCTGAACTGTGGACAAACAGTAAATAGTGGCCTGTGCCCATGATGTTCCTGAACTGTGGACAAACAGTAAATGAGTGCGCCTGTGTCCATGAATGTTCCTGAACTGTGGACAAACAGTAAATGATGCCTGTGCCCATGAATGTTCCTGAACTGTGGACAAACAGTAAATGGGTGCCTATGCCCATGAATGTTCCTGAACTGTGGACAAACAGTAAATAGATGCGCCTGTGCCCATGAATGTTCCTGAACTGTGGACAAACAGTAAATGGTGCACTGTGTCCATGAATGTTCCTGAACTGTGGACAAACAGTAAATGGTGCGCCTATGCCCATGAATGTTCCTGAACTGTGGACAAACAGTAAATGGTGTACCTGTGTCCATGAATGTTCCTGAACTGTGCACAAACAGTAAATGGTGCCTGTGCCCATAGAATGTTCCTGAACTGTGGACAAACAGTAAATAGTGTGCCTGTGTCCATGAATGTTCCTGAACTGTGGACAAACAGTAAATGGTGTGCCTGTGTCCATGAATGTTCCTGAACTGTGGACAAACAGTAAAGTAGTGCCTGTGCCATGAATGTTCCTGAACTGTGGACAAACAGTAAATGGTGTGCCTGTGCCCATGAATGTTCCTGAACTGTGGACAAACAGTAAATAGTGCCTGTGCCATGAATGTTCCTGAACTGTGGACAAACAGTAAATGGTGCGCCTGTGCCCATGAATGTTCCTGAACTGTGGACAAACAGTAATGGTGCGCCTGTGCCCATGGATGTTCCTGAACTGTGGACAAACAGTAAATGATGCGCCTGTGCCCATAATGTTCCTGAACTGTGGACAAACAGTAAATGGTGCGCCTGTGCCATGAATGTTCCTGAACTGTGGACAAACAGTAAATGGTGCACCTGTGTCCATGAATGTTCCTGAACTGTGGACAAACAGTAAATAGTGCGCCTGTATGCATAGATGTTCCTGAACTGTGGACAAACAGTAAATGGTGCGCCTGTGTCCATGAATGTTCCTGAACTGTGGACAAACAGTAAATAGTGAGCCTGTGTCCAAGATGTTCCTGAACTGTGGACAAACAGTAAATGGTGCATCTGTGCCCATGAGATGTTCCTGAACTGTGGACAAACAGTAAGCAGTTGCCCTATGTCCATGAATGTTCCTGAACTGTGGACAAACAGTAAATGATGCGCCTGTGTCCATGAATGTTCCTGAACTGTGGACAAACAGTAAATGGTGCACTGTGCCCATGAATGTTCCTGAACTGTGGACAAACAGTAAATGGTGCTGGTAGCCATGAATGTTCCTGAACTGTGGACAAACAGTAAATGGTGCGCCTGTGTCCATGAATGTTCCTGAACTGTGGACAAACAGTAAATGGTGTGCCTGTGTCCATGAATGTTCCTGAACTGTGGACAAACAGTAAATGGTGTGCCTGTGCCATGAATGTTCCTGAACTGTGGACAAACAGTAAATGGTGTGCCTGTGTCCATGAATGTTCCTGAACTGTGGACAAACAGTAAAAGTGCGCCTGTGCCCATGGATGTTCCTGAACTGTGGACAAACAGTAAATGAGTGCGCCTGTGCCCATGAATGTTCCTGAACTGTGGACAAACAGTAAATAGTGCGCTGTGCCATGAATGTTCCTGAACTGTGGACAAACAGTAAATGGTGTCCTGTGTCCATGAATGTTCCTGAACTGTGCACAAACAGTAAATGGTGCACCTGTGTCCATGAATGTTCCTGAACTGTGGACAAACAGTAAATGGTGTGCCTGTGTCCATGAATGTTCCTGAACTGTGAAAACAAAAGTAAATGTGCCTGTGCCCATGAATGTTCCTGAATTGTGGACAAACAGTAAATGGTGCACCTGTGCCCATGAATGTTCCTGAACTGTGGACAAACAGTAAATGATTGCCCATGTCCATGAATGTTCCTGAACTGTGGACAAACAGTAAATGGTGCACCTGTGCCCAATGAATGTTCTGAACTGTGGACAAACAGTAAATGGTGCATCTGTGCCCATGAATGTTCCTGAACTGTGGACAAACAGTAAATGGTGTGCCTGTGTCCATGAATGTTCCTGAACTGTGGACAAACAGTAAATGATGCGCCTATGCCCATGAATGTTCCTGAACTGTGGACAAACAGTAAATGATGCGCCTGTGCCAATGAATGTTCCTGAACTGTGGACAAATAGTAAATGTGCATCTGTGCCCATGAATGTTCCTGAACTGTGGACAAACAGTAAATGGTGTGCCTGTGTCCATGAATGTTCCTGAACTGTGGACAAACAGTAAATGAGTGCACCTGTGCCATGAATGTTCCTGAACTGTGGACAAACAGTAAATAGTGCCTGTGCCCATGAATGTTCCTGAACTGTGCACAAACAGTAAATGGTGCATCTGTGCCCATGAATGTTCCTGAACTGTGGACAAACAGTAAATGTGCCTGTGTCCATGAATGTTCCTGAATTGTGGACAAACAGTAAACGGTGTGCCTGTGTCCATGAATGTTCCTGAACTGTGGACAAACAGTAAGCATGTGCCTGTGTCCATGAATGTTCCTGAACTGTGGACAAACAGTAAAGAATGCGCCTGTGTCCATGAATGTTCCTGAACTGTGGACAAACATAGGAGTGCGCCTGTGTCCATGGATGTTCCTGAACTGTGGACAAACAGTAAATGCGCCTGTGTCCATGGATGTTCCTGAACTGTGGACAAACAGTAATGGTGCGCCTGTGCCATGAATGTTCCTGAACTGTGGACAAACAGTAAATGGTGCCTGTGCCATGAATGTTCCGAACTGTGGACAAACAGTAAGGTGCCTGTGTCCATGGATGTTCCTGAACTGTGGACAAACAGTAACAAGTGCGCCTGTGTCCATGAATGTTCCTGAACTGTGGACAAACAGTAATGGTGCGCCTGTGCTCATGGATGTTCCTGAACTGTGGACAAACAGTAAATGAGTGCGCCTGTGTCCATGAATGTTCCTGAACTGTGGACAAACAGTAAATGGTGGCCTGTGTCCATGAATGTTCCTGAACTGTGGACAAACAGTAAATAAGCAGCCTGCCCATGAATGTTCCTGAACTGTGGACAAACAGTAAATGGTGCAGCCTTGCCCATGAATGTTCCTGAACTGTGGACAAACAGTAAATGGTGCACCTGTGCCAATGAATGTTCCTGAACTGTGGACAAACAGTAAATGGTGCATCTGTGCCCATGAATGTTCCTGAACTGTGGACAAACAGTAAATGGTGCGCCTGTGTCCATGAATGTTCCTGAACTGTGGACAAACAGTAAATGATGCGCCCATGCCCAAGAATGTTACTGAACTGTGGACAAACAGTAAATGGTGCTCCCATGCCCATGAATGTTCCTGAACTGTGGACAAACAGTAAATGGTGCACCTGTGCCAATGAATGTTCCTGAACTGTGGACAAACAGTAAATGGTGCATCTGTGCCATGAATGTTCCTGAATTGTGGACAAACAGTAAATGGTGTGCCTGTGTCCATGAATGTTCCTGAACTGTGGACAAACAGTAAATGAGTGCGCCTATGCCCATGAATGTTCCTGAACTGTGGACAAACAGTAAATGATGCGCCTGTCATGAATGTTCCTGAACTGTGGACAAATAGTAAATGGTGCATCTGTGCCCATGAATGTTCCTGAATTGTGGACAAACAGTAAATGGTGTGCCTGTGTCCATGAATGTTCCTGAACTGTGCTCAAACAGTAAAAGTGTACCTGTGCCCATGAATGTTCCTGAACTGTGGACAAACAGTAAATGGTGTGCCTGTGCCATGAGATGTTCCTGAACTGTGGACAAACAGTAAATAGTGCATCTGTGTCCATGAATGTTCCTGAACTGTGGACAAACAGTAAATGTGTGCCTGTGTCCATGAATGTTCCTGAACTGTGGACAAACAGTAAGATGCGCCTGTGTCCATGAATGTTCCTGAACTGTGGACAAACAGTAAATGATGCGCTGTGCCCATGGATGTTCCTGAACTGTGGACAAACAGTAAATGTGCCTGTGTCCATGGATGTTCCTGAACTGTGGACAAACAGTAAATGGTGTGCCTGTGCCCATGGATGTTCCTGAACTGTGGACAAACAGTAAATGGTGCGCCTGTGTCCATGAATGTTCCTGAACTGTGCACAAACAGTAAATGGTGCGCCTGTGCCCATGAATGTTCCTGAACTGTGGACAAACAGTAAATGGTGTGCCTTGTCCACTGAATGTTCCTGAACTGTGCTCAAACAGTAAATAGTGTGCCTGTGCCCATGAATGTTCCTGAACTGTGGACAAACAGTAAATGATGTGCCTGTGTCCATGAATGTTCCTGAACTGTGGACAAACAGTAAATGGTGCCCATGCCCATGAATGTTCCTGAACTGTGGACAAACAGTAAATGGTGCCTGTGCCCATGAATGTTCCTGAACTGTGGACAAACAGTAAATAGTGCGCCCGTGCCATAGATGTTCTGAACTGTGGACAAACAGTAAATGGTGTGCCTGTGCCATGAATGTTCCTGAACTGTGGACAAACAGTAAATGTGCGCCTGTGCCCATGAATGTTCCTGAACTGTGGACAAACAGTAAATGGTGCATCTGTCTTCCATGAATGTTCCTGAACTGTGGACAAACAGTAAATGGTGTGCCTGTGTCCATGAATGTTCCTGAACTGTGCTCAAACAGTAAATGGTGTACCTGTGCCCATGAATGTTCCTGAATTGTGGACAAACAGTAAATAGTGTGCCTGTGTCCATGAATGTTCCTGAACTGTGGACAAACAGTAAATGGTGTGCCTGTGTCCATGAATGTTCCTGAACTGTGCTCAAACAGTAACAGTGTGCCTGTGCCATGAATGTTCCTGAACTGTGGACAAACAGTAAATGGTGTGCCTGTGTCCATGAATGTTCCTGAACTGTGCACAAACAGTAAATGGTGCTCCTGTGTCCATGAGATGTTCTGAACTGTGGACAACAGTAAGCAGTGCGCCCATGCCCATGAATGTTCCTGAACTGTGGACAAACAGTAAATGAATGAGCCTGTGCCCATGAATGTTCCTGAACTGTGGACAAACAGTAAATGATGTATGTGCCCATAGAATGTTCTGAACTGTGGACAAATAGTAAATGGTGCATCTGTGCCTATGAATGTTCCTGAACTGTGCTCAAACAGTAAATGGTGTGCCTGTGTCCATGAATGTTCCTGAACTGTGGACAAACAGTAAATGGTGTACCTGTGCCATGAGATGTTCCTGAACTGTGGACAAACAGTAAATGGTGCCTGTGTCCATGAATGTTCCTGAACTGTGGACAAACAGTAAATGGTGTGCCTGTGTCCATGAATGTTCCTGAATTGTGGACAAACAGTAAATGGTGTGCCTGTGTCCATGAATGTTCCTGAACTGTGGACAAACAGTAAATGGTGCGCCTGTGCCCATGAATGTTCCTGAACTGTGGACAAACAGTAAATGAATGCGCCCTGCTCCATGAATGTTCCTGAACTGTGGACAAACAGTAAATGGTGCGCCTGTGCCCATGAATGTTCCTGAACTGTGGACAAACAGTAAATGATGCTCCATGCCCATGAATGTTCTGAACTGTGGACAAACAGTAAATGATGCCTATGCCATGAATGTTCCTGAACTGTGGACAAACAGTAAATGGTGCACCTGTGCCAATGAATGTTCCTGAACTGTGGACAAATAGTAAATGGTGCATCTGTGCCATGAATGTTCCTGAATTGTGGACAAACAGTAAATGGTGTGCCTGTGTCCATGAATGTTCCTGAACTGTGGACAAACAGTAAATAGTGCGCCTATGCCCATGAATGTTCCTGAACTGTGGACAAACAGTAAAAATGGTAACCTGTGCCAATGAATGTTCCTGAACTGTGGACAAATAGTAAAATGTGCATCTGTGCCCATGAATGTTCCTGAATTGTGGACAAACAGTAAATGGTGTGCCTGTGTCCATGAATGTTCCTGAACTGTGCTCAAACAGTAAACGGTGTACCTGTGCCCATGAATGTTCCTGAACTGTGGACAAACAGTAAATGGTGCGCCTGTGTCCATGAATGTTCCTGAACTGTGGACAAACAGTAAATGGTGTGCCTGTGTCCATGAATGTTCCTGAACTGTGGACAAACAGTAAATGTGTGCCTGTGTCCATGAATGTTCCTGAACTGTGGACAAACAGTAAATAGTGTGCCTGTGCCATGAATGTTCCTGAACTGTGGACAAACAGTAAATGGTGCGCCTGTGCCCATGAATGTTCCTGAACTGTGGACAAACAGTAAACGGTGCGCCTGTGTCCATGAATGTTCCTGAACTGTGGACAAACAGTAAACGGTGCGCCTGTGTCCATGGATGTTCCCGAACTGTGGACAAACAGTAAACGGTGCGCCTGTGTCCATGGATGTTCCCGAACTGTGGACAAACAGTAAATGAGTGCGCCTGTGCCCATGGATGTTCCCTGAACTGTGGACAAACAGTAAAGATGCGCCTGTGTCCATGGATGTTCCTGAACTGTGGACAAACAGTAACAGTGTGCCTGTGTCCATGAATGTTCCTGAACTGTGGACAAACAGTAAAGTGTGCCTGTGTCCATGAATGTTCCTGAACTGTGGACAAACAGTAAATGGTGTGCCTGTGCCATGAATGTTCCTGAACTGTGGACAAACAGTAAATGGTGGCCTGTGTCCATGAATGTTCCTGAACTGTGCTCAAACAGTAAATGGTGTGCCTGTGCCCATGAATGTTCCTGAACTGTGGACAAACAGTAAATAGGTGCCCTGTCCAGAATGTTCCTGAACTGTGGACAAACAGTAAATGAAGTGCGCCTGTGCCCATGAATGTTCCTGAACTGTGGACAAACAGTAAATGGTGTGCCTGTGCCCATGAATGTTCCTGAACTGTGGACAAACAGTAAATGGTGGCCTATGCCCATGAATGTTCCTGAACTGTGGACAAACAGTAAATGGTTGCACCTATACCCATGAATGTTCCTGAACTGTGGACAAACAGTAAATAGTGCGCCTGTGCCAATGAATGTTCCTGAACTGTGGACAAACAGTAAATGGTGCACTGTGCCCATGAATGTTCCTGAACTGTGGACAAACAGTAAATAGTGCGCCTGTGCCCATGAATGTTCCTGAACTGTGGACAAACAGTAAATGTGCATCTGTGCCCATGAATGTTCCTGAACTGTGGACAAACAGTAAATGGTGTGCCTGTGTCCCATGAATGTTCCTGAACTGTGCTCAAACAGTAAATGGTGTGCCTGTGTCCATGAATGTCTGAACTGTGGACAAACAGTAAGATCCATGCCATGAATGTTCCTGAACTGTGGACAAACAGTAAATAGTGCGCCTATGCCATGAATGTTCTGAACTGTGGACAAACAGTAAAATGTGCATCTGTGCCATGAATGTTCCTGAATTGTGGACAAACAGTAAATGGTGTGCCTGTGTCCATGAATGTTCCTGAACTGTGCTCAAACAGTAAACAGTAGCCTGTGCTCATGAATGTTCCTGAACTGTGGACAAACAGTAAGATGCGCCTGTGCCCATAGATGTTCCTGAACTGGACAAACAGTAACGATGCGCCTGTGTCCATGGATGTTCCCGAACTGTGGACAAACAGTAAGCAGTGCGCCTGTGTCCATGGATGTTCCTGAACTGTGGACAAACAGTAAGCAGTGCGCCTGTGTCCATGGATGTTCCAGACTGTGGACAAACAGTAAGCAGTGCAGCCTGTGTCCATGGATGTTCCTGAACTGTGGACAAACAGTAAGAATGCGCCTGTGTCCATGGATGTTCCTGAACTGTGGACAAACAGTAAATGTGCGCCTGTGTCCATGGATGTTCCTGAACTGTGGACAAACAGTAAATGAGTGCGCCTGTGCCCATGGATGTTCCTGAACTGTGGACAAACAGTAAATGAATGCCTGTGCCATGAATGTTCCTGAACTGTGGACAAACAGTAAATGAGTGCGCCTGTGTCCATGAATGTTCCTGAACTGTGGACAAACAGTAAATGGTGCCCATGCCCATGAATGTTCCTGAACTGTGGACAACAGTAAGCCTATGCCAATGAATGTTCCTGAACTGTGGACAAACAGTAAATGGTGCATCTGTGCCCATGAATGTTCTGAACTGTGGACAAACAGTAAATGGTGCACCTGTGTCCATGAATGTTCCTGAACTGTGGACAAACAGTAAATGATGCGCCTGTGCCCATGAATGTTCCTGAACTGTGGACAAACAGTAAATGGTGCACCTGTGCCAATGAATGTTCTGAACTGTGGACAAATAGTAAATGGTGCATCTGTGCCCATGAATGTTCCTGAATTGTGGACAAACAGTAAATGGTGTGCCTGTGCCATGAATGTTCCTGAACTGTGGACAAACAGTAAATAGGTGCGCTATGCCCATGAATGTTCCGAACTGTGGACAAACAGTAAATGTACCTGTGCCAATGAATGTTCTGAACTGTGGACAAATCAGTAAATAGTGCATCTGTGCCCATGAATGTTCCTGAACTGTGGACAAACAGTAAATGGTGTGCCTGTGTCCATGAATGTTCTGAACTGTGCTCAAACAGTAAACGGTGTACCTGTGCCCATGAATGTTCCTGAACTGTGGACAAACAGTAAATGGTGCACCTGTGCCCATGAATGTTCCTGAACTGTGCTCAAACAGTAAATGGTGCATCTGTGTCCATGAATGTTCCTGAATTGTGGACAAACAGTAAATGGTGCCTGTGTCCATGAATGTTCCTGAATTGTGGACAAACAGTAAGAGTAGCCTGTGTCCATGGATGTTCCGACTTGGACAAACATGAGTGACCTGTGCCATGGATGTTCTGAACTGTGGACAAACAGTAAGCAGTGCGCCTGTGTCCATGGATGTTCCTGAACTGTGGACAAACAGTAAATGGATGCCTGTGCCCATGGATGTTCCTGAACTGTGGACAAACAGTAAATGAATAAGCCTGTGTCCATGAATGTTCCTGAACTGTAGACAAACAGTAAATGGTGTGCCTGTGCCCATGAATGTTCCTGAATTGTGGACAAACAGTAAATGGTGTGCCTGTGTCCACGAATGTTCCTGAACTGTGCTCAAACAGTAAATGGTGCGCCTGTGCCCATGAATGTTCCTGAACTGTGGACAAACAGTAAATGGTGTGCCTGTGTCCATGAATGTTCCTGAGCTGTGGACAAACAGCAAATGTGCCTATGCCCATGAATGTTCCTGAACTGTGGACAAACAGTAAATGGGTGCCTATGCCCATGAATGTTCCTGAACTGTGGACAAACAGTAAATGGTGCGCCCGTGCCAATGAATGTTCCTGAACTGTGGACAAATAGTAAATGGTGCATCTGTGCCCATGAATGTTCCAGAAATGTGGACAAACAGTAAATGGTGCGCCTGTCCCAATGAATGTTCCTGAACTGTGGACAAATAGTAAATGGTGCATCTGTGCCCATGAATGTTCCTGAATTGTGGACAAACAGTAAATGGTGTGCCTGTGTCCACGAATGTTCCTGAACTGTGCTCAAACAGTAAATAGTGTACCTGTGCCCATGAATGTTCCTGAATTGTGGACAAACAGTAAATAGTGTGTCTGTGTCCATGAATGTTCCTGAACTGTGGACAAACAGTAAATGGTGTGCCTGTGTCCATGAATGTTCCTGAACTGTGCTCAAACAGTAAACGGTGTGCCTGTGCCCATGAACTGTCCAGTAAATGTGTCCTGAATGTTCCTGAACTGTGGACAAACAGTAAAGTGTGCCTGTGCCATGGATGTTCCTGAACTGTGGACAAACAGTAAGCAGTGCGCCTGTGCCATGTGTTCCTGAACTGTGGACAAACAGTAAGCGGTGCGCCTATGCCCATGGATGTTCCTGAACTGTGGACAAACAGTAAACGGTGCGCCTCTGTCCATGAATGTTCCTGAACTGTGGACAAACAGTAAATGGTGCACCTGTGCCAATGAATATTCCTGAACTGTGGACAAATAGTAAATGGTGCATCTGTGCCCATGAATGTTCCTGAATTGTGGACAAACAGTAAACGGTGTGCCTGTGTCCATGAATGTTCCTGAACTGTGGACAAACAGTAAATAATGCGCCCGTGCCCATGAATGTTCCTGAACTGTGGACAAACAGTAAATGGTGACCTGTGCCCATGAATGTTCTGAACTGTGGACAAACAGTAAATGGTGCATCTGTGCCCATGATATTTCCTGAACTGTGGACAAACAGTAAATGGTGTGCCTGTGTCCATGAATGTTCCTGAACTGTGGACAAACAGTAAATGATGCCTGTGCTCATGAATGTTCCTGAACTGTGGACAAACAGTAAATAGTGCCTGTGCCCATGGATGTTCCTGAACTGTGGACAAACAGTAAATGGTGCATCTGTGTCCATGAATGTTCCTGAACTGTGGACAAACAGTAAATGGTGTGCCTGTGCCCATGAATGTTCCTGAACTGTGAACGATAGTCGAAGTCAACATGTCAAACAGTAAATGGTGCCTGTGTCCATGAATGTTCCTGAACTGTGGACAAACAGTAAATGGTGCGCCTGTGCCCATGAATGTTCCTGAACTGTGGACAAACAGTAAATGGTGTGCCTGTGCCCATGGATGTTCCTGAACTGTGGACAAACAGTAAATGGTGGCCTGTGTCCATGAATGTTCCTGAACTGTGCTCAAACAGTAAATGGTGTGCCTGTGCCCATGATGTTCCTGAACTGTGGACAAACAGTAAATGGTGTGCCTATGTCCATGAATGTTCCTGAACTGTGCTCAAACAGTAAATGATGCGCCTGTGGCATGAATGTTCCTGAACTGTGGACAAACAGTAAATGGTGTGCCTGTGTCCATGAATGTTCCTGAACTGTGGACAAACAGTAAATGGTGCGCCTGTGCCCATGAATGTTCCTGAACTGTGGACAAACAGTAAATGGTGCACCTGTGCCCATGAATGTTCCTGAACTGTGGACAAACAGTAAATTGTGCCTGTGCCATGAATGTTCCTGAACTGTGGACAAACAGTAAATGGTGCGCCCAGTGCCCATGAATGTTCCTGAACTGTGGACAAACAGTAAATGATGCGCCTGTGCCAATGAATGTTCCTGAACTGTGGACAAATAGTAAATGGTGCATCTGTGCCCATGAATGTTCCTGAATTGTGGACAAACAGTAAATGGTGTGCCTGTGTCCATGAATGTTCCTGAACTGTGCTCAAACAGTAAATGGTGTACCTGTGCCCATGAATGTTCCTGAACTGTGGACAAACAGTAAATAGTGATCTGTGTCCATGAATGTTCCTGAACTGTGGACAAACAGTAAATGGTGTGCCTGTGTCCATGAATGTTCCTGAACTGATGGATCAAACATGTACTGCATGAATGTTCTAACTGTGAACAGTAATGAGCCTGTGTCCATGATGTTCCTGAACTGTGGACAAACAGTAAATGTGTGCACCTGTGTCCATGAATGTTCCTGAACTGTGGACAAACAGTAAGCAGTGGCTATGCCATGATGTTCCGAACTGTGGACAAACAGTAATGATGTTCATGATGTTCCTGAACTGTGGACAAACAGTAAATAGTGCCTGTGCCCATGATGTTCCTGAACTGTGGACAAACAGTAAATGAGATTTCTGCGTACAAACAGTAAGTGTGCCTGTGCCATGAATGTTCCTGAACTGTGGACAAACAGTAAATGGTGTACCTATGCCCATGAATGTTCCTGAACTGTGGACAAACAGTAAATGGTGTGCCTGTGTCCAGAATGTTCCTGAACTGTGGACAAACAGTAAATGGTGTGCCTGTGTCCCATGAATGTTCCTGAACTGTGGACAAACAGTAAATGGTGTGCCTGTGTCCATGAATGTTCCTGAACTGTGGACAAACAGTAAATGATGCGCCTGTGTCCATGAATGTTCCTGAACTGTGGACAAACAGTAAATAGGTGCGCCTATGCCCATGGATGTTCCTGAACTGTGGACAAACAGTAAATAGTACTGTGCCCATGAATGTTCCTGAACTGTGGACAAACAGTAAATGGTGCTGCCTGTGCCATGAATGTTCCTGAACTGTGGACAAACAGTAAATGAGTGCGCCCATGCCCATGAATGTTCCTGAACTGTGGACAAACAGTAAATGGTGCACCTGTCCCAATGAATGTTCCTGAACTGTGGACAAATAGTAAATAGTGCATCTGTGCCCATGAATGTTCTGAACTGTGGACAAACAGTAAATAGTGTGCCTGTGTCCATGAATGTTCCTGAACTGTGGACAAACAGTAAATGATGCGCCCATGCCATGAATGTTCCTGAACTGTGGACAAACAGTAAATGGTGCGCCTGTGCAATGAATTTCCTGAACTTGCAAACAGTAAATTGCACTGTGCCCATGAATGTTCCTGAACTGTGGACAAACAGTAAATGGTGTGCCTGTGTCCATGAATGTTCTGAACTGTGCTCAAACAGTAAGCAGTGTACCTGTGCCCATGAATGTTCCTGAACTGTGGACAAACAGTAAATGGTGCATCATTGCCATGAATGTTCCTGAACTGTGCTCAAACAGTAAATGGTGTGCCTGTGTCCATGAATGTTCCTGAATGTGGACAAACAGTAATGATGTATCTGTGTCCATGAATGTTCCTGAATTGTGGACAAACAGTAAATGGTGTGCCTATGTCCATGAATGTTCCTGAACTGTGGACAAACAGTAAATGTGGCCTGTGCCCATGGATGTTCTGAACTGTGGACAAACAGTAAATGGCTGTGCCATGAATGTTCTGAACTGTGGACAAACAGTAAATGCCTGTGTCCTGATGTTCGAACACGGCAAATGAGTGCGCCTGTGTCCCATGAATGTTCTCGAACTGTGGACAAACAGTAAAGGTGCCTGTGTCCATGAATGTTCCGAACTGTGGACAAACAGTAAAGTGCGCCTGTGTCCATGGATGTTCCTGAACTGTGACAAACAGTAAACGTGTGCCTGTCCATGGATGTTCCTGAACTGTGGACAAACAGTAACAGTGCGCCTGTGTCCATGGATGTTCCTGAACTGTGGACAAACAGTAAATAATGTGCCTGTGCCCATGGATGTTCCTGAACTGTGGACAAACAGTAAATGGTGTGCCTGTGTCCATGAATGTTCCTGAACTGTGCTCAAACAGTAAATGAGTGTGCCTGTGCCCATGAATGTCCTGAACTGTGGACAAACAGTAAATGGTGTGCCTGTGTCCATGAATGTTCCTGAACTGTGCTCAAACAGTAAAATGGTGCCTGTGCCCATGAATGTTCCTGAACTGTGGACAAACAGTAAATGGTGTGCCTGTGCCCATGAATGTTCCTGAACTGTGGACAAACAGAATAATGCTGCCATGAATGTTCCTGAACTGTGGACAAACAGTAAATGGTGCACCTGTGTCCATGAATGTTCCTGAACTGTGGACAAACAGCAAATGGTGTGCCCATGCCAATGAATGTTCCTGAACTGTGGACAAACAGTAAATGGTGCATCTGTGCCCATGAATGTTCCTGAACTGTGGACAAACAGTAAATGAATAAGCCTGTGCCAATGAATGTTCCTGAACTGTGGACAAATAGTAAAATGTGCATCTGTGCCCATGAATGTTCCTGAATTGTGGACAAACAGTAAATGGTGTGCACGTGTCCATGAATGTTCTGAACTGTGCACAAACAGTAAAAGTGTACCTGTGTCCATGAATGTTCCTGAACTGTGGACAAACAGTAAATGTGCCCATGCCCATGAATGTTCCTGAACTGTGGACAAACAGTAAATGGTGCGCTGTGCCATGAATGTTCCTGAACTGTGGACAAATAGTAAATGTGCATCTTGCCTGAATGTTCTGAATTGTGGACAAACAGTAAATGGTGTGCCTGTGTCCATGAATTTCCTGAACTGTGCTCAAACAGTAAACAGTGTGTATGCTCATGAATGTTCCTGAATGTGGACAAACAGTAAACAGTGCGCCTGTGTCCATGAATGTTCCTGAACTGTGGACAAACAGTAAACAGTGCGCCTGTGTCCATGGATGTTCCCGAACTGTGGACAAACAGTAAACGGTGCGCCTGTGTCCATGGATGTTCCCGAACTGCTGGACAAACGAAAAGCAGTGCGCCTGTGTCCATGGATGTTCCCGAACTGTGGACAAACAGTAAACGGTGCGCCTGTGTCCATGGATGTTCCCGAACTGTGGACAAACAGTAAACGGTGCGCCTGTGTCCATGGATGTTCCCGAACTGTGGACAAACAGTAAACGGTGCGCCTGTGTCCATGGATGTTCCCGAACTGTGGACAAACAGTAAATGGTGCGCCTGTGCCCATGGATGTTCCTGAACTGTGGACAAACAGTAAATGAGTGACCTGTGTCCATGAATGTTCCTGAACTGTGCTCAAACAGTAAATGGTGCGCCTGTGTCCACGAATGTTCCTGAACTGTGGACAAACAGTAAATGACCATGCCCATGAATGTTCCTGAACTGTGGACAAACAGTAAATGGTGCACCCTGCAATGAATGTTCCTGAACTGTGGACAAATAGTAAATGGTGCATCTGTGCCCATGAATGTTCCTGAACTGTGGACAAACAGTAAATGGTACACCTGTGTCCATGAATGTTCCTGAACTGTGGACAAACAGTAAATGATGCGCCCATGCCCATGAATGTTCCTGAACTGTGGACAAACAGTAAATGGTGCACCTGTGCCAATGAATGTTCCGGAACTGTGGACAAATAGTAAATGGTGCATCTGTGCCCATGAATGTTCCTGAATTGTGGACAAACAGTAAATGGTGTGCCTGTGTCCATGAATGTTCCTGAACTGTGGACAAACAGTAAATAGTGCGCCCATGCCATGAATGTTCCTGAACTGTGGACAAACAAAAGTGCAATGCAATGAATGTTCTGAACTGTGGCAAATAGTAAATGTGCATCTGTGCCCATGAATGTTCCTGAATTGTGGACAAACAGTAAATGTGTGCCTGTGTCCATGAATGTTCCTGAACTGTGCTCAAACATAAATGGTGTACCTGTGCCCATGAATGTTCCTGAACTGTGGACAAACAGTAAATGGTGCACCTGTGCCCATGAATGTTCCTGAACTGTGCTCAAACAGTAAACAGTGCATCTGTGCCATGAATGTTCCTGAACTGTGGACAAACAGTAAACGGTGGCCTGTGCCATGAATGTTCCTGAACTGTGGACAAACAGTAAGCAGTGCGCCTGTGTCCATGGATGTTCCCGAACTGTGGACAAACAGTAAGCGGTGCACCTGTGTCCATGGATGTTCCTGAACTGTGGACAAACAGTAAAAGTGCGCTGTGTCCATGGATGTTCCTGAACTGTGGACAAACAGTAAATGTGTGCCTGTGCCCATGGATGTTCCTGAACTGTGGACAAACAGTAAATAGTGCGCCTGTGTCCATGAATGTTCCTGAACTGTGCTCAAACAGTAAATGGTGTGCCTGTGCCCATGAATGTTCCTGAACTGTGGACAAACAGTAAATGGTGTGCCTGTGTCCATGAATGTTCCTGAACTGTGCTCAAACAGTAAATGATGAGCCTGTGCCCATGAATGTTCCTGAACTGTGGACAAACAGTAAATGGTGTGCCTGTGTCCATGAATGTTCCTGAACTGTGGACAAACAGCAAATGGCCATGCCCATAAATGTTCCTGAACTGTGGACAAACAGTAAATGGTGCTGCCTGCCCATGAATGTTCCTGAACTGTGGACAAACAGTAAATGATGCGCCTGTGCCCATGAATGTTCTGAACTGTGGACAAACAGTAAATGGTGATCTGTGCCCATGAATGTTCGAACTGTGGACAAACAGTAAAGTGTGTCCATGAATGTTCCTGAACTGTGGACAAACAGTAAATGGTGCACTGTGCCCATGAATGTTCCTAATGTGGACAAACAGTAAATGGTGTCATCTGTCCAGAATGTTCCTGAACTGTCGACAAACAGTAAATAGTGTTACCTGTGCCCATGATGTTCCTGGATATGGACAAACAGTAAATAGGTGTCTGTCCATGAATGTTCCTGAACTGTGGACAAACAGTAAATGGTGTGCCTGTGTCCATGAATGTTCCTGAACTGTGCTCAAACAGTAAGCAGTGTGCCTGTGCCATGAATGTTCCTGAACTGTGGACAAACAGTAAATGGTGTGCCTGTGCCCATGAATGTTCTGAACTGTGGACAAACAGTAAGCAGGTGCCTGTGTCCATGGATGTTCCTGAACTGTGGACAAACAGTAAACGGTGCGCCTGTGCCATGATGTTCCTGAACTGTGGACAAACAGTAAAATGCGCCTGTGCCCATGGATGTTCCTGAACTGTGGACAAACAGTAAGCAGTGCGCTCTGTGCCATGAATGTTCCTGAACTGTGGACAAACAGTAAATGGTGCGCCTGTGCCCATGGATGTTCCTGAACTGTGGACAAACAGTAAACGGTGCGCCTGTGTCCATGAATGTTCCTGAACTGTGGACAAACAGTAAATGGTGCGCCTGTGCCCATGGATGTTCCTGAACAGTGGACAAACAGTAAATGGTGTGCCTGTGTCCTTGAATGTTCCTGAATTGTGGACAAACAGTAAATGATGTGCCTGTGTCCATGAATGTTCCTGAATTGTGGACAAACAGTAAATGGTTTGCCTGTGTCCATGAATGTTCCCGAACTGTGGACAAACAGTAAATGGTGCGCCTGTGCCCATGGATGTTCCTGAACTGTGGACAAACAGTAAATGAGTGAGCCTGTGCCCATGGATGTTCCTGAACTGTGGACAAACAGTAAATGGTTAGCCTGTGCCCATGGATGTTCCTGAACTGTGGACAAACAGTAAATGGTGCTGTGTCCATGAATGTTCCTGAACTGTGCTCAAACAGTAAATGGTGCACCTGTGTCCATGAATGTTCCTGAACTGTGGACAAACAGTAAATGAGTGCCTGTGTCCATGAATGTTCCTGAACTGTGCTCAAACAGAAATATGTGCCTGTGCCATGAATGTTCCTGAACTGTGGACAAACAGTAATAGTGCGCCCATGCCCATGGATGTTCCTGAACTGTGGACAAACAGTAAATGATTAAGCCCATGCCCATGAATGTTCCTGAACTGTGGACAAACAGTAAATGGTGCGCCCTTGCCCATGAATGTTCCTGAACTGTGGACAAACAGTAAATGGTGCGCCTGTGCCAATGAATGTTCCTGAACTGTGGACAAATAGTAAATGTGCATCTGTGCCCATGAATGTTTCTGAACTGTGGACAAACAGTAAATGGTGTGCCTGTGTCCATGAATGTTCTGAACTGTGGACAAACAGTAAGCAGTGTGCCTGTGCCATGAATGTTCCTGAACTGTGGACAAACAGTAAATGGTGCGCCTGTGCCCATGGATGTTCCTGAACAGTGGACAAACAGTAAATGGTGTGCCTGTGTCCTTGAATGTTCCTGAATTGTGGACAAACAGTAAATGGTGTGCCTGTGTCCATGAATGTTCCTGAATTGTGGACAAACAGTAAATGGTGTGCCTGTGTCCATGAATGTTCCCGAACTGTGGACAAACAGTAAATGGTGCGCCTGTGCCCATGGATGTTCCTGAACTGTGGACAAACAGTAAATGGTGCGCCTGTGCCCATGGATGTTCCTGAACTGTGGACAAACAGTAAATGGTGCGCTTGTGCCCATGGATGTTCCTGAACTGTGGACAAACAGTAAATGGTGTGCCTGTGTCCATGAATGTTCCTGAACTGTGCTCAAACAGTAAATGGTGCACCTGTGTCCATGAATGTTCCTGAACTGTGGACAAACAGTAAATGGAGTGCCTGTGTCCATGAATGTTCCTGAACTGTGCTCAAACAGCAAATAGTGTGCCTGTGCCCATGAATGTTCCTGAATTGTGCACAAACAGTAAATGAGTGCCATGCCCATGAATGTTCCTGAACTGTGGACAAACAGTAAATAGTGCGCCATGCCATGAATGTTCCTGAACTGTGGACAAACAGTAAATGGTGCACCTGTGCCAATGAATGTTCCTGAACTGTGGACAAATAGTAAATGGTGCATCTGTGCCCATGAATGTTCCTAATTGTGGACAAACAGTAAATGGTGTGCCTGTGTCCATGAATGTTCCTGAACTGTGGACAAACAGTAAATGGTGCGCCCATGCCCATGAATGTTCCTGAACTGTGGACAAACAGTAAATGGTGCGCCTGTGCCAATGAATGTTCCTGAACTGTGGACAAATAGTAAAATGTGCATCTGTGCCCATGAATGTTCCTAATTGTGGACAAACAGTAAATGTGTGCCTGTGTCCATGAATGTTCCTGAACTGTGGACAAACAGTAAACGATGTACCTGTGCCATGAATGTTCCTGAACTGTGGACAAACAGTAAATGGTGCGCCTGTGCCCATGGATGTTCCTGAACTGTGGCAAACAGAAATGGTGCACTGTGTCCATGAATGTTCCTGAACTGTGGACAAACAGTAAACGGTGCATCTGTGTCCATGAATGTTCCTGAATTGTGGACAAACAGTAAGCCTGTCATGAATGTTCTGAACTGTGTCAAACAGTACGGTGTGCCTGTGCCCATGAATGTTCCTGAACTGTGGACAAACAGTAAACAGTCGCCTGTGTCCATGGATGTTCCTGAACTGTGGACAAACAGTAAAGTGCCTGTGTCCATGGATGTTCCGAACTGTGGACAAACAGTAAGCAGTGCTGCCTGTGTCCATGGATGTTCCGAACTGTGGACAAACAGTAAATGAGTGCCTGTGTCCATGGATGTTCCTGAACGTGGACAAACAGTAAGCAGATGCGCCTGTGTCCATGGATGTTCCTGAACTGTGGACAAACAGTAAATGAGTGCGCCTGTGTCCATGATGTTCCTGAACTGTGGACAAACAGTAAATGGTGCGCCTGTGCCCATGAATGTTCCTGAACTGTGGACAAACAGTAAATGATGCCTTGATAATGTTCTGAACTGTGCTCAAACAGTAATGTGCCTGTCCATGAATGTTCCTGAACTGTGGACAAACAGTAAATGGTGCCCATGCCCATGAATGTTCCTGAACTGTGGACAAACAGTAAATGGTGCTCCCATGCCCATGAATGTTCCTGAACTGTGGACAAACAGTAAATGGTGCACCTGTGCCAATGAATGTTCCTGAACTGTGGACAAATAGTAAATGGTGCATCTGTGCCCATGAATGTTCCTGAATTGTGGACAAACAGTAAATGGTGTGCCTGTGTCCATGAATGTTCCTGAACTGTGGACAAACAGTAAATGGTGCTCATGCCCATGAATGTTCCTGAACTGTGGACAAACAGTAAATGAGTAGCCTGTGCCAATGAATGTTCCTGAACTGTGGACAAATAGTAAAATGTGCATCTGTGCCCATGAATGTTCCTGAATTGTGGACAAACAGTAAATGGTGTGCCTGTGTCCATGAATGTTCCTGAACTGTGCTCAAACAGTAAACAGTGTACCTGTGCCCATGAATGTTCCTGAACTGTGGACAAACAGTAAATGGTGCACCTCTGCCCATGGATGTTCCTGAACTGTGCTCAAACAGTAAAAGTGCATCTGTGTCCATGAATGTTCCTGAATTGTGGACAAACAGTAAATGTGTGCCTGTGTCATGATGTTCTGAACTGTGCTCAAACAGTAAGCGATGTGCCTGTGCCCATGAATGTTCCTGAATTGTGGACAAACAGTAAGCAGTGCGCCTGTGTCCATGGATGTTCCGAACTGTGGACAAACAGTAAGCAGTGCACCTGTGTCCATGGATGTTCCTGAACTGTGGACAAACAGTAAGCAGGTGCGCCTGTGTCCATGGATGTTCTGAACTGGGACAAACAGTAAATGGTGCCTGTGCCCATGGATGTTCCTGAACTGTGGACAAACAGTAAATGATGTGCCTGTGTCCATGAATGTTCCTGAACTGTCTCAAACAGTAAATGGTGTGCCTGTGCCCATGAATGTTCCTGAATGTGGACAAACAGTAAATGGTGTGCCTGTGTCCACGAATGTTCCTGAACTGTGCTCAAACAGTAAATGATGCGCCTGTGCCCATGAATGTTCCTGAACTGTGGACAAACAGTAAATGGTGTGCCTGTGTCCATGAATGTTCCTGAACTGTGGACAAGCAGCAAATAGTGCCCATGCCATGAATGTTCCTGAACTGTGGACAAACAGTAAATGGTGCACCCATGCCCATGAATGTTCCTGAACTGTGGACAAACAGTAAATGAATGCGCCCGTGCCAATGAATGTTCCTGAACTGTGGACAAATAGTAAATGGTGCATCTGTGCCCATGAATGTTCCTGAACTGTGGACAAACAGTAAATGGTGCGCCTGTCCCAATGAATGTTCCTGAACTGTGGACAAATAGTAAATGGTGCATCTGTGCCCATGAATGTTCCTGAATTGTGGACAAACAGTAAATGGTGTGCCTGTGTCCACGAATGTTCCTGAACTGTGCTCAAACAGTAAATGGTGTACCTGTGCCCATGAATGTTCCTGAATTGTGGACAAACAGTAAATAGTGTGTCTGTGTCCATGAATGTTCCTGAACTGTGGACAAACAGTAAATGGTGTGCCTGTGTCCATGAATGTTCCTGAACTGTGCTCAAACAGTAAACGGTGTGCCTGTGCCCATGAATGTTCCTGAACTGTGGACAAACAGTAAATGGTGTGCCTGTGCCCATGAATGTTCCTGAACTGTGGACAAACAGTAACAGTGCGCCTGTGCCCATTGATGTTCCTGAACTGTGGACAAACAGTAAGCGGTGCGCCTATGCCCATGGATGTTCCTGAACTGTGGACAAACAGTAAGCAGTGCGCCTGTGCCCATGGATGTTCCTGAACTGTGGACAAACAGTAAACGATGCGCCTGTGTCCATGAATGTTCCTGAACTGTGGACAAACAGTAAATGGTGCGCCTGTGCCCATGGATGTTCCTGAACTGTGGACAAACAGTAAACGGTGCACCTGTGTCCATGAATGTTCCTGAACTGTGGACAAACAGTAAATGGTGCGCCTGTGCCCATGGATGTTCCTGAACTGTGGACAAACAGTAAATGGTGTGCCTGTGTCCATGAATGTTCCTGAATTGTGGACAAACAGTAAATGGTGTGCCTGTGTCCATGAATGTTCCTGAATTGTGGACAAACAGTAAATGGTGTGCCTGTGTCCATGAATGTTCCCGAACTGTGGACAACAGTAAATGGTGCGCCTGTGCCCATGGATGTTCCGGAACTGTGGACAAACAGTAAATATGCGCCTGTGCCCATGGATGTTCCTGAACTGTGGACAAACAGTAAATGGTGCGCTTGTGCCCATGGATGTTCCTGAACTGTGGACAAACAGTAAATGGTGTGCCTGTGTCCATGAATGTTCCTGAACTGTGCTCAAACAGTAAATGGTGCACCTGTGTCCATGAATGTTCCTGAACTGTGGACAAACAGTAAATGGAGTGCCTGTGTCCATGAATGTTCCTGAACTGTGCTCAAACAGCAAATAGTGTGCCTGTGCCCATGAATGTTCCTGAATTGTGCTCAAACAGTAAATGGTGCGCCCATGCCCATGAATGTTCCTGAACTGTGGACAAACAGTAAATGGTGCGCCCATGCCCATGAATGTTCCTGAACTGTGGACAAACAGTAAATGGTGCACCTGTGCCAATGAATGTTCCTGAACTGTGGACAAATAGTAAATGGTTCATCTGTGCCCATGAATGTTCCTGATGTGGACAAACAGTAAATGGTGTGCCTGTGTCCATGAATGTTCCTGAACTGTGGACAAACAGTAAATGGTGCGCCCATGCCCATGAATGTTCCTGAACTGTGGACAAACAGTAAATGGTGAGCCTGTGCCAATGAATGTTCCTGAACTGAGGACAAATAGTAAAATGTGCATCTGTGCCCATGAATGTTCCTGAATTGTGGACAAACAGTAAATGGTGTGACTGTGTCCATGAATGTTCCTGAACTGTGTTCAAACAGTAAACGGTGTACCTGTGCCCATGAATGTTCCTGAACTGTGGACAAACAGTAAATGGTGCGCCTGTGCCCATGGATGTTCCTGAACTGTGCTCAAACAGAAAATGGTGCATCTGTGCCCATGGATGTTCCTGAACTGTGCTCAAACAGTAAACAGTGCATCTGTGTCCATGAATGTTCCTGAATTGTGGACAAACAGTAAACGGTGTGCCTGTGTCCATGAATGTTCTGAACTGTGCTCAAACAGTAACAAAGTGCCTGTGCCCATGAATGTTCCTGAACTGTGGACAAACAGTAAACAGTGCGCCTGTAATCATGGATGTTCCCGAACTGTGGACAAACAGTAACAGTGCGCCTGTGTCCATGGATGTTCCGAACTGTGGACAAACAGTAAGCAGTGCGCCTGTGTCCATGGATGTTCCGAACTGTGGACAAACAGTAAGCGTGCGCCTGTGTCCATGGATGTTCCCGAACCGTGGACAAACAGTAAGCAATGAGCCTGTGTCCATGGATGTTCCGAACTGTGGACAAACAGTAAATAGTGCGCCTGTGTCCATGGATGTTCCGAACCTGTGGACAAACAGTAAATGGTGCGCCTGTGCCCATGGATGTTCCTGAACTGTGGACAAACAGTAAATGTGTGCCTGTGTCCATGAATGTTCCTGAACTGTGTTCAAACAGTAAATGAGTGCCTGTGTCCACGAATGTTCCTGAACTGTGGACAAACAGTAAATGGTTCGCCCATGCCCATGAATTTCTGAACTGTGGACAAACAGTAAATGGTGCACCTGTGCCAATGAATGTTCCTGAACTGTGGACAAATAGTAAATGGTGCTTCTGTGCCCATGAATGTTCCTGAACTGTGGACAAACAGTAAATGGTACACCTGTGTCCATGAATGTTCCTGAACTGTGGACAAACAGTAAATGATGCTCCCATGCCCATGAATGTTCCTGAACTGTGGACAAACAGTAAATGGTGCGCCCATGCCCATGAATGTTCCTGAACTGTGGACAAACAGTAAATGGTGCACCTGTGCAATGAATGTTCCTGAACTGTGGACAAACAGTAAATGGTGCATCTGTGCCCATGAATGTTCCTGAATTGTGGACAAACAGTAAATGGTGTCTCTGTCCATGAATGTTCCTGAACTGTGGACAAACAGTAAATGGTGCGCCCATGCCCATGAATGTTCCTGAACTGTGGACAAACAGTAAATGGTGCGCCTGTGCCAATGAATGTTCCTGAACTGTGGACAAATAGTAAAATGTGCATCTGTGCCCATGAATGTTTCTGAATTGTGGACAAACAGTAAATGGTGTGCCTGTGTCCATGAATGTTCCTGAACTGTGCTCAAACAGTAAACAGTGTACCTGTGCCCATGAATGTTCCTGAACTGTGGACAAACAGTAAATGGTGCACCTGTGCCCATGGATGTTCCTGAACTGTGCTCAAACAGTAAACAGTGCATCTGTGTCCATGAATGTTCCTGAATTGTGGACAAACAGTAAATGGTGTGCCTGTGTCCATGAATGTTCCTGAACTGTGCTCAAACAGTAAATGGTGTGCCTGTGCCCATGGATGTTCCTGAACTGTGGACAAACAGTAAATGGGGCGCCTGTGTCCATGAATGTTCCTGAACTGTACTCAAACAGTAAATGGTGTGCCTGTGCCCATGAATGTTCCTGAATTGTGGACAAACAGTAAATGGTGTGCCTGTGTCCACGAATGTTCCTGAACTGTGCTCAAACAGTAAATGGTGCGCCTGTGCCCATGAATGTTCCTGAACTGTGGACAAACAGTAAATGGTGTGCCTGTGTCCATGAATGTTCCTGAGCTGTGGACAAGCAGCAAATGGTGCGCCCATGCCCATGAATGTTCCTGAACTGTGGACAAACAGTAAATGGTGCACCCATGCCTATGAATGTTCCTGAACTGTGGACAAACAGTAAATGGTGCGCCCGTGCAAATGAATGTTCCTGAACTGTGGACAAATAGTAAATGGTGCATCTGTGCACATGAATGTTCCTGAACTGTGGACAAACATGGTGACCCATGCCCATGAATGTTCCTGAATTGTGGACAAACAGTAAATGGTGTTCCTGTGTCCACGAATGTTCCTGAACTGTGCTCAAACAGTAAATTGTGTACCTGTGCCCATGAATGTTCCTGAATTGTGGACAAACAGTAAATAGTGTGTCTGTGTCCATGAATGTTCCTGAACTGTGGACAAACAGTAAATGGTGTGCCTGTGTCCATGAATGTTCCTGAACTGTGTCTCAAACAGTAAAGGTGTGCCTGTGCCATGAATGTTCCTGAACTGTGGACAAACAGTAAATGGTGTGCCTGTGCCCATGAATGTTCCTGAACTGTGGACAAACAGTAAACGGTGCGCCTGTGCCCATGGATGTTCCTGAACTGTGGACAAACAGTAAACGATGCGCCTATGCCCATGGATGTTCCTGAACTGTGGACAAACAGTAAGCGATGCGCCTATGCCCATGGATGTTCCTGAACTGTGGACAAACAGTAAACGGTGCGCCTGTGTCCATAAATGTTCCTGAACTGTGGACAAACAGTAAATGGTGCGCCTGTGCCCATGGATGTTACTGAACTGTGGACAAACAGTAAATGGTGCATCTGTGTCCATGTATGTTCCTGAACTGTGCACAAACAGTAAATGCTGCGCCTGTGTCCATGAATGTTCCTAAACTGTGCACAATCAGTAAATGCTGCGGCTGTGTCCATGAATGTTCCTCAGCTGTGCTCAAACAGTAAATGCTGTGCCTGTGTCCATGAATGTTCCTGAACTGTGCTCAAACCGCAAATGGTGCATCTGTGTCCATGAACGTTCCTGAACAGTGGACTAACAGTAAACGGTGCGCCCATGCCCATGAATGTTCCTGAACTGTGGACAAACAGTAAATGGTGCGCCCATGCCCATGAATGTTCCTGAACTGTGGACAAACAGTAAATGGTGCACTTGTGCCAATGAATGTTCCTGAACTGTGGACAAATAGTAAATGGTGCATCGGTGACTTGAATGTTCCTGAACTGTGCTCAAACAGTAAATGGTGTGCCTGTGTCCATGAATGTTCCTGAATTGTGGACAAACAGTAAATGGTGCCTGTGTCCATGAATGTTCCTGAATTGTGGACAAACAGTAAATGGTGTGCCTGTGTCCATGAATGTTCCTGAATTGTGGACAAACAGTAAATGGTGTGCCTGTGTCCATGAATGTTCCCGAACTGTGGACAAACAGTAAATAGTGTACTGTGCCCAAGGATGTTCTGAACTGTGGACAAACAGTAAATGATGCGCCTGTGCCCATGGATGTTCCTGAACTGTGGACAAACAGTAAATGGTGCGCCTGTGCCCATGGATGTTCCTGAACTGTGGACAAACAGTAAATGGTGTGCCTGTGTCCATGAATGTTCCTGAACTGTGCTCAAACAGTAAATGGTGCACCTGTGTCCATGAATGTTCCTGAACTGTGGACAAACAGTAAATGGTGTGCCTGTGTCCATGAATGTTCTCGAACTGTGCTCAAACAGCAAATATGTGCCTGTGCCATGAATGTTCCTGAATTGTGCTCAAACAGTAAATGGTGCGACCAAGCCCATGAATGTTCCTGAACTGTGGACAAACAGTAAATGGTGCGCCCATGCCCATGAATGTTCCTGAACTGTGGACAAACAGTAAATGGTGCACCTGTGCCAATGAATGTTCCTGAACTGTGGACAAATAGTAAATGGTGCATCTGTGCCCATGAATGTTCCTGAATTGTGGACAAACAGTAAATGGTGTGCCTGTGTCCATGAATGTTCCTGAACTGTGGACAAACAGTAAATGGTGCGCCCATGCCCATGAATGTTCCTGAACTGTGGACAAACAGTAAATAGTGCGCCTATGCCAATGAATGTTCTTGAACTGTGGACAAATAGTAAAATGTGCATCTGTGCCCATGAATGTTCCTGAATTGTGGCCAAACAGGAAATGGTGTGCCTGTGTCCATGAATGTTCCTGAACTGTGTTCAAACAGTAAACCGTGTACCTGTGCCCATGAATGTTCCTGAACTGTGGACAAACAGTAAATGGTGCGCCTGTGCCCATGGATGTTCCTGAACTGTGCTCAAACAGAAAATGGTGCATCTGTGCCCATGGATGTTCCTGAACTGTGCTCAAACAGTAAACGGTGCATCTGTGTCCATGAATGTTCCTGAATTGTGGACAAACAGTAAACGGTGTGCCTGTGTCCATGAATGTTCCTGAACTGTGCTCAAACAGTAAACGGTGTGCCTGTGCCCATGAATGTTCCTGAACTGTGGACAAACAGTAAACGGTGCGCCTGTGTCCATGAATGTTCCTGAACTGTGGACAAACAGTAAACGGTGCGCCTGTGTCCATGGATGTTCCCGAACTGTGGACAAACAGTAAACGGTGCGCCTGTGTCCATGGATGTTCCCGAACTGCGGACAAACAGTAAACGGTGCGCCTGTGTCCATGGATGTTCCCGAACTGTGGACAAACAGTAAACGGTGCGCCTGTGTCCATGGATGTTCCCGAACTGTGGACAAACAGTAAACGGTGCGCCTGTGTCCATGGATGTTCCCGAACCGTGGACAAACAGTAAACGGTGCGCCTGTGTCCATGGATGTTCCCGAACTGTGGACAAACAGTAAACGGTGCGCCTGTGCCCATGGATGTTCCTGAACCGTGGACAAACAGTAAATGGTGTGCCTGTGTCCATGAATGTTCCTGAACTGTGCTCAAACAGTAAATGGTGCGCCTGTGTCCACGAATGTTCCTGAACTGTGGACAAACAGTAAATGGTGCACCCATGCCCATGAATGTTCCTGAACTGTGGACAAACAGTAAATGGTGCACCATGCCCATGAATGTTCCTGAACTGTGGAAAACAAGTAAATGGTGCACCTGTGCCAATGAATGTTCCTGAACTGTGGACAAATAGTAAATGGTGCATCTGTGCCCATGAATGTTCTGAACTGTGGACAAACAGTAAATGGTACACCTGTGTCCATGAATGTTCCTGAACTGTGGACAAACAGTAAATGATGCTCCCATGCCCATGAATGTTCCTGAACTGTGGACAAACAGTAAATATGCTCATGCCCATGAATGTTCCTGAACTGTGGACAAACAGTAAATGGTGCACCTGTGCCAATGAATATTCCTGAACTGTGGACAAATAGTAAATGGTGCATCTGTGCCATGAATGTTCCTGAATTGTGGACAAACAGTAAATGGTGTGCCTGTGTCCATGAATGTTCCTGAACTGTGGACAAACAGTAAATGCGCCCATGCCCAAGAATGTTCCTGAACTGTGGACAAACAGTAAATGATGCGCCTGTGCCAATGAATGTTCCTGAACTGTGGACAAATAGTAAATGTGCATCTGTGCCCATGAATGTTCCTAATTGTGGACAAACAGTAAATGGTGTGCCTGTGTCCATGAATGTTCCTGAACTGTGCTCAAACAGTAAACGGTGTACCTGTGCATTTGAATGTTCCGGAACTGTGGACAAACAGTAAATGGTGCACCTGTGCCCATGGATGTTCCTGAACTGTGCTCAAGCAGTAAATGGTGCATCTGTGTCCATGAATGTTCCTGAATTGTGGACAAACAGTAAATGGTGCCTGTGTCCATGAATGTTCCTGAACTGTGGACAAACAGTAAGCAGTGCGCCTGTGTCATGGATGTTCCGAACTGTGAACAAACAGTAAGCGGTGTGCCTGTGTCCATGGATGTTCCTGAACTGTGGACAAACAGTAAGCGGTGCGCCTGTGTCCATGGATGTTCCTGAACTGTGGACAAACAGTAAATGGTGTGCCTGTGCCCATGGATGTTCCTGAACTGTGGACAAACAGTAAATGGTGCGCCTGTGTCCATGAATGTTCCTGAACTGTGCTCAAACAGTAAATGGTGTGCCTGTGCCCATGAATGTTCCTGAATTGTGGACAAACAGTAAATGGTGTGCCTATGTCCACGAATGTTCCTGAACTGTGCTCAAACAGTAATTGGTGCGCCTGTGCGCATGAATGTTCCTGAACTGTGGACAAACAGTAAATGGTGTGCCTGTGTCCATGAATGTTCCTGAACTGTGGACAAGCAGCAAATGGTGCGCCCATGCCCATGAATGTTCCTGAACTGTGGACAAACAGTAAATGGTGCACCCATGCCCATGAATGTTCCTGAACTGTGGACAAACAGTAAATGGTCGCCCGTGCCAATGAATGTTCCTGAACTGTGGACAAACAGTAAATGTGCACTTGATGCCCATGAATGTTCCTGAACTGTGGACAAACAGTAAATGGTGCGCCTGTCCCAATGAATGTTCCTGAACTGTGGACAAATAGTAAATGGTGCATCTGTGCCCATGAATGTTCCTGAATTGTGGACAAGCAGTAAATGGTGTGCCTGTGTCTCGAATGTTCCTGAACTGTGCTCAAACAGTAAATGGTGTACCTGTGCCCATGAATGTTCCTGAATTGTGGACAAACAGTAAATAGTGTATCTGTGTCCATGAATGTTCCTGAACTGTGGACAAACAGTAAATGGTGTGCCTGTGTCCATGAATGTTCCTGAACTGTGCTCAAACAGTAAACGGTGTGCCTGTGCCCATGAATGTTCCTCAGCTGTGCTCAAACAGTAAATGCTGTGCCTGTGTCCATGAATGTTCCTGAACTGTGCTCAAACCGTAAATGGTGCATCTGTGTCCATGAACGTTCCTGAACAGTGGACTAACAGTAAACGGTGCGCCCATGCCCATGAATGTTCCTGAACTGTGGACAAACAGTAAATGGTGCGCCCATGCCCATGAATGTTCCTGAACTGTGGACAAACAGTAAATGGTGCACTTGTCCAATGAATGTTCCTGAACTGTGGACAAATAGTAAATGGTGCATCTGTGCCATGAATGTTCCTGAACTGTGCTCAAACAGTAAATGGTGTGCCTGTGTCCATGAATGTTCTGAATTGTGGACAAACAGTAAATGGTGTACCTGTGCCCATGAATGTTCCTTAATTGTGGACAAACAGTAAATGGTGTGCCTGTGTCCATGAATGTTCCTGAATTGTGGACGAACAGTAAATGGTGTGCCTGTGTCCATGAATGTTCCTGAATTGTGGACAAACAGTAAATGGTGTGCCTGTGTCCATGAATGTTCCCGAACTGTGGACAAACAGTAAATGGTGCGCCTGTGCCCATGGATGTTCCTGAACTGTGGACAAACAGTAAATGGTGCGCCTGTGCCCATGGATGTTCCTGAACTGTGGACAAACAGTAAATGGTGCGCTTGTGCCCATGGATGTTCCTGAACTGTGGACAAACAGTAAATGATGCTCCCATCCCCATAGATGTTCCTGAACTGTGGACAAACAGTAAATGAGTGCCCATGCCCATGAATGTTCCTGAACTGTGGACAAATAGTAAATGGTGCACCTGTGCCAATGAATGTTCCTGAACTGTGGACAAATACTAAATGGTGCATCTGTGCCCATGATGTTCCTGAATTGTGGACAAACAGTAAATGGTGTGCCTGTGTCCATGAATGTTCCTGAACTGTGGACAAACAGTAAATAGTGCGCCCATGCCCATAGATGTTCCTGAACTGTGGACAAACAAGTAAATGAATGCGCCTGTGCCAATGAATGTTCCTGAACTGTGGACAAATAGTAAATGTGCATCTGTGCCCATGAATGTTCCTGAATTGTGGACAAACAGTAAATGGTGTACCTGTGTCCATGAATGTTCCTGAACTGTGCTCAAACAGTAACAGTGTACCTGTGCAATGAATGTTCTGAACTGTGGACAAATAGTAAATGGTGCATCAGTGCCTTGAATGTTCCTGAACTGTGCTCAAACAGTAAATGGTGTGCCTGTGTCCATGAATGTTCCTGAATTGTGGACAAACAGTAAATGGTGTGCCTGTGTCCATGAATGTTCCTGAATTGTGGACAAGCAGTAAATGGTGTGCCTGTGTCCAGGAATGTTCCCGAACTGTGGACGAACAGTAAATGGTGCGCCTGTGCCCATGGATGTTCCTGAACTGTGGACAAACAGTAAACGGTGCGCCTGTGTCCATGAATGTTCCTGAACTGTGGACAAACAGTAAACGGTGCGCCTGTGTCCATGGATGTTCCCGAACTGTGGACAAACAGTAAACGGTGCGCCTGTGTCCATGGATGTTCTCGAACTGCGGACAAACAGTAAACCGTGCGCCTGTGTCTATGGATGTTCCCGAACTGTGGACAAACAGTAAACGGTGCGCCTGTGTCCATGGATGTTCCCGAACTGTGAACAAACAGTAAACGGTGTGCCTGTGTCCATGGATGTTCCTGAACTGTGGACAAACAGTAAACGGTGCGCCTGTGTCCATGGATGTTCCTGAACTGTGGACAAACAGTAAATGGTGTGCCTGTGCCCATGGATGTTCCTGAACTGTGGACAAACAGTAAATGGTGCGCCTGTGTCCATGAATGTTCCTGAACTGTGCTCAAACAGTAAATGGTGTGCCTGTGCCCATGAATGTTCCTGAATTGTGGACAAACAGTAAATGGTGTGCCTATGTCACGAATGTTCCTGAACTGTGCTCAAACAGTAATAGTGCGCCTTATGCATGAATGTTCCTGAACTGTGGACAAACAGTAAATGGTGTGCCTGTGTCCATGAATGTTCCTGAACTGTGGACAAACAGCAAATGGTGCGCATGCCATGAATGTTCCTGAACTGTGGACAAACAGTAAATGGTGCGCCATGCCCATGAATGTTCTGAACTGTGGACAAACAGTAAATGGTCATCTGTGCCCATGAATGTTCCTGAACTGTGGACAAACAGTAAATGGTGTGCCTGTATCCACAGAATGTTCCTGAACTGTGGACAAACAGTAAATGGTGTACCTGTGCCTATGAATGTTCCTGAATTGTGGACAAACAGTAAATGGTGTGCCTGTGTCCATGAATGTTCCTGAATTGTGGACAAACAGTAAATGGTGTGCCTGTGTCCATGAATGTTCCTGAATTGGACAAACAGTAAATGTGTGCCTGTGTCCATGAATGTTCCTGAACTGTGGACAAACAGTAAATAGGTGCGCCTGTGCCCATGGATGTTCCTGAACTGTGGACAAACAGTAAATGGTGCGCCTGTGCCCATGGATGTTCCTGAACTGTGGACAAACAGTAAATGGTGCGCTTGTGCCCATGGATGTTCCTGAACTGTGGACAAACAGTAAATGGTGTGCCTGTGTCCATGAATGTTCCTGAACTGTGCTCAAACAGTAAACGGTGCACCTGTGTCCATGAATGTTCCTGAACTGTGGACAAACAGTAAATGGTGTGCCTGTGTCCATGAATGTTCCTGAACTGTGCTCAAACAGCAAATAGTGTGCCTGTGCCCATGAATGTTCCTGAATTGTGCTCAAACAGTAAATGGTGCGCCCATGCACATGAATGTTCCTGAACTGTGGACAAACAGTAAATGGTGCGCCTCTGCCCATGAATGTTCCTGAACTGTGGACAAACAGTAAATGGTGCACCTGTGCCAATGAATGTTCCTGAACTGTGGACAAATAGTAAATGGTGCATCTGTGCCCATGAATGTTCCTGAATTGTGGACAAACAGTAAATGGTGTGCCTGTGTCCATGAATGTTCCTGAACTGTGGACAAACAGTAAATGGTGCGCCCATGCCCATGAATGTTCCTGAACTGTGGACAAACAGTAAATGGTGCGCCTGTGCCAATGAATGTTCCTGAACTGTGGACAAATAGTAAAATGTGCATCTGTGCCCATGAATGTTCCTGAATTGTGGACAAACAGTAAATGGTGTGCCTGTGTCCATGAATGTTCCTGAACTGTGTTCAAACAGTAAACGGTGTTCCTGTGCCATGAATGTTCCTGAACTGTGGACAAACAGTAAATGGTGCACCTGTGCCCATGGATGTTCCTGAACTGTGCACAAACAGTAAATGGTGCACTCTGTGCCCATGGATGTTCCTGAACTGTGCTCAAACAGTAAGCGGTGCATCTGTGTCCATGAATGTTCCTGAATTGTGGACAAACAGTAAACAGGTGTGCCTGTGTCCATGAATGTTCTGAACTGTGCTCAAACAGTAAGCAGTGTGCCTGTGCCCATGAATGTTCCTGAACTGTGGACAAACAGTAAGCAGTGCGCCTGTGTCCATGAATGTTCTGAACTGTGGACAAACAGTAAGCAGTGCGCCTGTGTCCATGGATGTTCCCGAACTGTGGACAAACAGTAAGCAGTGCGCCTGTGTCCATGGATGTTCCGAACTGTGGACAAACAGTAAGCAGTGCGCCTGTGTCCATGGATGTTCCCGAACTGTGGACAAACAGTAAGCGATGCGTCTGTGTCCATGGATGTTCCGAACCGTGGACAAACAGTAAGCAGTGCGCCTGTGTCCATGGATGTTCCCGAACTGTGGACAAACAGTAAATGAGTGCCTGTGTCCATGGATGTTCCCGAACCGTGGACAAACAGTAAATAGATGCCTGTGCCCATGGATGTTCCTGAACTGTGGACAAACAGTAAATGGTGCGCCTGTGTCCATGAATGTTCCTGAACTGTGCTCAAACAGTAAATGGTGCGCCTGTGTCCACGAATGTTCCTGAACTGTGGACAAACAGTAAATGGTGCACCCATGCCCATGAATGTTCCTGAACTGTGGACAAACAGTAAATGGTGCACCTGTGCCAATGAATGTTCCTGAACTGTGGACAAATAGTAAATGGTGCATCTGTGCCCATGAATGTTCCTGAACTGTGGACAAACAGTAAATGGTACACCTGTGTCCATGAATGTTCCTGAACTGTGGACAAACAGTAAATGATGCTCCCATGCCCATGAATGTTCCTGAACTGTGGACAAACAGTAAATGGTGCGTCATGCCCATGAATGTTCCTGAACTGTGGACAAATAGTAAATGGTGCACCTGTGCCAATGAATGTTCCTGAACTGTGGACAAACAGTAAATGGTGCATCTGTGCCCATGAATGTTCCTGAATTGTGGACAAACAGTAAATGGTGTGCCTGTGTCCATGAATGTTCCTGAACTGTGGACAAACAGTAAATAGATGCCCATGCCATAGAATGTTCCTGAACTGTGGACAAACAAGTAAATGAGTGCGCCTGTGCCAATGAATGTTCCTGAACTGTGGACAAATAGTAAAATGTGCATCTGTGCCCATGAATGTTCCTGAATTGTGGACAAACAGTAAATGGTGTGCCTGTGTCCATGAATGTTCCTGAACTGTGCTCAAACAGTAAACGGTGTACCTGTGCCAATGAATGTTCCTGAACTGTGGACAAATAGTAAATGGTGCATCTGTGCCCTTGAATGTTCCTGAACTGTGCTCAAACAGTAAATGGTGTGCCTGTGTCCATGAATGTTCCTGAATTGTGGACAAACAGTAAATGGTGTGCCTGTGTCCATGAATGTTCCTGAATTGTGGACAAACAGTAAATGGTGTGCCTGTGTCCAGGAATGTTCCCGAACTGTGGACGAACAGTAAATGGTGCGCCTGTGCCCATGGATGTTCCTGAACTGTGGACAAACAGTAAATGGTGCGCCTGTGCCCATGGATGTTCCTGAACTGTGGACAAACAGTAAATGGTGCGCTTGTGCCCATGGATGTTCCTGAACTGTGGACAAACAGTAAATGGTGTGCCTGTGTCCATGAATGTTCCTGAACTGTGCTCAAACAGTAAATGGTGCACCTGTGTCCATGAATGTTCCTGAACTGTGGACAAACAGTAAATGGTGTGCCTGTGTCCATGAATGTTCCTGAACTGTGCTCAAACAGCAAATAGTGTGCCTGTGCCCATGAATGTTCCTGAATTGTGCTCAAACAGTAAATGGTGCGCCCATGCCCATGAATGTTCCTGAACTGTGGACAAACAGTAAATGGTGCCCCCATGCCCATGAATGTTCCTGAACTGTGGACAAACAGTAAATGGTGCACCTGTGCCAATGAATGTTCCTGAACTGTGGACAAATAGTAAATGGTGCTTCTGTGCCCATGAATGTTCCTGAATTGTGGACAAACAGTAAATGGTGTGCCTGTGTCCATGAATGTTCCTGAACTGTGGACAAACAGTAAATGGTGCGCCCATGCCCATGAATGTTCCTGAACTGTGGACAAACAGTAAATGAATGCGCCTGTGCCAATGATGTTCCTGAACTGTGGACAAATAGTAAAATGTGCATCTGTGCCCATGAATGTTCCTGAATTGTGGACAAACAGTAAATGGTGCCTGTGTCCATGAATGTTCCTGAACTGTGTTCAAACAGTAAATGGTGTACCTATGCCCATGAATGTTCCTGAACTGTGGACAAACAGTAAATGAGTGCGCCTGTGCCCATGGATGTTCCTGAACTGTGCTCAAACAGTAAATGGTGCATCTGTGCCCATGGATGTTCCTGAACTGTGCTCAAACAGTAAACGGTGCATCTGTGTCCATGAATGTTCCTGAATTGTGGACAAACAGTAAGCGGTGTGCCTGTGTCCATGAATGTTCCTGAACTGTGGACAAACAGAAAATGTGCGCCTGTGTCCATGAATGTTCTGAACTGTGGACAAACAGTAAGCAGTGCGCCTGTGTCCATGGATGTTTCCGAACTGTGGACAAACAGTAAGCAGTGCGCCTGTGCCATGGATGTTCCTGAACTGTGGACAAACAGTAAACGGTGCGCCTGTGTCCATGGATGTTCCCGAACTGTGGACAAACAGTAAACGGTGCGCCTGTGTCCATGGATGTTCCCGAACCGTGGACAAACAGTAAACGGTGCGCCTGTGTCCATGGATGTTCCCGAACTGTGGACAAACAGTAAATGGTGCGCCTGTGTCCATGGATGTTCCCGAACCGTGGACAAACAGTAAATGGTGCGCCTGTGCCCATGGATGTTCCTGAACTGTGGACAAACAGTAAATGGTGCGCCTGTGTCCATGAATGTTCCTGAACTGTGCTCAAACAGTAAATGGTGCGCCTGTGTCCACGAATGTTCCTGAACTGTGGACAAACAGTAAATGGTGCACCCATGCCCATGAATGTTCCTGAACTGTGGACAAACAGTAAATAGTGCACCTGTGCCAATGAATGTTCCTGAACTGTGGACAAACAGTAAATGGTGCGCCTGTGCCCATGAATGTTCCTGAACTGTGGACAAACAGTAAATGGTGCGCCTGTGTCCATGAATGTTCCTGAACTGTGGACAAACAGTAAATGATGCTCCCATCCCCATGAATGTTCCTGAACTGTGGACAAACAGTAAATGGTGCGCCCATGCCCATGAATGTTCCTGAACTGTGGACAAATAGTAAATGGTGCACCTGTGCCAATGAATGTTCCTGAACTGTGGACAAATAGTAAATGGTGCATCTGTGCCCATGAATGTTCCTGAATTGTGGACAAACAGTAAATGGTGTGCCTGTGTCCATGAATGTTCCTGAACTGTGGACAAACAGTAAATGGTGCGCCCATGCCCATGAATGTTCCTGAACTGTGGACAAACAATAAATGGTGCGCCTGTGCCAATGAATGTTCCTGAACTGTGGACAAATAGTAAAATGTGCATCTGTGCCCATGAATGTTCCTGAATTGTGGACAAACAGTAAATGGTGTGCCTGTGTCCATGAATGTTCCTGAACTGTGCTCAAACAGTAAACGGTGTACCTGTGCCAATGAATGTTCCTGAACTGTGGACAAATAGTAAATGGTGCATCTGTGCCCTTGAATGTTCCTGAACTGTGCTCAAACAGTAAATGGTGTGCCTGTGTCCATGAATGTTCCTGAATTGTGGACAAACAGTAAATGGTGTGCCTGTGTCCATGAATGTTCCTGAATTGTGGACAAACAGTAAATGGTGTGCCTGTGTCCAGGAATGTTCCTGAACTGTGGACGAACAGTAAATGGTGCACCTGTGCCCATGGATGTTCCTGAACTGTGGACAAACAGTAAATGGTGCGCCTGTGCCCATGGATGTTCCTGAACTGTGGACAAACAGTAAATGGTGCGCTTGTGCTCATGGATGTTCCTGAACTGTGGACAAACAGTAAATGGTGTGCCTGTGTCCATGAATGTTCCTGAACTGTGCTCAAACAGTAAATGGTGCACCTGTGTCCATGAATGTTCCTGAACTGTGGACAAACAGTAAATGGTGTGCCTGTGTCCATGAATGTTCCTGAACTGTGCTCAAACAGCAAATAGTGTGCCTGTCCATAGATGTTCCTGAATTGTGCTCAAACAGTAAATGTGCCTATGCCCATGAATGTTCTGAACTGTGGACAAACAGTAATAATTGCATGCCCATGAATGTTCCTGAACTGTGGACAAACAGTAAATGGTGCACCTGTGCCAATGAATGTTCCTGAACTGTGGACAAATAGTAAATGGTGCATCTGTGCCCATGAATGTTCCTGAATTGTGGACAAACAGTAAATGGTGTTCCTGTGTCCATGAATGTTCCTGAACTGTGGACAAACAGTAAATAGTGCTCCATGCCCATGAATGTCCTGAACTGTGGACAAACAGTAAATGGTGCACCTGTGCCAATGAATGTTCTGAACTGTGGACAAATAGTAAATGTGCATCTGTGCCCATGAATGTTCCTGATTGTGACAAACAGTAAATGGTGTGCCTGTGTCCATGAATGTTCCTGAACTGTGTTCAAACAGTAAACAGTGTACCTGTTCCCATGAATGTTCCTGAACTGTGGACAAACAGTAAATGGTGCGCCTGTGCCCATGGATGTTCCTGAACTGTGCTCAAACAGTAAATGGTGCATCTGTGCCCATGGATGTTCCTGAACTGTGCTCAAACAGTAAACGGTGCATCTGTGTCCATGAATGTTCCTGAATTGTGGACAAACAGGAAACGGTGCGCCTGTGTCCATGAATGTTCCTGAATTGTGGACAAACAGGAAACGGTGTGCCTGTGTCCATGAATGTTCCTGAACTGTGCTCAAACAGTAACGGTGTGCCTGTGTCCATGAATGTTCCTGAACTGTGGACAAACAGTAAGCGATTAGCCTGTGTCCATGAATGTTCCTGAACTGTGGACAAACAGTAAGCAGTGCGCCTGTGTCCATGGATGTTCCCGAACTGTGGACAAACAGTAAGCAGTGCGCCTGTGTCCATGGATGTTCCGAACTGCGGACAAACAGTAAGCAGTGCGCCTGTGTCCATGGATGTTCCCGAACTGTGGACAAACAGTAAGCAGATGCGCCTGTGTCCATGGATGTTCCCGAACCGTGGACAAACAGTAAGCAGTGCGCCTGTGTCCATGGATGTTCCGAACTGTGGACAAACAGTAAACGGTGCGCCTGTGTCCATGGATGTTCCCGAACCGTGGACAAACAGTAAATGGTGCGCCTGTGCCCATGGATGTTCCTGAACCGTGGACAAACAGTAAATGGTGCGCCTGTGTCCATGAATGTTCCTGAACTGTGCTCAAACAGTAAATGGTGCGCCTGTGTCCACGAATGTTCCTGAACTGTGGACAAACAGTAAATGGTGCACCCATGCCCATGAATGTTCCTGAACTGTGGACAAACAGTAAATGGTGCACCTGTGCCAATGAATGTTCCTGAACTGTGGACAAATAGTAAATGGTGCATCTGTGCCCATGAATGTTCCTGAACTGTGGACAAACAGTAAATGGTACACCTGTGTCCATGAATGTTCCTGAACTGTGGACAAACAGTAAATGATGCTCCCATGCCCATGAATGTTCCTGAACTGTGGACAAACAGTAAATGGTGCGCCCATGCCCATGAATGTTCCTGAACTGTGGACAAACAGTAAATGGTGCACCTGTGCCAATGAATGTTCCTGAACTGTGGACAAATAGTAAATGGTGCATCTGTGCCCATGAATGTTCCTGAATTGTGGACAAACAGTAAATGGTGTGCCTGTGTCCATGAATGTTCCTGAACTGTGGACAAACAGTAAATGAGTAGCCCATGCCCATGAATGTTCCTGAACTGTGGACAAACAGTAAATGAGTGCGCCTTTGCCAATGAATGTTCCTGAACTGTGGACAAATAGTAAAATGTGCATCTGTGCCCATGAATGTTTCCTGAATTGTGGACAAACAGTAAATGGTGTGCCTGTGTCCATGAATGTTCCTGAACTGTGGTCAAACAGTAAACGGTGTACCTGTGCCCATGAATGTTCCTGAACTGTGGACAAACAGTAAATGGTGACCTGTGCCATGGATGTTCTGAACTGTGCTCAAACAGTAAACAGTGCATCTGTGTCCATGAATGTTCCTGAACTGTGGACAAACAGTAAATGGTGTGCCTGTGTCCATGAATGTTCCTGAACTGTGCACAAACAGTAAGCAGTGTGCCTGTACTCATGAATGTTCTGAACTGTGGACAAACATGAACGCCTGTGTCCATGGATGTTCCGAACTGTGGACAAACAGTAGCAGTGTGCCTGTGTCCATGGATGTTCCTGAACTGTGGACAAACAGTAAGCAGTGCGCCTGTGTCCATGGATGTTCCTGAACTGTGGACAAACAGTAAATGGTGTGCCTGTGCCCATGGATGTTCCTGAACTGTGGACAAACAGTAAATGGTGCGCCTGTGTCCATGAATGTTCCTGAACTGTGCTCAAACAGTAAATGGTGTGCCTGTGCCCATGAATGTTCCTGAATTGTGGACAAACAGTAAATGGTGTGCCTGTGTCCACGAATGTTCCTGAACTGTGCTCAAACAGTAAATGGTGCGCCTGTGCGCATGAATGTTCCTGAACTGTGGACAAACAGTAAATGGTGTGCCTGTGTCCATGAATGTTCCTGAACTGTGGACAAGCAGCAAATGGTGCGCCCATGCCCATGAATGTTCCTGAACTGTGGACAAACAGTAAATGGTGCACCCATGCCCATGAATGTTCCTGAACTGTGGACAAACAGTAAATGGTGCGCCCGTGCCAATGAATGTTCCTGAACTGTGGACAAATAGTAAATGGTGCATCTGTGCCCATGAATGTTCCTGAACTGTGGACAAACAGTAAATGGTGCGCCTGTCCCAATGAATGTTCCTGAACTGTGGACAAATAGTAAATGGTGCATCTGTGCCCATGAATGTTCCTGAATTGTGGACAAACAGTAAATGGTGTGCCTGTGTCCATGAATGTTCCTGAACTGTGCTCAAACAGTAAATGGTGTGCCTGTGTCCATGAATGTTCCTGAACTGTGGACAAACAGTAAATGGTGTACCTGTGCCCATGAATGTTCCTGAATTGTGGACAAACAGTAAATAGTGTGTCTGTGTCCATGAATGTTCCTGAACTGTGCTCAAACAGTAAATGGTGTGCCTGTGTCCATGAATGTTCCTGAACTGTGCTGCAAACAGTAAACAGTGTGCCTGTGCCCATGAGATGTTCCTGAACTGTGGACAAACAGTAAATGGTGTGCCTGTGCCCATGAATGTTCCTGAACTGTGGACAAACAGTAAATGAGTGCGCCTGTGCCCATGGATGTTCCTGAACTGTGGACAAACAGTAAACAGTGCGCCTATGCCCATGGATGTTCCTGAACTGTGGACAAACAGTAAAAGTGCGCCTGTGTCCATGGATGTTCCTGAACTGTGGACAAACAGTAAGCAGTGCGCCTGTTCCATGAATGTTCCTGAACTGTGGACAAACAGTAAATAGTGCGCCTGTGCCCATGGATGTTCTGAACTGTGGACAAACAGTAAGCAGTGCGCCTGTGTCCATGGATGTTCCTGAACTGTGGACAAACAGTAAATGGTGCGCCTGTGCCCATGGATGTTCCTGAACTGTGGACAAACAGTAAATGGTGCATCTGTGTCCATGAATGTTCCTGAACTGTGCACAAACCGTAAATGCTGCGCCTGTGTCCATGAATGTTCCTGAACTGTGCACAAACAGTAAATGTGCGCCTGTGTCCATGAATGTTCCTAACTGTGCTCAAACAGTAAATGCTGTGCCTGTGCCATGAATGTTCCTGAACTGTGCACAAACAGTAAATGGTGCATCTGTGTCCATGAATGTTCCTGAACTGTGGACAAACAGTAAGCAGTGCATCGTGCCATGAATGTTCCTGAACTGTGGACAAACAGTAAATAGTGTACCTGTGCCCATGAATGTTCCTGAATTGTGGACAAACAGTAAATGGTGTGCCTGTGTCCATGAATGTTCCTGAACTGTGGACAAACAGTAAATGGTGTGCCTGTGTCCATGAATGTTCCTGAATGTGGACAAACAGTAAATGGTGTGCCTGTGTCCATGAATGTTCCTGAACTGTGGACAAACAGTAAAGCAGTGCGCCTGTGCCCATGGATGTTCCTGAACTGTGGACAAACAGTAAATGGTGCGCCTGTGCCCATGGATGTTCCTGAATTGTGGACAAACAGTAAATGGTGTGCCTGTGTCCATGGATGTTCCTGAACTGTGGACAAACAGTAAATGGTGCGCCTGTGCCCATGGATGTTCCTGAACTGTGGACAAACAGTAAATGGTGCGCCTGTGCCCATGGATGTTCCTGAACTGTGGACAAACAGTAAATGGTGCGCTTGTGCCCATGGATGTTCCTGAACTGTGGACAAACAGTAAATGGTGTGCCTGTGTCCATGAATGTTCCTGAACTGTGCTCAAACAGTAAACTGTGTGCCTGTGCCCATGGATGTTCCTGAACTGTGGACAAACAGTAAACAGTGTGCCTGTGTCCATGAATGGTCCTGAACTGTGGACAAACAGTAAATGGTGCGCCTGTGCCAATGAATGTTCCTGAACTGTGGACAAATAGTAAATGGTGTGCCTGTGCCCATGAATGTTCCTGAATTGTGGACAAACAGTAAATGGTGTGCCTGTGCCCATGAATGTTCCTGAACTGTGGACAAACAGTAAATGGTTTGCCTGTGTCCATGAATGTTCCTGAACTGTGCTCAAACAGTAAACGGTGTGCCTGTGTCCTTGAATGTTCCTGAACTGTGCTCAAACAGTAAACGGTGTGCCTGTGCCCATGGATGTTCCTGAACTGTGGACAAACAGTAAATGTGCGCCTGTGCCCATGGATGTTCCTGAACTGTGGACAAACAGTAAATGGTGCGCCTGTGTCCATGAATGTTCCTTAACTGTGCTCAAACAGTAAATGGTGTGCCTGTGCCCATGAATGTTCCTGAACTGTGGACAAAATGTAAACGGTGCGCCTGTGCCCATGGATGTTCCCGAACTGTGGACAAACAGTAAACGGTGCACCTGTGCCCATGGATGTTCCTGAACTGTGGACAAACAGTAAACGATGCGCCTGTGTCCATGAATGTTCCTGAACTGTGGACAAACAGTAAATGTTGCGCCTGTGCCCATGGATGTTCCTGAACTGTGGACAAACAGTAAATGCTGCGCCCGTGTCCATGGATGTTCCTGAACTGTGGACAAACAGTAAATGCTGCGTCTGTGTCCATGAATGTTCCTGAACTGTGCACAAACAGTAAATGCTGCGCCTGTGTCCATGAATGTTCCTCAGCTGTGCTCAAACAGTAAATGCTGTGCCTGTGTCCATGAATGTTCCTGAACTGTGCTCAAACAGTAAGTGATGCGCCTGTGTCCATGAATGTTCCTGAACTGTGCTCAAACAGTAAGTGATGCGCCTGTGTCTATGAATGTTCCTGAACTGTGCTCAAACAGTAAATGATGTGCCTGTGTCCATGAATGTTCCTGAACTGTGCTCAAACAGTAAATGATGTGCCTGTGTCTATGAATGTTCCTGAACTGTGCTCAAACAGTAAATGATGCGCCTGTGTCCATGAATGTTCCTGAACTGTGCTCAAACAGTAAGTGATGCGCCTGTGTCCATGAATGTTCTGAACTGTGCTCAAACAGTAAATGATGTGCCTGTGTCTATGAATGTTCCTGCACTGCGCTCAAACAGTAAATGATGCGCCTGTGTCCATGAATGTTCCTGAACTGTGCTCAAACCGTAAATGGTGCACCTGTGTCCATGAATGTTTCTGAACTGTGCACAAACTGTTAATGGTGCATCTGTGTTCATGAATACTCTGGAATTATGCACAAACAATAAATGGTGCACCTGTGTCCATGAATGCTCCAGAATTGTGCATAAACAAAAAAGGCTACTCCTGTACCCATGAATGTTCCTGAGCCATTCACAAACAATAAATTCTGGTCCGGTGTCCAAAATAATGAAGCAATAAATTGCAGAGTTTTTGTTCTATTGGGAATAATGGTAGGTGTCATTATTGGGATATTAACCCAGCTGCCTGATGTGGGGATAGAACCCACAGCCTTCTGATCTCCTAACCTCCGAGCTACCTGTTGAGCCACTGACACTACTGCAGTATGCAGCTGTATATCTAGTATATTTGTCCTGTTGGCTGGTGGGATTTCCATGGCAAAGTCTTGCTCCCAGCAGGTTCTGATCTAATCAGTCAAGTGACCTGAATGAGTGATTAAAAGCTGTATGAATGCGGGAAATTAATGAGTCCACCATTTGTTTATTGATTAGGAAACAGCCTTTGGGCTACGAGCTCATTTACAAAAGTTCCACATCAGAGTAGAGCATACAATACATCACAAAGCAAGGTAACAATAAGTCAAGTAGCAAGGTTACTTAGCAGGGTGCTGCTTCATACAATATTTTCACACAGTTACAGAACTGAAGATTGTTTTACACGTCTAGTATATTAAGCAAAGGTATTAATTTACCTCCGGGAAATGTGGGGGGAAACACCTGTAGTTGTTAGCCAAATCATCCCCTTTGTCTCCCACAATGACTTCAGTCAGCAGTGAATGACTTCCTGTTTGCCCAGGACACTTCTCAGGTCATCAGCACTATTTCTCTGTATTACTTGCGAACCAAATTGATTAGAATTGACTGTATAGTACTGTTAGAGAGGTAACGCACCTGTCTTTGGCCTGGCAGTGGAAAGCCCTCACTATTTCTTGCCTACAGGCTCCTCACCTCCCTCGGTTACCATATAGTAGCACTGGACTATGAATGCATTGTATTATGTATAAGACAAGACCTCCCTGAGGCAGCTTACTACCAACTCATATCATGCATTGCTTTAGCTACCAATTGTATAGATCTTAACCGCTCATTAGGTAAATAAGTTGATGACTCTGCCCTGTTTTAGCTACCAAATGTATAGGCATGAACATCATGCCAACCCCACCTCCACCCTGCAGAGATGGACAGGCATTAGGGTATGCATTTGGGTCATCGCCCATAACGTTCATGCCATTTCACTTCACTCTATTCTGCAGACACCAACATATGCTGAGGTGTGCCTTGGGGTATTCTGATGTACAGTCACCCCATTCCATAAGGACACAAGCTGAAATAGGTGCAGTATAGGAGAATGGGGTGAATTCTGGGGTTGAAGAGTTCAAGGCACACCTCGATGCCTGTCACTGGCTGCAGGGTGGTGGGGTGGGGGGTGGAATGGCATGAGCGTTACAGTCGGCAATCCAAAGGCACACCCCTGATGCCTGTCAGTCTGTACAGGGTGGGACGCTATGGTTAGACACCCTAACGCCCCGGGCGTTTGTTGGTATTTGCACTACAAATTTTCAACATGGCCTTTTTGTGACCCCCGCCTCATGAAAGCATTTGGGACCTCTTCTCATGAACAGTGGCACTGTGATTTTGTTAATGTGTCCCAAACTTTGAGTTCCCACAGCGACCGTGCCATTCTGTATCAGATGTATGAAAACACAGATCGGGCAGGATGTGAAGAGTGACAGCTGTACCATTCATAGGGAGGTGTGAAGAGATGGCAATGTTGAAAATCTGTAGTGAAAATATTAAAAATACTCGAACTTCCGGGCTTACGTGGAAACTGCGCAATGCATGTGCGTAACACAGTCATTTAGTGGAATTTTTTCATCAAATTTTCAACATAGGCATTTGGTGACCTCTGTTCATGATCAATGTCACTATGATTTTCCTAATCTGTCCTGAACATTAATTTCCCACAGCTACCACATTATTCTGTGTCAGATGTGTAAATGCATATTTCAGGCAGGATATGAAAAATGACAGCTGTACTGTTCATAAGGAGGTGTGAAAAAATGGCAATGTTGAAAATCTGGAGTGAAAATATTACAAAACCGCATAATTACAAGGTGCATGGAAACTGCGCAATGTACACTCATAACACAGTCATTTCATGGACTTTTGTCACAAAATTTTCTACATAGGCATTTTAGCACCTCTGCTCATGAACAGTGTCACTGTGATTTGTTTTTAATCTGTCCCGAACACTGACTTCCCACAAGGACCACGCTATTCTGCGCCGGAAACACAAAAACACATTTTGGCCAGGATGTTAAAAATGACAGCTGTACTGTTCATAAGGAGGTGTGGAAAAATGCCAATGTTGAAAATCTGGAGTGAAAATATTACAAATTGGCGAAATCATGAGCGTGTGTGGAAACTTCACAACACATGCTCATAATACAGTCATTTTAAGGACTTTCGTCACCAAATTTTCAACATAAGCATTTCAGGACTTCTGCTCATGAACAGTGTTACTGTGATTTTCTTAATGTGTCCTGAACACTGATTTCCCACAGCGACCGTGCTATTCTGTGCCGGAAGTGCGAAAACACATTTCGGTCAGGATGTGAAAAATGATAGCTGTACTGTTCATAAGGAGGTGTGGAAAATGCCAATGTTGAAAATCTGGAGTGAAAATATTACACATTCGCAAAGTTATGAGCGTGTGTGGAAACTGCGCAATGCCCACTTGTAAAACAGTCATTTTTTTGATTTTTTCACCAAGTTTGCAACATAGGCTTTCTGACAGCCCACCTCATGAACACGGGCACTGTCATTTCGTTAATCAGTCCCGGAAGGTGATTCTGTGCAGTGACCGCGAAATCACCTTTCAGGATTGAATAATGCCATGACAGTGGCTGAATTCATGAGGAGGGGTCCCAATAACCCCATGTTGAAAATTTGGTGCCAAAATTCCCCAAAATGCCTGCGATATGCACCAAAGTTGAAAAAATCTTATTTATACCATTATACAGTTTACCGGCATTTCTTCAGTTCGCTGTCGGCTTTGAAGAGTGCAGGCGTGTTTCGTCCGCCAAAAGATCGTGCACCAGGCTCCGAGGAAGTATGGGGTAAGGGGGGTGCGGGAGGTAGGTACAGTGGGTGGGTGTGGTTGGGGAGGGGACGGCGACCGCCGTGTGACCATTTCCTTTGTTTCAGGGAGAAAAAAAAAAGAAAAAGATGTTGCGGGAAGGTTTTTTTCCCCAGGCTTACTTTCAGCACACTGGGGTGGGCTCCCAGTGTGCCACCTGCCTTTTTTGGGTGGGGGTACTTAAGCTGATTGGGATTGGGCCCCCCTTTGGCAAAGAAGGACTGTTTGGGGGGGCATGATGCCAAGGGAGATTGGGCACCCCCTCGGAACACAACAAATGGGGGAAGGGGTTACATCATGCCGACGGGGAGTGGGCCCCCCCGTTGGCAAATGAACTGGTTCGGGGGCTGCTGATAGGGGGATTGGCCACCCTCGTTCAGCTTTCATGGGGCTGAGAGGCGGCGGCATGCCGCCGTCATGTTTACATAAATTGTTACACTAGGCGAGGTACCGTCCTGCAATGACGGGTCACTCCCTCATTGCAGCGGAATGGCTGAGGCTGCAATGACGAGGCGGCCCCTCATTGCAGCGGTGAAAACATTTCAACTTGGTGGCACTTTTGGAAACCAGTGTCATTAGCACACTGTGCCTCCATTGGCCCACCAGTGCCAAGCCCCCAAATGCAGTGCCTCCGTTGGCTGCCACAGTGCTGGACTTCCACAACCTGCTTCTCTCCTAAGCTGCCACATAATGTTTCTTGCGCATGTGTGCAAGCAAATATAAAAAAAAAACCTGACAACATTTGTCATCTGGTGCTGCTCCCACTTGCAGTGTCTGCAACCTCTTCCCGCTCCCACTCACTGTGGCTTCTCCCCAGTACCGCTCTCTCTCACTTCGCTGCAGCTTCTCCCCACTCACGCTCACGCTCTCTCTCTCTCTTTCCCACATGGTTTATTTAAAATGATATAAAAAAATTATGTTTTTGACCTGAAGCTGTGGGAGTCTCTTCCTGTCAAGAATAGGAAGATTGCATTGCTGCCAAGAATACGACAAACAGGCCACCTTGTTACGATATTTATTTCTCCTTTGGACCTAGCGAGAGACGCAATCAGGTAGCAGGAGAAGGCTCAAAAGTTGCTGTACTATAGATGTGATGTCAGAGCGACAGTACAACAACTTTTCTAACCTTTGAACTGTCCTACAGCAAGATTTAGAAACCATCTGAATTCTATCCACAATAAGCCCTAACAATATACTATATAAAGTTTAGGAGTTATTGGCCCTTGTTTATGGTATGGTGTGCATAGCTGAGAGTTGTCCCTCAAGCCTTGCCTAAACACCTTGAATAAAATGGGAAAAATACATGTTTTATATTAGAAAAATTACATTTTAGTACAAAATTACTTTTGTACCTACATCTAATGTATGGGGCAGGATTCACAAAAGGAATGCACCCAGCACATCCAAGATGTGCCAGCGCATCCCCGACATATGCTGTACCACGATTTAGGGAAGGGGCTGAAATGCTGCTGCAACCCTGATGCACCAATACATCGCAGATGCCCTGAATACTGTCCATAATGATATGCGGTGCATCTGGAGGGGCTGTGAAGGGGGCGTGCCCATGCATATGGAGCGCAGCACCATTCACAGCTCAACTTGGAGGCACATCCCCGGGGATGCACCTCCCAAAGCTAAGTCTAAAAAAAGTAGACTTAAGAGGGTGGCCACCCACAGGCAGACTGCCATACTGCAGACAGCAGCACGGCAGCCTCTACTCCCTGGCAGTGCAAGTCTCCCCCCCTAACAAGACCATAGCACTATACCACCACCTGTCACCCATTATGGTCCCAGGTGGTATAGTGGAATCCCCCTCCCTGCCTCTAGCAAGAAATCCCTGTGAAGTCCACCTGTCAGTGCCCTGGTGGCATAGTGGATCCCCCAATCCCTGTCCCGACCGTAATGAGACACCTGACCTCCCATGCACCATGGTAGTCAAGCGGTCCCACCCCCCACCCACTCAGGCACCCTCCCCAGTCTGCTTCCACGTCCATGTAGTAGTAGTATTGGTACAGCAGGCAGCACAACCCACCTACACACCACCACACCTGCCCGCCAACCATGCTGTCTGTGACTGACAGCATATTGTACAACTGGAAGGTCATTGGTAGACCATGTAGGCCAGGTGCAGCCCTATAGCATGCATGCAAATGGGGCCATAATTACATGCAAATGGCCACATTGTGCCTTGCATGCCTAATGGCCCCATTTGCATGTTCATGGCTATGAATGGCGAGTTTGGGTGCAGTGCATCCTGTAATGCATTGCCCCACTGGATTCCCAGCCTGACGTGGGGGATGCACCAGCACAGCCAGGGTTAGGCACAATTGTGGTATTCACAGAGGGGATTCCCCTGCGCATCTTATGTGAATACCACAGTTTGCACTCAGCACATCTCCTCTGCACCAGGGCAGCTGAGATGTGCTGAGCGCATCCTCTTTGTGAATCCTGCCCTGGATGTTTAATTTGGTGTTGCTATGTTACATATTTTCCTACCAAAAATAGTTTATGTCGACTTTTTGTATTGCAAAAATAAAACTACTTTTTTTTGCCATTTCAACTAGTATAGAAAAAAAAAAGAAATTGCTTATAATTAATTGCATAGCACCATTGGAAAGATAATTTTGTGCTGAACTACTTTGTCACTCATACTTTGTGTGTTGCACTTGCGGTTCATGAGGTACTCAGATTTGTTTGTGGCATACTGATTATGGCTTGATTTTGCTTAGAAAGGACCAGGATGCAACGTTAAGAGTACTGTATACAGGACAGAAGTGGTGGAACTTGCAAAGAGCTTCTATGGAGTGAATGAGTTAAAGCGTTAGAGTCTAGACTACTAATAGTGCTAACTAAGAATAATGTGAAGGAACAGAAAGAATTATGAAGATGGAAAGAGAGCCCTGTGCTGCCATAGGTAGGCTTTGTCTGAACTTATTAGGATTATAGCTAGGAGGGAGGGGTGGGGGAGATGGGAGTCAGTGGTGGGTTGGGAGGAGAAAGGTTGTAGGAATGGTGAGGGGAGTGTTGGAGGGAGGAGGTGGTGGGAGGAACAGCCTAACAAGCATATTTTGTCAGGCCCTTGACTAGAATTAGAGAGAGTCCTCAGATACAAGTAGGGATGGGGGGGTAGAGCCTCCCATGGCAAGCGCTGTAAGAGGAGGTTATTTAAAGATTGGGGTAACAGAGATGAGAGGCTAAGTGTCGCTCATCAGTGAGGGAATGGATCTCCCACAGGAAAGTAGGTGTTACGTGAAGCAGTTGCAGGTGGATAAGTTGGCAAGGTGCAGTGTCAATTGAGTTTTAAAGATCTTCAAGCTCTCAAAGTCAGTTAGATGACCTGGGAGATTATTCAACCGTTACGGAGCCTGAAAGAAGAAGGAGCATTGCCCAAGTGAAGTTTTTCCGAAAGGTACCTTACGTGAGCGACGTGAGGTCCCTGGGTATTGTACTGGGAACTAGTTGTCCGGAACATTTGTTTTATACTGGATGGTACAAGAGCTAGCAATGTTTTTTTGCCTAGGATGCAGGTCTGGAATTTAATTCTGTCCCTAAGCTTGAGCCAGTTTGCATGATTATATAGCAGGCATGTGTGCACTTAGGTTTCGGCCCCTGGGACAAGCCTACAGGCCTTATTTAACACAGTGGCGATCCTTTTTAGTGCAGTCTCTGTGGCTGCGCTGTAGACCACTATGCCATAATCAATCACTGACAGAACCCAAGACCAATAATCGCAGTGCTGTGAGCATGAGGTATTTCCTGTGCCTATACAGGATTTCAAGCTTCGCATTGATGTTTTTTACCACATGATCAATTGTTGGAAGAAGGAGGATTCATCAATGTGAATATTCATATATTTAAATACCTGTACCTGCTCAAGTGGGACATTCTTGTTGTTGGTGATGGTCAATGTGGGATATTTTTTCCTAAGGTGAGGGCTGGTTAGTTACATTACCTTGTTTTTTTGTAATTGAGGAGAAGTTTGTAGGTAGTTAACCAATCATCCAGCAAGTTGAAGGCAGTTTGCAGTTCACATGCTAGTTCACTTAAATTTGGGCTGCTACTCAGGATTATAGCATCATCCATATAGAGGATGATTCTACTAGGGCATGACTTTGGAAGTCTATTTATGAAGAGGCTAGACAGTAGAGGGCCTAGGATGGATCCTTGAATGACTCCTAAGGAAACCTCTCTGGTGGTAAATAACATTGCTCCGATCCTTACACTTTAGTTCCTGGTGGTTAGATAGTCACTAAACCAGCCCACAAAATTGGTTGACAGACCCAGATCTGACAGTTGTAGAAAACTCTTACGGTTGACCGTAGCACAATCCTACATAAGGTCAATAAATATTGACTCCACAAGGCTTCCATCATCCGTGGCTTGGTGGACATAGTCCATGAATTCAACCAGGGCTGTCATGGTGCTACGGCCTCTCCTGAAGCCATGTTGCTATGGGTACCAAAGGTTGTATTTATTAAAATAGTTGGTAAGCTGGTCTGACACAATTCTCTCAAGTGGGGACAGGATGGGGAAAGGCTGCTGACCCGGTCATAGAGTAACGAAAACCTCTTGAAAGGTTTTATAAAATTCTCTTATATATCCATCAGGATACAGACTTTTATTAGTCTAAATTTTTGAGGGTTTCCAGGGTTTCTGCTGTTGTAATTGGTTGAGTCAGTTGGGTAGCTTGAGTTTCAGTAAGGGTGGGTTAGCGGAGAGACTCAAGAAATGTCTGTATTCTCTGGAGGGCAGGAGGGTTGTCTTGGGTGTATAGTTTTTAACAGCAGTTTATAAAAGTGTTAAGAATATAGGACTGGGTAGTATGTCTGGTTGAGGATTAGGGGTCTCAAATTGGAGTGACTGTGGAGTCAATTACTTAAAGATGCAGTAGATATGCCAGGAACTTCATAGTTCATGCCCCACCCACAAAATATCTTTGTTCAAGATAGCGGACAGCCATTACTCATTTGGCATGAAGGATGTCCTGGATATCGTGTTGTACCTTCTTACTGTAATTTTGTCAGCCTGCATGTCATCACCTTGCATATGCAATGTCTGTGCCTGATTAAGAGACTGTTGAAGGTGTGTCATCATTTTGTCTCATTGTGTGTCATCCTTTTGTCTCATTGATGTTTCATCCTTTTGTCTCGTTGTGTGTCATCCTTTTGTCTCATTGTGTGTCATCGTTTTTTCTTGTTGTGTGTCACCCTTTTGTCTCATTGATGTTTCATCCTTTTGTCTCATTGACATTTCTTCCTTTTGTCTCATGTGTCATCCTTTTATCTTGTTGCATGTCATCCTTTTGTCTTGTTGAAGTTTCATCCTTTTGTCTCATTGTGTGTCATCCTTTTGTCTCGTTGACGTTTCATCTTTTTGTCTCGTAATGTGTCATTCTTTTGTCTCATTGTGTCATTCTTTAGTCTCATTGTGTGTCATCCTTTTGTCTCATTGATATTTCATCCTTTTGTCTCATTGTGTGTCATCCTTTTCGTTGTGTGTCATTCTTTTGTCTCATTATGTGTCATCCTTTTGTCTCGTTGATGTTTCATCCTTTTGTCTCGTTGATGTTTCATCCTTTTGTCTCATTGATATTTCATCCTTTTATCTCATTGTGTATCATCCATTTGTCTCATTGACATTTCAACCTAGAAGCTGGACTGATCAGTTCTCCCCTTTTATTTAGTTCACAACTTTTATTGTGTCCCATAAAATACTCAATGATATAAAGGGGAGGCATTAACTGAAAAAAATCGTTGTATTTTGTCTTTGATAAATGTTTACATCTCCTGTAGGTTCAGTAATGAATAATTAAATCTCCATAATATGTGATATTTATGACTACTGAAATGTAATTGAAATAACAGGTGTGCATGCTTCCAAAAGGTAAATGGGGTGAAAATCATAGCTTCAAACCACAGGAAATGTTACTGTATTCTGACGAATACAGTATGATCTCACCATAGGACTGCCCCGGAGCTGAAATGGTTACTAGAACCTAGACAAATGATGGAATGCTAGGCTCGAGCTCGATTTTCAAACTACTGTCCCTGGTTAAAGTTCTTCAGCTGTCAGATGCTTTACTCTGCTTGCCTCAGTAAGACGTCTCCAGAGACCTCTCCTTCATTCACTTGAAAAGATCTGTTTTCTCAGATTTACAAAGTACTGTTTATTTATTTTTGGAATTTGAAGCACTGTTCTTGATATTCAGGTAGAATTAATTAGATTTAGTGTGTTTTGGGTAAGTTGTTCAGTTTGTTTTCAGGTCCCCTAACCGGAAAGGAAACAACGTTTCTTTTACTTTCTGAAGTAAATTTCAGTTTAATTGAGTTTTCCGACTCGGGAAGTAAGTCAGTTACTATTTCTTATTGTTTTACCGGAGTAACTCCTGGTCCTTTATCGGTTGGTGTTAACCAGAAAAAAAGAGAGAGACAGGTTTTCTTTTCTGGTTATGTCACAGAAAACCAAGAAACGAACGTGCCCTACAGGTTTCCAGCATTGCACTGAGTGCGGGGAACCTTTTGTTAAAGCTGATCCTCATTTAGTCTGTGTTTTCTGTCTTGGGTTTGAACACCTTAAGACAGACTGTGAGATTTGTAAGAATTTTCTATAGTCAACGATTGAGAGGCGGTTAAAAAGACTGCAGGAAAAACATGACTGCAAAGGCTGCTGACCCGGTCATAGATAAACTGGTTCCTCCTCAGAAAAAAGCAGTGGAGCTGTCCTCTGAACGGGGCTAAAGTTCTTCAAGTAAAAAACATACCGCTGATACTGCCACTGAACGGGCTGTTGCAGGCAAAATGTAAAAGAAAGAGAAGCACGCTGGATAGGAATCACAATCGAAGAAGGGTGTGGCACCAACTGCTGAAGAGATTGCTAATGTGATAAAATTTGTCCAGTCTCTGCAGTCTGGAATTCTGGTTCTGGTTGAAAAATGACCTCTGCATACAATGGTCCAAACCTTCAGTTCAACCCAGGTTCCTGGTTCACTAGACTCTGGTTGTGAACACTATGGGGAAGAAGAGGAGGATGAAGAAGAGGAAGAGGAGGATGACAATTATGGAGAGCCTATTGAACCGGACATCTCCCCAGATCCTTACTGCCCTGACTCCCCTGATAACGGAACTGAGGATTTTACCCATTACTATTCCTTTATGAAACAAGTGGCTCAGACTCTTGATCTCCCCACTCAGGAGTCCACTGAGGATGAGGAGGAAGAAGACTACAGGAAGATGATGGATGTTACAGCAACAAAGAGATTGCTGCTTCCAGTTCACAAATCCCTCAAGAAACAGACCCATAAAATTTTGCAGACACCCACCTCAGTACCTCCTACAGACAAAAAGATGGACAAAAAGTACTGGGCTGCCAAAGGAGGAGTCTTTCTGGGCATCCAGTCCTTTGCCAGCCTAGTAAAGGGCAGCAAGGTGGTGCAGGTCAGGACAGACAATACAACCACCATACACTACATAAACAAACAAGGGGGCACAAGGTCAACCTCACTGTTCACAGAGACCATGAAAATCTGGAGCCTGGCATATTCTCTGGAGGCCTCCCTCTCAGCAGTCCATAACCCATGGAAGGACAATGTCTTAGCAGATGCCCGCAGCAGAATCAATCAGGACCAACACGAGTGGTCCCTGAAAAAACAGGTCCTGGAGGTTGTCTTCAGGAGATGGGGCACCCGAGAAGTGGACCTCTTAGCAGCTCCAAACAATGATCAGCTACCGCAGTTCTGCTGCAGACCTCCTGTATAGGGCACAATCCCTCTGGACGTACTGCTGTTGGATTGGTCAGGGAGGTTCCTGTATGCCTTTCCTCCCTTTCCCTTGCTGTTAAGGATACTGAACAAGCTGAGGTCCCAGCCAGTAACAATGATCCTCATTGCCCCAGATTGGGCCAGGCAGCACTGGTATTCACTGATCCTACCCATGTCAGTAGCAAAGCCAATCAGCCTCCCCAGGAGGCACAACCTATTGACCTCTTCCCAGGGCAGGATCATGTACCCCAGCCTTCAGTCTCTCAAACTCAATGCCTGGCTCTTAAGGACTTAGAGTATGTAAACTTACAACTATCAGAAGGAGTGATGGAGATACTCAGGGTATCTAGAAGACCATCTACTAGAACAACCTGTCCTTTCAAATGGAGGAGGTTTTCCATTTGGTGTCAGGGAACAAATATAGACCATAACCAGGCCAGTTTGCCAGTGGTCTTGGAATACCTAACCAATCTGCATTCTCTGGGCTTAAGGGCCTCTACCCTTAAGGTGCACCTGGCAGCTGTTTCAGCTTACCTGTCAGCTGGCAAGGAGCTGTTCTTAGCCTCCAATCCAGTGTTCAGAAAGTCTTTAAAGCGGTTACTACTTATATCCCCCATATAGGGGGCCTACACCAATGTGGGATCTTAATATATGTTTGCCCAGTTCATGCAGACCGCCTTTGAGCCCATGTCTTTAACAGACCTCAAGTTCGTCACTTGGAAAACAGTGTTCCTAGTGGCCATTACCTCTGCCAGGTGGATTAGCGAGCTCCAGGCCTTATCTACAGAGCCTGGCTACATTGCTGTCCATAAAGACAAAGTCGTTCTAAGGACTAATATCAAATTTCTGCCCAAGGTGGTATCTACATTCCACCTCAATTAGTCCATTACATTACCTGCCTTGTTTACTGACCATTCCACTTCACGTAGACTGCATAGCACGGATGTGAAAACAGCTATCAGCTACTACCTGGATCACACAAAGGGTTACTGGCGATACCATACTCAACTCTTCCTCACCACTGGAGAAGTGGGGAAAGGAAAACTGGCCACTAAAACATTAAGTTACTGTAGGGGGTGCAGCGCAGGGCGACAAAGATGATCAAGGGGCTGGGGGACTTATCATATGAGAGGAGGCTGAGGGAGTTGAACATGTACTCACTGGAGGAGAGGACGGACAGGGGGGACATGATTGAAACCTTTAAGTGCATGAAAGGAATAAACAAGACAGGTACAGAGGGGCTGTTCAAAATAAGGGAGGGGAGGGACACCAGGGGCCATGATATGAGACTGGAGGGAGGAAGGTTCAGGAGGGAGATGAGAAGACACTTTTTTATAGAGAGGGTGGTGGCTAGGTGGAATGCGTTACCTGCAGAAGTGGTATCCAGTAGAACAGTGGACTGCTTCAAAAGAGGATGGGACAGGACAAGGGGAAGGGTTAATGAAGGGGAAGGGTAGAAGGAAGGGACAGCTGCAGAATAAGGGGTGCTAGCTGCACATTCGAGCATCTGCTGGCAAATTTTGTATGTTCGTATGTTCGTAAAAGATCTAAAAGACCCATTGCAAAATGAATTGTTGCTCGTAGTAAAGTGGGCAGGCAGGCCCATTTGACCAGGGGTACAGTTGCTTTCCTAGCAGCTGCTAGGGATATTCCCCTGGTGGAATTCTGTAAAGCAGCTACCTGGAAAAATGTCAATGCATTTACCAAGCATTACTGCTTGGACGCTCAGGCCAGAGAGGATGCCAGGTTTGGCACAGCAGTCTTGCAGATCCTGTTTCCTAAGTAGGTTCTGTACCCACCTCCAAAGATACTGCTTGGGTAGTCTACATTAGTCAGAATACAGCAAGATTTCCTGGGGTTTCAAGAAAAAATTACTTACCATAGTAATTTTGTTTCTTCCAATGGAATCTGACTGTTTTCTGAGCTCCCTCCCTACCTCCGCTGCTAAGAACTCGTGGGTCACTGCACTCCAGCTGTACAAATACTGTTGCAGACCTGTGGGTATTGTGTTTTTTCATGGGCATCTGTGATTTGAGTCTTTAATGTGTCATTCTGATTTGTTTGGGGAGTGGTAATTAATAAAGGGGTGGGGGCTTAGTTTTTTAAGAAGTGGTGTTAGTATAACTAGATGGTTCACTGCACATGCTTTGTAAGAATCAGATGGTTGAAGAACTGTAACTAGAGACAGTGGTTTGAAAACTGAGTTTGAGCCTTGCATCCTATCATTTGCATAGGTTCTATTAACCATTTTGACTCCAGTGCAGGCCTATGGTGAGACCATACTGCATTAGTCAGAATACAGTAAGATTCCTTTGGAAGAAACAAGATTACTATGGTAAGTAATTTTTTCTCATTAGCAAAGATAGCTGTTCCTTAGAGACATGAATTTGATCAATACTGGTATAAATCTTGTTGGGGGTTAAATACTGGGTATATTGTTTGGTTTGGGGGTGTAAGAAATGCCAAGTGTTCTACCAGCCATAAGTTCTAAGCAAAACTTTACTCCTTTTAGTCACCCCAGGTTGTTTAGGTTGACATGAGTTTGAGGTGTCAGCAGAGTCATACACCATGTTATGGTCTCCTCCTGTTAGTAGAATGCCCTTATGAAATTGCAGAATTTTATCCAACAGGGAATTAACTGTGGGGGTGTCTGTGCCCTGTGGAAAATTAAGGCTTACCAGAGTAAACTCTCAATCCATTTGGTGGCCCACCACAATAGCCAGTCAGCCTTGAAAATTGCTGCAGGAGGCAGTGAGTCGGAAGCATTTATCATTTGTCATTTGGGTAACTGGTAGATATCACTACAGAATATCCAGATTTAGTAAGTTTGTCATGTTCCTTTTTTGTTAACTAATTCTCCTGTAAAAGAACAAAAGTGGGCTGAGATTTTTATTTGATAATGGAAAGGGCCTTTTGACATTTGATGAAGTTATTGCATCTGTTAACACTGTGAGAATAAATAGAAATATCGTTCAGATTAGCCACAGAGAAGATGTAGGCTAGTTAACACATAATAGCTATTTTTGTGCCACCACCAGCCAACTGCTCTGGACCACAAAATGGCCAGCGCGGAGATCCAGAGGGTCCAGCCTGACTGGAGTAGTCACTTCAGCAAAAATGATTTCCAGAATGTTGGTATATATATATATATATGGATAGCACCTAACATATCATTGTCAGGATGTGTGCAACTTTAATCAAACAACAGCAAACAAAACAACAGCATATGAAACTAAAACTGTGGGAGAATTCAAGAATGCATGGGACAGACATAAGGCAATTTTTGTGTGGGGTAGGAAGAAATAGGCTATTGGTTAAATAGGATCTGCAGCTTATCCTTTAGGTAGGGAAATGGGCAGACTAAGTGGGCCAAGTGGGCCTTATCTGCCGTCAAAGTCTATGTTTCTATGAAACAATAACTTTACATATTGAACTAGGAGAGAGAGAGAGAGAGAGAGAGAGAAAGAAAAAAACCCTTATTTTGAATTAAGGGAAGGGGTACGCTGGAATTCAGTTCCATGTGATTTTGGCGAAAACAGAAACGATGAGACAATAGGGGCAATGGCATTACAGTGAATGAAAAATTGGTGACCGTACATATGGGCAATCACCAAAAATGGATAAAAATGTTTTCATTGGTGGACTTTTGCCACCACCCACCGCCCTTGCTGGGTGAGCTTTGCCCCCACACCCCCTTACTAAATTAACCAACTCTGAGGTCGTAGCACCCCAGAGAGGGGTGAAAACATGTGTTGCCATTTTTAGTGATCACCCATATGTATGGCCACCATTTTATCATTTGCTGAAATGCCTTCACCCTTAGTGCTCTCACCCTTATTGTTTTGCCCATATTACATGATACCCTGGAATTCTGGAGAAACTTCCTGGTGTGGGGAAGATTTTGTTCTAGAGCTGTGATTCTGGAAAATATGGATTGGTACCTTAGGGGTTGATTTATTAGTCTGTATCTCCCCAGGGAGAGGGGGAAGGGGGAGATGACTTCCAAGGTAGAGGAGTCTAGTTGGTCACACCCTGTAGTGTGAAGGTCAGATCTCAGCTACCAAGAGGTGGACCTTCAGTAGGAGAATAGGTGATCCCTGTGAGAGGTTCAGGTCTCCTAAAGGTGGAAACACTCCACCTGATGGGGTGGGAAAGGAAGGGAAGGGGAGTTAGGGTATAAGGAGTCGTCAGTTCCAATGAGGGAAGAATAGGTGCAGAGAAGCAAGAACAGACACAGACATGCCAGAAGAGTATAATACTAACTCCAAATCTGATAGGTGCCCAGTCTGACAGGGGAGAAAGGTAGCTGAAGGGTGTGAAAAAGAGATAGTTATTAATTAGGAATAGTACAGTGTATCCATACTCTGAATATGCAAACTGAGAAAACCCAGATGATCTATTCTGGTTAGGGAGCAACTGAATAGAAAGACCACATGTCTGTACAAAACTACTCAGTGAAATCCAGCCTGTATTTGTCTCCTCCTAGTGGGGAGACAGGGAAATCTATCTCAGTTAGTGGGGAATCGGATAAACACAGAGAAATAGACGAATAAAAGTTTTTTGTCTGAAGTCAAGGTGATAGTGGTCTGAGTACATTTTTAAGGTTAACTAATAAAACGGACCAAAACTTAACTATTACTAGGCATTTAACGAAGAGTATGCTTATAGAAAAACAACATGTGTCTTTGGTGCGCAATGTGTAAGAACTTTATAAACCTACTGAAGGCTGATAACACAATGGTACAATAAGAATGTTTAATATATTTAGATATTCAGAAATAGGAACTGAAATGTGGGGGGGGGGAGACGATCCTGATATCCCAATTGGCTAGTGCTCAACTGTTCATGAAGCCCACGGTAAACTCTGTAGGTGCAGTGTATAGCAGGGGTCTAAGTGCGAGCAGCAAGTGGGTTACAGTTTAAAATCACCAACGTTTGCTACTGAGGTGATGCTTAAGGCCCGAGAAGCAGATTCAAACTGTCCTCCACTGCGGCAGTCACGCACAGCCATGAGGGTGACCAACTTCAGTTTCAGTGCGTAATTAGGCCACCCCAGGTGGAGGCGCTATATGGATTTACTTTTATTCATTGAAGTCAAGAAACACAAGCAGATCAGTGAGGGCAGCAAAGGCCATGAGACAACTAAAACTAGATCAGGGGGATAGAGGTAGGGGAAAAGGAAGTTTCCAAGTACATAAGGGAGAAAAGGTGTGTCAAGGAAGGGATTGTTGGATTAAAGCAATAGGAGGAATGGGTGGAAAGTAGTAGGGATCAGGGAGAGGCACTGAATGAGTACTTCAGCTCGATTTTCACTGGGGAAAAGGATGAACCTTTGCCACAGGGAAGAATAAGGATTTGGAAGGGGAAGGGGGAACAGATGGAGCAGTTCAGGAGGACAAGGTTTTAAAGGGTCTTAGGGTCCTTAGGGTGGACAACGCTCCTGAACCAGATGGCACGGATCTGAGAGTTCTGAGGAAGTTGACAAAAGTCCTGGCTAGCCCCCTAGTGGACCTGTTTAACACCTCACTAGAAACAGGGTGAATGCCTCAGGACTGGAGAATGGCGCATGTGGTGCCTCTGTACAAGAGTAGGTCCAGGGATGAAGCAGGTAACTACAGACCAGTCAGCTTTTCCTCCATTGTAGGCAAATTAATGGAGACCATACTAAAGGAGAGACTAGTGGACTTTCTGGAAGTTAATGGTCTCCAGGATGAAAGGCAACATGGGTTTGTCTTAGGGAGATCCTGCCAGACCAACCTGATAAACATTTTTGATTGGGTCACAAAGACTGTGGATAGGGGCCAGGCAGTTGATGTCCTGTAGGTGGACTTTAGCTAGGCCTTCGGCTCTGTGCCACATAAAAGACTGCTCAGTCAGCTGCAGAACCTGGGAGCTGGGGTGAAGCTGGTGGGGTTGGTCAAGACCTTGCTACAAGACAGAAACCAGAGGGTGGTAGTGTGGAAGGGGGGGGCTTGAAGCCTTGACCTGTTACCAGTGAAGTGCCACAGGGCTCAATGCTTGGACCAGTTTTGTTTAATATCTTTATTAGTGAAATAAGTTTAACATTTTTAAATAAATAAATAGCAGATGGGATCAAAAGTAAAATTTGGCAAATCGCAGACAACACTAAGCTCTGTGGGAGAGCAGACACAGAGGAGGGGAGATACATGCTCAGGGAGGACCTGACTAGGCTTGAAAAGTGGTCGGGTATCTGGCAGATGAGGTTCAATGCCAAAAACTGCAAGGTCATGCACCTGGGCACTAAGAACCCAGGGACTAGTTACTGGCTGGGAGGGGTAGAGGTGTCTAGTTCTGAGGAGGAAAAGGACCTAGGGTAATAATCACAAGAGACCTGAAGCACTCTGCACATTGCTGTAAAGCAGCAACCAAAGCCACCAGGGTGCTGGGATACACCACCAGAGGAATCACTTCCAGGAAAGGGGAGGTCATTCTGCCACTGTGCAGGTCCTCGGTGAGATCACACTTGGAGTACTGTGTGCAGTTCTGGTGCCCAGATCTGAAAAAGGACATCAAGTTACTGGAGGAGGTGCAGCGAAGGGCAGCCAAGATCATCCAGTGCCTGCAGAACAAATCCTCTGATGAGAGACAACAGGTGCTCAACATGTATTTCCTGAAGGACAGAAGAGAGAGGGGGAACATAATCACAACCTTCAAGTACCTTAAAGGTATAGACAAAGTTGGTATGGAAGGCATTGTCAACCTCAGGGGGAATGTGTCCACTAGGGGCACAGACTTAAATTAGTGGGAGGAAGATTCAAAAGGGAAATGAGAAGGCACTTTTTCACAGATAGAGTGGTGTCCAAGTGGAACTAACTGATAGAGGAGGAGGTATAATTGAAAACAGTAGAGAGCTTTGAAATGGGTTGGGACAGAGTGAAAGGGAGTCATAACAGGTGAGAAGATGAGTAGAGGGAATGAGAGGGGGGAGGTGGAAGATGCTATGTGGAAAGGGGCAGGGAAGGAGGAAGACTTTATTTTATTTTTTTCTGCAGTTAAGTTTATTTTGATTATCCAACCAAAAAGACAAATCAGTGACGAATTTCATTGCTTACATGTTGGACTCCTACAAGGTTGGGGGGTAAAATACATAAGAAACAAAGATTCAAAAATAGGAGGAAAACAATAACCACATACATGAATTGAAAAAAAAACACCCTCTCCCCTTCCCCACCCAACATCATTAAAGTATGAGAAAAAAACATGCAAGCATCCCTCACATTAACTTGTAGTAAAATCAAGAGACCAGTCCTCTACTAATCTATCGATAACCTGCTACATCCCATTCCTTGCATAGCATGGACATAACAAAATCAAAACTTAGGTAGGAGTAACATGCGGCAGTTTTAGTGTCCATATACATTTTTTAGTTTTGTAAAAAAAGATTCCCAGTTTTTATGGAAACGAGATCAAGAGTAAGTGGCATGAGCCATGCTCCATTCTGTGTTTAGTGCTATAATAAAGTTGGACCACCATTCTCGGACAGATGGGACCCAGGGATCCTTCCAATACCTTAAAATTATGAGTTTTGTAACCATGGACACCATAGCCATCTGTACTTTCAGGGAAACTAAGGGAATTTCTGAGTATTGTCCTAAAAGGCAGACTTCTTTAGTAAAATAAGCCGATAAAGGAAGACATTTCAAAATATGCCTATTGACCAATTCCCAGAAATTGCGAACCTTAGGGCAGGTCCATAGCTTATGGTAAAGTGAGGCTGAAGGGCAATACAGTCAGGACATTCTGATGAAGGGAGTTTGCCCATCTTGTGTAATATATAGGGTGTGTAATATAAGTTGTGAAGGACATTGAAGTGAATATTTCTAAGTCTGTCCTGTTTAATCAGCTTGAAAGTGTCCAACCAGATAGATTGTCATTGGGAGTCTGTGGGTGAATAATCTAAAATTGAATTCCAGTAGTACGCAACTGGGGTATAATTCTACCACCAATTGTTTACTAGTACTTTGTATAACTTGGAGACTGGGTTGGCATTTTTAGCTACATTTGAAAGAGGGGAAAGCAGGGACTCCATTCGGTCCTCCCAAGGGGGTTTCCCTAGGAAACTCTGAAGGCAATGACGGACTTGTGCAATGTAAAAATTGTGTTTTAAGGGGAGATTCCAATGTTTTTGCAACAGGGACACTGTTGGAAGGAGGTTCCTTGTGGGAATGGTTTTAAACTAATCGAGGATTGTAATGGTAGTACCTTTTGGTTGATAGACGTGTTACCATTTCTTAGTTTAGGGTTATTAAAAAGTGGTTGGAGAATATCTTTCTTTGCACTAAGCTGGTATCGGTTACAGAACTGGTGGAAAGCCTTAATTCTCCAACCAATAGGTGAGTCCTGAAGTTGTATAGGTACTGCCTTCCAAGGACAATGTAGAAGACTTTGTAGGGACATCCGCTCTTTCTTAGCTTGCTCCGAATCAAGTTGTAGCCATACGAAGAGAGGGGGGTGTTCAGATTGGGAGGGGAATCAGTGCAGAAACCTGTACGCATGTATGGCTAAATAATAGAAAACAAAATCAGGTAGTTGCAATCCTCCCTTGCGTCTTGGACCAGTGAGTTTCCAATAGGCCCAGGGGTTTACCATTCCATGTGAAATAAGAGCAGAGCCTATGTATCGTTTTAAAGAACGTTTGAGGAAGGAAAATGGCCAAATTATTTAAGGGGTTAAAAACCCTTGGTAAGATTGTCAATTTTATTACATTGGCTCTGCCCCAGAAGGATAGGGGGAGTTTCCTCCATCTTGATAAGTCTTCTTTTATATCTTTTAGGAAGGGATCTAGATTGAGGTCTTTTAGCTTCTCTAGTTCCTTGGTCAGCTTTAAATCTAAGAAGAGAATGCACTTGGTTTCCCATTGAAGACCTATGTCATCCATCTGCTTTTTATTTACCAGCACTGACAAGGGGTAGGCCACAGTTTTTTTCTTGTTCAGTTTATAGCCAGATATATCCACAAACTCTGAGATAATTTGCAGTGCTTGAAAAAGAGAGTGCACCCCATTTGTTAAGTGTAACAGCATGTTGCCCATGTATAACGAAAGTTTACACTCATTGGTCCCCACTCTGATCGCTTTGTCATGTATAATCACCCTCACCAAGGGTTCAATGTATAAATTAGAAAAATAGGGGGAACTGGGCAACTTTGTCTAGTTCCAGTTTTGAGAGGGAAAATATTGGACAGGTGGTTCATGCAGGGGAGCCTCACAGAGGGGCACTGGTAGAGAATGCCAATTCTGTTAATGATACATGGTGAAAGACCACAGTAGGGGAGCACTGTGAATAAAAAAAGGCAGGCCACCCTGTCAAAAGCTTTTTCTGCATCCAGGGACAATAACACTGCTTGTAGCTGGGGATCCCTGGACGCAGAAATCAGATGACCCAGTTTCCGAAAGTGATCAGATGGCATCCGTCCAGCGGCAAAACCAGCTTGTTCCAACCCAATCAGGGAGACCCAGACTTTGCCTAATCTAGTGGCTAAGATTTTTGCATATAGCTTGATGTCAATGTTTATCAAAGAGATTGATCTATAGTTACTAATCTGGGTGGGGTCCTTCCCTGGCTTTGGAAGTAAAGTAATCCTAGCTTCAAACATGGAAGGAAAACTCGTTGAGTGGGAATCCCAGTAGGTAAACAACTTGAGGAGTGAGGGAGCTAGCTGATCTTAAAAGGTTTTATAAAAGCCACTCGTATAACCATCAGGGCCAGGAGCTTTGTCTGGCTGCAGTAAATCGATAGCCACCTCAGTTTCTTCCTGCATTATGGGGTTAGCTAGAAGCTGTTGAGCTTCGCTTTGTAATCTGCGAAGTTGAGCTTTGAGGAGAAAGGTTGAGGTCTGCTGTGGTTGGGAAGCTGAAGCAGGATGTTGAGAATATAAATTTTGGTAAACTTCTCTAAAGTGCAGAAGCATTTTTCGAAGGTCAGAGACAAGAGCGCCAGTGTGAGGGTTCTTGATAGCAGGAATCCACTTGGCCTCTGAATGCTGTTTTAACTGCCATGCTAGATATTTCCCTGCTTTATTCCCTTGTCCTATATAAGTTGCTTTCACCTTGGAGGCTACCTTCTCTACTTTCTCCATAAGGGTGCTAGCATATCGGGCTCTGAGGTGCTCTAACTCCATTATCTTAACAGTCGGGAGTTTTTCTATCCCTTTGGATTCCAAAATTCAGATCCTTTCCAGGCACTGATTGAAGCTAGATTGTCTCCTTTTTTTGAGACCATAGCTATTCAAATAAGTTCGCCTCACCAAGTGTCTTTGAGAGCGACCCATACTTTATCCACTTTGGGTATAGAATTCAGGTTTTTCTGAATCAAATTAGAAATGTATGTGCTAAAGCGAGAAGAGATTTGGCTATATTTTAATAGATTATTATTCAGAGTCCAAGTATGAGGTCTGAAGGAAGGGCCAGGAATAGTTATGTAAGTTGATATCAGTTCATAGTCAGAGATCGCCCTGGCATGGATTTGAGAATCCACAATAGCTGAGACTAAATGCTGACTGATAAGAAAAAAATATATTTGTGAGTAGCTGTTATGCATAGGTGAAAAGAAGGTGAAGACTCTAGTTGTAGGGTAGGAAAGTCTCCATGGGTCTATCAGGCCTAAGGTAGACATAAGCTCCTGCAAGGGTCTCTGGGCAGGGGAGGTGGTGCAACCCGTGTGATGAGATCTATCCAAGTCGTTGACCTGGACCAGGTTCCAGTCACCCCCTTAAAAAGTTGATACATCACCATGGGAAGCTAAGATGGATGCCAGCTTGGTAAAAAAAGGGTGAGAATCCAGGTTAGGGCCATATATGGACCCCAACAGGACCTCAATGCTGCCTAGTTTACCTCGTACCAAACTATATCATCCCTCAGGGTCGTGTTCTACCTGTGTAGCTGTAAAAGGGACCCCTTTGGCTATCATAATGGCCACACCCCTTTTACGGGAATTAAAGCCTGCGCCGAATGCTTGGCTCACCCAATTCTTTTGTAAGTATTTGGCGTGATCCAGTGGCAAATGTGTTTCTTGAAGAAATATGATCAAAGGATTGTATCTACTCAAATGGCTGAGAATGAGATATTTCTTTGAATTATCCCTACCCCCCCCCCTTAATATTCCAAGAAAGCAATTTAAGTATATTGGCCATAACTGCGAAAGAGTGAAATCAGTGGACAAAGAGGATCCCTGATATTAAGTGCTTGTTTGCTTGTAACTGAAGGAACTAGAAGGGGGACAGGATCAGATCTACAGTACAGTAGCTTCTTCTTCTTGTTTTTACATTGTTTCTTGTGGATTCTACTTGGTAGAAGGTTATTTCTTTCCTTTCTTACTACTAAGGGGCTAGCAGGGTATTGTTTGGGGCTGTTGGAATTTTGAAACCTGTTTCGGTAGCTATAAGTGGGCTCATTTGTTTGATGATTCACTGTGTGGCAGGCTGCATTTGTGGAGGCCTATTTCTTCTATTTTAAAATATAATTGGTGTGATTTAACTGGATCTGTTTCTTTGAATTGAGACCTATATCTTCTAATTCCAAGCCTATTTTGATGTGTTGTTGGTGAAGCTGTTTGAATTGGAGTCCTGTTTCTTTGGGTAACAAACCTATTTGGGGGGCTTTGAGTAGAATTGTGATTCATTGTTGCTGGCTTCACTAGCTGCAAAGTTTTAGTGCAGAGTGGGGGAAGGGTGCTAATGGTCTGACCAGAGGCCTCAGCTACCTGATTGTTTCTGGAAGACTTGGGCTGGTCCCACCACATGTCCATTATTTCCTTTATACCAGGGGTTCTGACATCACTTCCTCAAACGGGCAAAGGATATGCACCTGTCATAGCAGAAGCAGACACCCAGGAAAGGAACAGCAGCAAGTGAAGAGGTGACTGCAATCTCAGTGGAAGGGAAGTAAATGCAAATCTAGGAGCTTTCATTATTACTTCTTTGCATTGATATTGCATTGGGGAAAGGAGGAGTAGGAGCTTGAAGAAGGTTGTGCAATGACTACTTAGAGTCTCTTTTTGAGTGTGGATAAGAAGGATAGGAATATAAAAAGCAGTTGCTCAATATATCTAAACGTGTACAGCAAAGGAAGTAAGGGAAATAAAGAAAAGAATGTTTTGCACTGATAGAGGAGGGAGAGGGGAGACTTGGGGGAGTGTTTGGTATCCTGCATCTGGAAGGGGGGGGGTTGTTGGTGGGCAATGACAGCAATGGGTAGGGTGGTAGGCTGCAACAACTGAGGTGCACCAATCTTTCTAAAAATTGCCTGGAGTGTGGAGGATGTTTAGTGGCAACCACATAGAAAACTAGAAAGGAGATTGAGGATCTGCAGGAGGAACTAAGACAGGCAAGGCAGATTGGGGTGGGTTTAGCCCAATACTGGAGGGAGGAAGAAGGGAGATGAGGGAGGGCGATTTAAGCCAACAGTGGTGAGGAGAGGGTCAGAAGAAGGGAAGCAGAGACAAAGGGGCCCAGGCCAGGAAGAATGATTGCCGGGGAAACCAGGTCAGGAGACAAAAGACAAAAGGAAGGAGGAGATAGGGACTTGTGAGGGGAGGCGAAGAAGTGGCAAAAGTCATGGAGTGAAAAGGAGAGAACAGGTTACTATGAAGAGAGAGGGAGCGGGCATTTGTGAAGGGTCTTCAGAAAATAGTTTTGCACTGCTAGAGAGGAAGAAGGTGGAGGAGGGAAATGATGAAATTAGAGGAGTAATTGATAAATGCCTGGACCAAACTGGAGCGGGGGAAATTCTGCTCAGAGAATTGCAACAGGGGTAAAAGGGGGAAATTATGTGCAGGAGGAAGAAAAGGAGCTGGAAATGAGAGAGGGAGATGAATGGAAGCAAGCAGGGAGTAATAGGGGTGGAATCTTAGAGCTGGGGGACTCAATACTAAGAGGAGTCAGGTGGGGTAGCAAGGGGGAGAGGCATAGTCGCATTTGGGTGGAGGCCATGCCAGGAATGACAGCGGAAAGTGTGGGACAATCTGTTCTGAAATATGCTAGAAGGGGTAGGGACAAGCCTCATTTAATTAAACATCTTGGGACAAATGACCTGGCTGACAAGACAGTAGATATAGTCCAGAGGAGGTTTGAGGAACTAGCACAATTATGTGAGGGGGCAGGAAGATCAGTAACTTTTTCAGAGATACTTCCGGTGCCAAAGGCAAGCACAACAAGAAAGCTGAGAATAGAGGAATTTAACGGATGGCTAAGAACCTGGTGTTGTGCTAAAGGGTATGGGCTGTTGGGGGGGTAGGGAGGGACCTGGGAGGACAGCAGTCTCTATGCCAAGGACAGACTACACTTGAGTGAGGAGGGAAAGAAAGTGTTGAAACAGAGGATGGAGGAGTACATAGAGGAAGTTGGGAATTTAAACTAGGAGTGGGGAGTGGCAATTGAGGAAGAGGTATGCAGAGACCACAGGTTGGGAAACCATATGAGCTTACCCCCCATAACAGTGACAAAGGACAAATGGTAAGTACTATTGGTGATGCTAGGAAAGTTGGGGGTGGGATGGGAGGGGGAAGGGTGGAAGGTGGTTACCCTTAATGCTAGGAGCCTTGGGAGGAAAACTGCAGAGTTAGAGGTTCTCATGGCAGAGGGAGAGGTGGACATTGCAGCCATCACAGAAACATGGGCCACCCAATACAATGACTGGGACCTGTCTGTACCAGGGTACAGGTTATTTCGTAGGGACAGGGTGATTGGGAAAGGAGGGGGGTGGCACTATATGTGAAGGAAGGACTGAAGTGTGTAAGGAAGGAAGGGGAGAAGGGTAGTACGGAGTCACTTTGGATGCAAATCCAGGATTCCAAGAATAGGATTCTTAGTATGGGAGTGGTGTACAGGCCACCATCTCAGACAGAGGAGTTAGAAACATAGACTTTGACGGCAGATAAGGACCGCTTGGCCCACCTAGTCTGCCCATTTCTCTACCTACAGCCTATTTCATCCTACCCCTTACAAGAACTGTCTTATGTCTGTCCCATGCATTCTTGAGTTCTCCCAAAGTTTTAGCCCCCACCACCTCAGGAAAGCTGTTCCATGCGTCCACCACCCTCTCTGTGAAAAAATACTTCCTCACATTGCCCCTGAACTGTCACCCCTCTGTCTTCAAATTGTGTCCCCTTCCAGAAAATCCTCCGGGACGGTCTTTCTACCCGACAGGGCAGATCCCCATCGTCCATCAAGAAATACAGGCTCTGCTTCAAAAAGCTGCCACAGAGTCCGTCCCTCCAGAACAAATAAGAAAGGGATTCTACTCCCACTTCTTCCTAGTTCCAAAAAAGACAGGGGATCTAAGACCTATCTAGGATCTCAGCATGCTCAATCTCTTTGTAGAATACAAGAGGTTCCGCATGCTGACCCTCCAGGGACTCCTGCCAAACACCTGGCTGTGCTCCCTGAACATGCAGGATACTTACCTTCATATCCCTATCCTTCCGGCCCACCACCGCTTCCTCCGATTCTCCTTTCTGGAGAACCATTTCCAATTCAAGGCACTTCCCTTTGGCCTGTCCTCAGCACCCCAGGTTTTCACCAAGTGCCTAGTGGTGGTAGCATCATTTCTCCACCACAGGAGCATATACATGTTCCCATACCTGGATGACTGGCTCTTTTCAGCCCCATCTCCGGACAGCCTGAAGTAGTCCCCCTCCTTCACTCCGGATCTCTCTTCCAACCTGGGAGTTTGTCAACCTACCCAAATCCCAGTTAGTACCCTCCCAGCGCCTCCAATCACTGGAGCAGTGCTGGATACGATCCAGAGCAAGGCTTTCCTACCACTAGACCGAGCGGAGACCCTGTCCTCACAGGCCACCTTGGTGGCCAAGTCTCGGTGGACCCCGGCTCGCTCCATGCTTCGCCTTTTGGGTCTTATAGCAGCTGCCATTCCAACTCTCCCCCTGGCCAGGCTGCACATGAGGATTACCCAGTGGTCTCTTCGAGTCCAGTGGGACCAACGGTTGGATGATATGGATCAGCTGGTCAAGATCCTCTGGTGGCAGGATCTCACCAACTTGCTGGTGGGGGCTCCCTTCCACTTCCAGGCTCTCTCCCAAACCCTCACTTCAGATGCTTCCACCATGGGTTGGGGAGCTCATTTGGAGGATCACAGAATGCAAGGTTCTTGGTCTCCAGTGGAGGAGAATCTTCACATCAACATCCTAGAGACAAGAGCAGTTCTCTATGCTCTCCAGTCGTTACTTCACCCGGTAACACTTCTCATCCAGACAGACAACATGGCCACTGTCTGGTATCTGAACAAAGAGGGAGGTACTCTATCATACCCTCTCTGCAGAGAAGCAATAAGAGTATTGTACGGGGTGATTCAGCACAGCCTGGCTGTAGCAGTCCATGTGCCGGGAGTTCACAATAGCCTGGCGTGCAGTCTCAGCCGATTAGTAGCAAGGGCTCACGAGTGGAAACTAAAGCAGGCGGTAGTAGAAGACTTGTTTCTTCTATGGAGCCGACCAGACCTAGATCTGTTCGCATCCCCATACAACACAAAACTACCCAGCTTTGCTTGCTCGTTCCCGGGCATGGTGCTTTTGGGCGAGACGCACTGTCTCTCTCCTGAACAGAGAGGTTTCTGTACGCATTTCCTCCCTTTTCTCTCCTTCAGAAGGTTCTTTTGAAACTACAGGCAGATGATGTGATCTTGATCGCTCCTCTGTGGCTCCGACAGATTTGGTTCCCGTTGTTGCAACAACTAATTCTAGAACCACTGGCTCCTCTTGACACTATCTCACGATTTTCTGTCCCAGAAGCAGGGCACCCTGGTACATCCGAGCCTCAAGTCCCTCCATCTTCATGTGTGGCACCTGTGGACATAGCGATTTCTCGGATGCCATGAAGTGGAAGAGATTTTCTATTTGTGCCACAGCTAACGCTTGGACCCCTTTTCTTGCTCGGCCTCCCAGGTATTAGAGTACCTCTTACATCTTTCAGAGCTGGGCCTCAGTTACTCCTCACTTAAGGTCCATCTCTCTGCGGTATCGGCCTACCACCATCCGGTGGAGGGTAAAACCCTAGCCCAGCTAGAGGTTTCTAAGACTTTCTTGAAGGGGATCCTTCATCTCAAACCTCCAGTCCGGAACCCTTGTCCTCCCTCGGATCTTAATTTTATGTTGGAAAAACTTACTTTGCCCCCTTTTGAACCAGCAGCAAGTTGTGAAATGCACTTCCTGGCTTGGAAGACGCTATTGTTGTTTGCATTTACTTCAGCTCGAAGGGTTTCAGAGCTTCAGGCTCTTGTTTGTAGAGAGCCTTATTTATATTTTCACAAGGACCTGGTGGTCCTGCGGACTAATCCTTCTTTTCTTCCAAAAGTTGTTTTTGAGATAACTCTCAATCAGAGTGTTGAACTGCCTGTTTTCTTTCCACAGCATTCCAACAGGGGGAAATATCTTTTGCACACACTCGATATGCACAAGATTCTGAGTCGTGTACTGAGGAGGTTCAAAAGTCGAACCAACTCTTTGTGGACTTTGCCTCCCAGTGCCAGGGCAAGGCTATCACTAAACAGACTCTTTCTAGGTGGCTAGCTAACTGTATCCATTACACTTACCAGAAATATGAGAACCCCCTTATGGGGGCAATCAAAGGTCACTCCACCAGGAGCGTGGCTACTTCTACTGCCTTTTCCAAGAATGTGTCCACTGCAGATATTTGTGCAGCGGCTACTTGGTCTTCCGTCCACACCTTCACTAAACACTACAGTCTGGACATTGCCTTTAGATGTCGTGCTGGTTTCGGCCTTGCAGTTTTGCAAGGTCTTCTGTCTTAAAGCAGCCCCTTAGTTGGCAGACATCTTCCTCCTCTGGAACTTCATCTCCAACTCCTTCTTTTTGTTGGACTTCTTGGTATTCAGTCCTATACATGAAGACCTACTGCAGGAACCCTGTTGAAGTAAGATATAGCAGTTACATAAGAACTTACCATAACAGTAGATCTTTGAGAGAGGTTCCTGCAGTAGGTCAATAGTTTCCCACTCACCTTTCCCCCAGCTCCTGGAGTTATTTCCTTGCTCCTGTCTAGCCCTCTGGTTCAGCCAGGGCACAGGGTCCCAGGACTTGTTATTCCATTTTCCTGCTTCCTTTCTCTAGGCCTCTGATGGAAAAAGAACTGGGGGGTGGACTGCCCCTTTTATAGTCGGGACTGATGTCCGATCACTTGAGCGGGGGAGGCGGTCCCCTCTGGCGACTGCTAGCTACAGGTTTGCTGTGCTGACCCGACACCAGAGGGGGCACTCCTATATGTGAAGGCCTACTGCAGGACTTGGTCTGAGGACTGGCCCACTAGGAGCCAGTCGTCCAGCTATGGGAACAAAAGGATACCCTGTCTCCTGAGGAATGCCACCACTACTGCAAGACACTTGGTGAACACCCCTGGAGCAGATGTTAGGCCGAAAGGCATAGCTCTGAATTGGTAATGGCCTGAGGGCAACTTGAACCTGAGGTACTTTCTGTGGGAATGTCTGATAGTTATGTGGAAGTAGGCATCCTCGAGAGCCAGAGAGGCTAGCCAGTCTCCTGGTCTCAGAGAGGGAAGAATTACTCCCAGAGTCACCATTTTGAATTTTGGTTTTAAGTGTTTGTTCAGGTACCTTAGATCTAGAATGGGTCACCACTCCCGTCCTTTTTGGGGTAAGGAAGTATCTGGAGTACAGTCCTTTTCCCCTGTGACAATGAGGCGCCTTCTCTACTGCTTGGAGAAGCAGAAGAGAGGAAACTTCTGCTTCTAAGGCCTTTGTCTCCAAGGGAGAGGGAGGACTGAAGGACCTTGCTCTCATTTTTGGGAACCTTTTGAAACTGAGAGCAAGTCCCTGGCTCACTACTTCCAGGGCCCATTTGTCTGAAGTAAGGCCTTCAATACTGTTCCACATAGGAGACTTGTAAACAAGCTGTGCATCCTGTAAGTGTGTCCAAATGGGATAAACTGGGTAAAAAATTGGTTGGGGGATTGACAACAGAGAGTAGTGGTATACGGAGCTCACTCCGAGGAAGGGAGGAGGGTGCCCAGTGGGGTGCCACAAGGATCAATACTGGGACCAGTCCTCTTTAATGCAAGGCATAAATGAATTTTGGAAACTTGATTAGCAGTATTTGTTAATCAAAACAGTTCTAGTTAGCAACCAGCCACGTCTGAGGAGCAGTTTCACAAAAACGGGTATTTTTATCTATAGAATACAGTTCAGCAGAGTGAAGCTGTGGGGGGGAGAAAGTGTCAAACTGCGAGATAATTACATCAGTTCTATACTTGTTACGACAACTGCAGGAAAAGAGTACTGCAATTTTGAAACTTTTACTACAATGCCGCAAAGCATTTCATTAGCACCTTCTGCTTATCAAGGCTGTACTTGCTTAGCAAATCGCATTTTTTTGGGACGCAAACTGCTATGCTAACCCACTTATTTTATGCCTTGTAATGTCTTTATTAGCGACACTGCAGAGGGGCTAAAAGGGAAGGTATGCCTTTCTGCAGACGACACAAACATCTGCAATGGGGTAGACACTCCTGGGTGTGTGTGGAAAAAATAACTAGAGATCCAAGAAAGTAGGTAGGTAGGTAGGGAAAATGGGCAGATTATGCAGAAACCTAGAAACACAGAAGTTGTCGGCAGACAAGGATCACAAGGCACCCTTACCCGTCTACTCTAAATTCCCTACTTATAGTGCCTCCGGAAACCCTACCTGGACTCTGGCTTACACCCACCTCTTGCTTCTAAGATTCCTTGTGTCTATCACATGCATTCTTAAATCATGTGACTGTTTTAGCCCCCATGACCTCTGCTGTTGGGCCAAGTGGTACTTATCTGCCGTCAGGTTCTATGTAACTAAGTCGACTGGTGCATATACCATTCCCCCCCATTTCTTATTCCCCATCCCTGAGGCTGGCATATATGCGATGGTGCGGGTGTGTGAAACACAGAAACACATCGTAGAAGGTATCGGCAGATAAGCACCTCCTGGCCCATCTAGTCTGCCCTATTTTTCCCTACCTACAGCGCCACCGCAGACCGTACTCGGTCTCCTGTTTTCACCCTCCTTTGCATTACTTCTAAGATCCCCTTGTGTCTATCTTATGCATTCTTGAACCCTGTAACCGTTTTAGCCCTTGTGACTGCCACTGGGAGACTGTTCTAAGCATCCACCACCCTTTCTGTAAAGAAGTACTTCCTTACATTTCCCCTCACCCCCCCCAGCTTCATAGTGTGACCTCTTGCCCTCGAGCATCTTTTCTTTGGAAGATGCTCCCTCCCTGTACCTTGTTTACACCTGTATTTGAAGCTTTCAAACATATCCCCCTTTCCTCCTTCCTTCTAGGGAGCACTTATTTAATTCCTTAAGCCTTTCATCATAGGGTTTCTGGTACAGGCCCAGCACCATTTGGGTTTCCCTCTTCTGTATCACCTCCACCCTGTCAATGTCCTTTCAGAGGTGGGGTCTCTGGAACTGTACACAGTACCAGAGGTGGAGTTTCAACAGTGATCTAAACAGGGATATTAATACCTCCTTCTTTCTGCTGGTGACACCCCTGCCTATGTATCCAAGCATTCCACTAACCTTTCCCACTGCCTTTTCACACGGTTTAGCTACCTTCAGGTCATCAGTAGTTATTACCCCCATGTCTCTTTCCTGTTTTGTGACTGCTAGTACTTCTCCTCCCATTTGGTATGTTGCCCCCCCCCCCCGGGGTTTCTGAGCCCCAAGTGTATGACTTTGCACTTTTTTGCTTTGACACCCAGCTGCCAAACTCGTGACCATTCTTCCAGCTTTTTTAAGTCTTCCCTCATTCTTTTCAACCCCCCCCCAGTGAATCAACTCTGCTGCAGATTTGTGTGTCATCTGCTATTAGGCTTTCCTTCCCTTCCAGTCCTCCTGCAATTTATCTAATAAGAACACTGAAGAGGACTGAGCCTAGTACCAACCCTTGTGGCATCCCACTGGTCACTGTACCTTCTCTAGAGTGGACGTCATTTACCACCACCCTCTGACTCCTATTGCCTAGCCAGCTCACTACCCATCTTACTACTTTAAGGCCTATTGCTAGGCTTCTCAGCTTGCTCACCCGCCTTCTATGTGGAACGGCGTCAAAGGCCTTACCAAAATCCAGGTAGGCCACGTCAACTGCTCCTCCCTTACCCACTTCCTTGGTTACCTAGTCAAAGAACTTGGTCAGGTTTGTCTGACGAGACCTCCCCAGTGAAACCACACTGCCTTGGATCCTGCAGTCCACTGGTAACAAGGCATTCCCCAATTCTTTCCTTCAGTGGTGATTCCATTACTTTGCCCACTGCCCAAGTCAAGCTGACAGGCCTATAGTTTCCTGCCTCCTCTTTGCTTCCACTTTTGTGGAGTGGGACTACATTAGACCTTCTCCAGTCTCCCAGTAGCGCTACTGTTTCTAGTGACAGGTTGAACAGAGCTGTCAGAGGTGCAGCCAGCTTCTCCTTCAGCTCCTTCAATAACCTTGGGTGCACCCAGTCTGGTCCCATTGCCTTGTCTACTTTTAACTGTGACAGTTCCTTGGGACTCTTCTTGTAAAGGGCTAGTGTCCCTCCCGTCCCTTAATGCCCTCTTTATCACAGGCCCACATCACCCTCCTCCAGATATCGAACCGAAGAATTTGGTCAGTATGCCCACTTTTTGGCAGCCCTCTTCCACACAAGCCCCTCCTTCCCCCTTCAGCCTCACTATCCCTCCCTAGATCTTTCTCTTTTCGCTTATGTATCCGAAAAATGTCTTGTGTTTTTAAATGTCTTTAAAAAAATGTGATGTAAAGATGTTGCACATACTCAGCCCCAGCCCCAGCCCTCAGACAGTCAGAAGGCTGTTACTGCTGCATCATCCAGCCTCCACTAGATGGCGACCAAGCAGCGGCTTGCGCTATCCCTCCTCCCCAAAGAAGGAGAGCCTTCAATGGCTGCTCAGTCCTCCTTCATGCAGCCAGCCCTTGAGCGACCCAGGTCTATTCCTGAACCTGGTTTACCAGCGCAGCAGCAGGTGAGGTGCCCAGGCCCTCAAAATTCCATGCCACAGGGCCAACATTGCATTTCTAAGGATGGCTGAGGAATTATGGCTGCACCAGGAAAGGGACACGCTACTGGAAAAGCAAGCGGAGGAGATTTATCACTGTGTATCACAGTATGTCGTGCTGCACGATAAGTAAGAATTACTTACCACAGTAATCTTGTTTCTTCCTAGGGATACTCCCGTATGCCTTTCAGCCAGATCTGCCCGGAGATGGAACGTTATGCTAATGATGGAACACCACTGGCATGTGCCACTTTTCAAACACTGCCACCTATCAACTGCCTACATTCTAACCCTCAGATTTCACACCCCGCCTGTCAAGACTAGACACTCCAAGATCCTCCCCTCAACATCTCATCGTGAAACTTAGAAAAATATACAAGTATTCCTTTTATTTTCATCTGCTGCCCTTAATTTTTGTTTTTTAGATAACTGTTAGCTTATTTTTACCTCGCAATTTTGTTTTTTTACAACGCTAAATTATCGTCAGTGGTAGTTGTGCTATATCGTCATATCCTGTTATCGTGACAGCCCTACCCTCAATGATTTCTGACCTATCTACCACCTTTTGGCCCACACCGCTGGATTCCAAGTATTCCACAATCATTTCCTTAAGAAGTGTTTCCATAATCTTCCCCACTACTTAAGTAAAGCTGACCACCCTGAGGTTGACCGCCTCCTCCCTGCTTTTATGAAGCGGGACTACATGTGCCCTCCTCCAATCTTCTGGAACCACCCCTGTACTGAGGGATTTGTTAAACCGGTCTGCCAGTGCTGCTGCTAGCACCATCCTTAGTTCCTTTAATATCCTAGGGTGTATGCTATCTGGCTCCATTGCTTTGTCCTCCCTCAGTTTCCTGAGTTCCTCTTGGACTCTGTTTTCTGTAAAAGGGCTGGTGTTCATCTCCCTCCCCCCATCGTTCCTGATTGCTAGTTTCAGACCCTCCGCCTCCCCTTCCTCAGTGAATACCGAACAGAAGTATTCATTCAGTATTGACGCTTTTTCTTGGTAACCCTCCACACACTCCTCTTCTTCCCCTTCTGAGCCTTACAATCCCACCCCGTGGCCTTCCTTTTTTCATTGATGTACCTATAAAATGTATTTGCCCCCGTCCCTTACCATCTGCACTATCATTTCTTCCGTTTGTGCCTTTGCACTCCAAAGTGCCCCCCATGCTTTCCTCTATTTAGGTACCGCCCCCCCCACCCCATCATCTCTTCCTTTGTAAATCCTTCTATTTTCTGAAAGTCAACTTTTTGGCTCTTACCTTCTCAGCCACAGCATAGAAGAAGAAGAATCAACATTTATATAGCGCTTTTCATACTGTATATCCAAAGTGCTTTACAAGCAATGCTAGACTGGTAGTGAAGTGACAATGTGTGGTGGCGGCCATCTCGCACATCATCACCCACACACAGCCTTTATAATTGCATGAACCGGTTTATGGGATGGGGAATGTTGGCCAGGACACCGGGAATGTTCCCTACTCTTTGCGAAGAATGCCCTGGGTTCTCTCACTTTCACCTGGACACCCACCAGGACAACACCAGGATGGGCAGAAGGGACCTCGGCCCAAGGTCCCATCCAAAGGACGGCACACCCCAGAAGTACAGCACCCCCCAATACTGCACTCGGATGCCAGCGATTTTTAGGTGCAAGTCCAATCCTGGTGTGGGACGAGAACCCACGACCTTCAGGTCCAGAGGCAGATGTGCTACCAACTGAGCCACGCTGACATCATTAAGAACCATAGTGGCTTTTTCCTCCTTTTGCCCTTGTCCTTTTGCCTAATATACTGGTTTGTTATCTCCACTAGGACTTGAGTTAGACAGGGAACTAGCGGGACAGATCAGCAGGACCTGAGAGAAGGGTAGTGTGGTGATTATGGGGGACTTCAACATGCCAGGAGTGGACTGGAGCACCACAACAACCAGGAACAGAAGGGAGCAGGTACTGCTGGATGCCTTCCAGGACAGCTTCCTGCTGCAAATGGTCAGTGAACCAACCAGGTTAGGGAATACCCTTGACCTTGTGCTGGTAAATGGGTACTTTGTGAGAGAACTTACAGTGGAGGAACTTACAGTGGAGTAATCGCTGTCAGGGAGTGATCACCACTCAGTATGGCTCACACTGGATATGGGCAAGGAAGGAGTGGAATCTGGCACGAGTACTGGACTTCAGGAGGGCCGACTTTGGGAGGATGGGGGAAGTGGTAAAAGGGTACCTGGCCAGAATTCAATCTAGAATGGACACTAACCAGAGGTGAGAGCTCATAAAGCTGGGGATAGTGGAGGCAACCAAAACCTGCTGCAAAGTCCAGAGCAAGAAGGCTAGGGTTAAGAAACTGAGCTGGTTGAGCAAGGAGGTCATGGAAAAGGTAAGGAAGAAAAGAGCTGCCTTTAGGTAGTACAAGAAAACAGGGGGGGGGAGGACAGGGAGGAGTACTTGACAGAATCAAGGAGGTGACAAGGGCAGTAAGGGAGCCAAAGCATCTACGGAACTCAGGCTGGCACAAGGCATTAAGAAGGGGAGAAGGACTTCTTTAGGTACATCAGGGAGAAAAGGAGCTGTAAGGACCACATAGTAAGGATTAGGAAGGAGGGGGGTTGGGTGGAAGCAGGGTGCGATAAGGCAGAAGAACTAAATGAGTACTTCTGCTCAGTATTTACTAAAGAGAAGAGGGGTGACACCCAAGGTGGGAGAAATGGCAGAAACAGGGAGGGAAGGGGTGACAGATGGGGAAATCATGGAGGGCAGAGTTCGAGAGGGTTTGAAGGCACTGAGGGTGGACAAGGCACCAGGCCCAGATGGCATCCACCCCAGGGTACTGAAGGAGCTGGCAGAGGTCCATACAGGACCTTTGGCAGACCTATCTGATGCCTCACTACATTCAGGGTGTGTACCTCAAGACTGGAGGATGGCTCATGTGGTGCCCCTCCACAAGAGTGGCCCCAAGGATGAACCGGGAAACTACAGACCAGTGAGCCTCACATCCATCGTGGGTAAGCTAATGGAGACTATCCTGAAGGAGAGGCTGGAGGCCCTCCTAGAGGCCAAAGGACTACAAGACAGCAGACAGCATGGCTTCATCCATGGTGGATCCTGCCAAACCAACCTGGTGGAGTTCTATGACTGGGTAACTAGGCAACTGGACAGGGGTCATGCAGTGGATGTCCTGTATCTGGACTTCAGTAAGGCATTGGACTCTGTGCCGCATGGAAGGCTGGGAAGGAAGTTAGTAGGCGGGGCGGGTGCAAAGCTGGTGAGATGGGTAGGGAAACTGGCTTAGGGAAGGCAACAGAGGGTGGTGGTGGGTGGGGAGCTCTCACACCCAAGGGCAGTGACAAGCGGTGTTCCACAGGGCTCGTGTTGGGACCAGTGTTTTTGGGATATTCATTGCAGACATATCATGGGACATCAAGAGCAAGATCAGTCTGTTTGCTGATGATACCAAGTAGGCCCGTGGTGGATGACCTAGGGGATGGCAGGGGTTGCAGGATGATCTGGCAAAGCTTGAAACCTGGTCAGACACCTGGCAACTGGGCTTTAGTGCCAAAAGTGCAAGGTGCTGCATTTTGGGATGAAGAACCCAAGGAGGAGTTACAAGCTGGGGGAGTGCAGCTAGCCCAGACAGAGGAGGAGAAGGATCTGAGTGTGTCATTAGGGTCAATGAACAACCTCAGCACAATGTAGGAAGGCAGCTGCAGAGGCCAACAAAATGCTGGGTTGTATTGCAGGGGTATATCCTCAAGGAGGGAGGAGGTGATTCTGCCACTGTATGTCATTAGTTAGACCACACCTGAAGTACTGCGTGCAGTACTGGCCTGTATCTGAAGAGGGACATTGGGTTACTGGAGGGGTGCAGCTGGGGCGACAAAGATGATCAAGGGGCTGGGGGACTTATCATACGAGAGGAGGTTGAAGGAGTTGAACATGTACTCACTGGAGGAGAGGAGGGACAGGGGTGACATGATTGAAACCTTTAAATACATGACAGGAATAAACAAGATGGGTACAGAGGGGCTGTTCAAAGTAAGGGAGGGGAGGGCCACCAGGTGCCATGATATGAGACTGGAGCGAGGAAGGTTCAGGAGGGAGATGAGGAGACACTTTTTTACAGAGAGGGTGGTGGCTGGGTGGAATGTGTTACCTGCAGAAGTGGTATCCAGTAGAACAGTGGACTGCTTCAAAATGGGATGGGACAGGACAAAGGGGAGGGTTAATGAAGAGGAAGGGTGGAAGAGAGGGGCAGCTGCAGAATAAGGGGTGCTAGCTGCACATTCGAGCAGACTTGATAGACCTCTAGGCCTTTATCTGCTGGCAAATTTCGTATGTTCGTATGTCCTCCCCACCAAAACAAAAACCAACCTCAACTAATATGCCCTCCTTAACTACAGAGTTGCTGCAGCAACTAACTATGTACAAAATACTCCCCCAGACCCCAAGCCCACTCCTCCTGTGACGGTCCACAATGCACTCGAGGGGAGAGGTGAGCAGAGGCCTCCCACAGTTAAGCAAAACTCAAGGTGATAAATCCCAGCTCCAGCGGTACTGAATAGATGAGAGTAGGATGTGGGGAAAATTCCCCTTAGAGTTATCTTATATAGAGGGAGAGTAGTACCCCTTCCCCCAGGGAAAAGGAAAAAAAACTTTTTCTGAGAAACACATTCCAGACATACAGAAAAAAAAGACTAGCTAAGTGTCCATAGCCTAACTCATTTGATTATACTCAGAGTAAATATCTCCCTTTGGTATTGCCTTATAAAAAAAAGATATCAGAAAGACTAAGCATTGACTAAATAGAAATAACAAACACCATAATAATTTTCTCTGCAGTTTGAAATAAGGTTCACTTAAAAGCAACCTCTGGGTTCGAAATTCAACAACAGCATTTGGAAAAAAGTTCCCTTAAACAAGAAAACAGCCAAAATGATTAATTCTTTACAGCTAGTATGCTGCCAAATCTGGCACAGCAGGGGATAAGTATAAATCAACTCACATTGTATCATCCATGCTCTTCATCGAGTTGTTTGCTCAACATAACAAGGAGCATATAGCAAATGAGAAAAAACAAAGACAACAGAAAAATTCAGCAGGGATAAGGGGAAATCATCTATAGTGAGCTGTTTAGCTTGACATAAAAAAACAGAAAATGGCTGTATTGCAGATCAACTGATGACCAGGGTGATCTGGTTCGTAGAAAACCAAGGTAGAGTTTACTTGAATGTCAGGAAGCAATCAAGAACTCTTCAGTTGTACTGCATTTAGTTCACTTTGGGAATAGGTCAGGATGTGCTTTCATCAGAGCCTTCAGTGCCTCTTCGAACGAGTCATGTCTTTTAGCTCCTTCAGTTAGAGTGACTTCTAGCCTGGCTGGGTAAAGTATTCGACGGCGGATCCCCGCTGCCCAAAGCTTGGGAGTAATCAGGCAAAAAGCAGCTTGCATTTGCCTTGTTTTAGGAATCAAATCCTGAACGATCCTTAACCTTTTGCCCCCCCAAAGGATTGCAGCAGGCTTCCTGGACTCCTTTAAAATACATTCCCTATCGAGGAAGTTTAGTGATTTAAATATAACTGGTCTCGGAGGGTCAGAAGAAGAAGGCTTGGGTCTAAGAGACCGATGTTCCCTTTCAATTACATATTCAGGGCTGTTAGGAGATTGTCCAACTGTATTTTTTGAGAAATCCCTGGAGGAATTGGATGGTATTCTGTCCTTCCTCACCTTCAGGGAGGCCCAGCAATACTAAATTATTCCGGCGGTTCCTGCCTTCTAAGTCCTCTATGCGGTCTTCTAGCTTTGCGACTGAACGCTTAAGTGCCATGACTTCAGGCTGCATCTTCTCGTGGGCCCATTCCAGTGAGGTAACTTGCACTTCTGAGTCAGCCACTCGGCGAGAGAGTTGAGTAATTGCTGACTAAATTTCCGCCACATCTTCTATTAGTTTAAGCAAGGCTTCCTTGATTGTGGAGAGCTCGGTACAGATATACGTGGAAGTTGGCTCAGGAATATCGAGCTGCGGGGTTGAACTGTGGCGCGGCCGCTCTGCTTCCCACTCTTGGGATGGATCCGGCGTGGCCTGCAGTTTGGTGCTACGAGGAGATAAGGCAGCTTCCATTCTTGAAAGAACACAGTCTGCAGGCTCTCCAGGTTTTAGGAAGTTAAGTAATGCTAACACTGGTATTTTGGTAGAAATACTGCGGGAGGACAGAGCTCACCAACAGTGCATCCTATCCCCTACTGAGCATCACATGACTCCAGGAGGAAGATTGTATGTACAAAGGGGAGGGGGCCGCTCCCAGAAATTTATCTGAGAGCTGCACACTCAAGCAGACAAGATAGATCGAAATGGTCTGTTTCTGCTGGCATTTGTGTATGTTCGTACTGGGCCATCAACATTGAGCATCCCTTTAGCTAGGGATAGTGGTTCATGGCTCGGTCTGCTAAAACTAAAACAGTGGTTTTGAGTAGGTGACCAGCAGACCCCCAAAAACTCAGTTGTGGTTCTACTAAGCGTCCTTCCCCACTGCACTTAGTGCTTGAACACTCAGTTGATTACATATGATCGGATAGGCCTGTTGCGATCACAAAGAGGAGCCAGTAGGCTCAAGATCACCATGGAGGACAGTGCCACTCAATGGGAGGCACTCCCACCAACCTGCCACCCACCATAGATCACCCTACAGAACTCACTCACAAAAGGCTAAATTTTCACAGTGGAGCCCTGCCAAAAGAAGATTTGCACTTCAGGGGCCAGATTCACAAAACTTTGCCATGGGGCATACTAGGTTTTGCCCAAAGTTGGTGTTCACAAAGCCCAGTTTGCCCCTGCAAACTGGAGTTGCACCCAAGCAAAGTTGTGAGGGGGGCCACAATGTAAATGAGGGGAAAGGAACCTGCCATCATGTATGTGCCTGTAATAGTCCCTGGTAGTCTAGTGGTGCCCACCCCTCCCCATCCTCTGATCGCCCAGGCAAATTTGTGAGGGAGGCCGCAATGCAAATGAGGGAGAGGGGACCTGCATAGCCCGACAATCCACTGACCAAAACCTGGCAGTATTCCACACAACCCTAGTGGTTGGCGGAGGTACTGTAGCCCCCCACCCCCCTCCCTGTCCTCTGATCGCCATCCTGCACATGCCTGTAACAGTTCCTGGTGCTCTACTGATGCCCACCCCTCTCCATCCTCCAATTGCCATCCGCACATGACTTTAAAAGTCCCTGGTAGTCTAATGTCCCTCCCCAATCCCCAATTGCCAGACCCATGAATGTACACAAATAAGCCTGGTAGTCTAGTGTCCCTCACCAATCCCTATTCACTGGTCCCGTAAGTCTACAATATTAACCCTGGTAGTCTAGTGTCCCACCCCCGTTCCCAAATCACTGATCACTGGTCCCATAAATGTACACGAATAATCCTGGTACTCAAGTGTACCACCCCCCAAATTAATTTTAAAGCACACACTAGTTCCAATCATACATAAGTGTTGGGGGTGTTATTACAAATGTGAAAATATCACACCTTAGGTTCTTTGCATGGCATGCTGGACAAAGAAAGTAACAACAATTAGAAGTAATAAAGGAAGTTTATTATATACTCATGCCATAACAAGTGAAGTAAAGCAATCACAAGGGAGACGATTTCCCACTATTCCTCGAGGATGGTCTCTCTCTCTCTCTCTCTCTCTCTCTCTCTCTCTCTCTCTGAGGAGCTGGTGTGCATACAATTATATATGACTGATAAGAGTACAGTTACAGATATGATAAACATACAGCATTGGATAAGGCATGTAAATAAGGTGGCTCCCTTGGGCAATTACATAGGAAATGAAGTTGCAAAGTAAGGAAGAATCTCTGACTCTCTAAACAATGGAAATTCATAGTCTGCAACCTGTTATCAGTCTCACTTGAAACAGTGAGTCTGAGAACACGTGCAATGCATCAGAAAAGCATACAACATGCCACAATAGTGGAAACTACAGAATATGAATGATTATGAGTATAGCAGAATATATAGCAGAAACATAGCAAGTAGATAAATGCATTACAGATAAATATAAGCATAGCAAATATAACAAACTCTAGCCAGAGATGATAGGGCTGTGAAAAGCTAACAAATAACCAAAGTAATTTTCTTGTTGGTGCCTTATAGTGCTGTTTAGTCACCATCATCACAGTGCTCCCACATCCAAATAACCATTTTCCTGTAACAAGCCCTCATTTTTCCTGTATTTTCCCTGTACAGGTAGCATCAAATCCCTGTATAAATCCCTGTAGATTTTTCCATAAGCCACTAGTCCTTATTTGTGACTTTGTTGTTTATTTAAATGTAATATGTTGGCACCCTTTTATCAGGAAAGGGCTCTGATTTGCTGTTAGGTATGTCAAGCTGACAGTGAAATCACAGGTGAATAACCTGGCAGTCACTGAATTGCTGTTCCTAAGTAGCAGTGATGTCACAGTCAGTGAGGTCACAATGCTGGTGATGTAGTGGAGGCAGTATAGCTAGCTTTATAAAATGGGCATAGTAAAAAAAGAGTATTGATTGGCTAGAAAATCGGTGCCATATATGTATTACACATAGAAAAAAAAAAGTACAGGCAAATAAATCAATGCCCCCAAATAGAATGTAAACAAAAAAAATGGAACGTTCATAAAGTTTAAGTTAGCCATCTTGTTTTCATGCTTAGTGAGAGCCATACCTCTTATATAGATGTCTAGCCGGGTGGGTGAAACTATCTCCGTGGATCACCTGGTGGGTGCCTGTTGGTGGTGGGGGAAGGGGCCCTTGTTGCTCTGTCCTGTCTGCGAGCTGAAACTATCTTCATGGTGTGCCTGTTTGCATCCGGTCTGGTCCATGAGCTGAATACTGCACAGAACTATGAGTGCAGCAGAGAGAGATAGAGAGTCTGAACCTGCCCTGCCATCATGTCCTGCTGTGTCGTGAAGCTGCAATTGCGAACCGAGACAATGAAAGTCTGGTCGGCAATGCTGTCAGCGGGTGAAGCAGCGATTGTGAACCGAGGCAACAGAAGTCCAGTTGGCAGTGCTGTCAGCGGGTGAAGCTGCGAGTGTGGACCGAGGCTGTGTAAGTCCGGTCGGCAGTGAAAGGAGATGGAGGGGCCTGCCTTGATTGCCCTTAGAGCAGAGCATTATCCAACCCTCCCCTGACCACATGAGGTGTCACTTACTTGTTAAGCTGCCAAATAGTCATGATAACCATACAGTTTAAACAGTGATTACATGGGAGTGGCAAATGGTAAACACAAATTGCCCACAATAACAAACTGTCTGTGATAACGGGGGGGGGGGTCCAGCCTGGCAGCCTGCCAAAACCATGATGTCATTTTCTTGCTGGCGGAAGGACTATTTTATCAGAAGTTCTGATAAAAAATGCTTTTTACAGCTTACAGATGTGCTATTTTGTAGGGGCAAAAATTTTTAAAAAAGTTTCCCATTTTATAAGCGCAATAAAACACTCCAGGGTGTGTGTTGAACAGATATTACTGCACTTCCAGGGGCTGAAGGCACTCGGCAGGGCCTCGTGCCTTACTACACCTCTGTGCATGCAGTAATATCTGTTCAACACACTCCCTGTCGTGTCTTATTGCTTACATGTCAGCTGCCACACTGACTGCTGTTCCACACATCACACATATTAACATCAGGTAAACAATCTTCTAATTAAACAAAGAGAAATGATAAAGTACCTCAAATATAATAGGTAATGATTGACTGCTTTTAAAATCTAATGTTCAGTTTTAGGCAGTACACAAGCTCTTTAACCCACTTGCCTAGTGTGGGGATAGAACTTACAGCCTTCTGATCTTCCAGTCTCAGATGCCAGTGTGCATGCTATTGTTTTGCATCTTTCATTTGTTAGTTTTTGCACAAATTCTCTCAGGCTTTTTTCTGACCACCTGATGGAATCTGGAATGAATTACATAAATGTTATTATTTTCTTCAAGGCCCTGACCCTACAACTAAATACACACTCAGTAAATCATATTATAAAATGAGAAAAAAATAGTCTTCTGTTTCCAGTGCTTACCTCCAACTTGTCATGTGGAAAGAAATGTCAGGCAGCTAACAAACTGCAGTTTCAGTCCGTAATCTGACACCGAGACTGACTTTCATTTTCACAAAAACCTAGAGGAAATTAGTTAACCCCAAGGTTGCCGAAAGAAATAGAACAAATCTGTTAGACTGAGCTGGACAGATGATAGAAACAGCAGTTTAAAATGTTTTTTTTTGTTAATATCCTGAGAAGTTCTGAGGTACAATACAGTAGCATCCCCTTTTCCCTCCCCCTTCAGATGCCTTTAGCACAGAGCAACAAATAGCACAAATCAGAGGGGGAGTGCACTACTTTGCAGCTGTGGAGGAGTACATACAAATGTCTAAAAAGGAAGTTCTAGGAAAAGCTGATTTTAGAGCTACAGATTACAGAAGGGCTGTAGGCTCTGCCCACAGCCCTAATAAAGAACACTAACATAAGTAATAAAACAAGATAAAACATTATAAGACTGCAGTGAGGCACTCATACTTGTAAGTGTATAAGGTTACAGTTACATGTAGGCCAGTTTGTGGTATATAACCCAGGCACAACACTGGGGGGTGGGGGTGGGGGTGAAGTTATTCTTCAGATATACAGAAACAACTAAGTACTTGGTTCTACACAATTAATGGAGAACTCGAATTGAAACTAAAAAGAGGGGGTTAAAACTCAAGAAACTGGAGAAGGAAACAACAATTAAAGCAACATTATTACAATAAGTTAAAGAAAGGGAATTTAATTTTACCAGTTTGGTGAAGTTTATTTTTCTATTTTTTTACATACGTTTTTCTTTTCTCTTTTCTCTCTTTCAGGTGGTTCTAATGTTGCTTTAATTGAGATGGGTGTTTAGAAGCCATTTCATCTACATATCAAATTATCAATTTAGATTGTTGATGCCAATTTTGAGACTCAATGATTCATTATCTTTATTATTCCTGTATGTATTATGTGCTTTCTAAACATGTGTGACTATTCACCAGCCTATACTGCATGTTTTTACTGTTTCTAACAGATCAAAATTAATTATATTATCCACTGCACTTTCTGTAACGCTGCACCTTTAAGACACAGTCTTTAAATGAAGGGCTGTGGTTTTGGTCACCCTTCCCCCGGACAAAGTGTCTGCAAGGGCTCAAAGCAATGGGGTGTTTGTACTCAGCTATTTGTCTATGCACTGATCAAACCACTTAGCATCGTATGTTTGACTTTTATGGGGGTTTGCGCACCTGCTTCTTTTCCCGTGCAATATTACTAGTATTACTACTGAGAAATACAGCCTCAGTATGCGCACTCATTCATTTATGTGATGGTGAGCCAGGGTGGTTTCAGGAGGACTGCAGCTGGTCACCATCATTTCTTTATTTTTTAGGATTGCAATGGGCGCTACACTGAGGTTCATACTAGGAACATTTCAGGAGCATGGAGGCATTTGCTTATTAATGCTCCTATAATTAGATGGTTTAGCTGTAATTACGTAAGTGTCCTCCTGACAGGAGAAAAATGTTAGTTGCCATATTCGTCCTTGTACAAAAAGATTAACAAAATGAGTGATTTGATACCTTTAATTAGCCCAATAAAAGATTTACAAAACATTTAAGTTTTCAGACTCACAGATTCCATCATCAGAAACATGGTAGTTAAGGACAGATATCACTTTAAATAATCAGAGCAGAATTAGTTTAAAAAAGAAAACCTTCACATATGGATTGGGCAGCTTAGCTGATAATAAGATCTACAACAGTGTCCAACATGATAACAAGCATTTGTCAATGCCAAATGTTTGCTTGCTGGCATTAACATTGGACGTGCAGGAGTTGGACAGATGAAGAATAGGAATGGCAGTGAAGTATTGAACTCACGCCAACCCCACCTCCACCCTGCAGAGATGGACAGGCATTGGGGTGTGCCTTTGGGTCATCGCCCATAACGTTCATGTCATTTCACCTCACCCTACCCTGCAGACACCGCCAAGTGTCGAGGTGTGCCTTGGGGTGTTCAGGCTTTACAGTCACCACACTCCATAAGGAAATATGCTGAAATGGGTGCAGTATAGGAGAATGGGGTGAACTTTGGGGCTGAAGAGTCCAAGGCACACCTCAATGCCTGTCACTGGCTGCAGAGTGGGGGTGGGGGTGACATGGCATGAGCCTTACTCTCGAAAGTCCCAAGTCATACCCTTGACACCTGTCAGTCCCTACAGGGTAGGGCATTATGGTCAGAAACCCTAATGCCCTGGGCATTTCCTGGTATTTTCACTTCAAGTTTTCAACATGGACTTTTTGTGACCCCACCACATGAACAGTGATACTATCAGTTTGTTAGCCGAAAGGTGATTTTGCACAGCGACTGTGCCATTTTGCGCCACAGGTGCGAAAACACATTTCAGGCAGGATGTGAGAAATGACAGCTGTACTGTTTATAAGGAGGTGTAAAAAATGGTAATGTTGAAAATTTGGAGTGAAAATATAAAAAAACTGGTGAAGCCATGACCGTGCATAGAAACTGCACAACATACACCCATCAAGTAATTATTTGGGGGATTTGGGGGAATTTTTTACACCACATTTTTGACATAGGTATTTTGAGACCTCTGCTAATGAACAGTGGCACTGTGATTTTCTTAATCTGTCCCGAATGTTAATTTCCCACAGTGACTGCACCCATTGCATTCCACAGATGCAAAAACATGTTTTGGGCAGGATGTGAAAAATGACAGCTATACTGTTCATAAGGCGGTGTGCAAAATGACAATGTTGAAAATCTGGAGCAAAAATACAAAAAATTGATGAAGCTACAAGTGTGCATAGAAACTATGCAACGCATGCTGGTAATGCAGTCATTTTTTGGAATTTGTTCACCAAATTTGCAGCATGGGCTTTTGGGATCTCTCTGTATGAACACTGTCACTCTGATTTTCTTAATCTGTCCCAAACATTGATTTCACTCAGCGACCATGTCATTGTTCACCACAGGTGCGAAAATACATTTTGGGCAGAATGTGAAAAATTACAGCTGTACCATTCATAAGGAGGTGTGAAAAAATGGCAATTTTGAAAATCTGGAGTGAAAATATTAAACATGGTTGAAATTACAAGTGTGTGTAGAAACTGGGCAATGTTCGCTCGTAATGCAGTTATTTTTTGGAATTGTTTCACCAAATTTGCAACATAGGCTTTTTGGGATCCCACCTCATGAACAGTGACACTGTCATTTTATTAATCGGTCCAGGAAGGTGATTCTGTGCAGTGACCGCAAAATCACTTTTCGGGACCGAATAACAACATGACAGTGACTGAGTTCATGAAGTGGGGTCCCAAGAGCCCCATGTTGAGAATTTGGGGCCAAAAGTGGCAAAAATGGCCAAAATATCTACCAAAGTTGAAACCCTCCATTTATGCCATTATACAGCTGCCAGCATTTCTTCAGTTTGCGATTGGCTTTGAAGAGTGCAGATGTGTTCCCGCTCCAGCAAAGATTGTCACACCAGACTCCAGAGGTGAGTATGGGGTGAGGGGGCTTGGTGGGCAGTGGGCAGTGGGTGGGAGCGAGTTGGGGGAAAGGACCTGATGGCAAGGGGATCGTTTTCTACGTTTCAGGTTATTAAAAAAAAAAAAAGAAAACACAGCGGACCATTTTCTTTTTTTACAGGTGTAAGAGTTTGGAGGGTTAAGTTAGCCACACTGGGGTGTGCGCCCAGTGTGGCACACAGTGGGGGTGGAACAAGGGCAAGAAAATGCCTACATGATGGGGGTTTAAACATGCCAACAGAAAGACTGGGTACCCCGTCGGCAAGCATGTCTGTGTGTGATGCTGAGAGGGACTGGGCATCCCCCTTGGCAGAATGGGGACAGAGCACGGAAGCCGATGGAGATTGTGCCCCCTGATGGCAAGTGTGTCTGTGTTTGGGGGGGTGATGCCTAGGGGGACTGGGCACCCCCTCGGCAGACAAAACACAGCAAAGGGGCACATATGCCGATGGGGATTGGGCTCCCCTATTGGCAAACGAACTGAGGAGTGGGCATGCCAACAGGGGGATTGGGCACCCCTGAAGTTGGCTTGCTGGGGACTGTGAGAGGTGGACGGCGACAGCTGCCACCATGTTTATTGAAATGTTACATCATGCAAGACATGCACTGCAATGAGAAGATGCTCCTTCATTGCAGCGGCGAAACTGTTTTAAGTTGGCGGCACACTTGCAGACTACCATCATTGCCAGCGTGCTCCTTCATTGGTGACACACAGACAAGCCCCAAAAAGCAGTGGCGGCATTGGCCACAACACTGTCGCACCTCCACAACCTGCTTCTCCAGCAAGCTGAGACAACATGTTTCATGTGCATGCGCGCAAGCAAACGTAAAAAGCCAGTCCTAGGGAACCTAGCTGGGTGTAACTCACAAATTCTAGCAAGATGGAATGCATTTGACAGCAGAAATATGTAAAGTATAAAGTCCTAATTACCTACCTGAAAAGAACAACTGTGTGTGTGTGCACGCGCAGTGCGTGTGGTCAGTACAGCAGTACATCTATGTGTATGAGTCTGAGACAAGGGAAAAAGCAGCTGGAGTTCATTTTGTGTAAACCAAGACCAATATTCATACCGCTATTAAATGTATCAAGAAGAAAAATACATTTGACCTCATACGCTCACCTCTCATGTGCATTCCTGAAATGTCCCTTGAGAACAAGGACAGAGAGGTCAGAAGTGGAGTGATCAGATTGAGAGAAATGTTGTCCCACTAGTTTTATGGTATTTTTCAAGTTAATGTCATGTGTATGTGAGTTTATTTGGGTTCAAAGGTGTTGTCCGGCTCCCCCACATAACCTGTATGTGAACATTTCTTGCATTGTTTGTAGTAGACTACATGCTTAGATGTGAATGTACAATTCTCTATATCTATCCCTGGGGTGTGAGCATGTCATGTTTATGCACACTGTGTGCCCTGGCTATACAACCTGCTTAGGCATACTGTGAATGTGAATCACTCTTACAGCCCTTCCTGGGGCAGTTACACAGTGCATAGTGTGCTATGTACATTGCTGAATAGAGGCCAGTGTGTTTACATAAGCATAAAAAAACTTTCAAGTGCAAGGCAAGGGCCAGGGCTACTTATCACAGCATCAGAGTGCCGACATTAGAGCACATTAGAGTGCCGAGTCACTACAGCACTGAAAGTCGAGTTCGCTGCCCCCTCCTTGAGATCCACCCCCCTCCGGAGTTAGTATTTTACTAGTATATTTAGTAAAGGGGGGATGTGTGGGTAACAGAGAGGTTGGCAACAAAGATGTTTGGTGCTGCAGTTACCCAGTGCTCTAATGCTGGCACCCTGATGCCATGGAACCCCATGGCTGGGGGATAGGGACAGAAGCTCACATTTGTAGCAACATGTTATGCCTCCAGAATGACAGCAGGAAGGTTTATGGCCAGAGGAAAAATAACTATTTTGTGACTTTTGCAGGTATAACTATTAAAAATAGTTCATAAGATCTTATTAGTCAACTAGGTTTACTCTGCTACCACATATTGTCTGCTCCTGTGGTGCTGCTACTGAGCTGTCTGTCTCCCCATAGCAGTCTCTCTTTGTCTGTCTTGGAGAATGTGTGCTTCCCCCTCCCCAAGCATTTGTCTGCTCAGTTTCTCTCAAGATTTTCCTCCCTTTCCCTGTCCACCCACCTGTTCTTTGTAGCCACTTGCCTGTAGTTCATTAATGTTTCCTTTATCCGCCCACCCAACCGTTATCTGTTGGCTGTGCTTCACTGTGGACTGTTTTTTTCTCCTGTCACTGTTGTTCTTTCGGTACAGAGGGCTGCATACCAGGAGAAGAAAATAATGTTAATGCTGGAGCGAGTCTTTTCTTGTATTCTTCCCCCCCAACTGCTGCCATTCCTCTTAAGTAGTAGCCTTGCCCAGCCCCACCCTGTACAGAAAGTAACCCTCAGCACTACTCAAGTGTGGAAGGAACTGGAAGGGGACAGGATCAGTTGTGTTCCAGGACAGTAGCTGCTTTATGTTGTTTTCACAGGGTTCTTGTGGATTTTACTTGGTAGAAGGTTATTTCTTTTCTTTCTTACTTCTAAGGGGCTAGCAGGGTATTGTTTTGTGGGGGATGCTGAAAGTTTGAAAACTGGTTTGGTGGCTGTAAGTGGGCTCATTTGTTGGATGTTTCACTGTGTAACAGGCTGCGCTGGTGGAGGCCTGTTTCTTCTGATTTAAAACCTATTTTGTAGGATTTGCTTGGGCCTGGGTATTTGAATTGGAGACCTATATCTGTTAATTTCAAGCCTATTTTGATGTGTTGTTAGTGAAGCTGATTGAATTGGAGACCTGCTTCCTTTGGCAGCAAACATATTTTGGGGGTTTTGAATTGAATTTTGATTCATTGTTGCTGACTTCAGTAGCTGTAAAGATTACTGCATAGTGGGGGAAGGGTGTTAATGGTCTGGCCAGGTCTCACTCAGCTAATTGACTGGAGGCAGAGCTGAATCAGGTTTGTGGTGTTGGCTGCTTTGTCTTCTCAGAAGGAACTGGAAGGGGACAGGATCAGTTGTGTTCCAGGACAGTAGCTGCTTCATGTTGTTTTCAAAGGGTTCTTGTGGATTTTACTTGGTAGAAGGTTATTTCTTTTCTTTCTTACTTCTAAGGGGCTAGCAGGGTATTGTTTTGGGGCTGTTAGAAGTTTGAAAACTGATTTGGTGGCTGTAAGTGGGCTCATTTGTTGGATGTTTCACTGTGTAACAGGCTGTGCTGGTGGAGGCCTGTTTCTTCTGATTTAAAACCTATTTGGTGGGATTTGCTTGGGCCTGGGTATTTGGCTGCTGGGCTTGGAGGGGAGACACAGGGCTGATACACTCTCTTGAGTCGGGTGTCTGCCCAAGACCCACCCTCCCCAGAGTTCTGCTAATTTATAGGGGAACACCTGTCCTGCAGTTGGAGGAAAAGGTTGCAGGTGCAGCTCATGTAGTTCTAGCCGCTGGGGGTTGGAGTTAAAGGCTGGGAGAGAGGAGCTTAGGGAGTTGTTCATTTCCCTTATAAGTTTACTGTGTAGTACTGCACCTAGTAACAGGGGTACTCATTTACTGTGGGACTGTATCTAAGATTAGTGGGTGACCTGATTAGGCAGTAGGGGTGTATCTTGGACTGGGGGGAACCTGGTGGCTCACCCAAGGAAACCTACTTGGAAGGGGATGGAACCACACGGCATTAGGGCCGGCATTTGGGAGGGTGGTGGGGTGCACAGGGTGTGGAGCAGCCATGATACTGGACTGGGCTTGGAAGTTTGGTGGTTGCCCAGTGCGCTACCAGCTGGCACAGCTTAGGGAGGAGGTTGCGGGGATTAGGAGACAGCTGGGGAAGGGGGGAGGTATGGTTGGCGAAGGGGGCAGGGGATCTCCCACAGGGTTGCACTAAGCACTGGAGGCAGCGGCATAGGGAAAGGACTGCAGGAGAATACTCAGGGGTCACATAGGGACCCTGGCAGAAGGGTCCAAAAGGTCACCACCAAGGAAGCAGGCAGCTAACTGGGGACCCTCACAAAGGAGGGACAGAGGGACAGCATTCTCAGGGAAGTAGGCAGATGGCCAGGGCTGGACAGAAGGAAGCAAGGCTGGGAGGTGGATCAGACCTTACACTCAGTAACCACTTCAATTCTCTTCTTCTGCTCGAGGATGAGGGGGGTGATGTAGCCATGACAGGGGTGGTTAGAGACGGAAAGGGAGTGGGGGGCAGGAGGCAGGGGCCAGATAGCAGGAAGAAAGGGGGAACCTGGAATGCAGAAAATGGGGGAGCAGTGAATCAGAGCAGGAGGGGCAGGGGGAAGAGGGAGGAAAGCGCAAGGAGAAGGACCAGTTGGGAGGAGAGGAAAGGTAAAGGAGAAGGACCAGAAGTACAAGGAGGATTCAGTAAAGGGAGCTGAGGGTTTAGGCCAGGGGAGCACGACGAGCAAGGAGGAACTAAATGGAGACAGGAAGGAAGGGAGGATGAGCCAGGCTAGTTTAGCAGATGGGGGAGAAGGACCAGTCGCGAGTGAGGGGGAATTAGCAAGGTACAGAAGGATACTCAGGAGGAGGAGAGGATAGGATTGGAGGAGGGTGGCCATGGTAAATAAGGAGGGGTGGCATGTGGCACCCAGATAGGGGAGGAACAAGGAGCCGGCTGGGTGGAAGGGCCAGTAGAAAGGATGAGGGACAGGAAGGGGGAATGGAGGAAAAGGAGGCGGTCAGAGTGCTCCTGTTGGGGGATCTATGATCAGGGTATCAAATGGGATGGGAGGAGAAGCCTGCCCAGTTAGAACAAAATGCTTCCCTGGACTAACGGTGCACAGGGCTAAGCACGAGGTGTATCAGCTGGCAAAGGATTGTGGGGTTCCTGGACATACTGGTCCACCTGGGTACAAATGCATTGAGGGAAATAGCGAGCTAGAGATACAGGCAAGATTCAGGGAGCTTGCCAGGGTCTGTCATGACATAGGATGCACTGTTTCCTTCTCAGAAATCTGCGGTGCCAAGGGCTAGTGGGGAACACAAAGGAAGATTAGGAGATAAACCAGTGGCTCAGGGAGTGGTGTGAGGCCAGAGGGTATGGGTTGATGGGGGATTGGGGGGACCTGGGAGGATAAGGAGCTGTATGCTGAGATGAGCTCCATCTCAATTTGGAGGAGGAATCCTTAAGTTGAAAATAGAGGGTTCACTGGTGAAAAGTGGGGTTTAAACTTGTGAAGGGGGGAGGATGGGAGAAAAGGCTGTCAAGGGGGTGCTGATAAAGGAGGGACTCTGTCTCCACCCCCCGGGGAGCTGGAGGATTGCGGGAAAAGGCCGACTGGTAAAGTGCAGACCAGGGGAAAACAGAATCCCCATGGGAACATGAGCAAGGGAAATGGAAGTATAGGGAAAGGGTGGAAGGTAGTCCTGCTAAATACCAGGAGCTTGGGCAATAAAACGCCCGAGCTCCAGGCAATGCTAACTGAGGGAGCAGTGGATGTGGCAGCGGTCACTGAGACCTGGGCCACTGCAGGACACGATTGGGACCTGAACCTGGAGGTTACACTATGTTCAGGAAGGACAGGGGGGAGGGAAGGGGAGGAGGGGTAGCAATGATAGTCAAAAACTGCATTGGCATAGGGGGAGTAGAGGGGGCAGAGGGAACCGTGGAAGCGATTTGGGTCACCTTGATAACAAGGGGAGGCAAGAGAGTAAAAATAGGAGTGGTGTATAGACCCCCTGCCCTGGCGGAGGAGCTGGAGGAGAGTCTGGTGGCAGATGCTGGGAGACACTGCAGACTGGGCAGAGGAATGGCGGTGGTGTTGGGGGACTTAAACATGCCAGGAACAGACTGGGAGACTATGACATCTTCTGTGACCAAGGAACAGAGGTTGTTGGAAGTCTTTCAAGATGCATTCCTAACTCAGCAGGTGGGGGAACCGACCAGGGAGGCGCGGGTACTGGATGTGGTCCTGGCAGACAGTGACCAGATTAGGGGCCTGGAGGTAAGGGACCCATTGACGGGGAGTGACCATGCCACAGTCTGGTTCTGCCTGGACCTAGGAGGGCTAGAAGGCTGCACAAAGACGGAGGTAACCGACTTCAGGGAACGGATTTTAAGGAAATGGGAAGGATCCTTAAGGAGCATTTGGATGTGATTGGGTCAGACATGGATGCTGATAGTAGGTGGGAAATCATCAGGAGAGGGGTGCAAGATGTTAACAGCACCTGTGCAAGAGTAAGACGAAAATGCGGTAGGGCCCGGAAACCCTGCTGGTGGACCAGGGAGGTCCAGGAGGTGGTGCTGGGAAAGAAGGCAGCCTATAGGCAATTCAAGTGCTCAAGGAGTGAAAGGGATCGAGGGGAGTATGAGCTGATGGCTAGAAGGGCCACTGGGGTGGTGAGGGCGGCTAAGGCAAGGAAGGAGCAGAACCTGGCCAGGGAAATTAGGAGAGGGAACAAGGGTTCTTTAGATACATTGGGGAAAAACGAAGGGTGAAGGGGCAGATTAGCAGGATTAAATCAGGGAAAGATGGGCACAAAACCCAGGGAGCAGGCTGAGGTACTAAATGAGTACTTCACCTCAGTTTTCACCAAGGAAAATGAAGTGCTCATCATACATGGGAGGAGACAGAGATACTGAGGAGGGGGGACCCTACCGATCGGGCGGGTCTGGGGAGAGGGGAGGCATCACTGGCAGGAGGGGGGGGCTAAGCAGAGAGAAGAGGTACCGGAAGTGGAAATCACAGCAGAAAGAGTGAGGGAAGCCCTCAGCTCCCTTAAGATGGAAAAAGCACTGGGGCCGGATAAATAACATCCCAGAGTGCTGAAGGAACTTGCGGATGTCCTGGAAAAACCCCTGGCGGTGCTTTTCACCATCTCTCTGAGGACAGAGTGGGTGCCCCAGGACTAGAAGGTGGTGCATATAGTGCCTATCCACAAGGGGGGATCAAAGGAGGTGGCAGGGAACTACAGGCCTGTCAGCCTGACATCGGTGGTGGGCAAGGTGATGGAAGGCATTGTCAAGGAGAGGCTAGGGGGGGACCTGGAAAAGTCAGGGTGCCTGGATGATAGCATGGATTCGTCCCGGGGAAATCGTGTCAGACAAACCTTGTGGAGTTCTATGACTGGATGACGAGTGCCTTGGACCTGGGTAGACCAGTGGACGTCCTCTTTCTAGACTTCAACAAGGCATTTGACTCTGTTCCTCATGTGGGCCTGTTGGATAAGCTGGGAGAAATGGGGGTGGGGAACCAGATGATCAGATGGATAGGCAACTGGCTCCAGGACCGGACCCAGAGGGTCATAGTTGGCGGGATAGTCTCATCCCCAAAGAGGGTCATTAGTGGGGTCCCACAGGGATCAGTCCTTGGGCCTCTCCTGTTCAACGCCTACGTCTCTGACATAAGGACAGGAATCAGGAGTGAGGTGAGTCTCTTTGCGGATGACTCAAAACTGGGGGGCGTGGTGGTAGATGGGGAGGAGGGGAGGGTGGCCCTACAGGGGGACCTGGAGGCTCTGGAAAGATGGTCTAGAAAGTGGAAGCTCAGGTTCAATGAAGGGAAATGCAAGGTACTCCACCTGGGGGCCAGAAACCCGGGCCAAGTGTACACCCTGGGGGGGGGATGCTACAAGTCTCGATGGCTGAGAGGGACCTGTAGGTGGTGGTGGATGTCAAGATGAACAACTCGGAGACTTGTCGGAGGGCGGCAGCCAAGGCCAACAAGATGCTGGGATGCATTGCTAGGGGGATCACCTCCAGAAGGAGGGAAGTGATACTCCCTCTGTATAACTGCTTGGTAAGGCCACACCTTGAGTACTGCGTGCAGTTTTGGAGGCCACTCTTAAAGAGGGTCATTAAACTCCTGGAGAGGGTCCAGAGGAGGGCAACCAAAATGATTTGGGGCTTGGGGACAGAACCTATGAGGAGAGGCTCAAGAGCTAAATATGTACACATTGGAGAGAGAAGGACCGGGGACATGATGAGGCTTCAAGTACATGAAGAGGGTAAATAGGGGAGAACAGTCAGGGTGCTGCGAAGGAAGGAGGAAGGGGCCACTAGAGGGCATGGGTGGAAGCTGGAGGGGGGAAGATTCAGAGGAGAAAGGAGGAGGTGCTACTTCACTGAGAGGGTGGTGGAGCCATGGAATGCACTGCCTAGGGGACTGGTGGAGGCAGAGACAGTGGAGGGGTTCAAGAAGGGCTGGGACAGGTACAGGTGAAGGGTTCTGGAAGCAAAATCCAACGCAGTAAGAATATCCGGAACAGGGAAGGGAGAAGACAGAGAAGGTGAGGGGGGCAGCAAGGTCAGCACCCAGGGTGGGGGCTGACCAATCGAGAAGACTCGAAAGACCGTTAGGCCTATTCTGCTGGCATTTTAATATGTTAGTATGTTAGTAAGTCTTCCCTCCCTCAACCAGCGTCTCAGCCACTCAATGAAGTTATACACCTGAATGCCACCATTTTAACCTTTCCCATCGCAGCCACTTCCCTCAAAAACGATAGTGTCTCTTTTGCCTCCTGTTTTTGCCAATTATTTTGCAGAGTGGTTTGTTCCCTTTACTAAGCTATTCCTTAATTTGGCCCTCTTTTCCTACTCCCAGGTCAGGCAGTCCCACCCCCTGCTATGTTGTCTCTGAGGCATTTACACATTTTCTAAAAATCTGCCCTCCTGAAGTCCAGGTCTTGTCCTTGTGCAGTTTGTCTCTGCCGCCATCCTTATGTTAAGCTATGCTGTATGGGGATCACTGATTTCCAAGTGGCATCCCGCCTTGGCATCTGCAGTACTGTCTCTGTTCGTGAGCACCATGTCTAGTACTGTCCCATCTCAAGTGGGCGCTCTGACTAGTTGCCAGAGAAATGCCCCCTGAAGGGTGTCAAGGATGGCCCTGCTTCTTGCTGAGGCCATGACTGGGTGACTCCACTCTACATCCAGCAGATTAAAGTCACCCACCAGTAGCACTGTCCCTTTTCTGCCATCATACTGGTGGCTTCCCCAACTGCCTTATCTAATCCATTTCCCTGTGTTGGAGGTCTGTATATCACCCCAGTGTGAACAGAGGCTCCAGCTCCTGTCTCCAAATATAATCCTACTACATATTTATGGTATCTCAGCCCTTGTATTTGATGCGGTGACCCCTAATGGCACAGAGCCAGCTCCGATGTGTTATAAGGCAGTCTCAAAGATGTATAAACAGAACCAGCCCATGTGTGTTATTCAGTCAGCCCCAAGGGATATATGAACAGATTTAGCCCCTGCGTGTTATTTAATCAGTCAAAGGGGTTACATGAACAGATCCAGACCCTGTCTGTTATTCAATCAGCCCCAGAGAGTATATGCACAGATCCAGCCCTAGTGTATTATTCAATTATCCTGGGGGGGGGCTATATGAACAGATCCAGATCCTGTGTATTATGATTTGCCAATGCCGCAGCGACAGTCGGCATGGAGACATCCCTGACAGCGACAGCCGCAGTGCCGACTGTTGGCGTTGCAGTGTCAGAGATTCCTCCATGTATTCATCGGGGGGGCTGCACCCCAAACCCCCCGGTGTCTAGGATTCTAACTCCAAGTCAGAGTTGGACTGGGGGGGGGGCAAACACCCAGTGAGGCAGTCCCGATCGCCAACCAGACCACCACAGCAACAGGTGGAATTTTGCCTGATTCCTGTCGCTGTGGTAGTCCTCACAGTCTGGGAGTCACTGCAGCAATGGTATACGGTGTATTATTCAATCAGCCCCAGGGGGGTTATATGAACAGATCCAGCCCTTGTGTGTTATTCAGTGATTCTCAGAGGGTATATGAGCAGATCCAGCCACTGTGTGTTATTCAATCAGCCCCAGGGGTTATATGAACAGATCCAGCCCCTGTGTGTTATTCAGTAATTCCCAGGGGTTACATGAACAGATCCATTCACTGTGTGTTATTCAGTGATTCCCAGGGGTTGCATGAACAGATCCAGCCCCTGTGTGTTATTCAGTGATTCCCAGAAGAAATATCAACAGATCCAGCCCCTGTGTATTATTCAATCAGCCCCAGGGGTTATATGAACAGATCCTGTCCCTGTGTATTATTTATTTGGCCCCAGGGATTATATGAATGGGTTTAAGTGATAACAGTGAAAGGCTAAAGGGGATCGCCGTTATCACAAAGTCAGAGTGCCAAAAATTTATTTTGGCACTCTGACACCCCGGCACAGAGCAAAATGGCACCAGGGACTTAGTTTTGGATGTTTTATGTGGTGGGGCTGCACCCCCACACGGAGCTTCGCCCTCTCATACCCTCTACTTAAGGATTCTCAACTCCAGGGGTTGCATGTTGGAGAGGTGAAAACATTTAAAAAAATAAAGATTCAGGCCGGGCACAACAAAAACGCACCAGCGCCTAGACCTAGTACCCTGTCGACTAACACTGCCAACCCACCCCCCACACCACAGGGACGGCTCGGCAACCCGCCGTGGCACCACCACTCACATTGCCTCCCACCCCTTGCTGCGCATGCTCGCTCCCTCCGACTTCCATACGTATAACCGCATCCCGTCGCCATATTCGCCGACCCCCCCCATCCAGCCACCCTACTCTATGGTAATCCTGGAGACATGCACCGGGGATTGGGTCACTGTTACTGTAGGCACCCAATCCCCAATGCTCATATTTCATGCTACCATATGAACAGATCCAGCCCCTGTGTATTATTCAATCATCCCCAGGGGTTATATGAGCAGATCCAGCCCCTGTGTGTTATTCAATGAGCCCCAGGGGTATATGAACAAATCCAGCCCCTGTGAGTTATTCAATGATTCCTAGGGGTTACATGAATAGATCCAGCCCATGTGTGTTACTCAATCAGCCCCAGAGGTTACATGAACAGATCCAGCCCCCGTGTATTATTCAGTGATTCCCAGGGGGTATATGAACAGATCCAGACCCTGTGTATTATTAATTCACCCAGGGTTATATGAACATATCTAGTACCTGTGTGTTACTCAATCAGTCACAGGAGTTACGTGAACAGATCCAGCCACTGTGTGTTATTCAGTCAGTCCCAGGGGTTGCTTGAACAGATCCAGACCCTATGTATTATTCAGTGATTCCAGGGATATATGAACAGATCCAGTCCCTGAGTATTATTCAGTAATTAACAGGGGGTATATGAACAGATCCATCTACTGTGTGTTATTCAGTGATTCCCAGGGGTTACATGAACAGATCCAGCACCTGTGTGTTATTCAATGATTCCCAGAGGATATCTCAACAGATCCAGCCCCTGTGTGTTATTCAATCAGTCCCAGGGGTTGCATGAACAGATACAGCCCCTGTGTGCTATTTAATCAGTCCCAGGGGTTACATGAACAGATCCAGCCCCTGTGTGTTATTCAACCAGTCCCAGGGGTTACATGAACAGATCCAGACCCTATGTATTATTCAGTGATTCCCAGGGGGTATATGAACAGATCCAGTCCCTGAGTATTATTCAGTAATTCCCAGGGGGTATATGAACAGATCCATCTACTGTGTGTTATTCAGTGATTCCCAGGGGTTACATGAACAGATCCAGCCCCTGTGTGTTATTCAATGATTCCCAGAGGATATATCAACAGATCCAGCCCCTGTGTATTATTCAATCTGCCCCAGGGGTTATATGAACAGATCCAGCCCCTGTGTATTATTCAATCTGCCCCAGGGGTTATATGAACAGATCCAGCCCCTGTGTATTATTCAATCAGCCCCAGTGGTTATATGAAAAGATCCTGTTCCTGTGTATTATTTATTCAGCCCCAGGGGTTACATGAACGGGTTTGTGTGATAATGGTGAAAGCCTAAAGGGGATCACCGTTATCACGAAGTCAGAGTGCTGAAAATTTATTTTGGCACTCTGACACACCAGCACACAGCAAAACGGCACCGGGGACTTAGTTTTTGATGTTTTATGTGGCGGGGCTGTACCCCCCACACAGGGCTTCGCCCCCTCGCGTCCCCTACTTAAGGATTCTCAACTCCAGGAGGGTGCATGTTGAGGGGTGAAAACATTTTTAAAAATAAAGATTTAGGCCGGACACAACAAAAATGCACCAACGCCAGGACCGAACCTAGTAACCTGTCGATCAACTCTGCCAACCCACCCACCATACCACACAGTCGGCTCGGCAACCCACCGTGGCACCACGTCTCACATTCCCTCCCACCCCTTGCTGTGCAGGCTTATTCCCCCTGACGCGCATATGTATAACGACATCCCATTGCCATATATTTGCCGACCCCCCCATCCAGCCGCCCTACTCTATGGTAGCCCTGGAGACATGCACCGGGGATTGGGTCACTGTTATTCTAGGCACCCAATCCTCAGCGCTCATATTTCATGCTACCATATGAACAGATCCAGCCCCTGTGTGTTATTCAATGAGCCCCAGAGGTTACATAGACAGATCCAACCCCAGTGTGTTTGTTATTCAGTGATTCCCAAGGGGTATATGAACAGATCCAGACCCCAGGTATTATTCACTGATTTCCAGGTGGTATATGAACAGATCCAGACCCTGTGTAATATTAAATCAGCCCCAGTGGCTTATATGAACAGATCCAGTCCCTGTGTGTTATTCAATCAGTCCCAGGGGTACATGAACAGATCCATCCCCTGTGTGTTACACAATCAGTCCCAGGGGTACATGAATAGATCCAATCCCTGTGCATTATTCATTCAGCCCCAGGGGTTACATGGACAGATATAGCCCCTGCAGTGGCGTCATGCCCATAGGGCCCGAGGGGGCATGTGCCCCCCCAAAATGTTGTTGTGTGAAGGCTAGTAAAGAACTGTATTTAGTATTTATTTTTTTAATCTCCCATGGGCTGAAAAAAAAAATGTGCTGTTTCAATCACTTTTTGGTGGGTGCTGGGGAGTGGGGGATCCAATCTGAATCGATAGGGGTGTGTGTGTGTGTGTGTGTGTGAAGTGAAGACCGACTGACTCAGAGCTGACAGCAATTAAAAAAAAAAAAAACTTGCTCCTGCTGGACTGGTGACTGGCTTCAGGGCTGAGCTGAGCCCCTCTAAAAACAGAGAGACTGTCACAAAAGACAGTTAATTGGTGGTAGCTGACAGCAGCCAGCAGCCAATCACAGCCAAGGTGCGAAGAAATTGCTCACACGGTAAATTGGTTGTCGTCGTTGTCAGTCAGTTGAGTCAGTCAGTGCTATTCTCTGACCTGACACAGTTGTTTGAGGTCAAGAGGAAATGGGCATGATGCCACTGAGAGGAATCATCAGTTGGACTCGGCAGCACTAATAGAGCGTGGTCGGTCGGTGTCATCGGTGTGTGTTCCTCCAGCTCAGAAAAGACTGAAGTTCCTCTTGAGTCCTGGCTGTTTCATAGCAAAAAAAAGTCAGTATTGTTGTGTACCACAGGGGAAGAAACTTGGAAGCAAGGCAAGGAAGAAGTTTTTTAAATTTCACCCCTGAGCATTGCTAAATGTCAAAGCCATGACACGCCAACCCATCCCCCACCTCCTTGTATCAGAGCAGTCTAAGCCTACTCCGGTCCAATTTATTATTTTTTTAACACTTTTTTTTTCTTAATTTAGAGAGTTGGCAGTGGCAGTTATTTATTTTTTGTTCCCCTCTGAGCAGAACTCTCCTCTGAGTCTGACCGTGACCTCAAGACATAACTAATTCCTCAGACCAGGCTGAATGGGCGACGCGACCGGGTCATGGCTTTTGCTCTGTGTGAGTGGCACTGTGCTGATGCTGTGTGTGTGTGTGTGTGTGTGTGTGTGTGTGAGTGGCACTGTGCTGATGCTGTGCGTGTGTGTGTGTGTGTGAGTGGCACTGTGCTGATGCTGTGTGTGTGTGTGTGTGTGTGTGTGTGAGTGGCACTGTGCTGATGCTGTGTGTGTGTGTGTGTGAGTGGCACTGTGCTGATGCTGTGTGTGTGTGTGTGTGGCACTGTGCTGATGCTGTGTGTGTGTGTGAGTGGCACTGTGCTGATGCTGTGTGTGTGTGTGAGTGGCACTGTGCTGATGCTGTGTGTGTGTGTGTGAGTGGCACTGTGCTGATGCTGTGTGTGTGTGTTGCTTGCTCACTGCCTTCTGTTCTGTAGCCTGATGACCTGTCCGATGGTCCTGGCTGCCACAGTTAATCCATGACGATATTGGAATTATAACAAGTGAAGTTGAAGTAAGTCAGTCAGTGACAAGTCCTGGTGGTCCCTGACTCCCCTAAGTAACTTGTAACTACTTCAACTTTATTACTTTGTACATATTAATCTTCTGTTGTTCTTCTCACTCAGGACTGAATTACATATTGTACCAAAGGGGTTCAGTGTGCTACTTTTTAGCAGGATAAGAAGTGCAGCAAATGAACTGACATCTTGCTGCTTTCCACTGAATGTCAATGTGTTTGTGAACTTGGGGGACAGGCATCAAATCAGTGCAAAACAGATATGTAGGCCCTACATGAAGCATCTTGTCCTGGACACAGAGCTAACCTCAGTTGCCTTATGCTGAATGCCTATATGATTATGTACGTTTATGTTTATACAGAGTGACATGGTATAACTGAAAAGCAGCAGTCATAGTGTGTGATCAAAGAATAAAAAATACAGAATACTGGATGAGCAGCTATGCACAACCAGTGTGCTCTGCCACAGAGGGGTTCCGATTTGTTCTGACCGCGAGACCAAAGCTTGAGAAAGGAATCAGAATCCTGTGGTGGCAGAACACACTGGTTATGCATAAAGTTGCTCATCCTGTATTTTTATAGTGTCTAGTATTATGTGAAATGTGGTCATTGTGTTTTTTCTCTTTCACAATGAAACTGACCTGTGTAGTATTTAGAGGTTCTAGAATGCTGTTCTACCACAGTAGGGTACAATAACATTCCATGACCTTTGAACTATGATACAACAGCATTTTAAAAAGGATGGATTTCTATATAGAAAAATGCTCTGCTATACACTATAAATAGAATAATAGATAGAAAAATATCTATTACAAGGCAGTAAGACCATCGAGAGGTTTTGGGGACTTGGAACCTTGAGAGCGAACTTCGAGAGGTTCCCAAAGTCCCCAAAACCTCAAGATGGGCTTACTTCCGTGAAATAGATACTTTCCTATTTGTTATTTTTTGTAACATATGTATACATTTCGAAATCATGTGGCTTTTTTTTGCATTCTGTGAGCTCGGCAGCAAGTCGCCACACTGAAGACATGCTTGTGCTTGGCTGACCGTCACACTGGAGACAGACTTGCTTGCCCACATCCCTGCTCCTCACCGCCACTCTCTCGGTGTCTGTTTCTATATTGGCAAATCCTATCTTTTACTTTACAATCTTTTGAGTAATGCAGGATCAACCATATAATCCAATGATAGAAAAAAAATGAGAAGAAACGAAGCAGACACATTAGGCTTGCTAAGCGAGATTAATGAGCCACCATGCTTTCAAAATTAGAGTGCCTGCCCACATGGGAACAGTGACCAATTAGAATACACGCCGTGACTTTGGACATGAAGGAAGGGACTTGGGATCATGGCAACTGGGTTTATGTGTGAAGCTGACTTGCACAGCCGCTGTGACATTTCTGTGATAATACTATCGTTCTAATGTCGGAACGATAGTATTATTGGCACTGAAGTGTAGTATTATTGGGAATGAAGTGTGCTATTATGGGGAAACTGGCTATCTATTACAATAAATTTTTGCACCATTTTCAATGGTATTATTCTGATGATCCATATATTACAAATAGATAAATGCATAATTGTGCCCTGTCCAGCAGTTGTCATAACACTTAACAGTGTGGAAAGGAAGGAAGGAAGGAGTAAGAGACACTAAGAAAGATAAAAACAGGCTAAAGAAGGACTAGGAAAAGATAAACAAGTTAGTGTTCAAAGGAGACTAGAGACAATGAATGGTTTATTTAATTTATTCACTTATTTATTTATGAATTTCAATATGGCATTCTCTTGAGCAACATCTCATTTTGGAGGTAGACCCGACCAAAACAGTTTGAAAGCTAAATGGTCTGAAAGCTTAGGCATCATTTTCTTTTTGTAATGTCTGCGTTGGTTCAATAAAAGGTGATATCAAACCATTTGCTTCTGGATGTATTTTATCCTACAGTCAGCCACAGATGTGTAAAGAGTTTTTCAATTAAACACATTAGATGCTTTATTGGTTACTGTCTGATGTGCTGCATATGAAACAGTATGGATGACATTTGTATTCATCTATACAAAAATGAGGTGATACATTGTTCACTGCTGTGTCCTGGGATGCACACACATACACACACACACACACACACAGTGCAATATGCAATAAGCATTTCATATATTCTTAATTGTCTGGCAGTATCATGTGACAGGACATGTTCTGTGGTTTCAGAGGGTGTAGCCTTACCACAACAGAAAACAGAGATGGCTTTGCTCTCTAGGTACACTGAGTTGCTTCTTTTCAACATAGATGGGGTCATATTCCTATCAGCTAACTTGGGGCTAGATGGATTTTGATACCTCACGAACAAGGATTAGAAGTGAGTGGCAAACCAGGATTTAAAAATGATAAAACACTCGCAAAATGCACAAGTTCTGACGAATTCTTAAAAAAAATTAATACAAAAGGTAACACTGTAAGAAGAATGAACAAAGGACAAAACAATTGATAATTTCTATAACCTGTATCAGTATTATGTCACTTAGCTTGTTGGGGAACAGCTTTCTGGACTGCTAAAAGTCACCAAAATGCACCATTTGACTTCATTTTTTTCAAAATGTTTCCGGGGGACATGTCCCCAGACCCCCTAGACAGGTTGAGATTTTGTGCCCCTCCAAAATTTCTGACTGCATGATGTCCCTGAGCCCCTGTGTATTATTCAGTGATTCCCAGGTGGTATATGAACAGATCCAGACCCTATGTATTATTCATTCAGCCCCAGGGGCTTATATGAACATATCTAGTCCCTGTGTGTTATTCAATCACTCACTCACAGGGGTATGTGAATAGATTCAGCCACTGTGCATTATTCAATCAGTCCCAGTGGTTGCATGAACAGATCCAGCCCGTGTATTATTCATTAAGCCCCAGTGGTTTTATGAACAGATCCAGTCCCCTGTGTGTTATTCAATCAGGCACAGGGGTTACATGAACAGATCCAGCCACTGTGTGTTATTCAGTCAGTCCCAGGGGTTGCATGAACAGATCCAGTCCCTGTATATTATTCAGTGATTTCCAGGGGGTATATGAACAGATACAGCCCTTGAGTGTTATTCAGTGATTCTCACGGGGTATATGAGCAGATACAGCCACTGTGTGTTATTCAATCAGCCCCAGGGATTACATGAGCAGATCCAGCCACTGTGTGTTATTCAATCAGCCCCAGGGGCTTATATGAACAGATCCAGTCCCAAACATAGAAACATAGACTTTGACGGCTGATAAGAACCACTTGGCCCACCCAGTCTGCCCATTTTCCTACCTACTGGATAAGCTGCAGATTCTAGTTAACCAACAGCCTACTTCCTGCAATCCCCCCACTATAATTGCCTTGTGTCTGTCCCATGCATGTTTGAATTCCCCCACTGTCCCTTTGTATTATTAAGACAGCCCCAGGGGTTATATGGACAGATCAAGCTCCTGTGTGTTATTCAATAAGCCTCAGAGGTTACATGGACAGATCCAGCCCCTGTGTATTATTCAGTGATTCCCAGGTGGTATATGAACAGATCCAGACCCTATGTATTATTCAATCATCCCAAGGGGGTTATATGAACGGATCAAGCACCTGTGTGTTATTCAATCAGTCCCAGGGGTTGCATGAACAGATCCAGTCCCTGTGTATTATTCAGTGATTCCCAGGGGATATATGAACATATCTAGCCCCTGTGTGTTATTCAATTATTCCTTGGGGTTACATGAACAGATCCAGCCCATGTGTATTATTCATTCAGCCCCAGGGCTTATTTGAACAGATCCGGTCCCTGGGTGTTATACAGTTAGTCCCAGGGGTACATGAACAGATCCAAACCCTGTGTGTTATTCATTCAGCTCCAGGGGTTATATGAACATATCTAGTCCCTGTGTGTTATTCAGTCAGCCTCAGGGGTTGCATGAACAGATCCAGACACTGTGTATTATTCATTCAACCCCAGGGGTTATATGAACAGATCTGGTCCCTGGGTGCTATACGATCAGTCCCAGGGCTACATGAACAGATCCAGCCCTGGTGTGTTATTCAATCATCCCCAGGGGTTATATGACCATATATAGTCCCTGTGTGTTATTCAATCAGCCACAGGGGTACATGAACAGATACAACCCCTGTGTGTTATTCAATCAGTCCCAGGGGTTGCATGAACAGATCCAGTCCCTGTGTATCATTCATTCAGCCCCAGGGGTTATATGAACATATCTAGTCCCTGTGTGTTATTCAATGAGGCACAGGGGTATAGGAACATATCCAGCCCCTGTGTGTTATTCAATGATTCCTTGGGGTTACAGGAACAGATCCAGCCCCTGTGTATTGTTCAATCAGCCCCAGGGCTTATATGAACAGATCCAGTCCCTGGGTGTTATACAATTAGTTCCAGGGGTACATTAACAGATCCATCCCCTGTGTGTTATTCATTCAGCCCCGGGGTTATATGAACATATCTAGTCCCTGTGTGTTATTCAATGAGGCCCAGAGGTATAGGAACAGATCTAGCCCCTGTGTGTTATTCAATGATTCCTTGGGATTACATGAGCAGATCCAGCCCCTGTGTATTATTCAGTAATTCCCAGGGGGTATATGAACAGATCCAGCCATTGTGTGTTATTTAATAATCCCCAGGGTTTATACGAACATATCTAGTCTCTATGTGTTATACAATCAGTCCCAGAGGTACATGAACAGATCCAACCCCTTTGTGTTATTCATTCAGCCCCAGGGGTTATATGAACATATCTAGTCCTTGTGTGTTATTCATTCACTCACAGGGGTACATGAACAGATCCAGCCCCTGTGTGTTATTCAATCAGCCACAGGGGTTACATGAACAGATCCAACCCCTGTGTGTTATTCATTCAACCCCAGTAGTTATATGAATATAATTAGTCTCTGTGTATTATTCATTCAGCCCCAGGGGTTTTATGAAGATATCTAGTCCCTGTGTGTTATTCAGTCATTCACAGGGGTACATGAACAGATCCAGCCCCTGTGTGTTATTCAATCAGCCACAGGGGTTACATGAACAGATCCAACCCCTGTGTGTTATTCATTCAACCCCAGTAGTTATATGAATAGAATTAGTCTCTGTGTATTATTCATTCAGCCCCAGGGGTTATATGAACATATCTAGTCCCTGTGTGTTTTTCAATCAGTCCCAGGGGTTGCATGAACAGATCCAGACCCTGTATATTATTCATTCAGCCCCACTGGTTTCATGAACAGATCCAGTCCCTGTGTATTATTCAATCAGTCCAGGGGTTATATGAACAGATCCAGCCACTGTGTATTATTCATTCAGCCCCAGGGGTTATGTGAACATATCTAGTCCCTGTGTGTTATTCAATCAGCCACAGGGGTACATGAACAGATTCAGCCCCTGTATATTATTCATTCAGCCCCACAGTTTTTATGAACAGATCCAGTCCCTGTGTATTATTCAGTGATGCCCAGGGGCTATATGAACAGATCCAGCCCCTGTGTGTTATTCAATCATCCCCAGGCATTATATGAACTTATAAAATGGGCTAAACAAATCAAGCATCCTGATTGGCTACTACATCATCTGAGCCGTGTCCTTATCAGATGATATAGTAGCCAACCGGCACTACCCTCCATTCTCGAGCCCCACAACACCACGGAATCACTGAGCTGTGCCAACCGAAAACAGAAACACAGACTGGCACAGCTCACAACACGATGTCTTTCTCATGGCTTACACAGGATCCGGTACCAAAACAGAACACTTCAAACAAAACACCACCCAAATCCACTCCTACATTTATTTAAAAGTCAGCAAACATAAATCAACATGTTCTGCCATCACCTCAGCGTCCTGTCCATTTCAAGCTCCGTTCTGCACCGTCGCCTCGAGAGTACTGTAAACTGAAAACCACTGCTCTCCTCACAGCCCACTTCATTAACTGCGCTGCACCTTTCACTTTGTAAACACATGGTCCATCAAAACTGCACCCTCCGTCTGGTTCCCAATCCACACTACTGTGCTGCCATTACCTCAGTGTCCTGTCTGGTTCAAGCTCCATTAGCGAACCCCTCTCCCTCTCTCTGCCACGCTGTTTAAGACCTGCTGCTCTCCTCACTAGCAGCTTTCACTTTCCGAAAGACGCCATCCCGAGATACGGACCACAGTTGCTCCCACAGATGCCGGGAAACAGAAACATCCAAATTATGGCAGGCAAAAAGGGACACGCTTCGAAAGACGTTTACTTTGGGGGGGGGGGAGACCTACCTCTACATTACCTTTTCTAGAGAAGACAGCCCTCTACTGGCCAGCAAGACCCCTCTCCCTCTCTGTGCCACGCTGTATAAGACCTGCTGCTCTCCTCACCAGCAGCTTTCACAAGACGCCATCCCGAGATACGGACCACAGTCGCTCCCACAGATGCCGGGAAACAGAAACATCCAAATTATGGCAGGCAAAAAGAGACATGGTTAGAAAGACGTTTACTTGGGGGGAGGGGCCTAAAATTATGGCAGGCGAAAAGAGACATGGTTCGAAAGACGTTTACTTGGGGGGGGGACCCTACCTCTACATTATCTTTTCTAGGGATGAGAGCCCTCTACTGGCCAGCAAGCCAACCTCAAACACACCACAATACAGTGTTACAGGAACTACTTTTCCTACCAGCAATATTAAAAACATTGTTTTTAAACATTCTTCAACATATTCTTTCCTCCTTTTTTTTTTTTTTAATTTACTTCAAGGGCCCATTTTATAAGTGCAATAACACACTCCGGTGTGGTTTATCGCCTGATAAGAGACAGCCAGTGGCAAGGCATCTCGCGCAAGCGCCCGTGGCCTTAGACACCCCTGGTGTGCCTTATCAGGCGATAAACCACACCTCGTCATGTGTTATTGCTTACATATCTAGTCCCTGTGTGTTATTCAATGAGGCCCAGAGGTATAGGAACAGATCTAGCCCCTGTGTGTTATTCAATGATTCCTTGGAGTTACATGAGCAGATCCAGCCCATTTGTATTATTCATTCATCCCCAGGGCTTATTTGAACAGATCCAGTCCCTGGGTGTTATACAATCAGTCCCAGGGGTTACATGAACAGATCCAGTCCCTGGGTGTTATTCATTCAGCCCCAGGGATTATATGAAGATATCTTGTCCTGGTGTGTTATTCAATCAGCCACTGGGGTTACATGAACAGATTAAGCCCCTCTGTATTATTCAGTGATTCCCATGGGGCCATATGAACAGATCCAGCCCTTGTGTGTTATTCAGTGATTTTCAGGGGATATATTAGCAGATCCATCCCCTGTGTATTATTGTATCAGCCCCAGGGGTGGTTACATGAACAGATCCAGCCCCTGTGTATTATTCAATCAGCCCCAGGGGTTACATGTACAGATCCTGTCCCTGTGTATTATTTATTCAGCACCAGGGGTTATATGAACGGGTTTATGTGATAACGGTGAAAGCCTAGAGGGGATCACTGTTATCATGAAGTCAGAGTGGTGAAAATTTATTTTGGCACTCTGACACCCCGGCGCACAGAAAAACGGCATCAGGGACTTAGTTTTTGATGTTTTATGTCGGGGAGGCTGCACCCTAGTTAAGGATTCTTAACTCCAGAAGGGTGCATGTTGGGGTGAAAACATTTAAAAATAAAGATTCGGGCCGGGCACAACAAAAACACACTAGCACCCGGACCCAGTCCCTGTCAACCAATGCTGCCAACCCACCCACCACACCACAGGGTCGGCTCGGCAACCCACTGTGGCACCACCCCTCACTTTCCCTCCCACCCCTTGCTGTGCAAACTCACTCCCCCCGACACACATATGTATAACAACATCCTGTCACAATATTCGCCACCCCCCCATCCAGCCGCCCTACTGTATGGTAGCCCTAGAGACATGCACTGGGGATTGGGTCACTGTTACTGTAGGCACCCAATTCCCTGCGCTCATATTTCATGCTACCATATGAACAGATCCAGCCCCTGTGTGTTATTCAATCATCCCCAGGGGTTATATGAACAGATCCTGTCCCTGTGTATTATTCAGTGATTCCCAGGGGGTATATGAACAGATCCAGCCCTTGTGTGTTATTCAGTTGTTCTCAGGGGTTACATGAACAGATCCATCCACTGTTTTTATTCAGTGATTCCCAGGGGTTACATGAACAGATCCAGTCCCTGTGTATTATTCAATGATTCCTAGGGGTTGCTTGAACAGATCCAGACCCTGTGTGTTATTCAATCAGTCCCAGGGGTTACATGAACAGATCCAGCCCCTGTATGTTATTCAGTGATTCCCAGGGGGTATATGAACCGATCCAGACCCCATGTATTATTCACTGATTTCCAGGGGGTATATGAACAGATCCAGACTCTATGTATTAGTCAATCAGCCCCAGGGGTTATAGGAACATATCTAGTCCCTGTGTGTTACTCAATCAGCCACAGAGGTTATATGAACAGATCTAGCCCCTGTGTGTTATTCAATCAGTCCCAGGGGTAGCATGAACAGATCCAGCCCCTGTGTATTATTCAGTGATTCTCAGTTAGTATATGAAGAGATCCACCCCTGCGTATTATTCAGTGATTACCAGGGGGTATATGAACAGATCCAGTTCCTGTGTGTTATTCAATCAGGCACAGGGGTTACATGAACAGATCCAGCCCATTTGTGTTATTGAATCAGTCCCAGGGGTTGCATGAACAGATCCAGTCCCAGTGTATTATTCAGAGATTCCCAGGGGTATATGAACAGATCCAGCCCTTGTGTGTTATTCAGTGATTCTCAGGGGGTATATGAGCAGATCCAGCCCCTGTATATTATTCTATCAGCCCCAGGGGTTACATGAACAGATCCTGTCCCTGTGTATTATTTATTCAGCACCAGGTATTATATGAACGGGTTTATGTGATAATGGTGAAAGCATAAAGGGGATCGCCGTTATCATGAAGTCAGAGTGGCGCTAATTTATTTTGGCACTCTGACACCCCGTCGCACAGCAAAATGGCACCAGGGACTTAGTTTTTGATGTTTTATGTGGTGGAGAGCTGTACCCCCTCACATTCCCTACTTAAGGATTCTTAACTCCAGGAGGTGCATGTTGGGGGGAAAAACATTAAAAAATAAAGATTCAGGCCGGGCACAACAAAAATGCACCAGCACCCGGACCCAGTACCTGTCGAACAACGCTGCCAACCCACCCACCACACCACAGGGTTGGCTCGGCAACCCACCACGGCATCACCCCTCACATTCCATCCCACCCCTTGCTGTGCATACTCAATCCCCCCAACATGCATATGTATAATGACATGCTGTCGCCATATTCACCAACCCCCCCATCCAGCCGCCCTACTGTGTGGTAGCCCTGGAGTCATGCACTGGAGATTGGGTCACTGTTACTGTAGGCACCCAATCCCCTGTGCTCATATTTCATGCAACCATATGAACAGATCCAGCCCTTGTGTGTTATTCGGTGGTTCTCAGGGGGTATATGAGCAGATCTAGCCCCAGTATGTTATTCAATGAGCTCCAGGGGTATAGGAAAAGATTCAGCCCCTGTGTGTTATTCAATGATTCCTAAGGGTTACATGAACAGATCCAGCCCATGTGTGTTATTCAATCAGTCCCAGGGGTTACATGAACGGATCCAGCCCCTGTGTATTATTCAGTGATTTCCAGGTGGCATATGAACAGATCCAGACTCTATGTATTATTCAATCAGCCCCAGGGGCTTATATGAACAGATCCAGCCCATGTGTGTTATTCAGTCAGCCCAGAGGTTACAAAAACAGATCCAGCCCCTGTGTATTATTCAGTGATTCCAAGGGGGGTATATGAACAGATCCAGTCCCTGTACATTATTAAATCAGCCCCAGGGGTCATATGAACAGATCCAGCCCTTGTGTGTTATTCAGTGATTCCCAGGGGGTTTATGAACAGATCCAGCCCCTGTGTGTTATTCAATGATTCCCAGGGGTTACATGAACAGATCCATCCACTGTTTTTATTCAGTGATTCCCAAGGGTTACATGAACAGATCCAGTCCCTGTGTATTATTCAATCAGTCCCAGGAGTTGCATGAACAGATCCAGCCCCTATGTGTTATCCAATCAGCCACAGGGGTTACTTCAACAGATTGATCCACTGTGTGTTATTCAATGATTCCCAGAGGTAGCATGAACAGATCCAGCCCCTCTGTACTATTCAGTGATTCTCAGTGAGTATATGAATAGATCCAGCCCCCATGTATTATTCAGTGATTTCCAGGGGCTACATGAACAGATCCAGCCCCTGTGTATTATTCAGTGATTCACAGGTGGTATATGAACAGATCCAGACCCTATGTATTATTCAATCAGCCCCAGGGGTTATACGAACATATTTAATCCCTGTGTGTTATTCAGTCAGTCACAGGGGTACATGAACAGATTCAGCCCCTATGTGTTATTCAATCAGTCCCAGGGGTTGCATGAACAGATCCAGCCCCTGGGTGTTATTCAATCACTCCCAGGGGTTATATGAACAGATCCTGCCACTGTGTATTATTCAGCCCCAAGGGTTACATGAACAGATCCAGTCCCTGGGTGTTATTCAATCAGTTCCAGGGTTATATGAACATATCTAGTCCCTGTGTATTATTCAGTGATTCCCTGGGGCTTATATGAACAGATCTAGTCCCTGTGTATTATTCAATCAGCCCCAGGGGTTATATGAACATATTTAATCCCTGTGTGTTATTCAGTCAGTCACAGGGGTACATGAACAGATTCAGCCCCTGGGTGTTATTCAATCACTCCCAGGGGTTATAGGAACAGATCCTGCCACTGTGTATGATTCATTCAGCCCCAAGGGTTACATGAACAGATCCAGTCCCTGGGTGTTATTCAATCAGTCCCAGGGTTATATGAACATATCTAGTCCCTGTGTATTATTCAGTGATTCCCAGGGGTATATGAACAGATCCAGCCCCTGTGTGTTATTCAATCAGCCACAGGGGCTGCACGAACTGATCCAGCCACTGTGTATTATTCATACAGCCCCAGGGGTTATTTGAACAGATCCTGTCCCTGGGTGTTAAACACTCAGTCCCAGGGGTAAATGAACAGATCCAACCCATGTGTGTTATGCATTCAGCCCCAGGGGCTATATGAACATATCTGGTCCCTGTGTGTTATTCAGTCAGCCTCAAGGGTACCTGAACTGATCCAGCCCCTGTGTATTATTCATTCAGCCCCAGGGGTTATATGAACAGATCCAGTTCCTTGGTGTTATACAATCATCCCCAGAAGTTATATGAAGATATCTAGTCCCTGTGTGTTATTCAATCAGCCACAGGGTTACATGAACAGATCCAATCCTGTGTGTTAATCAACCAGTCCCAGGGTTGCATGAACAGATCCAGCCCTGTGTGTTATTCAGTCATTCCAGGGTTTATATAAACAGGTCCAGTCCCTGGGTGTTATTCAATCAGTCCCAGGGGTTACATGAACAGATCCAACCCTTGTGTTATTCAAACATCCCCAGGGTTACATGAACAGATCCAGTCCATGTGTATTATTCAGTGATTCCCAGGCAGTATATGAACAGATACAGACCCTATGTATTATTCAGTGATTTCAGGGGTATATGAACAGATCCAGCCACTGTGTGTTATTCAATCAATCCAGGGTTACATGAACAGATCTATCCCTGTGTGTTATTCTATCAACCCCAGGTGTTGTATGAACATATTTAGTCCCTGTGTATTATTTAATCAGCCCCAGGGGTACATTAGCAGATCCAACCCCTGTATGTTATTCAATCAACCCCAGGGGTTATATGAACATATTCAGTCCCTGTGTATTATTCAATCACCCCTAGGGGTTACATTAACAGATCCAACCCCTGTGTGTTACTCAATCAGTCCCAGGGGTTACCTGAACAGATCCAGCCCCTGTGTGTTAAATAATCAGCACCAGGGATTATATGAACATATTCAGTCCCCGTGTGTTATTCAATCAGTCCCAGGGACTGCACGAACAGATCCAACCCCTGTGTACTATTCATTCAGCCCCAGGGGTTACATGAACAGATCCTGTCCCTGAGTGTTATACAATCAGTCCCGGGGTACATGAACAGATCCAACCCATGTGTGTTATGCATTCAGCCCCAGGGGTTATATGAACATATCTAGACCCTGTGTGTTATTCAGTCAGCCTCAGGGGTACATGAACGGATCCAACCCCTGTGTATTATTCATTCAGCCCCAGGGGTTATATGAACAGATCCAGTTCCTGGGTGTTATACAATCATCCCCAGAGGTTATATGAAGATATCTAGTCCCTGTGTGTTATTCAATCAGCCACAGGGTTACATGAACAGATCCAACCCCTGTGTGTTATTCAATCAGTCCCAGGGGTTGCATGAACAGATCCCGCCCCTGTTTGTTATTCAATCATCCCCAGGGTTTATATGAACAGATCCAGTCCCTGGGTGTTATTCAGTCAGTCCCAGGGGTTACATGAACAGATCCAACCCCTGTGTGTTATTCAATCATCCCTAGGGGTTACATGAACAGATCCGGCCCCTGTGTTTCATTCAGTGATTCCCTGGGGGTATATGAACAGATCCAGTCCCTGTGTGTTATTCAATCAGTCCCTGGGGTTACATGAACAGATCCATCCCTTGTGTGTTATTCAATCAACCCCAGGTGTTATATAAACATATTTAGTCCCTGTGTATTATTCAATCAGCCCCAGGGGTACATTAACAGATCCAACCCCTGTGTGTTATTCAATCAACCCCAGGGGTTATATGAACATATTTAGTCCCTGTGTATTATTCAATCAGCCCCCAAGGGTTACATTAACAGATCCAAGCCCTGTGTGTTACTCAATCAGTCCCAGGGGTTACATGAACAGATCCAGCCCCTATGTGTTATATAATCAGTCCCAGGGGTTATATGAACATATTTAGTCCTCTGTGTTATTCAATCAGTCCCAGGGTAGCATGAACAGATCCAGCCCCTGTGTATTATTCATTCAGCCCCAGGGTTATATGAACAGATCCTCCAGTCCCTGGGTGTTACTCAGTCAGTGCCAGGGCTACATGAACAGATCCAACCCTGTGTGTTATTCAATCATCCCCAGGGTTACATGAACAGATCCAGCTCCTGTGTATTCAGTGACTCCCAGTGGGTACATGAACAGATCAGCCCCTGTGTGTTATTCAATCAACCCCAGGGTTATATGAACATATTTAGTCCCTATGTATTATTGATCAGCCCCATTGGTTACATTAACAGATCCAACCCTGTGTGTTATTCAATCAGTCCCAGGGGTTACATGAACAGATCCAGTCCCTGTGTATTATTCAATCAGGCCCAGGGTACATGAACATATCTAGTCCCTGTGTATTATTCAGTGATTCCCTGGGGCTTATATGAACAGATCTAGTCCCTGTGTATTATTCAATCAGCCCCAGGGGTTATATGAACATATTTAATCCCTGTGTGTTTTCAGTCAGTCACAGGGGTACATGAACAGATTCAGCCCTGGGTGTTATTCAATCACTCCCAGGGTTATAGGAACAGATCCTGCCACTGTGTATGATTCATTCAGCCCCAAGGGTTACATGAACAGATCCAGTCCCTGGGTGTTATTCAATCAGTCCCAGGGTTATATGAACATATCTAGTCCCTGTGTATTATTCAGTGATTCCCAGGGGTATATGAACAGATCCAGCCCCTGTGTGTTATTCAATCAGCCACAGGGGCTGCACGAACTGATCCAGCCACTGTGTATTATTCATACAGCCCCAGGGGTTATTTGAACAGATCCTGTCCCTGGGTGTTAAACACTCAGTCCCAGGGGTAAATGAACAGATCCAACCCATGTGTGTTATGCATTCAGCCCCAGGGGCTATATGAACATATCTGGTCCCTGTGTGTTATTCAATCAGCCTCAAGGGTACCTGAACTGATCCAGCCCCTGTGTATTATTCATTCAGCCCCAGGGTTATATGAACAGATCCAGTTCCTTGGTGTTATACAATCATCCCCAGAAGTTATATGAAGATATCTAATTCCTGTGTGTTATTCAATCAGCCACAGGGTTACATGAACAGATCCAATCCCTGTGTGTTAATCAACCAGTCCCAGGGTTGCATGAACAGATCCAGCCCTGTGTGTTATTCAGTCATTCCTAGGGTTTATAAACAGGTCCAGTCCCTGGGTGTTATTCAATCAGTCCCAGGGTTACATGAACAGATCCAACCCTGTGTGTTATTCAAACATCCCAGGGTTACATGAACAGATCCAGTCCATGTGTATTATTCAGTGATTCCCAGGCAGTATATGAACAGATACAGACCCTATGTATTATTCAGTGATTTCCAGGGGGTATATGAACAGATCCAGCCACTGTGTGTTATTCAATCAATCCCAGGGGTTACATGAACAGATCTATCCCCTGTGTGTTATTCTATCAACCCCAGGTGTTGTATGAACATATTTAGTCCCTGTGTATTATTTAATCAGCCCCAGGGGTACATTAACAGATCCAACCCCTGTATGTTATTCAATCAACCCCAGGGGTTATATGAACATATTCAGTCCCTGTGTATTATTCAATCACCCCTAGGGGTTACATTAACAGATCCAACCCCTGTGTGTTACTCAATCAGTCCCAGGGGTTACCTGAACAGATCCAGCCCCTGTGTGTTAAATAATCAGCACCAGGGTTATATGAACATATTCAGTCCCGTGTGTTATTCAATCAGTCCCAGGGACTGCAGAACAGATCCAACCTGTGTACTATTCATTTCAGCCCCAGGGTTACATGAACAGATCCTGTCCCTGAGGTGTTATACAATCAGTCCCGGGTACATGAACAGATCCAACCCATGTGTGTTATGCATTTCAGCCCCAGGGTTATATTATCTAGACCCTGTGTGTTATTCAGTCAGCCTCAGGGTACATGAACGGATCCAACCCCTGTGTATTATTCCATTCAGCCCCAGGGTTATATGAACAGATCCAGTTCCTGGGTGTTATACAATCATCCCCAGAGGTTATATGAAGATATCTAGTCCCTGTGTGTTATTCAATCAGCCACAGGGTTACATGAACAGATCCAACCCCTGTGTGTTATTCAATCAGTCCCAGGGGTTGCATGAACAGATCCCGCCCCTGTTTGTTATTCAATCATCCCCAGGGTTTATATGAACAGATCCAGTCCCTGGGTGTTATTCAGTCAGTCCCAGGGGTTACATGAACAGATCCAACCCCTGTGTGTTATTCAATCATCCCTAGGGGTTACATGAACAGATCCGGCCCCTGTGTTTCATTCAGTGATTCCCTGGGGGTATATGAACAGATCCAGTCCCTGTGTGTTATTCAATCAGTCCCTGGGGTTACATGAACAGATCCATCCCTTGTGTGTTATTCAATCAACCCCAGGTGTTATATAAACATATTTAGTCCCTGTGTATTATTCAATCAGCCCCAGGGGTACATTAACAGATCCAACCCCTGTGTGTTATTCAATCAACCCCAGGGGTTATATGAACATATTTAGTCCCTGTGTATTATTCAATCAGCCCCCAGGGGTTACATTAACAGATCCAAGCCCTGTGTGTTACTCAATCAGTCCCAGGGGTTACATGAACAGATCCAGCCCCTATGTGTTATATAATCAGTCCCAGGGGTTATATGAACATATTTAGTCCCTGTGTGTTATTCAATCAGTCCCAGGGGTAGCATGAACAGATCCAGCCCTGTGTATTATTCATTCTGCCCCAGGGTTATATGAACAGATCCTCCAGTCCCTGGGTGTTACTCAGTCAGTGCCAGGGCTACATGAACAGATCCAACCCTGTGTGTTATTCAATCATCCCCAGGGGTTACATGAACAGATCCAGCTCCTGTGTATTATTCAGTGACTTCAGTGGGTACATGAACAGATCCAGCCCCTGTGTGTTATCTAATCAACCCCAGGGTTATATGAACATATTTAGTCCCTATGTATTATTCGATCAGCCCCATTGGTTACATTAACAGATCCAACCCCTGTGTGTTATTCAATCAGTCCCAGGGGTTACATGAACAGATCCAGTCCCTGTGTATTATTCAATCAGGCCCAGGGTACATGAACATATCTAGTCCCTGTGTATTATTCAGTGATTCCTGGGCTTATATGAACAGATCTAGTCCCTGTGTATTATTCAATCAGCCCCAGGGTTATATGAACATATTTAATCCCTGTGTGTTATTCAGTCAGTCACAGGGTACATGAACAGATTCAGCCCTGAGTGTTATTCAATCACCCCAGGGTTATAGGAACAGATCCTGCCACTGTGTATGATTCATTCAGCCCCAAGGGTTACATGAACAGATCCAGTCCCTGGGTGTTATTCAATCAGTCCCAGGGTTATATGAACATATCTAGTCCCTGTGTATTATTCAGTGATTCCCAGGGGTATGAACAGATCCAGCCCCTGTGTGTTTATTCATCAGCCACAGGGCTGCAATAACTGATCCAGCCACTGTGTATTATTCATACAGCCCCAGGGTTATTTGAACAGATCCTGTCCCTGGGTGTTAAACACTCAGTCCCAGGGTAAATGAACAGATCCAACCCATGTGTGTTATGCATTCAGCCCCAGGGCTATGAACATATCTGGTCCCTGTGTGTTATTCAATCAGCCTCAAGGGTACCTGAACTGATCCAGCCCCTGTGTATTATTCATTCAGCCCCAGGGGTTATATGAACAGATCCAGTTCCTTGGTGTTATACAATCATCCCCAGAAGTTATATGAAGATATCTAGTCCCTGTGTGTTATTCAATCAGCCACAGGGTTACATGAACAGATCCAATCCCTGTGTGTTAATCAACCAGTCCCAGGGGTTGCATGAACAGATCCAGCCCCTGTGTGTTATTCAGTCATTCCTAGGGTTTATATAAACAGGTCCAGTCCCTGGGTGTTATTCAATCAGTCCCAGGGGTTACATGAACAGATCCAACCCCTGTGTGTTATTCAAACATCCCCAGGGGTTACATGAACAGATCCAGTCCATGTGTATTATTCAGTGATTCCCAGGCAGTATATGAACAGATACAGACCCTATGTATTATTCAGTGATTTCCAGGGGGTATATGAACAGATCCAGCCACTGTGTGTTATTCAATCAATCCCAGGGGTTACATGAACAGATCTATCCCCTGTGTGTTATTCTATCAACCCCAGGTGTTGTATGAACATATTTAGTCCCTGTGTATTATTTAATCAGCCCCAGGGGTACATTAACAGATCCAACCCCTGTATGTTATTCAATCAACCCCAGGGGTTATATGAACATATTCAGTCCCTGTGTATTATTCAATCACCCCTAGGGGTTACATTAACAGATCCAACCCCTGTGTGTTACTCAATCAGTCCCAGGGTTACCTGAACAGATCCAGCCCTGTGTGTTAAATAATCAGCACCAGGGATTATATGAACATATTCAGTCCCTTGTGTTATTCAATCAGTCCTAGGGACTGCATGAACAGATCCAACCCTGTGTACTATCTATTCAGCCCCAGGGTTACATGAACAGATCCTGTCCCTGAGTGTTATACAATCAGTCCCGGGACATGAACAGATCCAACCCATGTGTGTTATGCATTCAGCCCCAGGGTTATATGAACATATCTAGTCCCTGTGTGTTATTCAGTCAGCCTCAGGGGTACATGAACGGATCCAACCCCTGTGTATTATTCATTCAGCCCCAGGGTTATATGAACAGATCCAGTTCCTGGGTGTTATACAATCATCCCCAGAGGTTATATGAAGATATCTAGTCCCTGTGTGTTATTCAATCAGCCACAGGGTTGCATGAACAGATCCAACCCTGTGTGTTATTCAATCAGTCCCAGGGGTTGCATGAACAGATCCCGCCCCTGTTTGTTATTCAATCATCCCCAGGGTTTATATGAACAGATCCAGTCCCTGGGTGTTATTCAGTCAGTCCCAGGGGTTACATGAACAGATCCAACCCCTGTGTGTTATTCAATCATCCCTAGGGGTTACATGAACAGATCCGGCCCCTGTGTTTCATTCAGTGATTCCCTGGGGGTATATGAACAGATCCAGTCCCTGTGTGTTATTCAATCAGTCCCTGGGGTTACATGAACAGATCCATCCCTTGTGTGTTATTCAATCAACCCCAGGTGTTATATGAACATATTTAGTCCCTGTGTATTATTCAATCAGCCCCAGGGGTACATTAACAGATCCAACCCCTGTGTGTTATTCAATCAACCCCAGGGGTTATATGAACATATTTAGTCCCTGTGTATTATTCAATCAGCCCCCAGGGGTTACATTAACAGATCCAAGCCCTGTGTGTTACTCAATCAGTCCCAGGGGTTACATGAACAGATCCAGCCCCTATGTGTTATATAATCAGTCCCAGGGGTTATATGAACATATTTAGTCCCTGTGTGTTATTCAATCAGTCCCAGGGGTAGCATGAACAGATCCAGCCCCTGTGTATTATTCATTCAGCCCCAGGGGTTATATGAACAGATCCTCCAGTCCCTGGGTGTTACTCAGTCAGTGCCAGGGCTACATGAACAGATCCAACCCTGTGTGTTATTCAATCATCCCCCAGGGGTTACATGAACAGATCCAGCTCCTGTGTATTATTCAGTGACTCCCAGTGAGTACATGAACAGATCCAGCCCCTGTGTGTTATTCAATCAACCCCAGGGGTTATATGAACATATTTAGTCCCTATGTATTATTCGATCAGCCCCATTGGTTACATTAACAGATCCAACCCCTGTGTGTTATTCAATCAGTCCCAGGGGTTACATGAACAGATCCAGTCCCTGTGTATTATTCAATCAGGCCCAGGGGTACATGAACATATCTAGTCCCTGTGTATTATTCAGTGATTCCCTGGGGCTTATATGAACAGATCTAGTCCCTGTGTATTATTCAATCAGCCCCAGGGGTTATATGAACATATTTAATCCCTGTGTGTTATTCAGTCAGTCACAGGGGTACATGAACAGATTCAGCCCCCTGGGTGTTATTCAATCACTCACAAGGGTTATAGGAACAGATCCTGCCACTGTGTATGATTCATTCAGCCCCAAGGGTTACATGAACAGATCCAGTCCCTGGGTGTTCTTCAATCAGTCCCAGGGTTATGTGAACATATCTAGTCCCTGTGTATTATTCAGTGATTCCCAGGGGTATATGAACAGATCCAGCCCCTGTGTGTTATTCAATCAGCCACAGGGGCTGCACGAATGGATCCAACCCCTGTGTATTATCCATACAGCCCCAGGGGTTATTTGAACAGATCCTGTCCCTGGGTGTTAAACACTCAGTCCCAGGGGTAAATGCACAGATCCAACCCATGTGTGTTATGCATTCAGCCCCAGGGGGCTATATGAACATATCTGGTCCCTGTGTGTTATTCAATCAGCCTCAGGGGTACCTGAACTGATCCAGCCCCTGTGTTTTATTCATTCAGCCCCAGGGGTTATATGAACAGATCCAGTTCCTTGGTGTTATACAATCATCCCCAGAAGTTATATGAAGATATCTAGTCCCTGTGTGTTATTCAATCAGCCACAGGGTTACATGAACAGATCCGATCCCTGTGTGTTAATCAACCAGTCCCAGGGGTTGCATGAACAGATCCATCCCCTATCTGTTATTCAGTCATTCCCAGGGTTTATATAAACAGGTCCAGTCCCTGGGTGTTATTCAATCAGTCCCAGGGGTTACATGAACAGATCCAACCCCTGTGTGTTATTCAAACATCCCCAGGGGTTACATGAACAGATCCAGTCCCTGTGTATTATTCAGTGATTCCCAGGTGGTATATGAACAGATACAGACCCTATGTATTATTCAGTGATTTCCAGGGGGTATATGAACAGATCCAGCCACTGTGTGTTATTCAATCAATCCCAGGGGTTACATGAACAGATCTATCCCATGTGTGTTATTCTATCAACCCCAGGTGTTGTATGAACATATTTAGTCCCTGTGTATTATTTAATCAGCCCCAGGGGTACATTAACAGATCCAACCCCTGTATGTTATTCAATCAACCCCAGGGGTTATATGAGCATATTCAGTCCCTGTGTATTATTCAATCACCCCTAGGGGTTACATTAACAGATCCAACCCCTGTGTGTTACTCAATCAGTCCCAGGGGTTACCTGAACAGATCCAGCCCCAGTGTGTTAAATAATCAGCACCAGGGGTTATATGAACATATTCAGTCCCCGTGTGTTATTCAATCAGTCCCAGGGGCTGCACGAACAGATCCAACCCCTGTGTATTATTCATTCAGCCCCAGGGGTTACATGAACAGATCCTGTCCCTGAGTGTTATACAATCAGTCCCGGGGTACATGAACAGATCCAACCCATGTGTGTTATGCATTCAGCCCCAGGGGTTATATGAACATATCTAGTCCCTGTGTGTTATTCAGTCAGCCTCAGGGGTACATGAACGGATCCAGCCCCTGTGTATTATTCATTCAGCTCCAGGGGTTATATGAACAGATCCAGTTCCTGGGTGTTATACAATCATCCCCAGAGGTTATATGAAGATATCTAGTCCCTGTGTGTTATTCAATCAGCCACAGGGTTACATAAACAGATCCAACCCCTGTGTGTTATTCAATCAGTCCCAGGGGTTGCATGAACAGATCCCGCCCCTGTTTGTTATTCAATCATCCCCAGGGTTTATATGAACAGATCCAGTCCCTGGTGTTATTCAGTCAGTCCCAGGGGTTACATGAACAGATCCAACCCCTTTGTGTTATTCAATCATCCCTAGGAGTTACATGAACAGATCCAGCCCCTGTGTTTTATTCAGTGATTCCCTGGGGGTATATGAACAGATCCAGTCCCTGTGTGTTATTCAATCAGTCCCTGGGGTTACATGAACAGATCCATCCCTTGTGTGTTATTCAATCAACCCCAGGTGTTATATGAACATATTTAGTCCCTGTGTATTATTCAATCAGCCCCAGGGGTACATTAACAGATCCAACCCCTGTGTGTTATTCAATCAACCCCAGGGGTTATATGAACATATTTAGTCCCTGTGTATTATTCAATCAGCCCCCAAGGGTTACATTAACAGATCCAAGCCCTGTGTGTTACTCAATTAGTCCCAGGGGTTACATGAACAGATCCAGCCCCTATGTGTTATATAATCAGTCCCAGGGGTTATATGAACATATTTAGTCCCTGTGTGTTATTCAATCAGTCCCAGGGGTAGCATGAACAGATCCTCCAGTCCCTGGGTGTTACTCAGTCAGTGCCAGGGGTTGCATGAACGGATCTAGCCCCTGTGTGTTATTCAATGATTCCCTGGGGTATATTAGTAGATCCTTCATTACAAGTTGTAGATCAGTGTAACATATTTTAAATCTCCTAAGGTTGTTCCTTTTTCTCTTGCTTTTCTTGCTAGATTTCAATGCTGTCATCACTGTCTAAGAGCTGGGGGTCAGAGGGACACCAGAGATTTCCACAACCTTTATCCGAAGTTGATCTCATATATCAGACCGTTATGTCGCACCATCAATTCCATAACCTGGGAGGTTTCAATTCCAGCACTAGTGCTAAGAAGAGCCGGTATTATATTTCAAACCCTTCCACTAACTACAGCACTGGGGACATTCTCAAGGTCTTTGTTGAAACGTTTAACCAGCTGGGACATAAGCAAACCTTTGGAGGAGACTTTTTTATAGCCAGGGCTTTCAACACCAATTTGGGAGCAGGTGTCAAAGGGACTGTATTGGATTTGAATAATGGGAAATATTTAGTAACTTTTCCATTGTCCTGGGAAGGGGATACACGGATTTCCATCAGGCTCTATCATTCAGTCCAAGCTGTGGCCATTATACACAAACTCCGAGACAATTATCCTCACCGAGTAGCTTACAGGGGAATTTTTGTTTCTGGAAGTCTGAGAGAAACCAGCGACTGTCACTTGGACCTCTCTCCACCTGGTCCCATCTGCGACTTTACCGATCTGAATTCTGGAGTGACATGGATCTGTGAGAAGCCACCTTCCCTGGGTTGTGAGTACTTCAAGTACATGGAAAATTACTTTAATGAGGACAATATACTAAGTAAGGAAGAAGAAAAGCTTCTTGACAGGTATGTTATTTGTGGATTTATCTGTCATTCATTGATTGAGATTAACTTAGTTTACCCAGATAACCTCATGAGCACTAATATATTATTGAACCTTAATAAAAAAAGCATTTGTCAATGCCAAATGTTGTCTTGCTGGCACTGGCATTGGTAGTGCAGGAGTTAGATGCATAATAGGAATGGCAGTGAAGTATGGAACTGACGCCAACCCCCCCCCCTCGCAGAGACTGACAGTCCTTGGGGGCATGCCTTTGGGTCATTGGCCATAATACGCATGCCATTTTACCTTACCCTACCCTGCAGACTCTGACAAGTGTCAAGGTGTGACTTGGGGTGTTTGGGCTTTACACTCTCCCCATTTGGGAGTGGAATGGCATGAGCATTACAGCCGATGATCCCAACTCACACCCCTGATGCCTCTCAGTCTCTACAAGATGGGATGCTATGGTTAGAAACCCTAATGCCCCAGGCGTTTGTTGGTATTTTCACTCCAAATTTTCAACATGGGCTTTTTGTGACCCCACCTCATGAATAGAGGCACTATCAGTTCGTTAGCTGAAAGGTGATTTTGCACAGCGACTGAGCCATTTGGCACCACAGGTGTGAAAACACATTTTGGGCAGGATATGAAAAATGACAACTGTACTGTTCATGAGAAGGTGTACAAAAATGGTAATGTTGAAAATCTGGAGCAAAAATATGAAAAATTGGTGAAGTCATGAGCGTGTGTAGAAACTGTGCAACTCCCGCCAGTAACACAATTATTGTTGGGATTTTTTTGACCACGTTTTCAAAATAGGCATTTTGGGACCTCCCCTCATGAACAATGGCGCTATGATTTTGTTAATCTGTCCTGAAAGTTGATTTCCCACAACAATCATGACTTTGCATGCCACAGGTGCAAAAACACATTTCGGGCAGGATGTGAAAAATGACAGCTGTACTGTTGATAAGGAGGTGTGAAAAAATGGCAATGTTGAAAATCTGGAGTGAAAATATTAAAAATGGTGAAGTTACGCACATGTGTGGAAACTGCGCAATGCTCACTCATAATGCAGTCATTTTTGGAATCTTTTCACCAAATTTGCAACATGGGCTTTTTGGAACCCCACATCATGAACAGTGGCACTGTTGTTTTGTTAATCAGTCCAGAAAGGTGATTCCGCACAGTGACCGTAAATCACCTTGCAGGACTAAGTAACGAAATGACAATGCATGTGTTCATGGGGGGGGGGTTGAAAATCTGGTACCAAAATTCTCAAAAAAAATAGCTGAGATATCCACCTAAGTTGAACCCCCATTGCCTGCCATTATAAAGCTTACCACATTTTGTTCAGTTCCCAGTCGGCTTTTGAAGAGTTCAGACGTGTTCCCACTCCACAGAAGATTACAGTGCTGCCCTCCAGAGGTAAGTATGGGGTGTGGGAGGTGCGAGGAGATGGGGTGCACAGAGGGTGGATGAGAATTTGGGGGAAGAGGTGTGGGGGGACGACGAGGGACCTTTTTTTTTAACAGAAAAAGGAAACCAGACTTCAGGGGATGGTTTTCTTTGTTTACAGGTAAAAAAAATGATTTGGGGCACACTGGGGTTGGCTTCCGGTGTGCCACAAGTTTTGAGGGGGGCATGATGCTGATTGGGATTGGGCACTCCCATTGGCAAAGAAAGTGTGCGTGTGTGGGGGAACATGATGCCAATGGGGATTGAGCACTCCCGTCGGCTAACAAATTGAACTGGGGGGGGGACATGCCAACATGGAGATTGAGCATCCTCAATGTTGGCTTTGTGGGGATTGTGTGGCAGGTGGCAGGAGCTGCAATATTTATTGGAATGTTTCACCAGGAAAGGCACGTAATGGAGCCTTGTCATCTGATGCTCCATTAAGGAAACTGCACCTCATTGGGAGCGGTAGATTTCTTTCAACCCCATGGCTCTGTCTGAAACTGCTGTCATTGCCAGCATTCTCACTGATTGGTGACTGAGACGATGCACCAACAAAAGCATTCCCTCCATTCGCCGCAACACTGACACACCTCCGAATGTACTACTACCGCAAGATGTTGCATGCAAGGCAACATAAAAATGTTGATCTCTCACTGGACCAGAGCCATTCACATGACATACAAGGTTTCTGGACAATTGCAAGGTACAAAACAGAGAACCAGGCAATCGTTCATCAGAACCTGGCACTAGAGTTCCCACTATTAGTGGGCATGACAGAGGCCACACTAGGTGTGGGGTCCTCTCAATAAAGTTATAAACCAGTAGTACAAAAAGGGCACTAACCCCATTTTTTTCATAGAAAATAAAGTCACTGCTCTGTGAACTAAACGTGCAAAAGGTGAAGTTTTATTCAGTGCCGACATACAAAATGCACATCCTCATGCCTGATGTGTTTCAGAAGTTAATTCCTTTTTTCAGTGGTGTGTTGCACAGTTAGGAGTATCCTTATAAAATTAAGCTTCTTCACAGACTAATATCTTACTAACAGTTACAAACCCCACAGACTTCTACAAAAACATAAACTGAACTTACAAGCTCCAATGGGCAGACTGGGTTGGCCATAGGCCCTTATCTGCCGACACTGTCTATGTATCTATGTATAGAGTCTCTTCCGGAGGCTGGAATATTTTGGAAGCTTGAGTATTTGGCAGGTTTTTGTCTTAATGTGACCAAAACAGAGATATTAGCTTTTAATTATACTCAACCCCAGACAATTAAACAATGGTTAACCCTTAGGCTGCTGGAAGATTTAGAACGCATAGGTTTTTAGGACAAGATATCTTGTCGGCGGCCACATATGGTGAAAAGGAAATGCTTTGAAATATCTCAGTGTCCTTTAAAATAAAACCTGACTAGCTGGAAATTCTTAATTATGAGCCCATGGACACCGTAGTAGCAGAGGACCTGGATCATAGGTCCTACCTTGGCCTTTCATTTTTAAAGAGGCTTGCAGCCATTCGACAAAATGTCCTGTCCCTGCATTTTATATCACCTTCAAACTCATCCACGTTTCCCAAACTGAGGTTACTTTCGGCAATGAGATAAATTCCTCTCTTGATTTTAAGGTGGAGGGACAATGACCTAGATTTCAATTTTCCCTATTGCAACTTTAAACAGTACAGGGTGGACTCAAGTTCCCTAACTTACGACTTTATGCCTTGGCCTGCCAGTTAAGGCTTATCTGCCCCAGGCTATCTCAGGGTTATAACACCCACTGAAAGATTCAAAGAACTTTAAACACCATAGTGCTAAATGTCTATGAGCACTCAACACAACACAAAGCCATAAAATGCCTTCCTTTTTTTCCATTCTGCCTAGAAAAGCAAATTTTATTTCACAGATCTCTGAGTGTTTTTTTTAACCAGATATGTGCTAAACACACTCATTTACTGACTTAGCAGGCTGTTTGTTTATGACTTATTAGTCCATATAAACTTGAACCACAGTCCAGGAAAAATAAACGAAGGGTGAACTTTTTACTTCTCACGGTGTCACTACCTTTGTAGTTCTGCCTTGTTTTCCTGGCACAATTGCCTAACTCCAATGATACATCACCGCTGCTAATCTTTAACTTTTGCCATTCAGTTTCTTTTACTGCATGCCCGGCTATTATTGTGAGGAAGATAAACATTTTCACTCTATGCAGGTCGCCATGTATGCGCACTTTTAAATGCTTCTCTTGCTGTGCTCAGGCTAACCTGGCTCCACCTCTCCAGGTGTGTGCTGCGTGCTAGATGTGCTGACGTTTCAGAGTATCAGACACTCCATCTTCAGAGCTCTGGTGTGTCATTGGATTTAGGCAACTGAGCCATTTTATGGCTTCGTGTTTTGTTGAGTGCACACAGACGTTTAGCACTATGGTGTTAAAAATTCTTTGATTTTTTCCTGCTATGTGCAGCACATCCTTACAGCTTCTTATATTGGAGTTTTGAGCAATATCAAGTGCATAGCAAGAATAACCCACTGAAAGATATCGCATTTGTTCTTAATGACATATATGTGTAGGCCCCCTCCACACCTCCAGTCTAGGGGCCTGATGTTAAAACAGGTATGGGGGGGGGTACAATCCAAGCAGGTCATTGTGACAAAGTTGGAGATGGATATACCTCATAGCAAGGGTAAAACTGCAGGCTTGTTAGCAGACACACACACACACACATCGCTGCAGGAAGGAGGACTGGAGCCTTGAACCTGGAACGTGCTGAGGGGTAAGTTATTAAGGGCAGCCAAACTCATTAAGCAGAGGCTGGACTCTCTTCAGTTAAAACAAATAAAATTCATTTCTTTTAAAACTGAAGTACCACTCCCAAGGGATGAAGGCACATAACAGGGGAAGGCAAAACAGTGGCAAACACCATGGCACATAAGAGCACAAGAAAATACCAATAGAAGGGAACCTTGTGATCCATCTAGTCTGCCCGTGAAAGCTACCCCCTCCTAGTCTCTTTACTGTCTTAGGTTTCCACAGTGCCTATCCCATGTTAGCTTGAACTCCCCCACTGTCTTCACCACCACAGCCTCTGAAGGCAGATGGTTCCAGGGCTCCACCACCCTTTCCATGAAGAAACGTCCTGCTGTTTGCTTTGAAATTACCTCCCTTCAGGTGCATGTTGTGCCACTTTGTTCATATATTCCTGTTTTCCCTGAAGAGATTCTGGTTTGTACTGAGTTGATACATTTGAGGTATTCAGATGTCTCGATCATATCTCCCCTGTCCCTTCTCCTCTCCAGTGAGTACATCCTAAGATAGTTTAATCTTGATTCATATGGTTTTTCATGTAATCAGTGTATCAGCTTCATAGCTGTCCTCTGCACAGTTTCCAGGCAATCCTTGTCCTTCTTGAGGTGCAGTCTCCAGAACTGGATGCAGTACTCCAAGTGAGACTTCACTAAGGACCTGTACAGCAGGGCTATCACTTTGCTTTTCCTACTTGTGATACTCCTTCCTATTCACCTGAGAATGCTGCTAGCTTTTTGCGGCACCTTTTCACACTGCCTGGTTGTTCTTAAATCATCAGATACGATTACCCCAGATCCCTCTCTATCTTAGTTTCAGTCAGCTGTCCCCCCACCAGCCCAAGGTTCAATCGGTGAAGCAACAAACGTCACTCCCCCATCGAGCTTAAAGCGTCTCAACATCCTGGACTTGTCAGTATTCTTTTTCGTTGCAGCCAAAGGTTCTGCTGTCTTACCCTCCGAGCTGTCTGGGATGGCGTTGCTACGTTCTGCTGGGGTTGAGTCTCACTCAGGTTTCTGGACAGTCCCCTGTCCCTATGTATCGCAGCTATCTATGTCTACCGGGGTGCTCCCAACCTGCATCCGGTGGCTGCTCTTGTCCAGCGGTATTAGTGTTTCATTTTCCAAGCACCTTCCGCCCAGTGGCCCCCCTCCCTCCTTGCCTGCGTGCTGCTGTCAGCCGCCTGGAATTGCGGTGCTGATTTTGGGGGTCTTTTTCTGACTGGGTTCCTGACGCTCCTTGTACAGCTTGGACTGCTTTCCCTACTTCTGACATCTGCTCTCTCTCCTCGATCTACCCATCCCAGCCCAGTGCTTGCATTCTCAGCTCCTTCATCGTGCCCTCCTCAGTCCTGTTGTGCTGTTGCTTGAGGATTCCCATCCCACGGCCTGTGCTTTCCACTGATCCACCACCTCCTTCCTCCATGTCCTCTGTACTACATTGGTCTTTCTGTGTTACCATATAGATTTTGGCTGCCATCCCTCCTGCAGACAATTGTGGACCTTGTAAGTAATTCATGCTCAACTGAGCCCAGCTCAATGTCTGCGCTATCTTTTCGCCTGGCAGCTGTGTCTTTCTCTTTGGCATTGATGTTTTATTTGTGCTTGTGGTTTTATTGGCGTTCTCTTGCGCCGCTGTTCTGGATTCCCATATTGGACTACTGTCAAGTACTTTATTTTATTTAACTCCTTTCCACCACCTGCCTCTATCCCTTTGTGCATATAGCTCCCAAGAACGTGCTGTTCTCAATGTTTGGTTTTCAGCTTTGGGTTTTTGTTTTGTGGCAGATTTTATGCTGACGTTTTGTGGTGTTAGAACATCAGTAGTATTTTTCCTGTGTTTTTTGAACCTGGCTCTTGCTATTTCTTGCACAGACCATCCCTGTTTAATTTGCCATTTACCTAGTTTTCAGCATGGGAAGTGAAATTTCTGACATTAGTTTTAACTTGTCGTCCGGGTCCCCAGTGGAAGTGGTTCTGTTTTATGTCCAAGGGTGTCTCTACACCCTCTCTATTGCATGTGTGCCTCTAGAGCCCACCTTACTGCATCGGGGGAGGACAGGAATACTAAAAAAAAAAAAAATTAAAAATAAAGGACACACACTCTTTTCTAGTCTCTGCATTGGCGACTTGTGTCTGGGCTCCTGATTCATTTTGTGCAGTTCAGATACTGGATCACTTCCCAGCTACTTTTGCTTACAAATGTTTTCTTCCTCCTTCCCTTTTTTGACAGGACGCAGCTCCCTTTGGTGGCCAGATCACATTTTGAGCGGAGCTGTTCCTAGTCTCCCTGTCTCTTATTTGCACCTGTTCTTTGCTGGGGTTTCTTCGTATGGGGTCTTATGCAGGGGCGTCATTTCAGCAAAATCATAGGGGTAGCTAGGTGGGGTGGGCATGATGTGGGTGGGGCCAAGGTGTGGGTGGGGCCAAGGTGTGGGTGGGGCCATGGTGTGGGCGGAGCCAGAGAGGGTGGCATTTGTCAATGTGACATAGAGCTAGTTACCAAGTAATTTAAAATAAAAATGGGTATGAACTGGATAGTAAAGTCTGAGTATAAATCTGAAATGGGCCATTACAGATGTTGATTCAACTTAAATAGCTAGTTTTCATCAAATTATGGAATCATCAGTATGGTGAAAGTCCCATTCCTCAACTGTACAAATATTAAACAATATTAATGCATGGCTAGCCCTTATTACCCATTGAAATCAAACAGATTACAACCTTGTAATCCCACTGTTGTGATGTCAGAACCTTATAAACCTATCTCTCTATGTCATAGCAGTGGGTTTACAAAATGGAATGCCAGTGTTATTCAGTATTCTACATACCTAGAATGTGATTGTTAGTCTCAGTACAATATTCAGATAACATTTCAATTGTCACAGTTTACTGTTACCGAGTCTAGCAATCACTATGTCTGATAGAGATTTTAACTCTAGTGCTATTTTGGCCCACTGTCATTCAGTCCGTGTATCCTAATAAATTGTTTTCCTAAACAATCATGTGGGTGTAGTGCAGATCCATTAATAAGGTAATGCTAAATTACTTATGTTGGGGGGGGGACTTCTCATGTCGAGTCCCATACACTATAAAAGACAATGCATGATGTACAGGTGATAACCAGGGTGTAATCCTCTCTCGTGGTTGCTAGGGCAATTGTAAACCTCTCAAGCTGTGCATTCTAGGTTTACAGAGCCGCCTCTAAACCAATACCTTACAGTACATAAAAAACACACATCAAAACCTGAGAGAAATAATACTGTTATGAAAGCATACTCTGAACCTTGAACCATGGAGAGAACTTTACTTCTTCTCTGTTGAAACAAGAGCTTAGTAAATGAAATGACACAATGAAACTTGTAAAAGAAGTAATAAAAGGAAAATGAACTGATGAAAAAAAAAAATAAATCACACCAAAAACCTGTAAAGAAAAAAATAAAAGGAAAAAACAATTAAACTCACCGACCAAAAACCTGTAAAGAAAAAAGAAAGAAAGAAAAGATCCTAGTAAAATTGTACACCAAAAAACCTGTAAAGAAAACTGTAATAAAAGGAAAAAGAACTGAGTCCCAGGGTTACACAAAGAAAGTCTTCCAGACTTCCACCACTGCAGCAAAGCAAATGAAAGTACTTAACTCTCCACACCAAGGCTACTACCCCTTACAATAATTTAAAAGAGCATAAACTCCTCCCAAACACCCATGAATGTGGTAAAGCAAAGGACATTGGAGGTATTACCTGCCTGAGGCTGGAGACACTGCTGGCACACTGGAGATTGGGATGGTAGGTGACTGGAAGTGCTGGAAGCTGACTGGTGACTGCTGGCACACTAGACTGCTGACTAGTCGGGACACTGCTGGCAAACTGGACTGGTAGCTGACTGGAGACAAAACTGGCAAACTGTCTCTGGACTGGTAGCTAAGCTGACTGGAGACACTGGCTGCTGGCACACTGGACTGCTGGCTGACTGGTGACACTGCTGGCACACTGATATCTGACTGCAGACTCTGCTAGCACAATGAATTGCTGGCTGACTGGACTGGTATCTGAGTTGAGACTGCTGGCACACTGCTGGCTGACTGGAGACACTGCTAGCACACTGGACTGGTATCTGGAGAAAATGCTGGCTGACTGGAGGCACAAGTTGCAAACGGGACTCATTGCTGAGCTGACTGGGACAGAACTGGCACACTGACTGCTGGCTGACTGGAGACACTACTGGCAGATGGGACTGCTGGTTGGCTGACTGGTGGTAACACTGCTGACATACTGGACTGGTTGCTGACTGGAGGCACAAGTTGCAAATGGGACTCATTGCTGAGCTGACTGGGACAGAACTGGCACACTGACTGCTGGCTGACTGGAGACACTACTGGCAGATGGGACTGCTGGTTGGCTGACTGGTGGTAACACTGCTGGCATACTGGACTGGTTGCTGACTGGAGGCACAAGTTGCAAACGGGACTCGTTGCTGAGTTGACTGGGACAGAACTGGCACACTGACTGCTGGCTGACTGGAGACACTACTGGCAGATGGGACTGCTGGTTGGCTGACTGATGGTAACACTGCTGGCATACTGGACTGGTTGCTGACTGGAGGCACAAGTTGCAAACTGGACTTGTTGCTGAACTGACTGAGACAGAACTGGAACACAGGACTGGTGGCTGACTGGAGACACTACTGGCAGATGGGACTGCTGGTTGACTGACTGGTGGTAACACTGTTGGCATACTGGACTGGTTGCTGACTGGAGGCACAAGTTGCAAACGGGACTCGTTGCTGAGCTGACTAGGACAGAACTGGAACACAGGACTGGTGGCTGACTGGAGACACTGGTAGCACACATGACTGATGGCTGACTGTAGATAGTAATGTTACTTCAGTAATGGGTATCTTCTTGAATGCATCTGAGCAAATCTGTCTATTGCTACTGACAGGTCTAGCTGCTTCACCTCCAGTGGCTCACATGCCATCATCATTAAGTCACTGAGTCGTCTGTCACCACAACTGTTTCTTAAGTAAGTTTTCACTCTTTTCATGCATGAGAAGAAACGTTCATTTGAAGCTGTGGTCACAGGGAGTGCCAGCACCAGGTTCAAAATCTCCAGTACTTCTGAAAATGCATTACAAAGGCATTGCAACTGTTGTCTGACACAATGAATACTTTGCATATTTTTGTTCTGTAGGTATGCCTTTGCTGATTCCAGCTGTGACTCTAACACAATTATGTCTATATTTGCTCCTGGGTAAGATTCTGCTAGGACCTTTAAAACAGAGTAATTCAGAAAACTGTCATCCTTTGGGTTGAGAGCAGCAACAGCTTTTAAGAGGTCCAGATTACTTGTGAAGCGTGAATCAAGTTCAGTAACAAACCTGTCAATGCAGGCCAGGTATATTTCCTGTTTAAGCCTATCACTGTTAGATCTTGCAGAAATGTCCTGAATTTCTATATTTGCAGTCCGTTTCCCCAAAGTGGATGAAACAAAAAATTCTGTCAGCTTTCGGCTCAACTGATGTTTGCGCAGTGGCCTTCCTGTGTGCTGAGTGGTTCTACATCATAATCAATGCCACAGTGATCAGCGGCTTGTTGTGCCTCCTTGTAAATCTTCTGCCACTGTGAATCATTACGTAGAGACAAGAGCTCACTTTTGAAGACTGGACAAGATTACAAGCACTTGGCAAATCCAGATCTTTTCTCTGAAGTTCCTCAGACACCGATTGTATCTTCCTTAAAATTGTTTCTAGGCTGTACAGTGTTACTACAAAGGTGAAGTTCTGAATTTTAAACAGATGACCTTTACTTCACTACTTGTCTCTTTGTCAGTGTTTGTGACTGAATAGCATGAAGTGTTATAATAATGGACTCTAGACGTAACTGAAATTTCTTGACACAGTTGTACCAGTAAAACCACCGTGTACCACACAGTCATTCCAGTTCCAGAACTTGTAGACCTTCTTCTTCTGAGCTTTAACAAACAACTCATGTCTTGGTGAACTTTGAAATAAATACATATACAGCCCGTAAGATGCTGAAAAATTCTTTTCACTTTGATATATTATTAATTGTTTGCACCAAGACAAGATTCAGTCTGTGTGCATGACAATGAATATCAACAGCTTGAGGAGCAATCTCTCTTATTCTTGCTTGTACGCCACTGAAGCACCCACTCATCACAGATGCTCCATCATAGCACTGTGCTACACAATACTTCCACTGCAGTCCAGCCTGACATACTGCCTGATTGATTGCACCAGCCAAACTACCAGCATCCAGTTTATCCATGTGGTAGCAGCCAAGTGGTTTTTCACAGATATTACCATCTCCGTCAACAAAACGGATTACAAAGCTGAGCTCCTCTTTGCATGATACATCCTTAGTTTCATCGACTAAAACAGAGAAATATTTTGTAACTTTACTTACAATTTTCTCTCGTATTAATGTTGCAACTATGTTAATCAAATCATTTTGATACTCTGGAGAGGTATATGACCGTATCTCCTAGACATTTTTTTTTTAAATTTTGAGTCATGTGCAGATAATGTTTCCAGAAACTCAATAAAATTGCCTTTGTTATCGGAATTTGTCGACTCATCACTACCTCTGAAGGCAAGACCTTGCCGTCCTAGGTAACACACTGCATGTAGTAGTAATTCAACATGACGTCTGTTTTCTACAATTTCAATGTCCCTATTTTTTCAAGCCATCTCAAGAACTGACTGATGTCCTGATGAAGACTGTATACGGTTAAATTCACACCATGCTACAACAGATGCTTTGTGTTTCTCAGACTCAAAGCTTTCTGAAGCACGGCCAATTTTTCCCATTTGCAGAAACTGATATCGATAAAAGGAACGTTTCCACGCTCACAACCTCCACTCTAGGTGCAGTAACGAAGCTAGTAAAATGCCTGCATGCAAAACAGTATACAGCATCTCTCTGTACTGAATATTCTACCCACTTATGAGTTTTGTAATCACCATTAAATTTACGTGATTTTGTCACAGGGAAAACACACTTCAGCTGAACTGGAGCTTGGTAAGGACTAGCAGATATGTCACTTGGCACAGTATCGTGATCAACACACTCACCCATTGAAAATGAGTGGCCTTCACTAGATGGCAATGACGTGCTTTCACATGCATCGGAGGGTGAGGGCTAAGCAACAAGTAATGGGCCTGTAGCAGCAGAACTCGGCTCTGAAACTATACTACTACTATCAGATTCATGCATACCAGCTGACAGAACACTATCTTCAGGTCTTGATTTCTTCACTGTATGTTCAGCATGTGCAGTATCTGCTGTAATTCTTTTCTTAGCAAATAACTGAAGCACCGATGGTTGCTTTGGATCACTGGATGCCTTCTTCTTAGACAGAGACATTTCAGTAATGCTTATTTAGCAGCCAATTTCAAAGAAATTTCAATCAGTGAAGGCCACTAAAGAAGAAATTTAGCAATGTACAGCCTGCCAGCAGCTATGCCCAGTAATTAGCAAATCAGATATCAGTTTTGAAACCCCTGAAAAACAGCTATGAATTCAAATGTGCACACAGTCTAAAGAAATCACCAGTGTGTGTGATGAAATCTGCAAACAGTGATGACATCAGGGAATTAAAAACTAACATATGCGTTTAAATTTTACATTTAACTGTACCTATGAACCTAAAAAAAAGGTCTAGTATAATTCTGAATTTTAAAAATAATCTTATGAATGCAAGGACGCAAAAACATTTCTGTAATGAAACAAAAGTGGGATGCATACAAGTGCTGTAAATCTGTCAAAAAAATGTTACTTTTGAATCACCAGTTATGTTATGATTTGAAGCACTATTCTTTGGCGTGTGGAGTATGTACAAATATTGGGTGAGTACTGGTACGCATTAAAAAAATTTCTGAAGCGTATTTCCTCAAATGAGGACAGGTGAGTAAAATAGGCTGGTACAGACCTTATCTGGAGCCCTGACCATGTCTTTAAGCTGCTTTAAGTCTCTTAAAAACCTTAATGTTTCCAATTGCCCTTGGCAGATTAATTGTGGCCAGTTTGGAAGTACTTATTGTAACCAGTGGAGAAGGGGTTATGTTTAAAGATGTTGATGTAAGATGGTATCGGACCGGTCTGTGTGGTTTGTTTTTGACTTTCGAGTCCTTGTCAACTGTACAATACCTTCAACCTCAGATGTTTTTAAATAAAATATCTATTTATATTTATACAATAGGGATGAGTGGTCAAACCATTGGATAAATGCATATATTCTCACCACTGTGTAATAGATCTGCAGAGCCATTGAATAAATACATTTATCTATAGTCATGATGTCACAGATGGCATTTACCCACACAGTCGTGACCACGGCTCCATATAAGGTGTGTGCCAGTCTTCTACACTCACCTCATTTTAGGAACTACTCTTCAGAAATTTTTTTAAATGAGTACCTGTACTCACCCAACATTTGTAAATACTCCTCCACACGCCAAAGAATAGTGCTTCATAACATAACATAACATAACATAACATAACATAACATAACATAACATAACATAACACATAACATAACTGGTGATTCAAAAGTAACAGTTTTTTGCCAGATTTACACTTGTATGCATCCCACTTTTGTTTTACTCACTATGTTTTAAAACTGGTGAGTAAATTGACAGCAGTATTTGGAGTATTGTTGTCACCTGAAATTCTTATCTAGAAAAAAAACTGCATTTTTTAAATAAATTTAGTCCTCAGTCCACTCTACCAAAACATTTCTACACATCAGTGTCTTATTAATAAATGGTCAGCACAGAGTGGTTACAAACTACCAGCATCCAATTTGTTTGAACGCACTCAAAACTGTAGTTTGTTTGGACCCACTGGGTTTTAAATAGTGCCTTTCATGTTATAATGTTGCTGCCACTTTTGCTACAGGGAGATTGAGAGAGCACAAGAAAAAACAGCGAGAGACCACTAAGCAGAGGGAAGTTAACTTACTCGCCAGGGTCACACAGCAAGTGTCAGTTCCAGGATTCAAACCAGGTCTCAGGATCACATTTCTGTGCTCTAACCACTGGGCCACTGACTGTCTTCCAGTAAGTCATAACGTGCATCAGTTTCTCAACCTCTTCACCAGTGAGATTTTTCTTCTTTTAGTGGGTATTTTTTTTGGGGGGGAGGGCACCAATGCTGCCTGCCTGCCTACAGCATCACTCTGAAGAAATGTCATTTTCAGAATATAGTTCAGGTTATGTGATAAGTGTACATGAAGCACCATTAAGCTAATTCCTCAGTTTTATTAAATAAAATTATAACAATGGTCTGAGAAATGAAGCTTTCTGATTGGCTGTAAACATTCTAACGGCCTTATATTAATCTTTTATTATACAATAGGCACAAAAAAATTCACACAGTCCTGCATTTTGATTGGCTGGCTGGCACCTTTCAGCATTGTAAATCCTCCAGTGTACCCACTGGAAAGGTGCCAGCCTCCAGTCAGCTAGCAGGAACCCTATCAAATAAATCACTCCGACTGCGGAATCCAAACAAGACGCAAAAAAAACAACAAATCAAACTGCAAATCTTAATGCTCACAGCCTCACAGTGAAAAAAAAAAAAAGAAACACAAAACCCCCACACACACACAATTCAGTGCAGAGCTCACAAACGAGATAAAAGAAAAACTAAGGGGGGGGGCATCACCACTAATTTAACTCTGCCTAGCAACAAGGAACTATTTCGCTTTGGTGGAGCAATAAAATAACAAAAATGATGGTTAAAAAGAGAAACAAAAAGTATTTCTATATTTTTAGTCACCCAAAAAATGTAAGTCATTGCATAATAGCAATATACCCCTCCAGGGAGTGGGTATACCAGTGGATTTACTTCTTCTGGTGTGGTTAAGTTACTCGGCTGCGCCTCGTGACCAAACCACACCAGCTGTGGTAAATCAATCCACCAGTATACCCACACCCTGGAGGGTATATCGTTTAATATACGATGTGGTAAATCGAATGAGCCAAATCTTGCAACCTGATTGGTTGGCTGGTACCTTTCCCAGTGTGGTAAATCCTCCAGTGTACCCACTGGAAAAGTACCAGCCAATCTTATATCATGCCAATCCAGTCGCTTTCATTTTGATAGAAACTGCAGCCATTTGTCCTGTCGCTAAGCTAAAACACGCGGTAAATATTACAAAATTACATCTTCCTTCCAACATTACAGACTTCAGTTACTTACAACATATCTAAAAAATTAAATAAAACTACATTTGCCATTGATAATATAAATTTATCCCTCCAGGGTGTGGGTATACTGGAGGACTCTAACATGACTGGTGTGGTTCAGTCACGAGGTGCACCAGTTGTGGTAAATCCTCCAGTATGCCCACACACTGGAGGGATAAATTGCTTAATTAACATACTTATACAACTTACCCATATATTTAACAAGGTTTAACACTGTTTAAAAAAAACATTTTTATTATAACAGCAATAAGACACTCCCTTGGGTTATCGCTCTCTAGGGACATGTGGCACTTGGCAATGCCTTGTGCCACATTATGCGCCTAGAGGGTGATTAACAGACCAATAACATAACCCCTGGTCATTCCTTATTGGTTAAGTGTTGAACGTGGCTGTGATCAGTACAACAAATGGCTTCTCTCACTTGTCCAAACACAGCTGCTAACATCTGAAAGCATCATGGGACTTTTTTGTAGAAGCAGTGTACAGTTACAAATAAAAAGGGTAATTGTGTCTGCATTCCTTTTCACAGTGACAATTACATTGAGTAAGCTGTTGCACTGCTGCTGCCAAATGTTCAGAGCCCAGCCCAGCTCAGCAGACATAAATCAAGGGTGACTGTAATCAACTGTAAGCATTTAACACTGTCTGAACCACTAACAAAACTGAAATGTCCTGCAGCCTTGTGCCTCTTCATAGGAAGAGTTTTTTTTTTTAACCCCCCCAAACACACTGACACACACACACACACACACACACACCCCTAAAGCTTAGTTGTCCTGCTTGCTCATTTCTTATCATTTAGGCAGATTTAGCTGAAGCAGGAAAACTGACTGTTGTCCCCGTGGTTAGAGAAGAGCACAAAAAAACTTCAGGTTCAAATCCCACTACAACTCAACACATCTAGCTTGGAGTGAACCCTTGAGCAGGTCAATTGGCCTCCTTATGCTTTAAATCTCTCCCAGATGTAAAACTGGGCAGAAAGGAGTGGGGGACGCAAATGTTAAGATGTTTCATTCTGGACTACTATCCTGGCCGTGGGTGTAGGCAGGCATACTCCATGTACACCATGGTGTACACTTGTATTGAAGGGGGGCAGCATATAGGCCCTGAACAGCTTCCCTAGTCCATGGACACAACACAGAACCAGCAGAACCTTTCTGTATGTTTATATGTCTCAGCACCAGAAGGATTGGCCACTGCTACTGTCTTTGCAGCCCTGGGACTATACAGCTTTACAGGGTCTGGGTTGGTATATTGGTTTCCCAAGGAACAATGCATGACATCTGCATATACCCATGCATGGGGGGGGGGCAGCAACCAGTAACAGGGAGTACAAATGTCGTATTGATTGTGCGTTGTGCCATACAGGGACACACACACATTCTTGGTGTACATTTGTATATAGTGTATGGTGGAACGTCGTTCTCCACCGAAATCCATCGTTGTTGAAACCTTGTAGTCACACACTAGTGAGGTTCACATTGCAGCAGAACGATTTTTTCTACTGCACTGCGAATGTCACACAGTGTCCTTGAGCAATATTTGACAGTTAGGGCTAAGGGCTCACTCCATAGACAGGAGACATAGCGAAAGCAGTAATGTCGGCGGCAGTACTAATGTTTAGTGATAAAACGTTCAAAATGTAAAGTTCTTTTTTCCTTTTAGTAACACAGTAAAACTGTTTTGAAGCAGAAACATGCTGTAGTGATTTTTTTTCCCAAAAAATGACATTCCACCATACACTAGAAACGAAGGTGCATGGGGAACAGTTGACAACAGGGCATCTTTCACCTCGTTGGCACTCTCAAGGTAATCCGTCGTCATAGTGCCAACTCGGTAAAGAATAGCCCTGTTGTCAACTGTTCCCCATGCACTATCCTACATATTGTCTGGCTACACCTACACCCTGCCTGGAGCAATATACTGTACCACAAAGAACTAAGAAGGTTCAGGTTGCGTGCAGCATCAGTTGCTTGGGCCCCCACATCATTCCACAACTCAGTCCAAACAAACACAAGTGAGAAAAAAAATGTCCTAGCCTGCTACTTACCTTACCACCTTTGCTGGGCGATGCTGACTGGCTGTGTTGATGGATGCTCTCCAACTTCTCTGCTACTGCAGCTTCTCTCCCCTCGCTCGCTCGCTCGCTCCTCCGTGGCTCCACTCCAGCTCCAACAGAAGAAACCACTGGCTTCTGCTCCTCTGCTGTCTCACCTCACCTGCCAGATGCCCAAATCCTTAGCACCCTCCCCAGCTGTGTGCAAGTGTGGCAATCAGGTCAGGGGACAAGGGCAAAGGATGGGGACTTCAGGACCGTCAGGCCTCAACAGTAAAAGAGGACAACAGCACAGGACTTATGAGCAAGGCACCTCTTTTTTAAAGTACCTTACCCTTCATCCAGTCTGACCACCTCCTGCAGAGTGCTCCAATCGTCGCCTGCCTGGCACGTGACCCCACTCACCCTATTTTCTCTCTCCCTAGACCCCAGAGTCACCCCTGCAGCTGCAGCACTGGCGTGCCTGGTGGTCACTGGTCTCCCTCCCGACTAGCTGACTCTGACTCCAGTCCTACTCCCAACCCAGTCCTGACCTCACCTGTCCTGGACAAATGAAGGCTTTCTCGCCAGTCTCCCCAGTAGACACACTGCCGCCGACTTTGCCAACAAGTAGTCTGGGTGAGTGTGTCCCAGCCCTGACTTGCACTGCAGTTGTTGTCTTTCTTCTCTCTGCCAGGCCGCGCCCGGCCGACAGTACTCCGTGCCTGCCCCGGCTGCCCGCACTCTGCCAAATGGATTCGGTGCGGTCAGATAATCAGATCGCCCCGCGGCCGCCTGGATCAGCTGCTCCAGCTCTCGCTGACGCTTATGCGCTTATCCTCCCTTCTCTTGAGTCTTCACAGTACCCGCATACACTTGCTGCTGCCTGCCTAGGCCTAGCCCAACTGACTCACAAATCTGTCCGTCCGACTGCCTGCACTGCACGAGACCCGGTCAAAATCCCGACGATCATTCCTCACGCATGCGAGTAATACGTATTGCGCCTAAGCCAATCCCATTCCTCTCCAGTCCTCTCCCAGCCAATCGCAGCAGCGCCAGCTCCAGCACCAAGTAAGTGGCACCTTTTGGGGGGGGCAAACTAAGCTGCAGACAGTTGGCACCATCCGTCCCTCCCTCCCTGATTACAAGTCTGTGCTGAGCTAATGCTATTTTTATCATTTAGCAGCACAGCAGCAGACTGTCAGGCTCCCGACCCTGTCTGAAACCTCCGGTCCTCCTGGACCTCACACAACAGCACACACGGCCAAGAAGCGGCTCCGGCAATACGCATCCGGTCCCAAGGGAGCCAACCCGGCAGGCAGGGCAGGGGTCGCAAGCCCTGTCATGGGGTCACATAATTTTCATAGGTGTTGCGAATGCGACCCCTGGTGACCCCTAAATGACGCCTCTGGTCTTATGCTGCTTTTGGTAGACTTGTGTGCTTACACAAAAAAAAAAATACTTTTGAACCTGACTGCTAGGAGCTGCATCCTTCTATGTTCCACTCAGTGCTGGTTCCCTTTGGGGAATCTAAGTGTGCTCTGGATGTCTACCCTTGCTGGTTTCCAGTCTCTTGCCTCGTTTACTCTTCCTTCTGCTGTTTGTTCCCCTCTGAGTCTTCGATGCCCTCTACGCAGCCATTCAGCTTCGTCGTCACATGCTCCTGTAATTCACTCCTCCTTCCTCCGTTCCCCTGCTCGCATGTTTTTTGGCTCTGAGCTCTGTCTTTTCCTACCTCATACCTCGTATCTTTCTCTGCTGCACTTATGCACTCTTTAGGGTTCCATTATCCTACCATACCTCAGCTGACTCTGTCTGGCCTGCATGCCAGCCTCCCTGGCCTAAAGCTCTGGCAGACTCTGTCTGGCATCATCTGACATCCCCTATTGCAGTTCTCATTACGTGCCGGCTATGTGCTACGCTATTCATTGACCTCTCTATCGTCCTTCATCCTTTCGTGTGTTGCTTTCCCGTACCAGCCTCCTTTGCGTCACTTCATCATCGTACTTCTTCTGTTCCTATTTTTCCATCCTCGGCCTAGTGCCTAGTCTCTTCTCAGCAGTCATGGATTCTCTTCCCTCATGGTTTCATTCCTCATCATACATCGATTTTGCTCCACTCCGGTGCCATGCCTTCCTGTTCGTCGCCCTTTGCTACAGGCTGGCTGGAGGTTCTCCACCATCATTCAAATTTCTTTCCCATTCCTGTCCGAATATACCTAATTTCAAGGATCCTGCTTCATCACACTGCACTCTTCATTTCTGGATCTACCTCCTCTTGAGGAGTCGAACTGGTCTCACTATTCTATCATGCATACTGCCCCTCTAGTTCACATACCCTCCGGTCCCAGACATGCCTTCTTGGCCTTGGAGTACTTCTCCTTTCAGAGAACCTTGTTACTTGCATCACGCTATTGAATCCTATGATCTCTCATCCCCAAATATCCAATCCACTCATTCCCATCGCATGTTCATGTCTAAAGGCCTCAGTATCTACTCCCTCACCATGCTCAACCAGGAGTACCTCTCCTTTGATCTTCTGCTCCTTGATTCAGGTTTCATGCCGCCTCCACTGGCAGCGGCTGTTGTCCTGGCTCCTCTGGCAACTGCATGGCTCTGCAGCCCCCCAGCACGTCAACACGCCTACTACTGGACTAACCAGTTCCATATCCTTGGTCTTCCACCTTGGCCGCCTCTCTAGTCCTTCTGACCATGCAGCTTGCCAGCTTTTAGATGCTGACCCTCTTTCCTTAGCCTTTGGCTACCTTATAATTCTGCATCGCTAGAACTTGAATGCTCTAGCTGCATCCTTCTGTGTTGTCTTCGGTACTAGTCTCCCTTGGGTATCTAATTCTGTTCTGCTTGCCTACCCCTTCCTAGTTTTTCAGTTTCTCACCTAGTATACTGCTCCATGTGCCAGTTGTTGCATTCAGCGTATCTTCGTACTTTCTGATGTTTTATTTTCTCTCCCTCTCCCCCGCTCTGAGGCTCTGCCATGTGGCTCTGCTTGCATTCACCAGCTTTGATGGGTACGTATGCTTCACCATGTCTATTCCTCATAGTTTTCGGACCTTTTTGTTCGTATTTCTCCTCACCCTTCTCTTTACTCAGTTTCCTACTTTGTATATATCCAGTATTTTGTATGGCTCTTGTTCCCTACACAGCCATTCGGATTGTTCATCTAGTGCTCACATACTTCCATTGCCTCTGTGCTTTGTTCTTTCCTACCTCCTTTTCCCCATTGACCACTCCTGCTTCGGCGAGCCCTTGTTCTGCTCCCTCTCCTCGGCTTTCTAGACAACCTCAGCCATCCAGGATTCTATCCGGTAATGGATTCTATCTCATCGTGCCACAATTTATCTCTCCATTTGCTCTGCCATTCCTGTCCTCTGGCCTGCCACAGCTGACTCCATCTGACCTTCTATCGACCCTAGCCTACGTGCCACCTCATCCAGCTCATCCTCCTGCCCTCTTGGGGAGCTTTTCTCCTTCATGGAGTCTCCTTGCTCCATGTCCAACAGCTTAATCTGGTTCAAGGTCAGTTGGCATTCATCTGTATCCCTCTCCCCCGGGTCATGCCTGAAAATAGGCAGATTTGTCTAGTGCACTTACCTGGTCAATAAAAAGCTAAATAAATGTTGTCTGTCATCAATTCCTTTATCTGAGATCCTTTGACTTCTTAGCCCCCTCTACTCTCTGATGCCTGGCCTTTACCTTTTCATCTAATCCAAATCCCTCTCTCAGTATGCCTTGGCATGGTTCGCTGCCATGTCTGTGCTATTCCCTTGCTCAGTGTGGCCATATCTATCATGGATTATACACCGCCTAATCCGACTCACCCTGTGAAGTTCTCATCCCGTGCCATCTGGGTTCTATGCTACCCTATTGACCTCCCTATTGTCCTTCGTCCTTTCCCACCTCATTTTCAGTACCTGCTTTCATGGCTTCATTCCATCATCGTTCCTCATCAGTTTCTGTTACCTTCCATAGCCTATCACTTATTCTAGTTCTGACCTTCGTAGCTTCTTGCCACTCATGGCTTCCTTCCTTCCTCATCATTCATCATCTGATTTGTCTCCCCGTGATCGCCGTCCTGTGCTTCCCTTCTGATTCACATACCCTTTGGTTCTTGTCCCGTCTTTGCCTCAGTGTCTGCCACCTTTGCGAGGTCACGGCATGGTTCGAGTCTCCATGGCGCATGATACCTTTGTTCGGGTTGTTTTTTCCGTTCCTTCCCGTCTCCTCATCTTCTGCTTCGATACCAGCTCTTCAAGGTTCATTCCCTTTGTGGCCTACTGTAGATATTTCTTTTTGGGCATACCTATCAAAACTCCTATAACGCCTATCAACCACGGCCATCCTGCCATGTATGTACAGTTCATAACTCCAGTCATATCGAGTTCATAAAGCCAGTCATCTTGGTTACTTGGTAGATGGACAAAAGAAGGCCGAAGCCCATCGAGGATGTCCTCCACACATTGTGGATCATTGATAAGTTATGTTCTTTCCAGAAGCCATTTATCAAGTTTGACTTTAAAGATATTTATATTCTGGCAATCAACAATATCCTGTGGCAAGGAATTCCAAATTCTCGGGGCTCTGACAGTAAAAAACTGCTGTCTTTTGTTTGTTCTTGATCTGTCGATTCCTATTTGTTTATTGTGTATTCTAGCTACAATTTTTCTGGATGTAAAAGGATAATCCGCATAAGCTCATTAGCGTAGCAGATTGAGAGATCTTAAATAACTGAAGGAGATCGCCCCTTAATCTTCGGGTTGCTTTTTCCGTTCCTTCCCGTCTTCTCTTCTGCTTCAAAACCGGCACTTCAAGGTTCATTCCCTTTGTGGCATACTGTAGATATTTCTTTTTGGGCTTACCTATCAAAACTCCTATAACACCTATCAACCATGGCCATCCTGCACACTGATTTTAAATTGTCTGTTGGAAGCTGAGAAACTTACTGCAAAGAACAAACTACAACTCCATTTAGGACCTGGAAAGCTGATTAAGGCATAATACTGCAGAGCACTTGGTAAAAAGGGGAGCTACGCTTTCTACAAAAAAGTTTTATTTTTATTTTTCCTTATTGGCATTAAGCAGAGAATTGCAGGATTCCATTAAAAGTGTAGTAATTTTATAAACAGAGGGAGTGAGATACAACTGAATTTGCTTGAATGCTGGGGTTGAGAGCTAGGATTTGGAAGGATATTTTTGTAACATTTTAAGTGTCCTGCTGGCTGAAGAGTGAGTTCATTTTTATCCCTGGACTCAGTAGAGTCGTTTGTGTTGGAGCCGTGGTCTAGTAAATTGTGGTGTTAGTTGTATTACTATAAAGGACAGTACTCACCAGGGTGGTGGAGCAGTTGTGTATCTGATTGTTTCCACACCAGTGGAGCAGTTGTGTATCTGATTGTTTCTAACAGTCACCAGTGGCTGTGCACTACCCACCACTTCCCCCCCACCCCCAGGCGTGGCATTTCCGCTATAGCCACAGTTCTGACATCACTTCCTCAACAGGTCTTGGGGCAGAACTGTCATATTCATAATAACCCTGCAACGTGCATAAAGAGTAGGTACACAAAACAAATAATAATACATATATATATATAAAATTACATATTGTATATAATAAGGGAGCGGGACATGTGGGGAGTGGTGCAATGCACTGGCTGTGGGGCAGCAGTTTTCTGGGAGACATCCTGGAAACTGCGCTGCTGTCATATTTGTAGGCAACTGTCAGCTCTGAGAAAGGAGGTTGCCCACCTCCAGGCTGAACTAGCAAGGACTAAGGAGGCCTCCCCCTCCCAAAGAGCACCACTGCCACAACCACTGAGTCAGAGGTTTCGGAGTATGAAGAACAGTTGGACCACAGTGGGTTCTGGGAGAGTGCGGGTGGTGGACCAGAGGCGAAGCCCCCCAGTTGTACCTCTACACAAATCATATGCCATTCTGGCAGAGCAAGGTTCCTCTATGATGGCACCCTCAGTGGAGACCCAGAAGAATGCTGAGGACATCCACAAGGGAGACCCACAAAAGGGTGGCAAGGGACACCACAGGGGAAGGAAACAGCTACTGATAGGGGACTCAATTGTTAGTGGGGTAGAACTGGGGAAGGGAGAGAAGGAAGTAAGCTGCCTGCCTGGTGCCATGGCTTGGAGGGACAAGAAGCGAATCCTCACAATTGCAGAAGCAGCATCACAGGAGAGAAAACTAGATATCACTGTCCACCTTGGGACAAATGACCTTGCTAGGCATGGGATCAGTGAGGTGCAGAATGAATTTGTGGAGTTGGGGAGGGGCCTCAGACAGGTAGCAAGCACAGTAACCTTCTCAGAGGTGCTACCAGTCCATGGCAGGAGTGAGGCTAGGGTACTGCACACCATGCAGTTTAATGAATGGTTGCAAAACTGGTGCAGAGCACAGGGCTTTGGCTTCATTGGGGACTGGGGGTCCACCTGGAGAGATAAAGGTCTATACTGGTATGACGGTCTGCATTTGTCCACAAAGGGGACCAAGCTCCTAGGTGACAGGTTTAAATGCTTCCTTGGCAAGCTTTTAAATTAGATAAGGGGGGAGGTACTGATAAAAGGCAGGAAAAGTCAAGCCTCCCCCCACAAAACATGGCAGGTAGTAGGGTAAACACTGAGGTACAGAGCTCAACACAGGGCAGGATGGGGGTAAATGGTAAAATAGATAAGAGCAATAAGAGCAGAGATGGGGGAAAAAAGGATAAAGCCAACATTAAATGGAGGGCAATGACTACCAATGCCCGTAGTCTGGGAAACAAGCTTTCTGAGCTAGTAGCTTTGATGGAAGATGAACAATTGGATATTGTGTCAGTCACAGAAACATGGTACACCGAGAACCATGACTGGGATGTCAACATACCAGGGTACACAATCTACAGAAGGGACAGGGAAGGTAAAAGAGGAGGTGGAGTAGCTCTATACATAAGGGATGGGATCAAAGCTACAGAACTAAAAAGTAAAGGGGGAGGACATGAGGCACTCTGGGTCACCTTGGAGATGGGGAATGGCATCGCAATTCGCACAGGGGTTGTATACAGACCCCCATCTCAAGGGGAGGAAATGGACAAGAAAATGATAGAGGACATTCTCAAAATGGCTGAAAAAGGAGAGATACTGTTGATGGGGACCTGAATATGCCAGATGTTAACTGGAGGACATGTACTGCAGCCACATCCAAGAGCAGGTCATTCTCAATGCCCTGCAGGGGCAGACCTTAGACAGCTAGTGCTGGAACCCACTCGGAGAGCAATACTAGACCTGGTACTCTCAAATGGAGAGAGGATCACAAATATAGAAGTCAGTAGACATCTGGGAACAAGCGACCACTGCACAGTGTGCTTCACAATGAGCACAACCATGGAGATAAGCCATACAAAAACAAGGATACTGGGCTTTAGAAGGGCTGACTTTGGCAAAATGGGTGAACACCTGAAGAATGCACTAGCAAATGGCCAAATAGGAGGGGTGGAAGAACAATGAAGAAAAATCAAAACTGTCATCATAGAGGCAACAAGTCTTTGTGTAAAACAAATAAAGAAAACAAAGCGGAGTATAAAACCACTATGGTTCTCAAAAGAGGTGGCATGGAAGGTTAAGGAGAAAAAGGCTGCATTCAAAAAGTATAAGGAATCACAGAAGGAGCATGACAGGGAACTGTATCAATTAAAGCAGAAAGAAGTAGGAAAGGCAGTCAGAACAGCAAAGGCACAAACCAAGGAAAAAATAGCCAACTCGGTTAAAAAGGGGGATAAAACCTTTTATAGGTACATTAGGGAGCATAGAAAGGTTAAGGGAGGGATAGTGAAGATTAATAAAGGAGAGGGGAGGTGGGCAGAGGGAGACAGTGAAAAGGCAGAGATACTGAATGAATACTTTTGCTCAGTATTCACAAAAGAAGACGAGGAGCGGTTACCTAAACCAGACAATAGAAGCACTCTGGGTAGGGGGGTTGACACCAGTCCATTCACAGAAGAAAGAGTCCTGAAAGAACTCCTAAAACTCAAGGTGGACAAAGCAATGGGGCCTGACGGGATTCACTCCAGAATCCTAAAAGAACTAAGGGGGGCCTAGTGACACCACTGACCACACTTTTTAACAAATCATGGCAGGATGGGGTGGTACCTGAGCACTGGAGGAGGGCAGATGTGATTCCCCTTTACAAAAGTGGGAGCAAGGCAGAAGCAGGAAACTACCGACCTGTAAGTTTGACCTCAGTGGTAGGGAAATGATGAAATCACTTCTGAAAGAAAGAATTGTTGAGTACCTAGAGGCCAGCTGGGCAGAGGACCCAAAGTAGCATGGATTTACAGCAGGAAGGTCATGTCAGACTAATCTAATTGATTTCTTTGACTGGGTGACCAAAGTAATAGACCATGGAGGGGCCGTGGATATGGCCTACCTAGACTTTAGCAAGGCATTTGACACAGTCCCACACAAAAGATTAATAATCAAGTTAGCCAGCCTGGGAGTGGGTCCCGGGGTGGTAGCCTGGGTAGCGAACTGGCTGCACAACAGGACACAGAAGGTAATAGTGAATGGAACACATTCTGAAGAAAGGGGTTACTAGTGGAGTACCTCAGGGCTCAGTACTGGGTCCAATCCTCTTTAACACCTTTATAAGTGACATTGCAGAGGGTCTGGAGGGAAAGGTATGCCTCTTTGCAGATGACACAAACATCTGTAACAGAGCTGATACACAAGAGGGGGTAGAAAAGATGAGAAGGGACTTGGCAAGGTTGGAGGAATGGTCAGACATATGGCAACTTAGATTCATACAAAGAAGTGCAGTAATGCACCTGGGAAACAAAACCCAGGAGAAGAGTACACAATAGCAGGGAGGTACTAACAACAACAAAAATGGAAAGGGACCTGGGGGTAGTCATATCAGATGACCTAAAGGTGGGTAAGCAATGTGAAAAGTCGGTAAGGAGAGCCAGGGGGATACTGGGATGCATAGGAAGGGGCATCACAAGTAGAAAAAGGGAAGTGGTTATCCCTCTATACAGACAGTTGGTGAGACCCCATCTGGAGTACTGTGTGCAGTTTTGGAGACCTCATCTACGCAAGGACATTGACAGGATGGAAGAAGTCCAGAGGAGGGCAACTAAAATGGTGCAGGATCTTCTTCAGAAACCATATGAAGAGAGACTGAGAGAGCTTAATATGTATACCCTTGATGAAAGGAGGGACAGGGGGGACATGATAGAAATGTTCAAGTACCTCAAGGGAATCAACAAAGTCCAGGAGGGTAGCAGCTTTCAGAAAAAGAGATGTATAAGAACAAGCGGGCACAGTTTAAAGATAGAGGGGGGATGATGCAGGGGTAATGTGAGGAAATTCTTTTTCACAGAGAGAGTGGTGGATACATAGAACAGCCTTCCTGAGGAGGTCGTTGGGTCTAAAACAGTGGGGGAATTCAAACATGCATGGGACAGACACAAAGCAATTATAGTGGGGGGGTTGCAGGAAGCAGGCTGTTGGTTAACTAGAATCTGCAGCTTATCCAGTAGGTAGGGAAATGGGCAGACTGGGTGGGCCAAGTGGTCCTTATCTGCCGTCAAAGTCTATGTTTCTATGTTTCTTATGTACAGTTCATTAACTCCAGTCGTATCGAGTTTATAAATTCAGTCATCATTCACTCAGAATTACCTCAAAGCTTATCTGTTTACATCGCTTACTCTAACGTTCCTATCATTCAATTCCGTACTACCTCATCGACTACAACATCAAGGTCTACTCGTTCAGGGTCTAATTGTTTTCATCGCATAATCAAGCATGCCTCTTCAACCTCAGTGTCTGTTCACTTGCATCGCTCAGTCAAGTGTACCACTTCATTAAGCCAGTCTGCAGTATTATTTGTCTCCTCATCGGCACATCTGGAATATCCTTGAGCACATCTGGATACCCTTGCTGCTGTAATTCCTACATGGATTTACTCCCTCCCATCCTTGCTCCCCATCTACCATGTCTCATCAAGTACTCGAGCGTACCCTCCTTGGGTCCAGCCAGGTTTATCTAGTTTCATAGTTCCCTCGAGTATTCCATCATTGACTCCGATGCTACTCATTGGCCTCAACATCAGGATCTAATTATTCACATCGCATAATCATGCCTTATCGACCTCAATGTCTACCTCCTCGCCTCACTCAATTGATCATACCAATTATCGGATCTTATGCTACTTCCTTGACCTGCTGACCTCCTGCGGAGATCATCACGACCAGTATTCATTGTTGTCTCATGTTCATATTCGATATGCTCGCAGCCTCATGTTCCATCTTCGATCTGTGCCTTCTTTTAGGGATCTTCATTTTCCATCATCATCCTCCCTACTCATATTCCTCTAGTTACTGAACCCTTTCTTTTAAAGGTATACATCCTCAAATCAAACATTGTCAGCCTGGAGGGAAGGCGATCTAGGCCTTGGATCCCCAGAGGTATCCTCCTCAAAGGGTGTTTTTCCTCTCCTCCGTGCCAATGGTCATAATATTAGTTAGAGTTAGTGCTACTTACTGTTAGTTAGTTAAGTTCCGCTGTTGGATGGAGGTGGATGGTGGCCCCGGTTTTCCCCTCTCTCCTCAGGAAGTTAGCCCTTCTTCTCACAGAATTCATTAATCATCCTCGCCTCTTCAAAGCTTCACATCTTTGGGTATTCTTTTTGGGCTTCTTCCTAACTTACCTTTAGCCAACTCATTAATTCCCGGCACCTGTATGGGGGAACCCTCCTCTAGGGTTCTTTGTGTCGTAACCCTACAGGGTGGTATATCCCACGGATAGAGAGGCGGAAAGCCACAAAAGCAAATCAAGTTACACAAGCATCATCTCATATTGTCTCATCCAGTTGTGTAAGCACATCGAATGGGAGGGCTTTAAGTCCACGGTTCGATGGGCGGAGTAACAAACGTCACTCCCCCACCGAGCTTAAAGTGTCTCAACATCCTGGACTTGCCAGGATTCTTTTCGTTGCCCACCATCCACCCCTCTTCCTCCAGTGGCTCGTCTCTCTTCCCCATGGGCTTCTTCCTAACCTACCTTTAGCCGACTCATTCATTCCAAGTACCTGTAGGGAAGGAACCCTCATTTAGGGTTCCTTGCATCGTAACTATACAGGGTGGTATATCCCACGGATAGAGAGGCAGAAAGCCACAAAAGCAAATCAAGTTACACAAGCATTATTTCATATTATCTCATTCAGTTGCATAAGCACCTCGAATTCCAGCTTAGGTTCTTTCTCCCCAGGTGCATACCTTTGCACTTCTTGGCACTGAATTTCAACTGCCACTGTTTTGACCATTCCTTTAGTTTTTTTTTAGATCAGAGATCAATTCTGTGTCTCTCTCTTGCATGTTCACTCTGTTGCAGAGCTTGGTATCGTCTGTGAACATGCATACCTTTCATTGCAAACCCTCTATGATGTCACTGAGGAATATGTTAAATAGAACTGGCTCCAGCACTGATCACTGGGGGACTCTGCTGGTCGCCACTACTTCCTCTGACAGAGTGCCATTTATTAATCAATCAATCAATCAAGTCTTTATTTAACCAGGCGTTCATCATTGAGCAGAAGCTCATTTGCAAGATGGACCTGGGTGGAGCATGAACAATTGTATATACAGGTCAACACAGGTATTTACAAGGCAATACAGATAATACTCTTTACAGAGAGGAAGAAAAAGAAGTTCATATGTACATAGAATTATACAGATATTGTACAGATTACATGGTATTTACATACATAGAAGTGTCTATAGGAAGATAAAGCAGGTTATCTAAGGTTGCAGGAGGTAACGTAAAGAAAAAAAATAAAAATAAAATATACACCAGGTAGAGGTGAAGGTAGGGAAGAGAGGGAGGAGTAGGGGAGAAAGGCTAGGAGGGCCGATGCACAGAAAGGAGTTGGTAAAGCTGGATGTAGAGAAGGTGGATGGAGAAAAGGAGTATGTGTGAGCCCCAGGATTGAATGCTATAAAGTACGGGGCATGGTAGGATGTCACAACCCAGGGTAGTGAGCTCCTATCCGAGGTTGGGAAAGGAAGAATAAGGGGATGGATGGGCCTAGTGTTGATAAGACAGGGGGATAAGAGAGAGAACAATTAGGCTGGTATTAACTCTCTGAGTTCTCCCTTGGAGCCGGTTTCTAATCTAGCCTGCTATTTTATGTTCCACTCCTGTGTGATCCAACTTATTTACCAGTCTCCTATGTGGAACAGAGTAGAACGCCTTACTGAAATCTAGATATACTACTGTACATCAACTGCTCCTCCTTGGTCCACCATTCTGGTCACCCAATCAATGAAATCAGTCATGTTTGTCCGACATGACCTCCCCACTGAGAAGGCATGCTGTTTTGGGTCTATTTGGCTGGTTGCTACTAGATGCTGTACAATTCTTTCTTTTAGTAATGTTTCCATGATCTTCCCCATCACTGAGGTGAAGCTAACTGGGCGATAGTTTCCAGCGTCTTCCTTGCTGCCACTTTTGTGCAGCGGTACCACTGTGACTTTTTTCCAGTTGTCCGGTACTGTGCTACTCTCCAGCGACTTGTTGAAGAGGTCTGCTAATGGGGTGACAAGTTCTTCTCTGAGTTCCTTTAGTATTCTCAGGTGCATACCATCAGGTACAATAGCTTTGTCTTTTTTTTCATATATATATATATATATATATATAAGGTATTTATGCTCCTCAGCGGGTTGAAGCTGCTTGTCAGCCAATCCTATTAGGCTCTGGGTTCATTAGGGATCTTGTGACACCATGCAGATCCCTGGAGTCAGTCCAGAGGCTTTATCCTGCTGTGGCTCCTGGCCATATTTCCTGATTTTCTCCCCATTTTTATCCCAGGGTCCCAGACAGAGAGGGGCAAGTGCGAGGAGGTGCACATGCACCTTCTTGCCCCAGTAATGGCCCCATCCTCCCACCCCATTGGCCTAGTGCCCTGGCTCCCTCAGCTTGCATTGCTCCCTGGCCTCCACTGTTAGGCAGCCAAGAGCAAAGGGAGGCTCAGATCCCTCCCCAGAGAGGAGAGCTGCCTGATGACCACTCGATCCTGCTCCGTCCCTCCGTGCCGGCCTCCGACAGCCTGTGCTCATTCCCAAATATGGGTCATCAGCATGGCGAGAGGGAAGGCAAGCAGCACCTCAACCCTCTGTGCCACCGGGCCAGCTGCTTCATCAGTTTTTAGGACTGTGAGCGGAGCCTACAGCCATTCTGCGAGAGCTCTGTTGATAAAAGGCAAGGCAAGGCAAATTTTATTTTTCTGGCACCCAATCCCAGAGGCTCTGGGCACCATACAAACAATACAAAAATTTAAAAACATCACTTAATAATATAATAAATAATTACGCAAACCATATAGGCTATAATCAGCAAATACATAATACATAATAACCCTATTTACTAAAAAGGGCTGATAATCTGAGTTCTCATCCAGTACCAGGGAATGCCTGGCTGAACAGATGGTATTTTATGTGGGATTTGAATACATCCACAGAGGGGCCACCCTTACCAATAATGGAAACGAATTCCACAGGACGGGGCCGACAACACTACAGACTCTATCGCTGGCACTTTTAAACAATCCTGGGAATCACCAGGAGCCCCCTCATGGAGGATCAAAGGGAGCGGACCAGGGCAGCTAGTGTAAGAAGATCCACCATATAGCAAAGGCCCAGTCCATGTAAGGCCTTAAAGGTGAGCAAGCCCACCTTGAAGATCACCCTCCACCAAACCGGCAGCCAGTGAGTTCACAGAGCACCGGGGTGATGTGACAGTATTTCGACTGTCCAGTCAACAGTCTAGCAGCTGCGTTCTGCACCAGCTGCAGTCAATGGAGGGTGCTTCCAGAGACCCCGAGGTTGAGCGTACTACAGTAATAAAAGCCTAGATGTTACAAAAGCATGCACCAAGGGGGGGAGCTCCAAGGGTGGAACCAGGTGTTTGATTCTGGCAAGGTTTCTTAGATGGAAAAAAACGGCTGATCATTGAACCCCTTCCATTGGACTTTTTGAAGTATCCTTCCAAAAGCCCAATGAAGCGTAAATCCCTCCACCACGATCGGCCACTATGGAATAACAGCTGCACTATTTTGGCTGTTAATTCCGCATTCTGATGCGTGAACTGTGCATGTGCACCACTTGTGCTCATGCACAGTTCTGCGAGTGCCGCCATGTTGTGAATGGCAAAATGCCATTCACTGTTTTCTGTGCCCCCCTCCCCAAGTCATGCCCAACATCTCATGTGACACACTGGGAGCCCACCCCAGTGTGCGGAATTTTTTTTCTGTAAATTAGAAAATGGTCCCTCATTGCTTTTTTCCCACCCCCGTGTCCTCCTCCCCAAGTCATGCCTGACATCAGGGTGCCCAATCCCCATGTCGGCATTCATGTGGCACACTTGGAGTCCACCCCAGTGTGATGCAATTTTTTTTTTTTGCTGTAAATTACAAAACAGTCCCTCATTGTTGTTTTTTTTTCCCTGTGAAACTGAAAACAGTCCCTTATCGTCACTGCAGTCCACCTCCTGCCTTCCCCACCCTCTCACTGAGCACCCACCTCCCCACACACCCCTTATGCCATACATACCTCCAGAGGTCAGAGCTGTCATCTTCTCTGGACTGGGACATGTCTGCACTCTTCAAAGCCTAACCACGAACTGACAAATTAAAGATAAGCATACAATACAGCCATTCATCGGGGTTTTCAACTTGTGCTGATATCTCAGCCATTTTTTGGAATTATTGCCCCAGATTTTCAACATAGGGTTCTTGGGACTCCACCTCATGCAAACTGTCACTGTCATTTTGTTACTCAGTCCTGAAAGGTGATTTCGCCAACACTGTGCAGAATCACCTTTCGGGACTGATTCATGAAATGACAGTGCCACTGTTCATGAGGTGGGGTCCCAAAAAGCCCATGTTGCAAATCCGGTGAAACAATTAAAAAAAAATTACTGCATTATGAGTGTGCACTGTGCAGTTTCTACGCACGCTCCTAACGTTTCCAATTTTTTATATTTTCACTCCAAATTTTTACATTGCCATTTTTGCACACCTCCTTCAAAACAGTACAGCGGTCATTTTCCACAACCTGTCCAAAATGTGTTTTTGCACCTGTGGCATAGAAAAGGGTGTTTGATCTGTGCAGTCACCTTTCAAGACAATTGAACAAAATGACACTGGCACTGTTGATGAGGATGTGTCCAAAAAAGGCCATGCTGAAAATCTGATGCAACACCTCCAAAAAATGAGCAAGTTACACCTGGGCATTGAATAATTTCTACACACATGTGTAACTTTCATCACTTGGAAGCTCTTCACAGCTCTATTTATTTATTTATTTATTTATTTATTTATTTATTTATTCAATCTAGGATAACAAGTACCTTTGAGTGCCAAGCAGCTCATTTACAAAGGTTCCACGTCAATAGGGGGGTACAGATCCATAATGGAAAACAGACTGGTTTCACAAACAATTAAGCAATTCATATTACAAAATACAGAATAAGAGAACAGCAAATAAATACAGATTAGTTTAGTACGTGATTCAAGGCAAGGAGTGAGAAGGGAGGAATTAGGAGGGCGCCAGAGCAAGGAAGGGAGAGCAACCAAGGCGGCATTGTCAAGTAGCAGCGAGGATAGTAAGGGACAAACAAGGAAGACAGTGGGGGAGAGGGGAGATGGGAGGGCAGTGGGGAGAGGAGAGTGAGAGGGCAAGGCAAGTAGACAGAACAGTGGAAGAACGGTGGGTGGGGGGGAGTGAGGTCCCAGGAGGAGGGACAAAGATGTTAAGTGGTGCAATCACAGGAGGTTTCAGTTAGGATGTGCTGACGAAGTTTGAGTTTGAATTCACCGAGACTAGTAAGGTTAGCCAAACCATTGTGGAGGCCATTTAACCAGTATGGCACTTTGATACAAAAGGAGCGTTGGTATTCGGCGGTCTGGCACATCGGGACTAGTAGGAGTGAGGAAGATGAGGTGCGCGTATGTTGGGTCTTGGTGGATTTGTGAAGTAAGCTTCTTAATCCCGAAGACATGAGTCCAAGGAGAATCTTTTTGGCAAGTAAGCAGATGTGGTATTTAATTCTCCCATGCAAGTTGAGCCACCCAGCCTGCATAAAGACATCGCAGGTGTGGGTGAGGCGTGGTGCACCAATTAGGAGTCTACAGGCCTTGTTTAGTGCCACAGTGTGCCTTTTGTGTGCAGTGATGGAAGCAGTTCCATAAATGACAAGGCCATAGTCGATTAAGAAGAGCACTGAGCTGTGGACAGCAAGATTTAGGGCTTCAGGTGTTAGAGACTTTCTCAGTCGATAGAGGAGCCCAATCCTGGTACTGACGGCTCTGGCAACATTTTCGATGTGCAGTGAACAGGTGAGGTGTCTATCAAGGGTAAGCCCTAGGTACTTGAAGTGCTGTATTTGTTCAAGGGAGTCACCTTGGGAATTTTGGATGGTAAGAGCATGCTCTTTATGTCGACTGCAGGCTGAGGTTTATTGGCTCTGGTTAGAGCATGTTAATTTTGCTCGTTCTCTTAGGACCCTTTCCTTTGTGAAGGGGTTTCTGCCGGCTTCAATAGTGCAGTGTTTTTCATTCTTTAGTACTGGTCCACTTCCTTGATCTTCCTTTGTGATAACTGAGCAGAAGTATTTATCTAGAAACTCTGCCTTCTGTCCACTGATTTCAACATTCTAGCCCTCTCTAGTTCTCAGCTTTACAATACCTCCCTTACTTTTTCTGATCTCCCTTATATATGTGTAGAAAGTCTTATCTCCTTTTTTAAGCCCTTTTGTCATTCTTTCTTCTGCTCAAGCTTTGGCTAACCTAATTGCCTTCCCGACTTTATTGAGTTTTGCTCTGTATTTCTCCATGTCACTTTCTTTCTTAGTTTCTTTGTAGTTCTTGAAAGCTCTTTTTTTCTCTTATACTGGAAGCTACTTCTTTAGTAAACCAAAGAGGATTTTTCCTTCTTTTTGATTTACGTATCTGTTTTGTGCATTCTGCTGTTGCCTGATTGATTGCGTTCTTTATGGCTTTCCAGGTTTCCTTCATGTCTCCCCCAGCTACAACTAATGTATGCTTTGATTTTGTTAAACTCAGCCTTCCTGAAGTCTAGGATCTTCAGTTTTGTGTGACTTGTGTCCTCGGATCTTTTGTGTGTGAGCCAGACAGACCTAGTGTTGTTTGACCCTAAATTTAATCTTCCTACCTTGACATCCGTGATCTTGGTAATGTTTGATAGTATAAGGTCCAGGAGTGTGTTTTTTTCTCTTTTTTTTTTCAATTATGTATTTATGCTCCCAGGCATGCTGGAGGCTGGAACTCCATCTTGCACCACCCATCCACCAGCCCGACCACAATGACCATCCCCAAGACCCCCCCCACAGATTACCCCCCCAGGGTAGGGCCAGGAAGGGAGCTACCTGCATCCTTGGAGCACAATCCAAACCTGGGGAGGCCACGATGGTGGACCTGTGGAATGGGGGTGGGAACTCATGGAGCCCCCAGCTACTATTTTCCACTTTTCTGTGCCCCTCCCAGCATAAGGCGTAGCGTGTATGTGAGGACACACGCACGTCATGCTCGTTGTCTACTGTTCTCCCTGCCTGCATCACTCCTAGCCCCCACTAGAGGGCAATTGATGGGCAGGACATGTATCCCTCCCTCCCTCCCTGAGAGAGGAGGAGAGCAGTCCCCCAGACACTCAATCCTCTTTTGCTCCTGCCAACCCCCCCAAGGAATGTTCCCGAACCTTGATCACTGGTGTAGTGCGAGGTAAGGCATCCAGTGGCTCAACCCTCAGTGCCACCAGGCTGGCCTCCAGGATTGCGATTTCTCTGGTGGGTAACCGCACTAGATATTTTATTTCTGCCTATTTAAGAGCCATGAGGAGTTCATTGCTCCTGTCTGATAATGCCAGGAAGGAGCAGGACCAGTCTATGTCAGGCAGATTGAAGTCTCCGATGAGCAACAAGTTACCTTTATTGGCCATTGTTAGGATGGTTTCCAGCATCTCCTTGTTTCTATCAGTCTGCTGAGATGGGTGTCTGCATATCACCTCCAGTCAGATGGGGACTTTTCCCCAGGTCCGAGGGTAACCCCATAGGGCTTTAGTCTCAGAGTGTGTCATCTGTACCTCGGTGGCCTTGATTCCTTCCTTCACATAGATGGCCACATCCCCTTCCTTCCTTCCTCCCTTTGTGTTCTCTCCTGATCAGAGTGACCCAGGGATAGCAACATCCCAGGAATGGTTCTCATTAAACCAAGTCTCTGTTACAGTGACCCAGTCCAGGTTTGCCTCTGCCATTGAGGCAGTGAGGTTTGTTATTTTATTTACCAGGCTATGGGCATTGAGACAGAGTGCCCGCCAGCTTTGTGTTTCCCTGCTCACTGTGTCCCCACTTTCATGATGCCATCTAATTTTATTGGACTGGGCTGTACCCATTTTGTCCTTACTTGTGCCTGTTGCAGTGTGATCTGTCACCGAACTAGTAGGTGATGGGGGAAGGGCAACAGCTACCTTTAGCGTTGCAGTGTGTGCTGTTGCCCTGTCTCCTTCCTCTAGTTTAAATGACTGATAAATAAGTTGAAATTCTGGCTAAGTGCATGGGTTCCTTCCTTTGTGAGGTGTAGGCCATCGAACTTGAAAAAGTCCTGTTCCCAGAAAATCCTCCAGTCACCCACAAAGTAATGACCCTTTTCCTTATACCAGTCCTATAGCAATGTGTTCAAGTCTGTGATCTCCTTTTCTCTGACTTTCTGCCTGCTACCCCCTATCCTCCAGACAGGCAAAATTTCAGAGAAGGACACAGTGGATGAAATACAAAACACTTTACTGGCAAGGTTTGTGAGCTGCATTTTGTTTCATTGACCATTTAAGCATCAAACTGATTTGTTCATATATGTATTAAGATGTGTACATCCTTAGCCATGGTGTAAACTATTTTTTTCAATGTGGCTACTGTCCCTCCAGTCTGATGTCCCAGAGGGGCATCTAACCATGACCTCAGAGTGCCCGTATTGCTGAAGTTGAGATCCTGCTCCCCTTATCATATAGTCTCCTATGATCAGCAGGGGTCTTTTGTTGGGTTTAGTTGGTGTGTCGTCCTTTGTGGTATGCTTTTTGTTTTACGTTTAGTATTAGGAGTTGAGTCATCCTGTGCTGCTGCTGAAGGCTCAGGTGACAGCGGCAAATACCTGTTAGAAGTAGGTAGTGGTGATTTCATGCACATTTGCCCATCATGGCTGCCTAACAAGGAATATGACTTATGATTGTTGACTGTCTGCCAAAGGCATGGGGCCATTATGTCGCAAGACACTATGCTGCATGCAAAAATTGCGCTGCCAGTACAGCATGATTTCTTGTATATGGTATAATTCTTTTTTTTTTGTGGGGGCTCTGCCCCCCTGCGTCACTCATTCTAGGATCTGTGCCCCCGAACCCCCCAATAAATATGGTGTGGGGGAAGGGTTTACAGTGAAATAACACTAAAGTGTGAAAAATAAAAAAATTCCCTTGTGTGTGGGACCAGGAATCAAATCCAGTCCCAAATACAGTGCTTGGGTTCCTTGCTGCCAGGGGCTTACTCCATTGAGCCACGGCAGCTGCTCGGCAGAACCCCATCCCAGCAGAGGTCTTATCCTCTGCCTGGGATGGTGCAAGGGAACAATACTGCGCACAGCAGTATTCACGGTATTACAGCACTCGCTCTCTTGTACAGAGCTATTTCAGGGTAGTGCTAATGTCGTACACTTTTCAGCGTATGACATTATGACCTGGTACATCTGCCAACCCCCTGGTTTGGTTGTTCTTTGGTGTAGAGGTGGCACTGCATGGGGTTGACATTGTGCTGCTGGTAGATTGCTGCAGTGTTCAACTGCACGGCGTTAAGCCCTGAAGTATGGTAGTTCAGCCCATGCTTTGCAGAGCTGCGGATGTAGATCTCTGAGTGCTCAGCATGTGGGACAGTGACCAATCTTATGAGCAATCACGTTGCTAAAAAGAATGTGACAGTGCCTACAGTCTACTATTTCCATGGCTGAGCTGATTACTTGCAGAATAAAAACAAAATACGGTCATGTGACCTAGAGGTGTGCATTGAAAGATAAGTAAAGGAATTGAAAGTAACGTTTTTTTCTTCTTTGGCCTTTATGTGCCTATGTGTAGGCAAGAAGTATTTTGTTATGGATGAAATATACAGGCAAGTCTTAGGTAGTGGTGATATAAAAGGAAATGTGAGGCAGAGGATGAAACAGAAATATGGGTATTGTATGTATGCTCCACCTATGTAATTAGGACCTCTCTGGTTGATTCCCCGGAATCCCCCTTTAGTGAGCAAAACAGTACCTTTTATCAATTTTCTGGAAGTCCCCTCCTGTTGGCTGTTGAAGTTGTCCCACTGAACAAATTAATATTTATTTGGTTCACTTGACGCCCCATTGGCTACTCGTTTGGGCGCCAAGAATTGTCCCTGATTTTTCTAGTCTGGGATGTACATTGGTTAACTGTACACAGGAAACTTGTAGTAAGAAATTCCCATAAGCATAAACAGATCACTGAAAGATACTGCCCAAGAACAGGAGGTGATCAACAGCTGGGAAGCCAAGAACATTTCTTCTTTAGCTGTCCCTATGCACAGCAATTTTGACAAGACATAGCACAGACCTGGAAAGAACCCTTAATGGTTGTCCTTACATATGACAAATTACTCCCGGGATTATACTCTACCTCATGGAGAAAATATGATAGCAACACATTACAATTGATAGGAGCCGTCTTTATGTATTATCTGTGGCAAGCTCAATGTTCTTGGGTGTTCCTACAAAAACAGGTCACATACATATAAACAGTGAGAAATGTGGGATGTGAACTACAAAAGACATATAAGCAAAAAGGAAAAAAAACTATACCTAGGCAGTAATTAAGAAAATTATGGAGAAAAGTTACTTTTTGTAAAATGTAAATATGACTAATAATGTAAAACTGAGTATGTAAAATAAGACAACAAAGAGCTGATCAACTTTGTTTAGATTTGTATCTTTAAGAACTATAAAACTGTATATGTAAACTGCATAACTAGCCTTAGACAGCTAGTGGTGGAACCCACTCGGGAGGGAGCAATACTAGACCTGGTACTCTCAAATGGAGAGAGGATCACAAATTTAGAAGTCAGTAGACATCTGGGAACAAGTGACCACTGCACAGTGTGCTTCACAATAAACACAACCATGGAGACAAGCCATACAAAAACAAGGATACTGGACTTTAGAAGGGATGTCTTTGGCATAATGGGTGAATACCTGAGGAATGCATTAGCAAATGGCCAGAAAGGAGGGGTGGAAGAACAATGGAGAAACATCAAAACTGCCATCATGGAGGCAACAAGCCTTTGTGTGAAACAAATAAAGAAAACAAAGTGGAATAAAAAAACACTATGGTTCTCAAAAGAGGTGTCAGGGAAGGTTAAGGAGAAAAAGGCTGCATTCAAAAAGTATAAGGAATCACAGAAGGAGCACGTCAGGGAACTGTATCAATTAAAGCAGAAAGAAGTGGGGAAGGCAGTCAGAAAAGCAAAGGCCCAAACCAAGGAAAAGATAGCCATCTCAGTTAAGAAGGGGGATAAAACATTTTATAGGTACATTAGGGAGCATAGAAAGGTTAAGGGAGGGATAGTGAAGATTAGTAAAGGAGAGGGGAGGTGGGCAGAGGGAAACAGTAAAAAGGCAGAGATACTGAATGAATACTTTTGCTCAGTATTCACAAAAGAAGAAGAGGAGGGGTTACCTAAACCAAACAATAGAAGCACTCTGGGTAGTGGGGTAGACGCCAGTCCATTTACAGAAGAAAAAGTTCTGAAAGAATACCCTGAAACTCAAGGTGGACAAAGCAATGGGGCCTGATGGGATTCACCCTAGAATCCTAAAAGAGCTAAGGGAGAATCTAGTGACACCACTAACCACACTTTTTAACAAATCATGGGAAGATGGGGTGGTACCTGAGGACTGGAGGAGGGCAGATCTGATTCACCTTCACAGAAGTGGGAGTAAGGCAGAAACAGCAAACTACATACCTGTTTGTTTGACCTCAGTGGGGGGGAGAATGATGGATCACTTCTGAAAGAAAGAATTGTTCAGTACCTAGAGGCCAGCGGGGCACAGGACCCAAAGCAGCATGGATTCACAGCAGAAAGGTCATGTCAGACGAATCTGATCGATTTCTTTGACTGGGTGACCAAAGTAATAGACCAGGGAAGGGCTGTGGATATGGCCTACCTAGACTTTAGCAAGGCATTTGACACAGTCCCACACAAAAGATCAATAATCAAGTTAGCCAGCCTGGGAGTGGATCCCAGTGTGGTAGCCTGGGTAGCAAACTGGCTGCACAACAGGACACAGAAGGTAATAGTGAATGGAACACATTCTGAAGAAAGGGGGGTTACTAGTGGAGTACCTCAGGGCTCAGTACTGGGTCCAGTCCTCTTTAACGTCTTTATATGTGACATAGTAGAGGGTCTGGGAAGGAAAGGTATGCCTCTTTGCAGATGACACAAAGATCTGTAACAGAGTTGATACACAAGGGGGGGGTAGAAAGGATGAGAAGAGACTTGGCAAGGTTGGAGGAATGGTCAGACATATGGCAACTTAGATTCAATGCAAAGAAGTGCAAAGTAATGCACCTGGGAAATAAAAATCCAGGAGAAGAGTACACAATAGCAGGGGACAACAATAATGGAAAGGGATCTGGCTGTAGTCATATCAAAGGACCTAAAGGTGGGTAAGCAATGTGAGAAGTCAATAAGGAGAGCCAGGGGGATACTGGGATGCATAGGAAGGGGCATCACAAGTAGAAAAAAAAGGAAGTGGTTATCCCTCTGTACAGACAGTTGGTGAGGCCCCATCTGGTGTACTGCATGCAGTTTTGGAGACCTCATCTACGCAAGGACATAGACAAGATGGAAGCAGTCCAGAGGAGGGCAACTAAAATGGTGCAGGGTCTACATCAGAAACCATATGAAGAGAGACTGAGAGAGGTTAATATGTATACCCTTGATGAAAGGAGGGACAGGGAGACATGATAGAAACTTTCAAGTACCTCAAGGGAATCAACAAAGTCCAGGAGGGAAGCATCTTTCAGAAAAAGAGATATGTAAAAACAAGGGGACACAATTTAAAGTTAGAGGGGGGATGGCTCAGGGGTAATGTGAGGAAATTCTTTTTCATGGAGAGAGTGGTGGACGCATGGAACCGCCTTCCTGGAGAGGTTGTGGGGTCTAAAACAGTGGAGGAATTCAAACATGCATGGGACAGACATAAGGCAATTATAGTGGGGGGGGGTTGCAAGAAGTAGGCTGTTGGTTAACTAGAATCTGCAGCTTATCCAATAGGTAAGGAAATGGGCAGACTGGGTGGGCTAAGTGGTCCTTATCTGCCATCAAAGTCTATGTTTCTATGTTTATAAAGAATCTGTAATTATATAAATGTAGTGCCCCAAAGTTTGGGGCTCAACAGAAAAAAAGGAAAAGGTGTCCCAGAAATGCCCAGGTGCCCAATAGGAACTATAAGGTGCCCTAAACTATGGAACCAAAATAATGTAAATAGACAGAAATGCCAAGTTTAGCATCTCATGCCCCACGCGTGGCATCTGTATTCACTGCACTTCAGATGGAATGTCATGCTGGGGAGCACATGCCCTGCCTTCCAGAATTAGAACACAGAGGGCAGGATATTCAGAAAGGTTGCACATGGCGCAACACAGTTGCACCATGCAACCCACTGATGTGCCCCGTGCCATATTCAAAGGATACTGAGCCTGGCACAAACCCGATGTGCCAGAGTGCATCAGTAATGTGTGGCGAGGGGAAGCTCAGACACTCCAGACATCCCCCATTCAGCCCGGGATGTTCTGAGCCCATGCATGTAACTCCTACCTGTGCTGCACACAGGTTAGCCAAAAAAAAAAAAGAAGCAACATCTGGCCACCCACAGGTGAGCTGCCATATTGCAGGGTGCAACACGGCAGCTGCCACTTGTGGGTGGCCACCCAAGCTCTGGCTGCACTTTCGTGGTGGTGCCCCCCCATGCCCAATCGCGGGCATACATAGAGAAATAATAGTCCCATATCCCTGGTGGTCCAGTGGACCGCTCGTAGCCTGATCGCGGCATGTGTGAAAGAAAAGTTCAGTATCCCTGGTGGTCCAGTGGACCGCCGCAGCCTGATCTCAGGCATCAGTAACAATAATGACACCTAATCCAACCCTGGTGGTCCAGCGGTACCCCCTCCCCACCCACCCACTGAGCCCCACTGCCCAGCCCCCCCGGTCAGCTGTGGGTGGCAGCACCCCACCCGCCTGACGCTCCGCCGCCCGCCGACTGCCACCATATGGTAGGGCTGCACGCCCATTGGCACTGGACCACCAGGGATATAGGACTATTAGTTCTTCAACATATGCCCATGATCGGGCTGCGAGCGGTCCACTGGACCACCAGGGATATAGGACTATTAATCCTTCAACATATGCCCATGATTGGGCAGTGGGGCACTTTGCTGCTTGTGCAGGGGGCGTCGGTCCCCTACGGCTGCAGCCTGACAGGGCGCCAAGTGCAAGTTGCCGGGGAACGGCGCACCTGCATGCAAATTGGACCAAAATTACATGCAAATAACCCCATTTGCACCTTGCATACATTATGGCCCCATTTGCATGTGCACTTTTGAATATCGTGGTTGCGCCTAGCGCAACAGAACTTGTGCTAGCGCATCCCCCTGCTCCACTCAGGCCACTTGCGCTGGGGTAGTGCCACTGCGCCATGTGTGCTGTGGGTGGCCAAAGTGCAATATTCAATGATGCTGTGCCATGGCGCAGCTCCATTGAATATCACCCTGTCGACGCCCATGCGCATCCCAGTTGCGCTGCACCCAGGCTTGCACCACAGCCTGGCGCAGTCTGAATATCCCACCCAGAGTGTTGCTGTTTGAAAAATAAGTTGGTTAGGGGAGAATCATGGTGACTGTGGAGGAGAGAGGATGCAGAGCGTGAAGGAACAAGAGCTAACCTGGTGGGTTGAAGCTGTCCCTCAGGGCTTCTCTGCATGCCTCTGCTGCCTCCAGTCACTGAAGACTACCTGTCTGCTGAACTGCGTGGTCCGTAGTGCTGTTGGACACATGGAGAAGAGGAGAAGTGTTCCATTTCCCCATCAAAAGGGCTAATTATTCTCAATTTAAAAGTAGTCACCGGTCCCCTGGAGGCAACGGTAGAAGTGTTGCATCATTTGCGCCACGTTCAGGAGCTTGCAAGGTCCCCGGTCACCTGTTGAGCTGTCAGAAAGTCCCTCCCACTGCCAGCAACACCTCCCACCTCCCGCCTTGCCAGTCTTCATCCCGGCCCAGGGCGTTGAGCGCCAGAAACTAATTAAACGTGTTTTTAAAAGGCACTAGCGCAAAGAAAAGAGGCCAATGTCCTTGAGCAGGAGGGGGTGAATTTAAATAAATATTTATCGGGTGTGGTGATGCCCAGGGGCGGGGCCCTGAACAGCAGACCAATAGTGAAGCTCCTGCATATTCAGTAGTAGGTGGTGCAAGGGGGGTGAGAGCTATGCCTTACTCAGGCCCAGTGATTTAAAGGGGCCCAGCCATGACAGGCCCAGTGATTTAAAGGGGACCCAGCCACAATAGGCCCGGTGATTTAAAGGGGACCCAGCCACAATAGGCCCAGTGATTTAAAGGGGACCCAGCCACAATAGGCCCGGTGATTTAAAGGGGCTCAGCCATGACAGGCCCAGTGATTTAAAGGGGCCCAGCCATGACAGGCCCAGTGATTTAAAGAGGGCCCAGCCATGACAGGCCCAGTGATTTAAAGGGGACCCAGTCACAATAGGCCCGGTGATTTAAAGGGGCTCAGCCATGACAGGCCCAGTGATTTAAAGGGGCCCAGCCATGACAGGCCCAGTGATTTAAAGGGGACTCTGCCACAATAGGCCCAGTGATTTAAAGGGGGCCCAGCCATGACAGGCCCAGTGATTTAAAGGGGGTCCAGCCACGATAGGCCCAGTGATTTAAAGGGGGCTCAGCTACAATAGGCCCAGTGATTTAAAGGGGGCTCAGCTACAATAGGCCCAGTGATTTAAAGGGGGCTCAGTCATGATAGGCCCAGTGATTTAAAGAGGACTCAGCCACAATAGGCCCAGTGATTTAAAGGGGGCCCAGCCACGATAGGCCCAGTGATTTAAAGGGGGCCCTGCCATGATAGGTCCAGTGATTTAAAAGGGGCTCAGTCATGATAGGCCCAGTGATATAAATGTGGCTCAGCCATTATAGACCCAGTGATTTAAAGGGGACCCGGCCACAGTAGGACTGTAAGTTATGGGGCATAGTCAGCTAGTAGGCCTGATAGTTTAAAAGGGCAACCAGGCCCAGTATCCTGAAGGGGCCCAGCTAGTAGGCCTGAGTGCTTAAAAGGGCAACCAGGCCCAGTATCCTGAAGGGGCCCAGCTAGTAGGCCTGAGTGCTTAAAGGGGCAACCAGGCCCAGTGAAATTAACAGCATCCAGCCGGCCAAAAGAGGCCCACAGCTTTAAGAGAATCCCATCTCACCAGTACAAGCCACAGTTAAAGGGGCCATCCAGGTTTAGCAGCTAGCATACCCATGGTTATAGGGGAGCCTGCTTCAGTTAGAGGGACTCCATTTCAGTTAAGCTCCCACCTGCAGAGATACACAGATATATGCTCAGGAACTGTGTTCTGGACAGTCTGAGACTGTGATATTGACCACTACTGTTGGAACTGTGACGTTTAGCATAACTGATTGACCTGTGACATTTAAGTTAATTGCTACAGTTTTCCTGAACTGAGTAATTGCCTTCAAACCAGTTTATTGCATGTGCCAGTATCCAGTGCTAGGGTGTTTCTGAATCAGTCTTCAGCAATTATCCAGAGGCATTCTGCCCGTGTGTTTTCTGAATCAGTCTTCAGCAATTATCCAGAGGCATTCTGCCCGTGTGTTTTCCGAATCAGTCTTCAGCAATTATCCAGAGGTATTTCACCAGTGCATCCCAGAATCAGTCTGCAGCAGTACTCCTGAAGATCCGTGCCCATGGCCGTACTCTTGCAACATGACGTTTATTGTTTTCCTCTGACAGTCCCAGTGTACAGCCTAGACCAGTGCAGATTCTGGCATCCATTTTCTTTTTTTGTCATCTTCATCGCAGTGTCGTCAAGATCTCCTGTTCCAGTTACCCAAACCAACATCCTGTTTATTGCTTTATGTCAGTCCTTGACTCATCTGGCCTTGGCGCCCAGAACTCTGTCATCCTCTCGACATCTTAAGACTTCATTATCCTGGTTCTCGAGTTCCTTGGGGTACTCTCATCATCTTCTTTATCTTCTGTACCCAGCAGTCCACCAGCGGGCTGTGGCAGGGGTTCTTCTGCATCTTCCATACCCAGCAATCCACCAATGGGCTGTGGCAGGGATTCTTCTGCATCTTCTGCACCTGACAGTCCACCAGCGGACTGTGGCAGAGATTCTTCTGCATCTTCTGCACCTGACAGTCCACCAGTGGGCTGTGGCAGGGATTCTTCTGCATCTTCTGCACCTGACAGTTCATCAGCGAACTGCGGCAGGGATTCTTCTTCATCTTCCATACCAGACAGTCCACCAGTGGGCTATGGCAGGGGTTCTTCTGCATCTTCTATACCTGGCAGTGGTATCTGTACCTGGTAGTCCACAAGCAGGCTATGGTGGGGCAGCCATTACATTTGTCATTTCATCCCAGCTGTCCATCAGTAGACTGTGGCTGGATCCTTTGTGCTTCAAGTCTGGTGGCCCTCAGTGAGTTCTTAGCCATGAGAATCTTTGTGCTTGTTCTTATTTTCGGCAACCCAGGAGAGGTGGGTGTGGCCAATGGACTCATGGTCTGTTTAGAAAGCCTCTCTGTATTCCTCTAATCCCATTGGAAGTCTTCAGAGTTACACTGGCCAGCCAGCCTGTTTGTTTCCATTAAGTCCTTTCATCTTATTCTTCTTCATGCAGCTAAACAGCCTCACGACGACAGAGAAAGTAACAACTGTGCACAAACTGCCAATAATATCAGTCATAGAGTTTTGCTATAGCATATGGTAATAGTCACAAGGTTTGGAGAACTCCAGGGTGGTAGTCACTTAGTCCGAGGTGCACCTCAGGGGTAAATTAAAGTGAGCCACATAGTGGTCCTCAGGTCTTTATCTTGTGAAATGCTGTTATAGTGTAGCTGTTACAGTCGTTCTGATCTTAGAGTTCCCGTACAAAAACGCTCTTACAGTGTAGCTGCTACAGCCGTTCTGATCTTAGAGTTCCCGTACAAAAACGCTCTTACAGTGTAGCTGTTATAGCCGTTCTGATCTTAGAGTTCCCGTACAAAAACGCTCTTACAGTGTAGCTGTTACAGCCGTTCTGAACTTAGAGTTCCCGTACAAAAACGCTCTTACAGTGTAGCTGTTACAGCCGTTCTGATCTTAGAGTTCCCGTACAAAAACGCTCTTACAGTGTAGCTGTTACAGCCATTCTGAACTTAGAGTTCCCGTACAAAAATGCTCTTACAGTGTAGCTGTTACAGTCATTCTGATCTTAGAATTCCCGTACAAAAAAACGCTCTTATAGTGTAGCTGTTACAGTCATTCTGATCTTAGAGTTCCCATACAAAAATGCTCTTATAGTGTAGCTGTTACAGTCATTCTTATCTTAGCGTTCTCCTATGAAAGCGCTCTTACAGCATAGTTGTTACAGTCATTCTTACATTAGCATTGTCATTTTATAGGAACTTTAGAGATCTCCTCATACAGGAGTTTAGGAATGTTAGTGTGCCTCTTCTTCCCTGTGACTGTATCTTCCTTTCCCTGTATAATAATAAATCCTGTATAGCATCTGAACCACATTCACGACTCCTGCCTACCTTTGTCAGGTGACAACATCCACCTCCTTGGGAACCCAAAGTGCCCCCCTGCCATTCCACCTGCAGGGAGTGGCACTGGTGTTGGTAAATTCTGAGCGATTTATTTGAGTCATCATGACACTGTTGCTCTAGCCATCCTTTTATCTTAGTGGATCTCAGCTCACACTACCCTCAGGGCAGACCACGACACAAAGAATATGTAAGTAATTATTCAATAAAAATCCCCCTACTCTTGGGTAGGGGGAGCTGCAACTCAGTTCTCCAACTGTCTACCAAGATGGCCAACGTGGAGGAGGAGGAAGAAGTGGGTGCTTCAAGTCTGTTACCTGCTAGATAATAGACAACACAGTCGCCGACATGGAAATGATGGAGATAATGAATGGAATTGAGACTCCACTGACAACTTAACAAATATCTACTGATTTTATACCAGAGAATGTTACTTTAAATTATACCAAAGTTACAACTAGTACTGATACCCCAGTACTAAATATTGAGAACGCATCACAAACTCATGGCAATGGCCGGATTGAAATGGACGATATGAGTGCAGCTGAAGTTGCTTTAAAACAAGCATTGGATGAAGAAAAGCAAAAACCTTTGAATTTGATTGCAGAGGAGGAGCAACCGCTTATGAAAGACAGAGAACAGATGAAATGCACACATACTGATTCAAGCACAGCTGATAAAAATGTTGGAAAGACATCCATGTCAAGATCAGCTGAGCTGACAGAGTTACCAAAATAACAGTCACTGAGATGCCGAAGACCTTGTGGAAATGCTTCCAGTTCAAAGGACTTGCCACAGCAAACAAGCAACACACTTCTTGGTAACAAACAGCCTGTGTCAGCCCACACTTATAGGTCAATACAGACAGCACTTCAGAAGGCAGGTTGGATTCAGACAGCGGAAGGTTCCTGGGCACCAGACACGACCAACCCAGTGGTAGTTACATACCGCAAAAGCTTGCAAACTCACGCTCCTGAGGAAACTGCTGCAGAGCCACACAACCAGACCACAGAGCACAATACTGACTTGCAACTGTGGGTGAGTCAAACAATGACATTAATTTAAAGACTACAACCAGTGAAACTGAGTAGATGGTAAACAATAACAATGCTGTGGACGGTGAGCCTTCTGAATTGCCAAACTCTCCAATGGAAGGCAGTTCCTGTTTGCACTCAAATGAACTCCAAAACATAACATGCTGAGAAAGGCTGTACTACTGCAGGATTAGACAAAATACCTTGCAAGACCCTGCTCGAAGGCCATTTATGAAACCCATGTTCAGATTGTCAGATTTGGTTCAAAATAGGGGTGAGCCAACATCCAGCAAAAATGTAATCAGGTTGTTATATAAGGGAGGTTTACAGACTCCCCCTAACTGTGAATACATTGCCAGAACCCTTTCAAAAGATTCTCTGAAATTCTATGCGCCAGAAATATTTGCTGTGCTGCATACTTCTGAGCATAAATCATGATATAAATTTCAAACAATAGAAGGTTCAGACAGGTTCTGGATAAAATATAACTCATTACAGGACATCCCACTCTGTCTGATCCCCCTTTTTGGCAATTCTCATTACCAAACCAGAAATTCACACTACTATAGTTTCTCTCAAGAATGTAGGGGTGAATGCTGCAGATATTGTCTTATGGCTGAAGAAAAGGTGTGAGTGTGATATATTGTGGGTCAGTACAGGAGAGACTCATACAAGGTATGTCAGTTCAGTGGCCATCTTTTATTCTACTCTGAGATAGTGGTCTTACATCACTGGACATACACAAAGAAAGGCTTACTGTGCATGACAGGAACTTACATATATGATGAACTACAATACCCACATGTATAAACTACAACTCTAATCAACTTCCTACCACATATACCCATGTATATACTACCATACATATCCATGCATATACTATACTCCTCCCCCTTAGACAGAGACTTGTCTAAAATACTTCAACAGTAACCTCCCTAACTTCCGGGCTGAAGTAGACTGTTCAGTACCCAGAAACATGTTCAGGGGATTATTCTGCCCTTTAGGTTGAAGCTGTCACTAACTCAGTAACAGTACAAGTAAGAGTTCAATTACACAGAGTTACAAGTTCATTGCATGACTTTACAGATCAAGTCTTTGTGGTGGTCTTCGGTGCCTCAGGGGATATCTGCGGGCTGGAATAACTTCTGGTGATGGAACAGGAGATCCATTATTATTTGTCACAAGCTCTGATGGAACTTCAGGGGTAGGAGCAAAGTTTTCTGTGTCACTGTCCTCAGATGGAGTGATGTCTTCTGCTGCATTTGTTGAAACCTTGGAATGCAGAAGGTGATCCACATGTACATGAACAGAGAGGGTGGTGGCTGGGTGGAATGCGTTACCTGCTGAAGTGGTATGCAGTAGAACAGTGGACTGCTTCAAACGAGGATGGGACAGGACAAGGGGGAGGGTTAATGAAGGGGAAGGGTGGAAGGGAGGGGCAGCTGCAGAATAAGGGGTGCTAGGAGCACATTCGAACAGACTTGATAGACCTCTAGGCCTTTATCTGCTGGCAAATTTCATATGTTTGTATGAACAAGTTGCTGTCCCATGCAAACTACATAAGTCAAAGGTCCACATGTTTCAGTCACCACCCCAAGAATCCAGGAGCCCTTGGGATGTCTACATTCTCGAACCATCACTCTCTCCCCAGGATGAAAAATCCATACTGGCTTGGCTAACTTGTCATGTCCTTTTTGCTGTTGTAGTTCATGTTTTGAGACTGTGTCAGCCAAGTCTGGCTTGAGCAATGACAAACGGGTACAAGGTTGATGTTTTAGGAACAGTTCAGCAGGTGGTCATTCTGTGACTATGTGAGTAGTGTTTCTGTAAGCAAACAGAAAATGAGCTAGGCTTTGAGCTTGTAGGTATTTGTTGTGAATCAAGTTTATTCCAAGCTTTTTTGAATGTCTGTACAGCTCTTTTGGCTGCGCCATTTGATGCTGGATGGTAAGGTGGAGTCAAAATATGTTGGATGTCGCCATTCTGCTTTACGAGCATTTTTAAGACATTAGACAAAAATTGGGGACCATTGTGCAACACTAACTCCAGTGGTAGTCCGTCAGAGGTGAAAAGTTGTCTCAAAAGATCTAAGAATGATCTTAACTCTGTCACATTTGTTGGTGCAGGTGCCTCAACAATAGCATCCACCTTGCTATCTGTTGCGCGTAGGCCTTGGGCGTTGATCCGGTGACCTAGGTACTCAACAGATTTTTGCAGAAATTGACATTTTGATAGCTTCACTCTCAGTCCATACCATTGCAGTCTGGTCAGAACTTGGTCCAGGATTGTCAGATGCTCTTCCATTGTGGGTGCAGTTACCAAGATATCATCCATAAAGCATTCTACATGGTCCAGTTCATGCAGTATCTGGTCCATTGTGTTCTAGAAGATTGCTGGTGCTGTGGAAACTCCATATGCCAAGTGATGATACCGGTAAAGTCTCTTCTGGGTGTTGATGGTTAGATACGGTTCTGACTCTGGCTCCAATTCCAATTGCTGGTATGCAAAGGATAAATCCAACTTGATAAAGAACTTGCCCCCTGAGAGTGTAGCAAACAAGTCCTCTGCACTGGGCAATGGGTATGGATCTTGCTGTATACAATGGTTCACTGTCACTCTGTAGTCACCAGACAACCTCACTGTCTTGTCTCATTTCAGTACCACAACGATAGGGGCAGCCCATTCACTACTATCTACTCATGCGATGATACCAGGGCTTTCAAGATGGCCCAGTTCCTTCTCTACTGCTTCCCTTAAAGCATATGGTACTGGTCGAGGCTTGTGGCAAATTGGAACGGCTCCTGGTTGCACTCAGATCTTTGCCTTGAAATCCCGGATTGTGCCATAACCATCCTGGAAAATAGGACCATGTTTGTCCAATATTTTCTTTACCACATCCTGCGGTGCTTTGGTCACTGTATTTAAGCTGAAGTTCAATTTGATCTGCATGAACCAGTCTCTGCCTAGTAATGCAGGTCTTTCTCCTGTTACCACCACCAGAGGCAAGGTCCACTTTCCTCCCTCGTAGGTGACTGGCACTTGGATTTCCCCTAGCATGGGGATTTGCTCTCCCATGTAAGTCAAGAGCTGAATAGATGATGGTTGTAATGGGCACTGCTGAAGTTTCTCTCTGTAGACGTTCTCTGGCACAAGAGATACTAAGGCTCTGGTGTCTAGCTGCATGCTCACCGGGTTGCCTGCTAGCTCAAGCTGGAAGTAAATTTCCTTTCTGGTTACCCATGTTGCATAAACCATGAACAGGCGCAATGCCCCATCTTCTATTTCAGTGGTTGCAGTGCCATCTGTGACATACCATGCAGTAGCAATCCATGATGTACTTTTGCACACCCTTTGTATGTTACCCACTTTTCCACAGCTGCAGAATTTCTCATGTCAAAAGCAGCATGTGCTTTGATGGTGGTTACCTCCACATCAGTAACACAGTTTTGACTTTGTGGAATTGCCCTGTGGTGCTGGCTTCCTAAGTGTTTGGGGTTGCTGACAAGCATGTGATGGATCACTGTGTGGTGTAGCAAGTCCCTATTGTTGTAGGGTATGGGTAACCTTATGAACTTCACTTCTTTGGGGTTCTGAATGTCCCACCAGTGCTTGAGAGCCTTTCTGAGCGAGCTCCATAGCGATTGCAATGTCACAAGCCGTCTTAAAGTCTAGTTTCTTTTCTTGCAAAAGCCTTTTTCTGTAAGCTTCCCCTCTCAGACCGCAGACAAAGCGATTCTGGAGGGCATCATCCAGGGACTGACCAAACTCACAAGTGCGTGCTAGATGCTTTAATGTAATGATGTAGTCAGCAATAGGTTCCACTTCTCTTTGGTTGTGCTGGTACAAGGTATACAATTCAGCAATGAAAAGGGGCTGGGGTTTGAAATGCTTTGCAAGTGCCTCAGTGACTTGTTCATACGTCAGGGTCAGGATGTCAGCTGGGGCTGTTAAATTCCGCAGAAGGACATAAATCTGTGGTTGTAAGACTACTAGGACGACATCTACTTGTTCATCTTTTGCAATTATGTTTGCCTTAAGCGAGCGTTGGAAACACTCTAGATATAATTCAAATGTTTCCTTGGATTCATGGAATGCAGGTACTTTGCCAGTTGTAGTAATGATGTCTGTAGCTACAGGTAGGTGCTCAGGAACTGCAGTGTCCACACACAAAAAAAAGTGTATTTTTCTGGCTTCTTTTTTTTTCAGTATGTGATGCATTTTGTGTGGTGTGTCTCAAGAGGATTCTGCTTTGCTACTACATAGATACATAGACAGCGTCAGCAGATAAGGGCCTATGGCCCACCCAGTCTGCCCATTTGGGCTTGTAAGTTCAGTTTATGTTTTCCTAGAAGTCTGTTGCCCCTTACCCTGACCTCCAGAATTCTTTATGTCTATCCCATGCATTCTTAAATCCTGTGATTGTTTCAGCCCCCACCACTTCCTCTGGCAGGGTGTTCCACTTGTCCACCACCTGCTCTGTGAAGAAATTCTTTCTCATGTTTCCTCTGAATCGTCCTCCCTCCAACTTCATCCCATGCCCTCTAGTCCTGGAACATCTTTTTCGCTTAAAAATAGTGTATTCCTGCACCTGTTCCTCCCTGTGAGATACTTGTATGTCTCTATCATATCCCTCCTCTCCTCCAGGAGTACATGTTCAGTTCCTTCAACCTGTCTTCATAGGACTTGTGATGCAATCCATGCACCATCTTCGTTGCCTCCTCTGAACCTTCTACCCTGTCTATGTCCCACGTAGGTATGGTCTCCAGAACTGTACACTGTACTCCAGGTGGGGCCTCACTAGTGTCTTGTATAGCGGAATTATGACCTCCTTTTCCTGCTGGTGATGCCCTGCCTATACATCCCAGCTTCCTATTTGCTTTACCTGCTGCCTTGTCACACTGTCTTCTATCTTGAGGTCATCAGAGATGATAACCCCAAGATCCCTTTCCTGCTTGGTGCATGCTATATCCTCACCCCCAACTGATATATTGTGCCAGGGTTTTGTGCCCCATATCATTATCTTGCACTTCTTTGCATTGAATTTCAACTGCCAAACCCTGACCATTCTTCAAGTTTCTGCAGGTCCCTTCTCATTCTGTCTACACCCTCTGGTGTGTCTACTCTGTTACAGAGCTTTGTGTCATCAGCGAACAGTGAAATTCTGCCTTCTAGGTCCTGTGCAATGTCACTGATGAAGATGTTGAATAGGACCGGTCCCAGCACTGATCCCTGTGGTACCCCACTGGTCACTCTTCCCTCTGTGGAGTGACAGCCATTTACCACCACCCTCTGTGTCCTGCCACCCAGCCAGTTACCTACCCACCACACTACTGTCCTGCCCACACCCATATTCCCCAGTTTGTGTAATAGTCTTCTATGTGGCACAGTGTCAAAGGCCTTGCTGAAGTCCAGATAGGCCATGTCCACTGCCCTCCCCTGATCAACCTCCCTAGTCACCCAGTCAAAAATTTCAACGAGGTTGGTCTGATATGACCTCCCCCTGGTGAAACCATGCTGCCTTGGGTCCTGTAGTCCATTGACAACCAGATGTTCCACCAATCTCTCCTTCAGTAGTGCTTCCATGATCTTCCCACTACCGAGGTGAGGCTGACTGGTCTGTAGTTCCCCTTCCTCTTTGTTCCCACTTTTGTATAAGGGGACTACATCTGCTGTCCTCCAGTCTTTGGGTACCTCCCTGTTTCTAGTGATTGGCTAAACAGGATAGCCAGAGGTTCAGCCACCACCTCTCTTAGTTCTTTAAGGACCCTGGGTGTACCCATCTAGCCCCATTGCTTTATCAACTCATTACTTCCAGTTCCTTCAGGACCCTTTCTCATGTAAATGGACTTGTGTCCATTTCTGCACCATTCTCACCCTTTGTACTTCCTTCAGACCCATTACCCTCCTCTTCCTCAGTAAAGACTGAGCAGAAATACCTGTTCAATATGTCAGCTTTACTGTTGTCATCCTCCACGCTGCCCCCATCCTCCCCTTCAGTCTCACTATCCTCCCTTGTCTTTTCTTTTTCACTTATGTACCTGTAAAGGTTTTGTCCCTCTACCCACTGATTTTGCAATGTGTTCTTCTGTCTGAGCTTTGGCTTCCTTACTGACCTCCCTGCCTCCCTTTGCTTCTCCTGGTACTTCTCCCTATCCCCTTCTGCCTGTGTCTTTTGTATTGCCTGAATGCAATCTTTTGGCTTTCACTTTCTTTGCTACCTCTTTGGAAACCATAATGGTCTCCTCTTCCTTTTCCTCTTGCTAACCTGCTTAATGCATAATTCTGTTGTTCTTGTAATCCCCATTTTAAATACTGCCCACTGTTCCTCAACCCCTGATTCCTGTTCCATTCCCTTAATGCCTCTTTCAAGTATCTCCCATTTTCCCAAAGTCTGCCCCTAAAATCCAGGATACGTGTTTTTGTGTGGTTTGGTTCTGCTTTTTCTGTGATTTCAAACCACAATGACTGGTGGTCACTGTTCCCCAGGTGCTCCCCACTGTTACCCCATCACACTGTCCCTGTTTGTGAACACAAGGTCCAGTATTGCCTTCGCCGAGTTGGTTCCATGACCAGTTGCTTGAGGAAGGCACCCTGAAGGGAGTCCAGGATAAATCTGCTCCTAGTTGATGCTGCTGCTGGGATGCTCCAGTCCACGTCTGGAATATTGAAGTCTCCAACCAGTACTACCTCACCCTTGTCTGCCATCCTTTGGATGGCTAGCAACAGCTCCCTATCTGTTTCTTCCTCCTGTGCTGATGGTCTATAGACCACACCTGTGCAGATATCGGTGTCTGAGGACATACACCAGCCAAGATGAAACAAAGGAATATTAGCTTTCAGGCTGAAGCCATAATTCATGTGCCTTGTGCAGACCTGCTATTAGCTGTGTTGTCTGTTTTTCAATACATCAAAGTAGCAAATAGCTCTTTAGGTTTCTGTTTTATCTGTCTGTAGATACATCTGTACCCAGAGCATACAAGTGAGCAATTTATGGAGTTTTCAGCAAGTAGCCAGAGAGAGAGACAGTTAAGCAGCCCAATGAACAGACTAGACACAAAGAACTGGAAAGATTTGCTATGCAATTTAAATAAAAAAAAACATGCATTCATTTACATGACCCTTCAGTTGCACTCTAGAGCTGGAGCTGGCACTATAGCCTAGAGGTTAAATGGAGCTGGCACTATAGCCTAGAGGTTAACATAAAGAGCTGTGAATGAGCTTGGTGTGACATGAACATCCAGTTCTGAGTGCTGAATCTTTTTTTTTTTAATATAAAAATATATTACTGATTGTCTCTGCTGAAAATCTGGTGCTCTTGTAGTGACCTCACTCACCCCCCAGGTTTCAGCTGAAAGATGAAAGCTATGAGAAAATGCTGAAACAGCATGTGAGATCACATACACACAGGTTTTAGATACCAGGTGTTATGTGGAAGGCCTGAAGCTAATTACAGGCTGGAAGAAGCTTGACTTGAGCATATCCACTTTATGATGTTTCAAGAGGAGGAAATCAGGTTTAGTAAACTGGTGCAAAATCATAAATGTTGATGTCTGTGTGAGAGGGGAAAATGATCAATAAATCAAAGAAATGTTATTTGAAGGACATGAGTCATGATGAGGATTGCAGAATTTAATTCTTGAAAAAGACATCCTGTTTGATATAGATTTTTTTTATATATATTCCGACAGGGAGGAGCTAGGTGACCTCATGCAAAATAGGTGGGAAAAATAGCTTTTAAACATTAATTCTGTTTTCCTTCAGGACACACTTTTATTTAGACTCTGACAAAGAAACATCTTTGAGCACTTTTAGGCAGGTATTTAAAAAGAAAGATAAATCTAAATATTGTTGTAGGAATTTGCACTGTTTAAACCTTGTTCTTTTAAAAGATTTGTATGTCTTGTGATATAATAGTTCCGTATTTTGTGTTTTACATATTTTTATCTATTTTAGCAAAATTCTTTTTAGAGCATACTTGGTCTGTCTTTGAATTTTCTTTCATTTTTAAGAAAAGTATATATGGTTATAGCAGACACTAGGCATAAACTTGAATGGTGATACCAAACTGGAAAGAGAAGCGTCTTAAATCTGAGGTCTTTATTAAAGTTTTTAAGGGTTCATTTCTGTATGCCTGGTTAAGTGCCCATAGGCAAAGATATCTGGCCCCCTGAAGACAGAAATATCTGAGCCTGTGCATTGGGTACGCTAGCAAGAGGTTCACAGTTTGAATCCCTCCATGACTGGAGACCAAAGGTTGATCCGAACTCACAAAACAGACAAGAGGGTTACCTTGTTCTGTTAAACTGTTCACAAGACTGCGTTTGGAGGTTGGCACTTTGAGAGTAGAGGGCTGACCTGCTAAGTGGGTTTGTGACAGATTGGTTGGCAGCGGTGTGGATAATTTTGGTATTACAAGCTTTTACTGTTCTGTGTCAGCTTGAGACCATAAGCTCTCTTGCAAAGAAAGAAAAAGACAGAGTTTTATTTTAAAAAGGAAACAGAACTATACCACTTGGCATACAGTTGAGTTCCTACCTGTTTTATTTTTTTTCCTAAAGTGCAAGTCAGAGTAGCAGTAGTCAGGGAAGATGATGGCTTCCAACTATAGCAGGCACATTGTAGATTACTTAAAGCAGTTGCGTGGGGACAGAGGAGTCCCGTTTGAGCTGACAGCCAAAAAGCAGAACCTCATAGATGCCCTGATGGTAGCAGATACCCAGAGCAGCAAGTCACGGACCATGACTGGAAAGGACCAAACCTCAAGTGTGGCAGGGCAAGTGGCCAGTGCAGTGTCCAGGTCCGATGAGGAGGACAACATGGCCACTGTCAGTGAAGGGCCCCAGCAGCAGGGGAAGGTCACCAGTATCCTGAATCCAGAGGTACTCGGGCTGCAAACTGAGTTGCACAGGATGGAGCTGGAGTTCCAGAGGGAGAGAGAGTGGGAATGCCAAGAGGCAGAGTGAGAGAAGTGAGCAGTGGACCGTGAGGCAGAGCGAGAACACCGTGAGGCAGAACGAGAGAAGCAAGAGGCAGAGGAGAAGAGAGAGGAGTGCCAGAGGCAACACAAAGTGGAGATGCTCCGACTGACCAGCAGCACCAGAGCAGGTAAGTGGCTTGGACTGGGTTACAAATTGAACTCCAAATTAATAGCCAAATTTAAAGAGGGGGAGGATATGGATGCCTTTTTAAATTCTTTTGAAAAAGTTTGCATTCAGGCTAAAATTCCTAGAGAGTCCTGGAGCTTCCAGCTATCCCCGCAACTTACCGGGAAAGCTCGGGATGCATTGGGTGAAATGGACAATGAGGACAGTAATAATTACAGCAAACTAAAAGCTGCACTGTTAAAAAAGTTTGAATTAACTGCAGAATCATACAGAGCTAAATTCTGTAAGCTTAGGATAAGCCCTGATATGAGCTACGAGGAGTTAGGCATGAAACAACGTCAGTTTTAAGAACGTTGGTGGAAAGGAATTCAGGCAAATTCTGTTGACAAAATTGAAAATGTGATTTTATTAGAACAGTTTTATTGAGCATGCCCAGCAGAGCTAAAAACCTGGCTAGAGGACCAACATCCCAAAAACAGTGCAAGAGGCTGCTGAACTCTCAGACTGCTGTGCCAAGAGCAGATCTGTTCTGAGAGGGAATGGGGTGGGCATGGCAGCACAGAAATGGAAAAGCGTATCTTCAGGGCAGCTAAAACCCTCACTGTCTACACTGAAACCAATTAGCCCCAGGTTTCAGAGAAAAGGTTTCTCTGAGAGAAGAAATGAATGTTGGTTGTGTAAAGAAACTGGGCATATTGCCAGACAGTGTCCCAAAAAGGTGAGCAATAATACACAACAGGGTGCTAGAAAGGAAGTAGGTTGTTTGTGTGTCCCTGGAAGAATGCCAGTGAACATAAGGAAACAAATGCACCCAGTCATGGTGAATGGTGTACAGATGCAAGGGTTAAGGGACACAGGGGCATCCTTGACCTTGGTAAAGGGGGATCTGGTAGAGTCTGGTCAGCTTATACCCAATAAATATGTCACTGCACAGGACTTCACTGGAGAGGCGAAAACATTGCCCCTCGCTAGTGTTCTCTTAGACTGGAGTGTAACAGGGGGAACTGTGCAACAGAAGAGTACTTTGGTTTCAGAGCAAGAAACAGAAGTCAAGAACTACAGATTTTTTACTAATTAATCACTTCTATCTCAGCAGGAGTAGTACCTGCTTGCATTAAGCAAACAGATACTTTATTAGAAGAAGGGGGTCTCATTTAAGTAAAAAAAAAAAGAAGAAAGTCGCTGTGTGTTTCTCTGAGGAAGGGGGCTGTATCAGCATAATTTACTGAGTCAGAGCAGAGGGTGAATCTAATTGGGGGTGTGGCTTAGCAGCTTAGGTGTACAAAAGCAGATAATTCCAATTACAGCTTCCGGCTGTTTCTGACAGAAGAGTACTTTGGTTTCAGAGCAAGAAACAGAAGTCTAGAACTATGGATTTTTTACTAATTGCCCTCCTTCCCACCCAAAGCCAGTTCTACTTTTATAGCCACTGGATTTGACTGACAACTGGAACTTGCTGATTGGCAGTAGGAAGGGAAGGATCACTGAGAGACATTAGTTTCATCAATCTTGAAGGAACTAAAAAAATAACTCTCTCCCCCCCTCCAGCTGCTGGAGGTCTGAATCCAAGCATGGAAGAAGGAGACTACTGAAGACTACAGGAAGTTCCTGTGTCAAAACAGGAAGGGTGAGAGTTGTAAGGGCACATAGGCAGTAGGAAAGTAAGTGTAAAAATACATAGAGGGAGGAGACAGTAAGCATACAAAGCAACAGGAGAGGGGACACAAAATAAGTCAAGATGGGAGTGGTGCAGTGCAATGGCTGTGGAGCAGCAGTGTTCCGGAAGACATTCTGGAGGCTGCGATGCTGCCCTGTTTGCAGGCACCTCTCTGGTCTGAGAGAGGAGGTTGCCCATCTACAGGTTGACCTGGCTAGGATTTGTGGAACCTCTTCCCCCACCCAGGGATCACCAGAGCCACCACTGTTGCTGCAGAGGTTGCCAAGAAAGAGGAGTGATTGGACCAAGGTGGGCTCAGGGAGGGAGAGGGTGGTGGAACAGAGGTGCATCCCTCCAATTGTACCTCTCCACAGTTCTTATGCTGTTCTGGCAAAGAGTGGTTCCTCTATGGAGGCACCTGCAGTGGAGACCAAGGAGGATGCTGGGAACCTCCACAAAGGAGACGCACAGGAGGGTGGCATGAGACCCCACAGGGGAAGGAAACAACTCCTGGTGTGGGACTCAATCATTAGGGGGGTAGAAGTGGGGGAGGAAGGGGATAGGGAGGTAAGGTGCCTGCCTGGTGCCACAGCTCAGAGGGACAGGATGCGAATCCTCAGGATTGTGGTAGCAGCTGCATGAGGGAGGGAGCTGGATGTCATTGTCCACCTAGGGACAAATGACCTGGCTGTGAATGGGATCAGAGCGGTGCAAGAGGAGTTTGTGGAGTTGGGGAGGGGCCTTAGACAAGTAGCATGTACGGTAACCATCTCGGAGGTGCTGCCTGTCTATGGCAAGGATGATGCTAGGGTATTCTGCACCATGGGATTCAATGAATGGTTGAAAAACCGGTGTGGAGCTCTGGTATTTGGCTTTATTGGGGACTGGGGAGCCACCTGGAGGAATGCAGGCTTATACTGACATGATGGTCTGCATCTGTCCAGGGAGGGAACCAGGATCCTAGGTGATAGGTTTAAATACTTCATTGGCAAGTATTTAAACTAGCCAAGGGGGAGGCACTGAAAAGGAACATGAAAATCCTAGTTTCACCCTATAAAACACAGTAGTTAGAGAGGTAAACACCAAGGTAGAGAAGTCAGTAGGGAGCAGGACAGGGATAAATGCAGAAAAAGGCAGTAAGGACAGGGATGGGGCTAAAAGGGGTTGAAGGCCATAAAAAATAAATGGAAGGTGATGAGTGCCAATGCCCGCAGTCTGTGCAACAAGCTACCTGAACTAGTGGCCTTGATGGAAGAGGGATGCCTGGATATTGTGGGAGTCACTGAAACATGGTACACAGAGAACCATGACTGGGATGCCAACATACCAGGATACACAGTCTACTGGAGGGACAGTATGGGTAAAAGAGGAGGAGGAGTAGCTTTCTATATAAGGGAAGGGATTAAAGCAACAGAACTAAAGAGTAAACAGGAAGTTGATGAGTCACTATGGGTCACCCTGGAGACAGGAAATGGCACCACAATCTGCATGGGGATTGTGTACAGACCCCCATCTCAGGGGGAAGAAATGGACAAGGAAATTATAGAAGGCATCCTTAAAATGGCAGAAAAAGGGGAGATATTGTTAATGGGGGACCTGAATAAGCCAGATGTTAACTAGAGTACCTTTGCTGCAGACACATCCAAGAGCAAGGTAATTCTTGATGCCCTACAAGGGGCATACTTCAGACAGCTAGTGTTGGAACCCACTTGGGAGCAGCAGTCTTAGACCTGGTACTCCCAAATGGGGAAGGAGAAAGGATCTCAGATTTAGAAGTGGGTAGCCATCTGGGAACAAGTGACCACCAAACAGCGTGGTTCACAAAAAACACAGCCATAGAGTCAAGCCATACAAAAACAAGAGTATTGGTCATTAGGAAGGCTGACTTTAGGAAAATGAGAGAGTGCCTCAGAAAAGCACTAGAAAACGGGCAAGAAGGAGAGGTGGAGGAACAATGGGGACTAATCAAAGCAGGCATCACAGAGGCAACAAGCCTTTGTGAGAAGCAAATCAACAAAACAAAATGAAGGAAAAAAACACTATGGTTCTCAAAAGAGGTGGCAGGGATGGTTAAGGAGAAAAGGATAGCATTCAGGAAATATAAGGAAACACAGAAGGAGCAGGACAGAGAAATTTATCAGTTAAAGCAGAAGGAGGCATGGAAGGCAGTCAGAATAGCAAAGGCACAAACAGGAAAAGATGGCCAACTCTGTTAAGAAGAGGGATAAAACCTTTTATAGGTGCATTATGGAGCAAAGAAAGACCAAGGGAGGGATACAGAGACTTAATAAAGGGGAGGGAATGTGGGCAGAGGGTGACAGTGAAAAAGCAGAGATACTGAACAAATTTTTCTGCTCAGTATTCACAATGGAAAAGGAGGGGGAGGTACATAACCCAAACAAGGGAGAAACTCTGAATGAGGGGAGTCAATACCAGTCCATTCACAGAAGAAAGGGTTTTGAAAGAACTCTTGAAACTGAGGGTGGATAAAGCAATGGGGCCTGATGGGATTCACCCAAGAATTCTAAAAGAACTAAGGGTAGAACACCACAGACTACTCTCTCTAACAAATCATGGGAGGATGGGGTGGTACCTGAGGACTGGAGGAGGGAAAATGTGATTCCACTTTCACAAAAGTGGGAGCAGAGCAGAGGCAGAAAACTACAGACCAGTTAGTTTGAATTCAGTTGTAGGGAAAATCATGGAATCACTTCTGAAGGAAAGAATTATTGAGTACCTAGAGGCCAGTGGGGCACAGAACCTAAGCCAGCATGGTTTCACAGCAGTAAGGTCATGTCAGATGAACTTAAGAGATTTCTTTGACTGGGTGACCAAAGGAGTAGACCAGGGAGGGGCTGTGGATATGGCCTACCTAGATTTTAGCAAGGCATTTGACACAGTCCCACAAAAAAGATTAATATGCTAGTTAGCCAGCCTTGGAGTGGGTCCCAAGGTGGAAGCCTGGATAAAAAACTGGTTGAACAACAGGATGCAAAGGGTAATAGTAAATGGAGTCCACAGTGAAGAAAGGAGGGTAATCAGCGGGTACCGCAGGTTCGGTATTGGGACCAGTCCTCTTTCATGTCTTTATAAGTGACATTGGAGAGCACCTGGAAGGAAAGGTATGTGTCTTTGCAGATGACACAAAGATCTGCAACAGGGTTGATACACAAGGTGGGGTGGAAAGAATGAAAAGGGACTTGGTAAGGTTGGAGAAATGGTCAAATATGTGGCAGCTCAGATTCAGTGCAAAGGAGTGCAAGGTAATGCATCTGGGAAACAAAAACCCAGGGGAAGTGTATACAATGGGGGTGAGTTAATAACAACAACAAAAATCGAAAAAGGCTTAGGAGTAATTATATCAGATGACCTAAAGGTGGGCCAGCAATGTGAAAAGGCAGTAAGGAGGGCTGGGGGGATACTGGGATGCATTGGGAAAGGCATCAACAGTAGAAAGCAGGAAGTTGTTATCCCTCTGTACAGATAGTTAGTGAGACCCCATCTGAAGTACTGTGTGCAATTCTGGAGACCCCATCTCTGCAAAGACATAGACAGAGTGAAGGCTGTTCAGAGAAGGTAACTCAAATGGTGCAGGGTCTGCACCAGAAGGCACACGAGGAGAAACTAAAGCAGCTTAATATGTATACCCTTGAGGAAAGGAGGGAGGGGGCCATGATAGAAACGCTCAACATCTCAAGGGAATTAACAAAGTACAAGAGGGTAGTATCTTTCAGAAGAAGAGATGTGCAAGAACAAGGAAGCACAATTTGAAGATAGAGGGGGGATGGCTCAGAGGTAATGTTAGAAAGTATTTTTTCACAGAGAGGGTTGTGAAAGCATGGAAAAGCCTTCCTGAGGAGGTTGTGGAGTCAGGAACAGTGGGAGAATTCAAGAATGCATGGGACAGGCATAAGACAATTCTAGTGGGGGGGTAGAAGGAAGTAAGCTGTTGATTAACTAGAAACTGCAGCTTATCCATCAAGTAAGGAAATGGGCAGACTAGGTGGGCCAAGCGGTCCTTATCTGCTGTCAGATTCTATGTTTCTATGTTTAGGTGGCTGTAGCCAAAACCTTAGCAGTGGATGTGATCCTGGGCAACAATCTAAAACAGGTGATGGTATGTGCAGTTACCTGTAGCCAAGCAGCAAGGGAAAATTGTAGTTCCCTGAACCCCATGGAAGCCATTGTGGAAACCACTGAGAGGCTGGTTCCCCAGCCTGTGTCTCCTGATATGGAGATTAATGAAGAGGGGCTAGAAATTTCCCCAGTAGCAAATAACCACATAGCTACAGAAGGTTACTCTGAAGAGGGAGGGGTGACCCATTGTCAGAGGGTTGGGATTGACAGTGATCCTGATGGCCCTGATGCTAGTGCTAGGGACCCTAGTTTAGCGACTGAAGGGGACCTGTCCCATGCCTAGGGAATGCATGAGGGATTTGCAGCTGCTCATAGAAGTGACCCTAGTTTCAAGAAGCTGAGGGCTTGGGCAGACACTGACGGAGCACAGGGAGGTAATGGTAGACATAAGGTTTATTGGGAAAATGGACTTATGTATACTCAGGCAGTGCAAACAGAGGGAGGGATGCTAGGCAGGCAGCCTGTCATTCCCCAGGGGTATCATGAGCAGTTACTCAAAATTGCACATGATATTCCCTTGTCTGGTCATCTGGGAATTGAGCGCACAATGCAGTGGTTAGCCCAGAATTTCTACTGGCCTAATTTCACCCAGCAGGTGAAGGAGTATTGCAGGTCTTGTCACTGGTGTCAAGAAATAGGGAAGGCGGGCAAGAAAACCCAAGCTGCCCTGATTCCACTGCCCATAGTGGAGGAGCCATTCCAGAGGGTGGGAATGGATATTGTAGGGCCTTTAAATATCCTCAGCTCCTCAAGGAAGAGATTCATCCTGACTGTGGTGGATTATGCCACCCAGTACCCAGAGGCAGTCGCCCTATCCTCACTGAGGACAGACAAAGTGGCAGATGCCTTACTTGGGATTTTTTCCTGTGTTGGGTTTCCGCAGGAGGTTATCACCAATTGAGGAGGTTCCTTCATGTCTGACCTGATGAAATGTTTATAGGAGAAGTGAGGGGTGGTGCAGAGATGCATGACACCGTATCACCCACAAGCCAATGGACTTGTGGAAAGATTCAATGGTACCCTAAAGTTAATGCTCCAGGCATTTGCTGAACAGCAATGGAGGGACTGGGAGAAATACCTTCCCCACCTGTTGTTTGCATACAGGGAGGTGCTCCAAGAGTCAACAGGATTTTCCCCTTCAAACTCTTATATGGACACCAGGTACGTGGGCCCCTAGACTTGATCCAGGAGGACTGAGAAGGCAAGCACGACACCCAGGGAACTCCCATTGTGGATTACATCCTTAGGTTTAGGGAAAGGTTGAAGGAGCTTATGGGGACAACCCAGAGCAACCTGGAAGCTGTCCAACAGAAACAGAAAAACAGAGCTCATTCATACATGGTGGGTCAGGAAGTCATGGTCCTTATTCCGGTCCGGAAAGACAAGCTGCAAGCTGAGTGGTCAGGACAGTACAAAGTGGCTAGGAAGGTAAATAACATGAACTACATTGTGGAGTTACCTGACAGAAGACAGACAGAAAGGATGTACCATGTCAACATGATGAAGTCATATGCAAATAGGGCTGACATGGTGTTTGCAGTGTGTAGTCATGGGGAGGGGACGGATGAAGGACACCTCCTTCTGGATTTGCTGGAAGAGAATAAGTGGGAGTCCTCTGTGGAGGCAGTAAAATTCCCTCCCCAGCTGGCTCTGGACCAGGTTCAGAAAGTAAGGGAGGTTTTAGCAGACTTTGCCCCGTTGTTTAACACCACGCCTGGACTAACTCCCTCAGCGATGCATGATATGGAGACAGGGACACAGACGCCCATACGGTGGACAGCATATCGGGTGTCAGAGGCTGTCCAAAAGGACATTAGGAGGGAAGTGGAGGAGTTGCTGGATTTGGGAGTAATCCAGAGATCCCACAGCCCCTGGGCCTCACCTGTATTCCTTGTGCCCAAGCCAGATGGCTCTACTCATTTCTGTGTGGACTATCATGAACTGAATGCAGTCACAAAGTCTGAGACCCACCCGATGCCCCAGATGGATGAACTCCTGGACAAGTTGAGGGGGTGACCTACCTTACGACCATTGACCTGACAAAAGGGTATTGGCAGATAGAGTTGACAGACAGAGCTAGGGAAAGGTCAGTCTTCATCACTCCGATAGGCTTATTTGAGTTTAAAGTAATGCCTTTTGGAATGAAGTATGCCCCAGCCACTTTCCAAAGGTTGGTGAACCAGGTGTTAAATGGTGCTGAGGAGTATGCCATGGTGTACCTGGATGACATTGCCATCTTTAGTACCAGCTGGGAGGAACACCTATCCCACCTTAGGGAAGTGCTGGACAGGATACAGAGGGTCAGGCTCACTGTTAAAGCTGAGAAGTGCCAGGTGGCCATGAGAGAGGTGGCATACCTCGGGCATGTGGTAGGTTGGGGATAGCTCCGTCCTAACCAAATAAAGATAGAGGTGATCCAGGCATAGCCCAGACCAGAAACCCAGAAGCAGGTCAGGAGTTTTCTTGGGACAGCAGGGTACTACAGGAAATTTGTACTCAGTTACAGTGCCCTGGCTGCTCCCCTATCTGACCTGACAAAGAAAAGGATGCCAAAGAAAAGTACCTGGAGCCCAGCCTGTGAGGAAGCCTTTACCAGATTAAAGGAGGCACTGTGCAGTGATCCTGTTTTGACAAGGTCTGACTATAGCAAAACCTTTATAGTTCAGACTGACACCTCAAACATGGATATTGGGGCAGTATTGAGTCAGACATCCAGCCAAGGGACAGATCACCCAGTAGTGTACCTGAGTAGAAAGCTACTTCCCAGGAAGCAAGCATATTCCACAGTGGAAAAGGAGTGTATTGCCATAGTGTGGGCCCTTAAGAATCTACAGCCATACTTGTATGGGCAGCATTTTCTGGTGCAGACTGACCACAACCCCCTGGTTTGGCTGATGCAGATGGGGAAAAACAATGATAGATTGCTAAAATGGAGTCTTGCTTTACAAGGGTATAATCTGAAAATCGTACACAGGGCTGGAAAACAAAATCAGAACTCAGATGGTCTGTTTAGGGTCTATGAGGAGTGAACTGATTTGGGAAGCTCATCCCATGTAGGGGATAGAACCCCCAAATTCAGTCTAGGTGGGCAGGAATTGTGACATGGATAGCTAGTTCTGAGTGCTCTATCATTTATTTTAATATAAAAATATATTACTGATTGTCTCTGCTGAAAATCTGGTGTTCTTGGAGTGACCTCGCTCACCCCCAGGTTTCAGCTGAAAGATGAAAGCCATGAGAAAATGCTGAAACAGCATGTGAGATCACATACACACAGGTTTTAGATACCAGGTGTTACGTGGAAGCCCTGAAGCTAATTACAGGCTGGAAGAAGCTTGAGTTGAGCCTATCAATTTTATGATGTTTCAAGAAGAGGAAACCAGGTTTAGTAAACTGGTGCAAAATCATAAATGCTGGCGTCTCTTTGAGAGGGGAAACTGATCAATAGATAAAAGAAATGTCATTTGAAGGACATGAATCATGCTGAGGATTGCAGAATTTAATTCTTGAAAAAGACATCCTGTTTTTATATAGATATATATTTTTTAATATATTCTGACAGGGAGGAGCTAGGTGAACTCATGCAAAATAGGTGGGGAAAACCAGCTTTTAAACATTAATTCTGTTTTTCTTCAGGACAAACTTTTGTCTAGACTCTGACAAAGAAATATCTTTGAGCATTTTTAAGCAGGTATTTAAAAAGAGAGATAAATCTAAATATTGTTGTAGGAATTTGCACTGTTTAAACCTTGTTCTTTTAAACTATGTGTATTTATTTAGGGATTCGGATCATACCTTTGAGCTCAGAGCTCTTTTGCAAAGGTTCCACGTCAAACAGTGACAATGACAGCAATAACAAACAGTTTATGTCTTGTGATATAATAGTTCTGTATTTTGTGTTTTACATATTTTTATCTATTTTTGTAAAATTTCTTTTTAGAGCACACTTGGTCTGTCTTTGAAATTTCTTTCATTTGTAAGAAAAATATACATGGTTATAGTAGACACTAGGCATAAGCTTGAATGGTGATACCAAACTGGAGAGAGAAGCACTTTAAATCTGAGGTCTTTATTAAAGTTTTTAAGGGTTCATTTCTGTACACCTGGTTAGGTGCCCATAGGCAAAGATATCTGGCCCCCGAAGACAGAAATATCTGAGCCTGTGCATTGGGTACGCTAGCAAGAGGTTCGCAGTTTGAATCCCTCCAAGACTGGAGACCAAAGGTTGATCCGAACTCACAAAACAGACAAGAGGGTTACCTTGTTCTGTCAAACTGTTCACAAGACCGTGCTCAGAGGTTGGCACTTTGGGAGTAGAGGGCTGATCGGCTGAGTATGTTTGTGACACTTGGCACATCCAGCAGATCTGAGTTTGATATCCACAACCTCCACTTGCATACTCTGAGACCCTGAGCAAGCCATTTACCTCTCCAGTGCTTCTGTGTCACCCCTGAAAATAGTCATTTGTGTCTAGCAGTCCTTACCCAGTCACCAATGAAAAAAAGTAAAAACATGCATGTAAACTGATTTATTTGGGAGTGGGTCCCAGGGTGGTAGCCTGGGTAAAACATTGGCTGGACAACAGGACACAGAAAGTAATTGTAAATGGAGTCCACTCTGAAGAAAGAGGGGTTACTAGTGGGGTACCGCAGGGTTCAGTACTGGGTCCGGTCCTTTTTAGTGTCTTTATAAGTAACATTGCAGAGGGACTGGAAGGAAAAGTATGCCTCTTTGCAGATGACACAAAGATCTGCAACAGGGTTGATACACAAGGATGCATGGAAAGGATGAGAAGGGACTTGGCAAGGTTGGAGGAATGGTCAGAAGTATGGCAGCTTGGATTCAATGCAATGAAGTGCAAAATAATGCACTTGGGAAACAAAAACCCAGGGGAAGATTATACAATGGGGAAGAGGTAGTAACAATGACAAAAATGGAAAGGGACTTGGGGTGATCATATCAGATGACCTTAAGGTTAGCAAGCAAAGTGAGAAGGCAGTAGGGAGGGCTGGGGGATACTGGGATGTATAGGGAGAGGCATTACCAGCAGAAAACAGGAAGTTGTTATCCCTCTGTACAGACAGTTGGTGAGAACCCATCTGGAGTACAGTGTCCAGTTCTGAAGATCCCATCTCCGCAAGGACATAGGCAGGATGGAGGCAGTACAGAGGAGGGCAACTAAAATGGTGCAGGGTCTGCAGGAGAAGCCATATGAAGAGAGACTAAAAGAGCTTAATATGTATACCCTTGAGGAAAGGAGAGAGAGGGGGGACATGATAGAAACTTTTAAGTACCTCAGTGGAATCAATAAAGTCCAAGAGGGTAGCATCTTTAGAAAAAGAGATGTGCAAGAACAAGGGGACACAATTTGAAGATGGGAGGGGGGAGGTTCAGGGGCAATATGAGGAAGTATTTTTTCACAGAGAGGGTGGTTGACATATGGAACAGCCTTCCTGAGGAGGTTGTGGGTTCTAAAACTGTAAGAGAATTCAAGAATGCATGGGACAGACATAAGGCAAATTTTGTGGGGGGTAGGAAGAAATAGGCTGTTGGTTAACTAGGATCTGCAGCTTATCTTGTAGGTAGGGAAATGAGTAGACTAGGTGAGCCAGACGGTCCTTATCTGCTGTCAAAGTCTATGTTTCTACTTGTAGAAGTTCTGGTGTTGATCCTCATGGCCAATGTGATATATTGTGGGTCAGTACAGGAGAAACTCATACACGGTATGTCCGTTCAGTGGCCATCCTTTATTCTACTCCAAGATAGTGGTCTTACATCACTGGACATACACAAAGAAAGGCTTACTGTGCATGACAGGAACTTACATATATGATGGACTACAATACCCATATGTATAAACTACAACTCTAATCAACTTCCTACCATATATACCCATGTATATACTACCATACATATCCATGCATATATTACAGTGAGGTACTCAAAAATCCTGTACCCGTTATAGATACTGAACAGATTTGAATAAGGGTGGGGGTTGGGGTGGTGGAATGGAAAATTAACGTCAAGTGAATAGCATCCAATAAAGGCATAATACACCTGGCAAGCAGTTTTTTTCTTGGGATGTGATAGATGTACTCTATCTAGTCTTCTAAGTAATGCACATGACACCCCAAGATGCACTTGTTGTTTAGACTTTGGACATCATGCAGCGGCATGTGTAAACTTTTTTCACTGCAATCTGTGTGACGAAAAGGGACAGTCTTATGTCCACTGCCCATAGGTATCTCATAATAATGAAGAAAGTGCACCTCATGAACCCCTCATAACACAGGCACAGAAACAGGGCACACCGCAAGCCTCAGAACTAAGACTTGCTGCACTAAGAAAAGACAAAGAAATTCAAAAGGGTCCACAACCCTCTACTGCTGACATGCAGGACGAGGTTCCTGTACCTCCTACTGAAACCTCTACTACTCATGCCATGGTTTCTGAGACTGTGCCACTAACAGGACTTGACTGAAGACCCTCAGGGTAGTAACACTATGCCTCTCCCTAAGTATGCACCTTTTAAGTTAGAGAAACAAAGGAAAAGACCCCACAATATAGATGGGAAAGGGAATGAACCAAAAGAGAAAGAAAGAAAACTTTCTGAAAGCACTGACGTAATCCCTTTAGAAAACACATTTACTGAATTAACAGGGAAAGAACTGTGGGGAGATATTGAGGATGAGATAATGATTCTGACGCTCCCTCTATTGCTTCCTTTTTCTTCCTTTTTATTTATCCTTTTTGCATAAGTACATGTAAACAAGCATATTGCTTCATTTTTATTTATTTAGTTTTTGTTTACCGGGTAGGTGCACTAGCCATAGCAATGACTATTTTCAGGCATGACCTGGGAGGGTACAGTACAAAACAGAGCATATACACATAGAAATTCAACGAATTTACATAATAGAAACAATCTGAATACGTAGGAATTGTAATCATGAATAGGAAACTTGATAACAGATCAAGAGTAGCTAAAATATAGCAGCATTAGAATGTACAAAACGGAGAGATTTTTTTTTTTTACCAAGCAGGTGCACTAGCCATGGAAATGACTATTTACAGGTCTGACCTGGGAGGGTACAGTACAATCAATGAATATAGAAACAAACATGACTGATAACATGCTTTGTGATGGCCAACGTTTCAACTGAACAAGGAGGTAGAACAAATGGGAATAACATTTGGGTAGGGGAGATAACGGTATTTAGGAGAAACCAAGGTACACAAGTACATGGTTGCTTGCAGTAAAATTATAGAGTTTGGATATGAAACAGGGTTCAGATAACAGTAACACAATTAGCAAATGACAGTTTGGTAGAAGTAGTATAGTTGGTTTGAGACATAAGTACCTTGAACATCAGGACTGGGTAGGCTGGATAAGTTTATTCTTATTTTCTCAGAAGAAGCCAGAAGGGGAAGGAAACATATACAGTTCAGTGCTTTACAGTAACTGGTAATTGCTATTTTTCTTTTAAACTTAGATTGTGGGCTTCTAGTGACACTGTACTTTCTTTGTTGATTTTACTTAGAATTGTTTTTGGGCAGCTGAAAATTTAAAAGGTAGTGGAGGTGTATTTCTTTGCTGTCTTTAATTGCTGCAGATTTAGTCTTGGCTTGTCTGACTTGCCCTGTAGTTTGGGTGAGGGGTGTTAATTGTCTGGCCTCTGACCTCAGCTACGTGATAACTGGAGGCGGGGCTTAGTCAGAGTTGAGGTAGCAAGTGAGTTTTATTTTCTCAGAAGAAGCCAGAAGGGGAAGGAAACATATTCAATTCAGTGCTTTACAATAACTGGTAATTGCTATTTTTCTTTTAAACTTAGATTGTGGGCTTTTAGTGACACTGTACTTTCTTTGTTGTCTTTACTTAGAATGGTTTCTGGGCAGTTGAAAATTTAAAATGTAGTGGTGGTGTATTTCTTTGCTGTCTTTAATTGCTGCAAATTTTCGCCCCCTCCCTCCCCTTCCCTCAACTCTTAATTATATGCTGTGTTAAATCTGATTGACAGGAGCTAAACACGGTACAGTAAGGGGTGTGGAGTTGGAGGGGCATAAGGGGGAAGAGGCCCACCCTCAGCACAAGTGTTTTGACTCATTTATTTATTTATTGGTTTATTTTCTTTTTTTAAAAAGAAAAGTATCTGAGGATCAGTGGCAGGATTTTTAGGACAGTAAGGTAATAAAAAGGGAACTAGGAGAGCTTCAGTAGCAGACTAGTAGTGGAATAGCAGTATCATTACAGTATAATGTGGGGAGTGGTGCAATGCAGTGGCTGTGGGGCAGCCATATTCAGGCAGACCTTCTGGACACTGAGGTGCTGCCCTATCTGCATGTATCTCTCTGGACTGTGGGATGAGGTAGCCAGACTCAGAGTGGAAGTAAACTGGGTCAGAAGTACCATCACTCCTATCCAGAGACCACCCAGCCCAATGCAACTGCCTCAAAGGATGCCAAGAACGAGGAGCACTTGGATGACAGTGGGCTCAGGGAGGGTTAGAGTGGTCAGGCAGAGGCACAACCCAGATCCTATTCCACTCAAGAACTCATATGCCACACTGGCAAACAGGGACAACCAAATAGAGGTACCAGAGAAGTGGAAGGAAAGGATGTGGAGGTTAGCCAAGGAGGTGACCTCAGCGGGGAAAGCAGTGGACCCCAGAGGAGGAGGAAGCAAATCCTGGTGGGGGACTCCATCATAAGAGGGATCCAGCTAGGGACATAGAAGGGGGAGGACAGGGAGGTGAGGTGCCTACCAGGTGCCACGGCATGGAGGGATGGAAGGCAGATCCTGGGGATCACTGGGAAGGCAAGACGAGAGGATGAGCTGGATGTCATTATCCACCTAGGTACTAATGACCTGGCAAATGGGGAGCCAAAGGAAGTTCAAGAAGAGTTTAGGAAATTGAGGAGGGGTCTCAAGCAAGTAGCTACTTCTGTCACTTTCTCGGAAGTACTACCTGTGAGAGGCAAGGGAGAGCATAGGGGTGCATGCACCAGGAACTTTAACTCATGGTTGAAGAACTGGTGCTGTGAGGAAGGGTTTGGATTCATTGGTGACTGAGGACCCACCTGGAGGGATGGAGGTTTGTTCAAGCCTGATGGCCTGCATTCATCCTGGAGGGGAATCCAAGCACTCAATGATAAGTTTAAATGCTACATTGACAATCATTTAAACTAGCAAAGGGGGGTGGCAGGTCATCAAGGAGGGTACATACTTGCTCACCCCCTACAGCTAGCAGTGGAACCAGTGAACCAGAGGAGTGGCTATCTCTACAAAGCAGTGTGCAAAAGATGGAGATTAGCGCCCAAGAGGTGGATAGGCAGAAAAGGGGCAAAATTCAACAAAAGAGCAGACAGCAAGGAGAACCAGGGATAAAGGACAACCAAGGAAGGGGCTGGAGTAGAACAGCGAAACAGTCTAGAAAGGTCAAATCGTGGAAAGCCATGTGTGCAAATGCCAGGAGCCTTATCATCAAGATGGAAGATCTGGAGGCTGTCATGGTGCACTCAGACCTGGACATTGTGGCCATCACTGAAACCTGGTATAATGATAACCATGACTGGGAGATGGCCATACCTGGCTACAACATATTCAGAAGAGACAGGGCAGGCAGGAAGGAGGAGGAGTGGCACTGTATGTGAAAAATGACATAAGGGCTACAGAGATCCAGGAGGAACAAAATGGGAGAGATACTGTGGGTTAAGCTGGAAGGAAAATGGGGACAGCCATCCCACAGGTGTGGTCTATAGACCACCAGCACAGGAGGAAGAAAAGATAGGGAGCTGATGCTATCCAAAGGATGGCAGACAAGGGTGAGTAGTACTTGTTGGAGACTTCAATATTCCAGATGTGGACTGGAGCATCCCAGCAGCAGCATCAACTAGGAGCAGATTTATCCGGGACTCCCTTCAGGGTGCCTTCCTCAAGCAACTGGTCATGGAACCAAGTCAGCAGAAGGCAATACTGAACCTTGTGCTCACAAACAGGGACAGTGTGATGGGGGTAACAGTGGGGGAGCACCTGGGGAACAGTGACCACCAGTCATTGTGGTTTGAAATCAAAGAAAGAGCAGAACCAAACCACACAAAAACATGTATCCTGGATTTTAGGGGGGTAGACATTGGGAAAATGGGGAGATACTTGAAAGAGGCATTAAGGAGAATAAGGCAGGAATCAGGGGTTGAGGAACAGTGGGCTGTATTTAAAATAGGGATTACAAGAGCAACATAATTATGCATTAAGCAGGTTAGCAAGAGGAAAAGGAAGAGGAGACCATTATGGTTTTCCAAAGAGGTAGCAAAGAAAGTGAAAGCCAAAGATTGCATTCAGGCAATACAAAAGACACAGCAGAAGAGGATAGGAGAAGTACCAGGAGAAGCAATGGGAGGCAGGAGGTCAGTAAGGAAGCCAAAGCTCAGACAGAAGAACACATTGCAAAATCAGTGGGTAGAGGGACAAAACTTTAGAGGCACATAGCGAAAAAAAAGGCAAAGGGAGGGATAGTGAGACTGAAGGGGGAGGATGGGGGCCGTGTGGAGGATGACAACAGTAAAGCTGACATATTGAACAGGTATTTCTGCTCAGTCTTTACTGAGGAAGAGGAGGGTAATGGGTCTGAAGGGAGTACAAGGGGTGAGAGTGGTGCAGAAATGGACACAAGTCCCTTTACACAAGGAAGGGTCCTGAAGAAACTGGAAGTAATAAGAGTTGATAAAGCAATGGGGCCAGATGGGGTGCACCCCAGGGTCCTTAAAGAACTAAGAGAGGTGGTGGATGAACCTTTGGCTATCCTGTTTAGCCGATCACTGTAAACAGGGGAGGTACCCACAGACTGGAGGACAGCAGATGTAGTCCCCTTATACAAAAGTGGGAACAAAGAGGAAGCGGGCAACTACAGACCAGTCAGCCTCACCTCGGTAGTGGGGAAGTCATGGCAGCACTACTGAAGGAGAGATTGGTGGAACATCTGGTTGTCAATGGACTACAGGACCCAAGGCAGCATGATTTCACCAGGGGGAGGTCATGTCAGACCACCCGCATTGAATTTTTTGACTGGGTGACTAGGGAGGTGGATCAGGGGAAGGCAGTGGACATGGCCTATCTGGACTTCAGCAATGCCTTTGACACTGTGCCACATAGAAGACTATTACACAAACTGGGGAATATGTGTGGGCAGGACAGTAGTGTGGTGGGTAGGTAACTGGCTGGGTGGCAGGACACAGAGGGTGGTTGTAAATGGCTGTCACTCCACAGAGGGAAGAGTGACCAGTGGGGTACCACGAGGATCAGTGCTGGGACCGGTTCTATTCAACATCTTCATCAGTGACATTGTGCAGGACCTAGAAGGCAGAATTTCACTGTTTGCTGATGACACAAAGCTCTGTAACAGAGTAGACACCCCAGATGGTGTAGACAGACTGAGAAGGGACCTTCAGAAACTTGAAGAATTGTCAGGGGTTTGGCAGTTGAAATTCAATGCAAAGAAGTGCAAGATAATGCATATGGGGCACAAAAACCCTGGCACAATGTATCAGTTGGGGGGGGTGAGGATATACCATGCACCAAGCAGGAAAGGGATCTTGGGGTTATCATCTCTGATGACCTCAAGGTAGGGAAACAGTGTGACAAGGCAGCAGGTAAGGCAAATAGGATGCTGGGATGCATAGGCAGGGCAACACCAGCAGGAAAGGGAGGTCATCATTCCACTAACAAGACACTAGTGAGGCCCCACCTGGAGTATAGTGTACAGTTCTGGAGACCTTACCTACGTTAAGGACTTAGACAGGGTAGAGAAGGTTCAGAGGAGGGCAACAAAGATGGTGCATGGATTCCATCACAAGTCCTATGAGGACAGGTTGAAGGAACTGAACATGTACTCCCTGGAGGAGAGGAGGGAGAGAGGGGATATGATAGAGACATACAAGTATCTTACAGGGAGGAACAGGGTGCAGGAATACACTATTTTTAAGCAAAAAGGATGTTGCAAGACTAGAGGGCATAGGACGAAGTTGGATTGAGGACGATTCAGAGGAAACGTGAGGAAGAATTTCTTCACATATCGGGTGGTGGACAAGTGGAACACCCTGCCAGAGGAAGTGGTGGGGGCTGAAACAATCACGGGATTTCAGAATGCATGGGATAGACATAAAAGAATTCTGGAGGTCAGGAGTAAGGGGCAACAGACTTCTAGGAAAACATAAACTGAACTTACAAGCTCAAATGGGCAGACTGGGTGGGCCATAGGCCCTTATCTGCCGACACTGTCTATGTATCTATGAATCTATGTTTAGGGTATAGCTAGCAGCAGTCAGAGTTCAGTCAGCAGGACTGTAGAGACCGTAAAGATGAAGTGACACATTTAGGGGGGTTTGAAGCAGGTACAGGAGACCTGACTGAAGAGGAAGGCGTGACATCTGCTTTTGAATTGGGCATGACTGGGAGCTAGGCAGCTGTCCAGAGATAGGGAGTTCCAGAGTTTGGGTGCCGAGTGTGTGAAAGCTAGGGTCCCTTTTTTAGATTTACATCTAGTTGTAAACAGCAGTGATTTATCAACTAATAGAAGGCCATGCAAGGAGGGCAACGGGGATAACAAGGAGACAAGCACAGTTGGGATACCATTTCTGAGTATGTTATCTGTCAGGGTGCTAAGGGCCAGGGCACGGACTGAAATGGGGGGGAGCCAGTTTAGGTCCTCATAGAGTTTGCAATGATGTTTAGACCAGGGGGAAGCAGAAGCATACCTGCATATACTATTGTAGGTGGTATCCCATTTCCTGGGACTAGATTGAGATGTGTTTAGATAAGTGACTACCCCATCGGATAGTGACGGTAGCAGGATCCCCCTAGAAATGGCTAATCTAGCTGACGGTGTGAGGACATAGCTGGCTTTGTAGGCTTCTCCAATTTTAGTATTGACTGATTTACAGGTGTTCAGTATGTGTTTGTCAAAGTTAAGATTTTTGTCAAGGAGGACTCCAAGATACTTGAAAGAGCGTACTGATTCATGGTCTAGCCCACCCTGACCACCCGACACCTTAAATAAGTCTCGGTTGTGTTTTAACTTGACTGTTATCCCAAACAGCATTGTTTGCATTTTATTAGCATTAAGAATTAACTTATGGTGGAGAAGCCAAGATTGAGTAGCACAGAAAGCAGAAGAAAGAGACTGGGTGATGCAGTGTACATTGTTATCACTACAGTACAGGACTAGATCATCAGCGTAAAGGATAGCATTGCAACCCGGGATAGCTGATGAGATACTATTAATGAACATGGTGAAGAGAAGGGGGCCTAGTATTGATCCTTGTGGAACACCTAGGTTAACTGCCATAGGGCTGGACACCCCAGACTTGAATCTGACAATCTGGGTTCTGTTTGATAGGTAGCTCTTGAACCAGGTTACTGAGTTGAGCAAGAAACCAAGGGCTTGGAGGCTATCAAGCAGGAGTGAATGATCAACAAGGTCAAATGCTGTGGTGAGTTCAATAAAAACTGCTCCCGTTAATTGGCCTTTGTCCATTGCAGTAAGGATGTCATTTGAAAGGTGAAGCAAGGCAGTGGAGGTGCTATGTCCTTTATGAAATCCATACTGAATTGATGAGAGAAGGTTGTATTTAGTCAGGAATTCAGTAACTTGGATAGATACAAATTTTTCCAGGAGTTTGCACAAGACTGACTGGATAGTAATTGGTCGGTAATTTGCCATATCTCTTTTATCTCCTTTCTTTGGAACCGGGGTGACATTTGCCACTTTCCAGAGCTCAGGGACAAATCCAGTGCAGAGGGTGAGGTTGAAAATCCAAAACAATGGCAGGGCAATGAATGGCGCGGCAAGTTTTAAAAGTTTGGGCACAAGTTCATCCGAGCCTACACTAGTATTATCCGAAATGGTGTTAAATAAGCACAGGACTTGCGATTTTGATACCGCCTTAAAGTAAAAGGGAGGGGCAGGCACAGAAGGTGAGGGTAAAGTGGATTGGGATAAAACCCGAGTAGGGAGGAAGTTGGATGTGAGCTGGGAGAGGTCAGACAATTGCTTGTTAAATGCTTCAGCAATAGTTCAGGGGTCATTGAAGTGGATTCCGTCAATGATCATATCGTTGTCTAAGTGAAGTTTCTTTGCACCTAGAAATGTTTTCACATGCCCCCAGAATTTTCTAGGATCATTTGATGCGCCCAGCAAAAGACCCTTACAGTAGGAGCTTTTTGCTAGTCTGATCTGCTTTTTACACTCGCTACGCTGGGCTCTATAGATCTGGTAGTCTGTGTTAAGGCTGAATTTCATATAGCGCTTCCAGCTTTTATCTCTGGTGAGGAGTGCAGCTGGTAGATTCTTATGCAGCCACCTAGAAGGTTTCACTCTAACACGTCGGGTCACGAGGGCTGTGTGTCTATTTTGAACTGCTAGAAATTGTAAAAAGTATTCAAGAGCTGCGTGGACATCTAGGGTCTGCAAAACATAGGTTCAGTCAATAGCCACGATGTCATGTAGGAACTTCGCTTAATCTAAGTTGGCAAAGTTCCTAAAGGTGATCAAGTGTGGTGGTGAAGGCTGGGGGCTAGAGTGTTTCCACATACAAAAGATGGGGGAGTGGTCAGATATAGAATCTGGCAGGATACCTGCATTTACAGTTCTGTCTATCCTGTTAATTAGTACCCAGTCCAATAGCGTACTAGAAGTTTCTTTAGGGGAGACTCTAGTGGGTACAGATATAAGTTGGTGGAGTTGGTAGCTTTGGATCAAAGATAGAAGGGAGCTATGAGTTTGTCCGAGCCAGTTTAGGTTCATATCCCCAATAATGATCAGTTCATTGTGGCCTGATAATTTTATCGATTTCTCCAACAGATTAGAGAAGGCAAGCAGCCCCCCGAGGGGTGGATTGTAGGCAACAACTATGTGAAGTTTTTTTGGACCTAGGTGGAGGAGTGCTTGAAGGGATTCACATAAGGAAGGTTGAGAAGTGTTAATCTGAGTGATATGGAGATGTGCTTTATAAAACAGCACAACACCCCCAACCCGCTTGGAGGATGATTGGTCATGTCTAAGAAGATTGTAGCCACTTTGAGAGCAGACAGAATCAAGGGTAGAGGGCTTAAGCCCTGTCTCAGATAGACCCAAGATGTCTGGGTTATAGATGGAGACCCAAGCCTCACATTCAGGGAAATTACGCATCGGGCTCCTTATGTTTAGGTGGGCTATGCGGAACCCAGTGGAGGTAGTCCAGGAGACAGCATTGTTAGAGAGATGTTGTGCAGGACCAGGATTCTGTTCCACGTTGCCTGCTAGCAGAATGGCTAGCAGCATGAGATACCAGAGAGTACGATGGAAATAAGTGTGAACAGTCATCTTACTAGGGCTGCGACTTACATTCAGGTAGGCAGCAATTAGGTAGTTGAGGAACTTGAGGATCAGTAGCGGAGTGAGGTCAAAATGTACTGTCTGCCTGACAAGCAAGTTTGAAAAGAGGAAATCATTTGCAGAGTAATTATCCCAGGAATTCCTATGGGAGCTTGTGGCCAGGGAGAGCTTTGCGAATGAGAGTACCAGCAGGCTGGTTGCAAGTAAGAGCAGGAATTTCAGCATCATTTTGTTAAAAAGATCTATAGTTGCAAAGAGATGTCAGCATACATACAGCAGAACTATTTATTATGTGGAGCTGTAAGCATGTGAAGGAATTAGATTCCCCTAGTCTTAGAATTATATAAGGAGCTAATGGCAAACTGGCCTGATTGGTTCTGGATGAAATTGAAATTGACATACACTAGCTGTATAATGAAATATCCAGATGGGGCTGGTGGGGCTCGTACAAGAAGAAGTTGCAGCTGTGGCTGGAAATACTCCTGGACCAGGCCGAATTTAAATTGCTCGACAAGAAGTAAGGCTAAACTGCAGTATCCAAAGCTATGTTGCAGTGCAGCTGTGTCCACAGTGCCCATTGAGAGGGGTTTTCAGCAGCTGAACTGCAAATTCCAAGTTCGGGGAAAAACAGCACCAAACGAGCACTTTCAAACTTTCTTCTTGTGTCCTCAGACAAAGTAAAATCAAAACGGCCACGCTCCTGCTCTCAAATTACCTGGCTTGACTTGAGGGTGGGCAAGCGGTCTCCTGTAGCACAGGACTGCTGTGTGATGATTCTGGGGCTGTGGACATGGGGCCGTGGAGGGTCCAAGGTGCACCCTGCAGGCAGTGATTGTCCTGAGAGAGAGAAGAGAAGGGCAGGATTAAGTAGGATACAGAGAAGGCAGGACAATAGAGACAAAGGCAGAACTGGGAGGGGTTTGTACAACGATCGGGATTCAGGAATCACAGGACACAGTAAGCAAGCACTTTTGAATTTTACTGAGCAGGAGAAATAAGGTCAAGATACAAACACCCGTCCTAACCTCACAGTCACAGTTCAGGGAAAAAGAACGTAACCTGATTGCTGCTTTCTGCTGTTTATATTTAAAGTTCAGGGAGAAAAAATAAAAATTATGCAGCTAACAACTTCCTTCACCCATGCACTTATAGTTCTAATGAGGTAAAAGTACACTGTAATTTGCAATCACTTTGTTCAGAGTACAGCCCTGGGTCTCATACTGCTGGCACTACAATTTTTGGTACAAGAAGAAGTTGCAGCTGTGGCTGGAAATACTCCTGGACTGGGCAGAATTTAAATTGCTCAACAAGAAGTAAGGCTAAACTGCAGTGTCCAAAGCGATGTTGCAGTGCAGCTGTGTCCACAGTGCCCACCGAGAGGGAGGGGTTTTCAGCAGCTGAACTGCGGATTCCAAGTTCGGGGAAAAAAAGCACCAAATGAGCGCTTTCAAACTTTCTGCTTGTGTCCTCAGACAAAGCAAATTCAAAACGGCCGCGCTTCTGCTCTCAAATTACCTGGCTTGACTCGAGGGTGGGTGGGCGGTCTCCTGTAGCACAGGACCGCTGTGTGATGATTCTGGGGCTGTGGCCATGGGGCCATGGAGGGTTATCTTCAGACCAAGCAGAGACTGGCAATAGGGAAACTAAAAGGAACAAGCATTTGTCAATGCTGAATGTTGCTTGCTTGTATGTGCTGTTTAGGTATTTGGAAGTGATAGTTCCATGCCTTCCTCCCAAGACATCCACTGTGTCTTTCCATTCAGTATTCACAGAAGAGTGGGAAGGGCAAGAGCCACAGCAGTACAGCAGTTGCCAAGGGGGTGAAGAGGTGGACAAAAGTCCATTCAAAGGCAAAAGAGTCCTGCAGGAGCTCACTAAATTGAAGGTGGACGAACCGATGGAACCAGATGACATACAACCAAGGATATTAAGAGAACTGCAAAGGGAGATAGCAGTACCTCTGGTAGCCATGTTCACTGAGTCATTCAACACGAGTGAATTGGAGGAGGGCACATGTGGTCCCTCTACACAAGTCCAGCAGCAGGGAGGAGGCGGGGAACAGTAGGCGGTTCAGCCTCACCTGAGTAGTGGGGAAGATCATGGAGACATTGCTTAAAGAAAGGATAGTGGGGCATCTAGAAGCCATCAGAGTCCAGGACCATAGACAACATGGATTCACAGTGGGGACATCATGTCAGACAAATCTGGTTGATTTCTTTGGCTGGGTGACAAAGGAAGTGAATCAGGGTGGGGCAGTGGACTACGCTTCCCTTGATTTCAGCAAAGCCTTTGACACCATCCTACATAGGAGGCTGATAAACTAGCTGGGTCGGCTGGGCATGGGGGAAAGGGTGGTAAACTGGTTAGAAATTGGCTAACAGACAGGAGGCAGAGAGTGGTGGTAAATGGAGTGCTGTCTAGGGAGAGGGGGTGACCAGTGGGGTGCTGCAGGGATCGGTCCTGGGGCCAGTCCTGTTCATGTCTTCATTAGTAACATTGCAGAATGGCTGATGGGAATTTTTTCACCAAATTTTCAGCATAGCTATTTTAAGACCTCTGCTCATGAACAGTGTCATTGTGGTTTTCTTAATGTGTCCAATAAATTGAGTTTGCACACCAACTGCGCCATTGTGCGCTACATGCGCGGAAACACATTTTGGCTGAGATGTGAGAAATGACAGCTGTACTGCTCATAAGGAGGGGTGGTAAAATGGCAATGTTGAAAATCTGGAGTGAACATATTGAAAATTTGTGAACTTACAAGCATGTGTAGGAACAGCGCAATGCATGCTCATGAAACAGTCACTTTTGGGAATATTTTCACCAAATTTTCAACATGGGGTTTTTGGGGAAATACCTCATGAACTGTGACACTGTCATTTCGTAAATCAGTCCCGAAAGGTGGTTCCATGCAGTAACCACGAAATCACCTTTTGGGGCCGATTAACGCCATGACAGTGACAGAATTCATGAGGAGGGGTCCCAAAAACCCCATGTTGAAAATTTGATGAGAAAATTTCCCAAAATGCCTGAGATATGCAGTAAAGTTGAAAAAGTTGAAAAAACCCTATTTATTCCATTATACAGGTTACCGGCATTTCCTCAGTTCGTGGTTGGCTTTGAAGAGTGCAGACATGTTCCCAGTCTACCGAAGATCATTGCACTGGACTCCAGAGGTAAGTATGGGGTGAGGTGGGGGTGTGGGGAGGTAGATGCACAGAGGGTGGGCGCAGGTGGGGAGGGTGGTCAGGACAGTCTGTGAGGGAAGGTTTTTTTCCTTTAGGTTTTTTTTAACTTGGACAACGCTGGACTTGTGCCACGCTGGGGTGGGCTCCCAGCATGGCAGCTGGAAGGCTGTTTGGGGGTGGGGGCAGTGGAGCTGATGGGGGATTGGGCACCCCCATTGGCCATAGGACCTGTTGCCATGCTGGGGTGGGCTCCTAGCGTGGCACCAGATAGTCTCGGGGGGGGAACAGTAGAGCCGACGGAGGATTGGGCACCCCCCGTCGGCCATACAGACTGCTGCCATGCTGGGGTGGGCTCCCAGCGTGGCACCTGGAACTCTGTTGGGGAGGTGGGAGCGCAGCACAGCTGACGCGGGATTGGGCACCCCCGTCGGCTATACAGTGTGTGCATGGGGAGGAAGCACGAGCATGCAGTATGCGTGCGTGTGTGTGGTGGGGGAGCGCGATGTTATCGCTGCTCACTGAAGTGTAGTTCTCCCTTTCAACTGTACACCCACTGCATTTTCAACTGCTGTCATAGACAGCTGCAATGTTGATTGGAAAACTGCGGCCGCACCTGCAAACACACTGACTGAATTGGAAGAGGGCTGCCACACCTCCAAAAACTCGGATGATGGCACTATGTTTCTTGCACATGCGTACAAGCAACATAAAAAATGGGAAAAATTATTTTAGACTGCTTAAGGTATGTTTTCTTGAAACATCAGTCTAATGCCTTCTTTAAAAATAGTAATGTGGTACCCTTAAGTATGGGGGTACTACCAGAAAGACATGGACCCACTCCCTAACACGGGGAGTTTTGTTTTTCCCATTCCCCTCCATCTTCCTCCATTTTTCTCCCCCTCCCTTACTTCAGTCCCTCAGGACCCCCCCATCTCCTTTGTTCTTTTTGTACCATTTGGTGCTGACAAGGGGGGCCATGAACAGGAGACCCTCCCTGTAGGGCTCGCAGTGCCCAATCTCCAGGCCAGAAGCCAGGACCTCCCCTGCCCTATAAAAGGGCTGGGAAGTGGCAATACAGGGGACTTGGTGGCTGAATGTGAAGGGTAGAGGACACAGGGAGCATGGACAATAAAGGTTAACTGGGGGTTGGTCAGTGGTTCCTCTGGTATTGTTCCCCTCCAGCACAAGTTGGGTGGCAGTAGCAGCAGTACAGATGGCTGGGTGGAAGCGTGGCTCCTCAACATGATCTGCCCATTTTCCCAGAGCCCCGATTAGTGGTGGGAGCAGTTTACAGGGCAAACCAAAATGTGTGGCAAATAAAAAAGTCAGGGCAGAAACAACACCCAGGGTCTTCAATTCCACCACCCAGCAGCCACACTGAAAAAGGAAGCCAGGTAGCAGTGCAGCTCCCCGGCAGTTCTCCTGACCCTGCAGCCCTTCTGGAGACCCAGGCCATGGTGATGAGTGGGATGTTAGCCCAAGTTTATTGTTCACCTGCACCAGAGGTGCCAAGCAGGGAGTGGGGAGGGGGGAGCTAGAGGAGGGGATTTAAAGGGCCGGAGCACCAAAAGAAGCAGAAGGGAGGCATAGTGAGCCCCCAGGGAGGGAAGTCAGCCCTAAGAAAGGGGCTAAACCTGTGGCAGTGAGCCAAATGCCCAGAAGTGGAGGGGAATTACCAGGATCAGTGGGCTGAGTGCCCTATAAACACAGAGGGAGCCAGGGGTGTGGCTAGAGTCCACAAAGTCATTTTTTGTTGTTGTTTGTTTCTGTCATCTGAGTTTTGGCATTCTTGTTTATAGTGTCCTCCGGGAATGGACAGTTCAAGCTGAATAGCAGCTCATTTCAAGATTAAAGGACAGGGGCATTGTGACCCGGAAGCCCTGAGAGTTGAGTCCAAGAGGGAAAGAGGTGGGGTTAAGGCCCCATTGTTTTCTTCAGTGCCATTCTGTGCCAGAGTGCAGTGCTGGGAGGTGGAGGCCCTTGTCTGGCTGTCAGAAAGGGGTGGCTAGCTGTGAGGGTCCAGCATTGAGGCCCTCAAGCATAGGAAATAGTGGATGAGGCCCTACTTAAGGCCCAGGGGTGGCTATTACCATTAATAAAGTGGGGGAGATTTGCAAAGATAGCCAGGATAGGGGAAGGCCCTTAAAGGAGTAGCAATCTTTGGAAAACAGGGGATGGTTCTATGGCCTAATTGGACCAGAAAATTATGTGTAAGTGTTATAATAATAATAATAATCTTTATTTATAAAGTGCCCTTCCAAAAGAACAAAATCTAAAATACATGCAAATTACAACAATAACATTTCATAAAATCAATTAGAATCAATATCTCATAATATAAATAGTCTCCAGCATAAATTAATAACTAGAAGTATCAGTCAACATCGACTGGGGCCCCACCCAAAACTGAGCTGTGCTGTTGCCTGCCAGGCACCCCTAAAGACTGTACCCTTTGCAAGAACTGAATGGTCTGCTTGCAAAACTGAACTGTTTGCTTCTAACTGTAACTGTGTTATCAAATCCCATCCTTGTGTTTGTGACGACCAACTTCACCTTTGCTGCCTGGACTAGCTTTGCCAAAGCCTGGCGCAGACCCAAAGAGGTCCCTGGCCCATCCGCCATCTGCAGGAAAACCGCCTTCTGTGATGTCAGCCAGTCCAAATTTCCACCACAAGGGTTCCAGCATCAGCCTTGTGATGCTAAGCAGGGTTTTATTTAACTCTAAAAATTGATTAGCGTTTTGCTTATAAAAGTTCTAAAACATTGTGAAAATGCATAGCACTTGCCTCATTGTGTTTAACAAACATAACACTTCTAGAAAATCTATATAAATGCCTTCTGTACAGTTAGTATTGTCCCAAGAAAAAAACTGCTAATCAATTATTTAAAACCCTGCTAAGTGGTAGAGAGCTGCTAGTGAGGTATCCAGTAGTGAGTTACCTTAGGAACTGCCGCAGCTCAAGTCTAAGAGACCACAGTTAACGTCGTGAATGCCCTTTTCTTATTTTGTAGACCATCCGTAAGTGTGCACATGCCTGTGTCACTCTGCAGAGGCAGCCCGAAGATCATACCACCAGCAGTCTTCTTGGCGAGAGGTCATCTGGGTGTCAGTGACCTTCAAGTGGTCTTTGTTACGGTTCATCCAGCAACCTATCTGCTGACCAGGAGTATTGAGCTTCTTGCCAGGAGTCACAGAGGATCACTGATTCATCTTCATCATCCAGCTAACAGTGTTCCTCTTTGTGTTTTGTTCTTTGTCCCGTTATGGCCTGCTTGTAACAAGCGCTTTGTGGGGTCAATGCCCACCATTTGATCTGCAGAAGCACATGGAATCCCAAGCTTGGTTCTTCAATTGTTTTATCATCTCGGCTGAGTGCACACAGGACTTGGACTAAAAGTGGTTAATCCCCCTGTTTTTTTTTTTGATCAATCAAATTTTTTTTTATTTTTAATATAAATAGGATGAAAGAATATCATACATAGAAATCATGCAGCACACTACACTAAACTTCAACAATTATACACTAAGATAATAATGCAATTGTATTAACTCTACTAAAGTAAAATGATCCTGTGAATTCGGTAATTAAAAGACAGAATTATTTCTATCAACATAGTAATGACTTGTGGACCTTTCTATGTAGCACAAAAATGACAAGATTATTGAGATTTAATATCTTGAGTAACTCTGTATCCTATTGTTTGAAATCACTACTTTGCTAGAAGTCTGTTTCTAAGTAGTGAAAGGAAAGAGGACCAGACTCTCTCAAAAACATCTAACTTATTACATACTATTGCAGCAGCTCTTTCATTATTAGCTACCAGACCTACACTGTTAAGCCAGTCATTAACCGAGGGAGGAATGGGAGATTTCCAGTGAGATAGCAGTAGTCTTTTCAGGGCAAGTGTGACTGAAAATACACAATGATTTTGTGGACTGCTTAGAAGGGGTACCCTATACCCAAAATAAACAGTTTACCTGAGAAGGGTACACTAATGTTGGTAACCTCCTCACACACTTTATGTATCTTGCTCCAGACATTTTTAATCACTGGACAGTTCCAAAACACGAGCATCAGGTCTGCATTCTTTGTCTGACACCTCCAACAGGGATCCCCCTGTTCTGGGTTTGATCAATTATTGATCCTATTTGTATTGTTTCTCTGGCTATTTTGTTACCCTGTAGTGTTTTGGTATACTGTTATCCTGTTTTTTTGCTCCTGATAAATAAACCTCTTGCATCTTGGTCACTGCATAAGCTTCCTGTCTCTCTTTCCAGATTCGTCTGGCCTGTCCTATGATTGTTAGGGAATCTTTTGGCCTGCTACAGTAACTCTTAAAGGGAATCCGTGCATTTCTTTATGGAATTATTGTAAAGGTTACTATGAGGATCCAATATGTAAATTGCTGGGTTATATTTAGGAAATGTTTTCATTAAGACAGAAAAAATGCTTTTCGAATAGAGATGTGGAGGCATCCATTTTGTGGACAGAAAGGGTGTTGTGATGATGTCACTGCCTCGCCAATGTTAACAGTGTGCAGTGCAGCAGGTGAGAACAGATCAACTGTCTGTCAGGGATTCTAATATATTCTGAGGAACACCCAGGATTTTATGTTTGGGCAGAGTGCAAGAAAAGAATCCAGAGCTTCTCTTCATGATAGAACAGGATCCCTGTCTATAGGAGCAGTTTGTTTTAACCTGCTTAATTGCATACTGTTAGAGCTGGTAAGGCAGTGACATTTATTTATTTATTTATTAAATTTTGTTAACCGGGTAAGCCCGCTGAGCTCCGAAGATCCCTTTTTCAGGGGCGACCCCGGGGAATTGGTACATAAGGGTTGAACATACAGACAGGTATCACAGAGTCATACGGATCATACAGAGTTGGTAAGACAGTATACAATATCCCAGATTTGTGCAAGAGGGCAATGAGGTACATTGTGTTAGTTGGTACAGTCGTAATACATTGTAGTGTAATTGTTACAAGATATAGCAATTCAGGGCAGTACATGAACGATCAGCTGATGCACGGATAGTAGTACAAATAATACAGGGTTATGAATACACCATATAGTTTCTGAGGGCATATAATAGGGGTTATGAATACACCGTACAGTTTCTGTGGACGTGGGCAACAAATACATTGTAGTGTGGAATACAGCAGTGAGTCAGGTGGGGAGGTGAATAAGTGCTTCTGTGTCTACAGGATGTTCTGTACGGGGTAGTGGGCCAGCTCAAACCAAAGTTGGTTGTTGCCCTTATAAGAAAGCAGTGTCTAGTTGGTATGGACTGATATTAAGTGTGATTGTCTTAGTTGTTGGGGCAGTTGCAGGGACTTGATTTGTTAATGTGGTGCGCAGCCATTTTGGAAGATGGCTAGTGTTGGTGCCTCCTGAAGACGCCAGGAGATTGTTCCATGACTCCGGGGCTAGGTAAGTAAAGGATTTTCTCCTGCCACTGTAAGGTCTGGGAGTCTCAGGAGTTTTTGTTCGAGAGCGAGCGATCATCTGAGTGGCTTTGGGGCTAGTAGTCCATTCAGGCCTGCGGTGGAAGAGCTTCCTGGAGCTTATAGGTCCAGTTTAGTAGGGAGTACTGGAGCCTATTGTCCAGGATGGCCAGTTGAGGCAGTGAGGACATCACAATGGTGGGTCCTCAAGTAGGAATTTGAAGCAAAGCGAGCTATTTTGTGATATAGGGTCATAAGTCTGCCCGGTCCCTTTAGTGGTGCCAAGTAAGATGGAAGCAGCATAGGTTAAGGTTCGGAGAAGGATAGTTTGTGAGATGGCTAGTCTAGTCTCTGGTATCATGTTGTGGCTAAGGCGATAGAAGGCCCAGTTTTTGATGTATGTTTTGGTTACAGCATCCACTTGGGGTTTGAGGTGAGGCCCTGGTCTAATATGAGACCAAGGTATTTGACTGATTGTACCACCTCTATGTTGTAGCCAGCCAAGGTAGTGAGTGGCAGGAGATGGTCCCTGGAGGGCCCAGGGATTTTGGCCCAAACAGCACTGGCCTTGGTCTTAGTGGGGTTGAGAACAAAGCATTCTCCTTCAGCCAAGTCTCAGCCTTGGTGAAGTCATTTTGGAGCCCAGGTCCTATAACAGATGGGTGATCCCCCGTTCTGTAGAGTACCGCATCGTCTGCATACTGTACTAGGGAGCTTCCACTGCAGTACTCATGGAGGTCATTTGTGAATAGGGAGAACATAAGTGGACCTAAGATTGAACCCTGAGGGACTCCCTCAGTTAGGGGTAGGGGTTGTGAGGTGGCCCCTTTCCACTTGACCTGTTGAGTGCGGCCCACGAGGTAATTGCAGAACCAGTTGAGGGTGTTTGTTCATCCCTAGTTGGCTAAGCTTTGATAGCAGAGTGGTAATCCACCAGGTGAAAGGCCTTAGAGGTCTCTAGAATACAGCCCCAGTTAGGTTGCCCTTTTCCCAGGCTGTTAGGACACCAGAGGTGAATTTGATGAGGCGGTATCAGTCCCATGCTTTGGTCTAAAGCCGTGTTGTGTAGAAGCCAGTGATCTGTTGGCTTCCAGGTAATCTCTGTGTTGGCCGTAAACTAGCAGCTCTTGGATTTTGGCCAAGTGACAGAGGATGGAGATGGGCCTGTAGTTTCCTATAGATTCCCTTGCTCCGCCCTTGTGTATAGGCACTACATGTGCCCTTTTCCATATTAAGGGGACTGCACCTTCCTGAAGGGATCTGTTTATTAATTGCGTCATGGGCAGTGCAATGGCAGGCGGCAGCCCTGAGCAACAGGTCCAGCCCATCAGGTCCCGGAGACCCATGGTGTTTTAAGCATTGAAGGAGGGTCAGCACGTCTTTGGTATGCACCATTCGTAGATGGAAGTTGATGATCGTTGGTCCTGCATTTCATTGACCTTTGGGCTCTGAGAGCAGCAGGAGGTGTTGAGTCTGAGCACCCCAGGTCAGTAAAAAGCGATTGAAGGCTGTAGCGACCTCCTCTCCATTGTTGAGAGAAATTCCATTGTGTGTTATGTTACCCTGCTGAGGCGGTTTAGTGCCTTTTATCAGTGAGTTGATACTTGTCCAAAGGACTTTGTGGTCAGTTAGAGTTTGCCTCTGCATGGATTTTAAGTAGTCCCTTTTGGCATTCTTGGACTTTCTTTGGCACTGATTCCTCAGGGATCTATAGGCAGAGTGATCAGCAGGGGAGGTGGAGCTCCTTGCTCTTTTCCAGGCTTTGTCGTGGGCTGTCATCAGTGCCTTCAGTTCACGTGATATCCACTTGTGGCAATGACCCTTGGCTCGTCTGGTTCTAATTGGGGCATGCATATTAGCCACAGCAGAGAACGTGCTCTGGAAAAAGTGCGCTGCATCGTCTATGCTCCCTAGGTGCCTCACCGGAGACCAATCTATGTTTCTTAGGGACCTCTGGAGTGCTTCCGCCGAGAATCCAGAGAAGTCCCTGGCTACTATGAGTTTGGGCGGGACCCTGGGAGGCGGTTTTCCATATGCAGAAGGTGGGTGAGTGGTCGCAGGGCGTCCGACATCACACCAGCCACTTGTAGGTTGGTGGGTTTGATGTGAGTATCCAGTCCAGGATAGAGTGATTCCCTGTTTTATGGTTATGCCTTGTGACCTCAGTGATGACCTGGGTCAGGTTAGCATCCAGGAGTATTGCCTTATATTTTTGCTCAGTGGCAGGATCCCACCTTAGGTTGAAGTCCCGAGGATCAACAGCTCTGTGGGTCGTGCCCCAGCTATTGGGCTGATGAGGCTTTGGAGTGCGGCAGTACCTCCCGACGGAGGGTTGTAGATACATCCTATGGTCAGGTGTTTAGCATTGCCCAGGACAAGTTGGATGAATATGGATTCTAGTCCGGTTGTGTTTGGAGTCTCCACAGGGGACAAGGAAGCCGTCAGGGAGGAGATCACATAGACAAGAACCCCCTTTTTTCCCTTCCCTGTCCTTTCGGAAGGAGTTGTAATGGGCTAGTTCCACTTCATGAGGGAGTATGTAGGGCTTCAGCCAGGTTTCTGAGACTGCTAGCACATCTGGTTTGTAGATGTCTACCCAAGATTGTACCTCCGGCATCTTCGGTCGAAGGCTACAGATGTTCATGTGAGCCAACCTTAGTCCCCTGGTGTGACACCATGTGGGATCCCGGAAGATCCAGTGCAGACTTGGGGCAGGAGCCAGGATTAGGGTGGATGTCACCAGCCCTTAGTATTAGTACAAGTAGGATGAGGCGGAGGACCCCCTTCTGTGTCAGGAAGGATTGTTTTGGTCGGTCACCTGAGGTGTCGTAGAAGATGAGATAACAGGCTCCCTTTAGGGCAAGTCCATGCTTGTAAACCAGTGCAAGTGAAATTGATGGAGAGTAGCAGTGTGAGGGGTGCGGAAGGTGACGATCCTGTACTCCCCTAGGCAGGTTAGGGTCAGGACAGCCACTTATTTGGCATCCACCATCCTAGCATGATTACATATAGGAGTAACACAGAAATTATACCAATGTTAGCCAGTGGCAAATTCATCTTCAGTACCAACACTGCTGTGGAGTGCGGTTGGGCTACTATGCTGAGCATCCTATACACCTCTGTTTCAATACCATACAGTAGTGCTAAGGGAGCAGGATTCCCCAGGTATCAGCGATTCAGACTTACACAGTGGGGGAGAGCAGGAACTACATGCAGGAAAGCAAGAGATCAACACTGAAGATCTGTGTTAATCCTTATTCTGACAGCATCATTGCAGGAACAAATGCCAGACTCTAAGTGTGAGTGCTGCACAGACAGAATTGGAGTTATGGAATTCCACTGGGCAGCCTCTAGCGGCGGCAGCTGAAGCTGCTAATGGTAAAGTGGGCTGATGGCTCCTCGCCCATGTGGGCTGCACTATATAGCTTAGAGCTCGACCAAGGGTGGTGGCGGGCGGTGGGAGCTGGCGTGTGGCGTCAGCAGACCCTACCGATAGGAGCACTATGAGCTCAGAATGCCAGCGTCTCGTTACTGCCTCGTGGTTGAGGCAAATGGCGTCCCTACCTTTCCTGGCTCTTCCCTTTAGCCCTCATGATCTGACCTCCCTTTGGTTCTTTGGGGGCCTGCGGTGTCCTCGACAGCGCAGCAGGCTGTATTCGCCCCTCGCACCTGGCCTCCTTCGTGGTGTGGTGGTGGAGGAGGGGCTGCGTTGTCCTCGGCAGTACGGCAAGCTGTGGAGCAGAAAAGGACAGTACAAGTTTGCATCAGGTGCGCTATTTATTTGTTTTTTTTTTTTTTAACAGTGGGAGGGGGTGACTACAACTGGGAGGGCAGCAAATGAGGGGTACAAGCAATGGGGGGCATTTAATGCAGCAAGTAATTTACATTGTAGGCTGTATGGAATTTACACACGGATGACTCAGTCCCCAGATACAGTGCATTGGAGGTCAGGTGGATATAATCAATTTTAAAGCAGAGAATCGGGTTCAATACATAGCTGTCTGCAGTAATTAAGGTGCACTACAGGTAGTCCCACAAAGTTCAATGCTTTCATATAGCAAAACGACTTTAACGACTTTAACTAAAGTCTGCAGTAATTAAGGTGCACTACAGGTAGTCCCACAAGTTCAAGGCTTTCATATAGCAAAGCGACTTTAAGCGACTTTAACTAAGTCTGCAGTAATTAAGGTGCACTAAAGGTAATCCCACAAAGTTCAATGCTTTAAGTCTGCAAAACTGATTCAAAAAACTATCTTCACTCATGGGGGACATTTAATCCACAAAGTTCAGGAGCAGGATAGGAGCACTATACTACGATAGGAGCACTATGAGCTCAGAATGCCAGCTGTCTCGTTACTGCCTAAGTGGTTGAGGCAAATGAAATCCCTACCTTTCCCTGGCTCTTCCCTTTCGCCCTCGCGATCTGACCTCCCTTTGGTTTCTTTGGGGGGCTGCGGTGTCCTCGGCAGTCGCGGCAGGCTGTATTTCGCCCTCGCGACCTGGCCTCCCTTCGGTGGTGTGGTGGGGGGGGGCTGCGTTGTCCTCGGCAGTACGGCAAGCTGTGGAGCAGAAAAGGACAGTACAAGTTTGCATCAGGTGCGCTATTTATTTGTTTTTTGTTTTGTTTAACAGTGGGAGGAGGTGACTACAACTGGGAGGGCAGCAAATGAGGGGTACAAGCAATGGGGGGCGTTTAATGCAGCAAGTAATTTACATTGTAGGCTGTATGGAATTTACACACGGATGACTCAGTCCCCAGATACAGTGCATTGGAGGTCGGGTGGATATAATCAATTTTAAAGCAGAGAATCGGGTTCAATACATAGCTGTCTGCAGTAATTAAGGTGCACTACAGGTAGTCCCACAAAGTTCAATGCTTTCATATAGCAAAACGACTTTAACTAAAGTCTGCAGTAATTAAGGTGCACTACAGGTAGTCCCACAAGGTTCAAGGCTTTCATATAGCAAAACGACTTTAAACGACTTTAACTAAAGTCTGCAGTAATTAAGGTGCACTACAGGTAATCCCACAAAGTTCAATGCTTTAAGTCTGCAAAACTGATTCAAAAAAACTATCTTCACTCGTGGGGGGACATTTAATCCACAAAGTTCAGGAGCAGGATAGGAGCACTATACTACCGATAGGAGCACTATGAGCTCAGAATGCCAGCGTCTCTCGTTACTGCCTCGTGGTTGAGGCAAATGGTGTCCCTACCTTTCCCTGGCTCTTCCCTTTTGCCCTCGTGATCTGACCTCCCTTTGGTTCTTTGGAGGCTGCGGTGTCCTCGGCAGTGCGGCAGGCTGTATTTCGCCCTCGCGACCTGGCCTCCCTTCGGTGGTGTGGTGGTGGAGGGGGGGCTGCGTTGTCCTCGGCAGTACGGCAAGCTTTCCCTGGCTCTTCCCTTTCGCCCTCGCGATCTGACCTCCCTTTGGTTCTTTGGGAGGGGGCTGCGGTGTCCTCGGCAGCGCAGCAGGCTGTATTTCGCCCTCGCGACCTGGCCTCCCTTCAGTGGTGTGGTGGTGGTGGGGGGGGGCTGCGTTGTCCTCGGCAGTACGGCAAGCTGTGGAGCAGAAAAGGACCACACAGTACCCTTCCTGTCCACAAAATGGATGCCCCTACATCACAATTTTAAATGCATTTTTCAGTCTTACTGAAAGCATTTTCTAAATATAACCTATCAGTTTACATACTAGATCCTTAAAGTAACCTTCACAATAATTTCATAAGGAAACGTATGGATTCCCTTTAATGTGACTAGAGTAACAAAAAAAGATTGACTGCTTTTTCTGAACTACAGAATTTTCTTTGTGTCATTATGTTTGCTTGCACGCATGTGCAAGAAACATAGTGCCATCATCCGAGTTTTTGGAGGTGTGTCACCACCTCTTCCAATTCAGTCAGTGTGTTGGCAGGCACGGCCCCTGTCCGCCAATGCATGCTGGAGCTGTCTATGACAAGCTCCAAAATGCAGTGGCATACAGTTGAAAGGGAGAGCTATGCTTCAGTGAGCAGCAATAAGATATCTCCTGCTCATGCACAGCTCCCCCTACACACGCACACACACACACACACACACATATACATGCTCGCACGCATTGTGCGTGCTGCCCCCCCATGCCCACACTGTACGGCCGACGGGGGTGCCCAATCCTCCATCGGCTCCACACACCCCCCAAAGCATCCAGGTGCCACTGGAGCCCACCCCAGTGTGGCAAAATGATGTAATGGCCGACAGGGTGCCCAATCCCTGTCGACTCCCTGTCTCTCCCCACCCCACCCCCATGCTGTCACGGTGAGGGTGCCCAATCCCGTCGGCTTCACTATCTCCCAGTAGAGGGTGCAATGCTAGAGCCCACCACAGCATGGCAACAGATGCTAGCGGCCGACGGGGTGCCCAATCCCTTGTCGGCTCCACCCCCCCAGCTATCCTGTGCCACGCTGGGAGCCCACCCCAGTGTGGCAAACGTCCAGCATCATCTGAATAAAAAAAGACACCTGTAAAGAAAAATGGTCCCACGCAGTCTCCCTGACCCCCACAACCCACACCACCCACTGCGCACCCTGCCTCCCACACCCCCACCCCATACTGACCTCTGGAACTCGCACAACAATCTTGCGTGGACTGGGAACATGTCTGCACTCTTCAAAGCCGACCGCAAACTGAGGAAATGCTGGTAAGCTGTATAATGGGATAGACAGGGGTTTTTCAACTCTATTGCATATCTCAGGCAGTTTTTGGAATTTTTGCACCAAATTATCAACATGGGGTTTTTGGGATCCCTCCTCACAAATTCTTGCACTGTCATGGCATTACTCGGGCCCGAAGTGTGATTTTGCAGCCACTGCACGAAATCACCTTTCCAGAATGATTAACGAAATGACACTGCCAGTGTTCATAAGGTGGGCTCCCAGAAAGACTATTTTGAAAATTTGGTGAAAAAATTCCTAAAAATGACTATTTTATATTTGTCGTTACCCAGTTCATGCATACGCTCGTAGAAGATTTCACAAATTTCAATATTTTCACTCAAGATTTTCAACATTGCCATTTTACCACACCTTCTTATGAGCAGTACAGCTGTCATTTTTCACATCTCACCCAAAACATGTTTCGCCCATGTAGCAGCACAATGGCACAGTCTGTGTGCGAAATCAATGTATGGGACACATTAAGAAAATCACAGTGACACTGTTCATGAGCAGAGGTCTTAAAATGGCTATGTTGAAAATTTATGAAACAATTCTAAAATGACTGTTTTATCGAAGCGTATGCTATGCAGTTCCTACGCGACACTGTGAAGTTCGTAAATTTTCAATATTTTCACTCCAGATTTTCAACATTGCCATTTTACCACACCTCCTTATAAGCAGTACAGATGTCATTTTTCACATCTTGGTCAAAATGTGTTTCCACTCATGTAGCGTACAATGGCGCAGTCGATGTGCGAAATCAATGTATGGGACACATTAAGAAAATCACAGAGAGACTGTTCATGGGCAGAGGTCTTAAAATGGCTATGTTGAAAGTTTGGTGAAAAAATTCCTAAAAATGACTGTTTTCGGCGTGCATTGCGCAGTTCCTTTGCATGCTCGTAAGTTTGTGAATTTAATATTTTCACTCCAGATTTTCAACATTGCCATTTTATTACACTTCCTTATGAACAGTACAGCTGCCATTTTTCGTACGTCACCCAAAATGTGTTTTCGCACATGTAGCACACAATGGTGCTGTTGGTGTGCGAAAGCAATGTTTGGGACATATTAAGAAAATCACAGTTACACTGTTCATGAGCAGAGGTCTTAAAATGGCTATGTTGAAAATCTGGTGACAAAAGTCCATACAATGACTGTGTTACGAGTTAGCATTGTGCAGTTTCCACGCACCCTCGTAAGTTCATGACTTTGTAATATTTTCAGTCCAGATTTTCACCAGTGGCATTTTTCCACACTTCCTTATGAACAGTACAGCTGTCATTTTTCACAACATGGCTGAAGTGTGTTTTCACACTTTCAGCGCAGAGCTGCGTGGTCGCTGTGGGAAATCATTGTTCGGGACAGATAAAGAACATCACGGTGACACTATTCATGATCGGAGGCACCAAAATGCCTGAGTTGACAATCTGCTGTAAAAAATCTCCAACCTAATTATATTACGGGTGTGCGTTGCACAGTTTCTATGCACGCTCGTCACTTCACCATTTTTTTAAATATTTTTACTGCAGATTTGCAACATTGCCATTTTTTACCCCTCCCCATGAACAGTACAGTTGTCATTTTTTACATCCTGTTCGGAATGTTTTTGCACCTGTCGTGTTAATGCTGTAGTCGCTGTGCATAAGCAGCTTTCGGCTAACAAACTGATATTCCCACTGTTCATGAAGTGGGGTCACAAAAAAAACATGTTGAAAATTTGGAGTGAAAATACCAACGAATGCCTGAGGTATTAGGGTTTCCAACCAAAATGCCCAACCCTGTAGAGAATGACAGGCATCAGGGGTGTGACTTGGGATTCTTGCCTATAATGTTTATACCATTCCACACCCTGCAGCCAGTGAGAGGCATCGAGGTATACCTTGGACTCTTTGGCCCCAAAGTTCACCCCATTCTCCTATATCGCACCCATCTCACCGTGTTTCCTAATGGAATGGGGTGCGCAAAAGGGCCAAAGACCCCAAGGAACACCATGGCACTTGTCAGTGTCTGCAGGGTGGGGTGTGGTGAAATGGTGTGGCCGTTATGCCTGACAACCCAAAGGCACACCCAAATGCCTGTCACTCTCTGCAGGGTGGTGGTGGGGTTGGCTTCAGTTCAATATTTCGCTGCCATTCCTATTACGCAGCTCTGTAACTTCTGCACTACCACTGCCAATGCCAGCAAGCAAACATTCAGCATTGACAAATGCATGTTTTCTATTTACCAGAGGTTAGACTGAGGAGCCAGTACGAGATATCACAAGCCAGTAAACTGTGGTACAAAGGCGCCACCTTCTGGTCAGTCAGGGAAACTGCGTGTGATGGAATAGGTTTCTTGTTTCATAATGAGAACTTCAAGGTTACAGGAGTGAGAGAAACTGACTCAGGCAGAGCTCTTCCTTTGGACATACAATATGGCATAATACGGCTACGGCTTATTTCAATATATGCACCACAACCTAAAGCACAGAGATTAGATCTGTTTAAAGCATTTGTGTACTTCACAGATAGTAATTTGGGGTGGGGATTTTGACTGCAGACTGCACCAGACAGATAGAGGCCTTAAAACAAAAAACTGTTTTGTGATACTAATACTTTAAAAGCTGTTTTACATATAGCAAGTCTAAAAGATGCTTATGGAGATGGCCATCTTACAGGAGAAATTCTCCCATCCGCCGCTCACCTCTTATACCGATGGGTGTAGCGGGTGTACACAGCTGAAGAGACTTAGCACGCCAACCAATGCCCACTCCCTCCCCACCACCCCTCGAGGCTCCTCCTGGACACCTATGGCCACTTTACTTGCACTGTGATAATGTCCACCCACCATAGTTGCTCGCCTCCTGTTGGATGAAAGTTGTCCCGGTCTCGCACCAGCAATTACAACTTGTCCATCATTTCACCTCCCACAGTCTCTCATTGCGCGCCCCAATGGCCATGGTTGCCTGCTAAACCAGTTTACCTCTCCAGTGGTCTGCAAGAGCTAACTGCACAGTCGACAACCTTCCTACCAACAATCTCCATTTAGTATTATCACCACCCCACAGCCAGTGTGGACTACACTCCCTCACAATACGCATGTCCTGTTGGCTGGAGGACACCACAATTGTCCTTCTGCATAAACATTGGGACGTTCCCCCCGGGCCTGGTCTCCTCCCCCTGGGGTACCACCCCTCACCCTTCTCCAAGTCGCCAAACTGTGTTGGTCCAAGATGAAGACTTTCATCCCCTTTTCAGTTGTAGTAGATAACACACAGCTCTTGTAACCAGTTCCTAATCCGGGTAAAGACTTTAGTAACTAAACACTTCTAAGAGGTTATCACAGTTTACCACAACATTTAGCCAGAAGAAACTGCACCAGCCTTTGTTTTGAGCATAGATTGCATCAGTTTCCCCTCAATTGTGCTCAGCCTTGCCAGTCTGTAGTTCCCTGGATTGTCCTGGGGCCCACAGTTGTGGAGAGGTACCACATGTGGCTACCTCCACTCTCTGGGCACACATCCTGTATTTAGCGTGGTGTTTAACAGATCCACCAGTGGCTATGCCAGGACCCCTGCCAGCTCCATAAGCATGCTGGGATGTAACCTATCTGGACAAGGTGCCTTGTGTACCCACAGGGACCTAAGGCACCCCAGCAGCTTTTCCACCATGATGACCCCATCTGTGGCTCTCTTCCACCCCCCCACGCACACCATTTCCCTGCTGGAATGGCCCAATCCCAATCCCTCTCCCTTGTGAACCATGAAAAGAAGTGCTTCTTAAGTACTTCAGCCTTCCCGGACCCACTCATTGCCTGTCCTGATGCTAAGGCCTGTGATCCAAACACTGCTCCACACATTTATATGTGGGAAAGAGGGGTACCATACCAGGCAGCTCCTTTAAACTCCTGAACATTTTGACTGCACGTACCAGGTAACGCGATGCAGCTTCACTTTTGATGACAGACCGAGCGCCATTGAAGCAGATTATCCAGTCCTCTACAGGGTGAGCCTGGTAGGTAGCTGTCATGTATACAGCCTTCTCTGATGGCACACCACAGCGGATCTTGTCCGGCACCTTATGGCAATACTGTAGCACGACTACTTGGCCTTCCACAAGTGCTACCCACGCAAAGACTCTACAGCGCAGGAGCCCAGAGCTACTTCTCTCATCACGGCCACAATGACTCAGCTCCATCAGCCATTAAGCAGGGGGTCCTCATTTGGGCGTGACCCAACACTATTGGAGAGGACTCCCACTGCAAATCCCCTCTACCTCCCTCTATTGGTGTGTGCAAAAAGTTTGCCACCTAATGGAATTTCGTTCGCAGATCAAGGGCCATACCTCCCATTGGCAGCCGGCTTCAAAATGAGTCCTAGCCATAACTGGCTGCTCAATGCTCCATTTTAAGTGCCCTTGGAACCTCACTGGACCCCATAGACAGTCCGGGTCAGAAATGGAGGGGCCAAACGCACAAAGTCCCAGCTGCAAGGAAAAACAGGTTAGACAAACCACATTCCTTAATATTCAGTCAACATATAATACATAAATACTACAGCCCAATAAGGGGCCCACTTTGCCTACTTAGCAATGGCAACAATAGAGCACCTACCCCACAGCTCAGGTGGGACTCGAGCAGGAGAATGCACATTCCCCGCCCTTCTTAGTAAACTGACAGGGTCAGCCAGCTGGCAGCTCTTAAAGAGACCACTAGAGGCATTCTAGTAAACCCCAATTTATAAGGAGGTTACACTTAGGAAAATGAGAATATGCACAAAGCAGCAGCAATAGTTTCATTTGTAAATCTCATTCTCACCTTGCTGTCTCAGAGGTGGTAGAACATGTTGAAATGCATTGCCTGTAAACAAAGGAGATAAGTGATGCAACACTATTCATTGCATCTTTACATTGCACAGATAGTTGAATTTAGGTAATGTCATTCACAAACTGGTATGGAAAATCTTCATGTTCCTGTGCCCACCAACACCAACAAAAAAAATGTATACAGTACTACAAATTCTACAAACAACAAATTAATGGTGATGTAGCGCAACCAGCCTCACACCACCCTCACACACCTCACAACACTTACTACAACAGAACCCCGAAGGAGGTGAAGGCAGCATATCATCCTCTCAACACCACCACGAGCTGACGACTGACTGTCAGTGAGTGGGAACGTACAGTCCATTAACCATATAGTGAAGTTCAACAGTACACATGCACAGCGCAGTCACCAAACAGAGGTGTTGGTGATAGGGGCAATGTGTCAAGGTGACGGCATGGGGTTTCGTGGAAGGTGGTGGGTACATCATACATGATAGCAGTTGGTTCAGTCAAGTGGACCACAGAACATGTGCTTTTTTTGGGGGGTATATATGGCACATGAACTGGGGGCCTCGGACGTAGGGGAGTGTGATCTCAAAGAAGTACAAGTCAGCATCATGGAAAGGGAACGTGGATTTATAATAAACATCTGTATCACAAACATCTGTATCACAAAGATCAGCAAGGAGCAGAACACGACAGTGTGGTTGGAGACGCCCGACATTGCGGAGAGTGACTGCATATCAATATTAGTAAGCACTAAATCAGGGTGCTGAAATGTGGGATTTATTATGTCGAGGAACCAATTAAGACTCTGAGGAGGGAGATAGCATAAATGCAAAACATATTAAGTGCTGCATTAGGGAACATGACATAGGAGTGCATTACAAAAAGTATAAATGGGCTGTGTTACAAGGCAATGTTACAACAAATGTGTGTCTCATCATCAGTGTACTTGTAGTCACCTAAAGCTCATGGGGTGCTCACTGACACACTGATAACTAGTAAATAAAATGTGTGAAAAGTGCAGCAGGCTGCAGTACAACAGAAATGATAGATAAATAAAGCTATAAATAGGTTCCATTGTGCTTTAGAATAGATCATTTGTAATTACCAATTCTCTAGCCATTCTGAGGTGAAATTGCAGCACTTCGGGGAAGCTTGTAGGCAGGATGACACTAGCTGTCATGCTAAAGGAGAATGGGACAGAAATGGGGAAGTAAATATAAAAGGACTGAAGGAGGAAGGAAGTAGGATCAAGTTACTGATAGTGGCTGCACACCTCCCCCACCTGCTTTAGACATTGTTAGAAGTGCAGGCAGAGCCAAGGGCAGGTTCTTATCAAACCAAAGGCGGAGTCTCACACAGCAGAGAATGCCAAAGTTATAATTGGATTTCTTACAAAAGTACAAAAAAAACAAACAAATGCTTGTGTCTTGATGGATGAAATATGGAGCACCACAGAGCCTAAATTCAGAATGGTAAGTGAGATTACAGATTCTTGGAAAAATCTGACAGTGCAGCTTTAATGAGTGATATGCCACTAGAATTGCCTCTCTCTTCTTGTCTCAGAATACTACCATGCAAAAAGCGCAAACTACAGCAATATAATTTTCAGATCACAGACCTGTACAGGTGGAGATCTCTTGGGGGAATGCACCAGTATGCAAAAAGGGCCATCAGAGTCTAAACACAGGATGGTTATATAAATTGTAAAGTTATTAAGGACTTTTGGGATACAATTTTCATCCTATTTGGAAAGGTGCTGGGTTATGGTTTCCCATTTGATCCTGGAATTGGGATATTTGGAGTCCAAACTGAGGTACAAGATGCACTGGTTAATCAAAAAAAATTATTAACCCAGGAATTTCGGTAGCAAAGAAAACTATACTCCAACACTGGAAGGTTGCAAACTCACCAACATATCTGGAATGGGTAGAACAAAAAGATAGATTACAGTAAAATAGATAACCAATCTATTTTATGGAGAAGGAATATAATAAATATGAAAGGATATGGCCACCATGTTTGCAGAATTTGACTAATTGAAACAATCCAGTAAAGACGAACAGCAGAGACTAAGAGTTTTTACCATGATTGAAGCGCCCACGCTCTGAGCTGAAAAAACAAAACAGGAGGGAGCGGGGGCAGAGCAGATGGGTGGTGGTAGTGGCAAGGAATCAGAGAACCACGGACTCCCCACATGCTCCAAATTAATTGAGTTGGGTGGGGGAATTAATCCCCAGCATATATGCTATTGTGCTCATATGAAAACAGAAACAGGTAGCTTACCCATTTAGATTATGGGACAAAGTCTCTTCTCAGGACCATACTGTAGAGAACCCAGCTCCTCCAAAATATCTCGAATGCATCAAGATAGTGATTAATATAGGCAGTTAGGGTCTGGCCCAGTGGCACTGAGGGTTGAGGCATTGGACGCCACACCTTGCACCATACTGACAACCCGGGTTAGGGAGCGAGCTCGGTTGCCAGGGGTCAGCAGGTGAGGGATTGGATTGAGCGCCCACTAGGCTGCTCTCCTCTCCCGGGGAGGGGGTGTACTGGGGTGTCCGACACTCTAGCGGCCCCTAGTGGAGACCAAGGGTGCTACAGAGTGCTTGACCGCATGTACACAGCATGGTCTGACGCAGGCAGAGTTGCAGTGCGCCACAATGTCAGGACGTGCACCGCGCATGGGGTGGGGAGGGCATATAGGGAAAAAACTTTGGCCTGGATAGGCGACGGCCTGCAGGTCTACCGGCCACACGTCTAATGATGGACCTCCATCACCACCCCTTTGATAACCTGCAGGGCTTAGTCCCGGGGGTTCCATAGGTACCGTAACATCTCTGAGGTTGGTGGAGGCCACGGCGGGCGGTAGAGCTGGTGATGTGTCATGGTCTGAAAGAGTTCCAGGTGCCCAAAGGTGATAAAGAAACTTGAAAAAAATATAGGCCGTTATTTTTTCCATCTTACAGATGCCAATTATAATATCAAGCAACTGAGAAATTGTGAAAGAAACCATGGTTAGCTACCTCTTGGTGATAGCCTTCTTGGCAGCCAAGAGTGTTGTATTCAATAACTTCCTGTTATGTGGCGTATGGAGGGAGTTTCATATAGCATTGTCTTTTTAAAAAAATTCTGCTAAGATCTTTAGTTTTCATATTGAGGTGGCCTGATCTCTGCCCAGTTCCCTGCTCAGCTTGATCAACCTATCAGATACCCACCCCTGTTCCACTCGATCAGCAAGTGTTATCAAATAAATAGTTTTTATGTTAGATACCCCACCCCACATAATCATGGGAACTGTGTCTTTTGAACATGCATCAGCAATGCACTGGGAACAGATAAATCATGTGCAGGGAATCCACTCAGTTGCAGCAAGGAACTGCTACTACTGAAGTCTGTTTTGTAAGCAATAATACCAACAAGGGGGGTGGTACTGGGCAATACTGAACTGCCCAGGAGCATAATGAAGTCCAACACCACAGGTAGAGGGCATTATATCCTCTGGAAGGTCCAGTATTGCCCAATACCGCCCACCCTGGAGTGTATTACTACATTTAGAAAATAGGTCTCAGCTTACATTTTTATGCAGTAGTTTAAAATGGGTGCAAAATAATAAAACAAATCTTCAAAATACAAAAAAGAAGAGTTTTATGGTAAAGTAGTCCCTGCCTGACACAGTTGCCTTCCCTACCTTTCACAGTTGCCAGTAGAGTACGCTGCTATAGGAGGCTAGTAGTTTAGCTCAGTTTAGCTTAGTTAGCTTTAACTTTTTAGTGTAGGTTAGTTTGACAGCTTAGCTCTCTTCCTGTGTCTGGAGTGAGAGAGCAGACTAATTATACAATCGCTCTTCTCTCCTATTCGCTGTTTTTTTTTGGTTTTTAATATTATCGCTTGTGTACAATGCTGAGTCAGGAGTGATCATGTATCCCCCACCTTCTGATGTAGGAGATGAAAGGAGACAGATGAATTATGGCAGAGTGAGTGGCTGAGGTGAGAGGTACAAATTGAGGTGATCACCACCCCACCCTGTTTCATTATCATCCTCCCACCCCCACCCCAAGCTGCAGTCCCAAGTTGACTTTCCATTACTGACCGCACATGCCGGAAGTAAGCATTAGGTAGGAGGCAGTATGTTTTGCCATGTGTGGTCTGTGCGCCCCCCACCATGAATGGAGTAGCAGTGCAGTATTTTTTTTTCAGAATCTGCTGTTGTAACCCCTAGGTGGTGCTATCCCTAAAGTTACTACCCCTGCCTGTATATCTAAGCACAGGCTGAGGGGCCTGGATTCTGTATTAGGTGCCTCCACCCAGAGTAACAGTATTGGGGGTGTCTGGCCTGTTACAGCCCTTTGGGAAGATACAACTCCCCCCTCCACTAACCCTCCTAGTGGCTTGAAACCTTTAATAGCAGTTAACACACAGTCAGTACATAGAAGTAATAATATGCACACGCCCTTCACCACCAGTGTTGAACCTTCAGCAGTATCCCTGGAGAGCCCCTGTAAAACAAGTTTAGCAAAACAACTGTACACTTTCAGTACTGTAACCCAACTAATAATATGCACAATAGCCAGGTTAAACATGAAACAAGAAAATCAGATTTATTCAGGGGGCGTGAACAAGGAAGGGGTGTGAATTTAGCTAAATGATTTGTGTTCTGATTTAAGTCGTGCTTTGGCATTTACTTTTTAGTCCCAATAATGCAGTCCTACAACACTGGGTACCCAGGATAGACACTGGCTATCCTGGGGTATTGCTCGGGGGGGTGGTCGGTATTGCAGCTGATGTTGGGGCCCTTGATGGAAAGAAAAGGCAGTTTTTTTGTTTTGTTTTTTGTAGACTTTATTTCTGCATCTTAATCCAAGGGGAACTCTCTCTGGCGACTTCCTTACCCAGTATCTACCTCCCACTGTGAAGCTGCTTCTGTCTCCTCAGCCCGATCCCGACAAAACCCCTGGATCTGAACCCTTGCAGGGAAGGGCCACCCTATCTACCCAGGATGCTCTATCTGCAGTGGAGAGTGCTGGATTGGGGTGCCAGGCCAGGAGAGGAGAGGAGAGGAGAGGAGAGAGACCAGCATTGGGAGTGTGGTCCAGGAGGAAGTGCCATCGCCTGTCCCCAAGGGAAGGGGATTTTTCCTTGCATGTTTGGTCCCTGAGGAGCTGGAGCATGCAATGGTGGCTGGGCATGATGTGCCACCACCTGCCGAGCTCTTCCCCGGCTATGTGTGCACACCAACTGCTTGTGCTGCACTCGACTGCCACCAGGCACTGCTACAGTGCAGTGCATCCCTGGAACCCTCCTCAGGGAAGGGAGAGTTGTCCTCCAGATGCTTGATCTCTTCTCTCCCCTGCAGACCCCCAGCACCCCAGCTCATTCCTGAACCCGGGTCACCAGCGTAGCGTGAGGTGTGGCGTCCAGTGTCTCAACCCTCAGCGCCATCGGGCCAGCTAAGAAAAGGCAGTTAGCATGCACAACAACAAGATGATTATTTGTAATCCTGGCCAGATGGCCCGGTCTCATGAAACCCAAGAATCTGAAAAGAAATCAGATGGTACCACAGATAATTATTTGGTTCATTGCAGGGAGCTACCTTGATTGTACTTATGCAACCAGATTGCTGTGGAATTGCAGGTGATATGGAGACCTCGTGGTGTTCGCCGAAGAGCATGGGGAAGCAGAGTCGACACAACACACCTCCTCTTCAGGGCCTTTCCCTCCAGGGCGCTGCAATCTGCGAGTTGTTTCTACGCCGGGGCTGGATCCCCAAAGCCAGTCTCTCACTGAAGACAATCTCTGGTGCAAGACAGGCAGTCTGGGCAGGTATGGTAAAGACCCAGGCATGATCAGCACATTGGCAAAGTTCGGTTCTATGTGCTGGTGAAGCCTCCAGCTGGCGCAGCAGATTGGGTCATGAACAGGCAGGTCTCAACCCACAGGAAACATTCGACACACTCAAATAAGACAACATTAACTTTTTACAGTTCAGACACAGTCCATTTCCTATTACAGTAGATTCACTGAGCAAACCTCTCACTCTAAACTCAGTCTCGCACACTAGCTGGACCAATTGCTTCACAGGAGAAATTCTTCGGTTCAGAACGCAAGTGGTGCTTTCAAACATTTTCGATAGTTTCTGCCGCAGTTCCAGTCTTAATCTGGAACAAGTCTGACTTCTGCAATCAGGCAGTCCAAAGGCAGGAAAATGTGACAGGGAAGCAAGTTAGGCCTCTTCCCATCTATTCCCCTAAACTCCGTTCAGGGAGTCACTGTTCAAAAGCTCCAGCTGCTCACACTTCAAGCTCCAGCGCAAACTGACCCACTGTCTCTTGCAGTACTGGGCATTTCCCTTAGATTCCAGCTGGGGAAAGCTGGCAGTCACAGTTACAACTCACCCTCTGGTCAGTTTAGGCGTCAACCCCCAAACTACAAAAACTACAGTTTTCCTTCCCTCGAGACACCTGAGCCAGAATGCATTTTAGGTTCCCAGAGTCTGATTGTTCCAGTTACTGGAAGTCCCAGACCTAACATGGTGGCTCTCATTTCAAAAAGCAAACTGCAAGGAAAGCAGGTTAATCAAACGTCTCCAATTCAAAGACAATGATACATTAGCAGTAAATGAGTACAGTTTTCATACCGGCTCCCTCTGCACTATTATCGACTGCAGAGTGAAGTAAATCAGAGCGGTGTCTGGACAGCTGCAAGCCCTAAATCACTTGGCCCCAGCTTAGACCATTCACTATACACAGGTTAGCTAGCTTCTTAAAGGGACAGGTGCTGAGGCACAGCATGGCACTCTCACGTAAATGAACAGAGGGGGACAGATATCCCTGGATCTATAATCACTACAGGATGTCAGCCTGGCAGTGGGCATTAAAGGAGCCCAGGAAGACATTAAGGTAAACCCCAACCTGGTGGGGGAGGGGTTACACTGTAGTGCGCACTGCTCGGAACAGAATGTGGTCATCAACTGTACTATGATGGGGACCCAGGTCCCGAGATCAGAATAAGAAAAACTGAGTTGATGATTTGGCAGGTGGCTGTGCTAGTCTTGAGAGGTAGGCACTTCTGTACTAGCACTACCCTTCACGTTACATACATAAAAAAAAAAAAATTGGAAGAGCGAGTTTATTGTGTTCAGAGACAGTTTGAGTGTGTGTGTGTGTGGGGGGGGCTCTCACTTACTAAGCGAGAATAAAACATGGTGGAATTTTTTTTTGTTTAAATCTATGGGTACAGTAATCTTTAGAACAATATGAGGTAACAGAGACTGGGACTCATTATTTCCCAGTCTCTGTTGTCTCATACTGGACTGACTGATTGGCGCTTTTAGCCAATCAGGATCGAGATTACACTTTACCTATTTTCCAAGGTACATTATTGTACCCAAATTCAGCCTGCAGTTTAAAGAACAAAGAGAGAAATGTTCAGTTTATGCGAATATGAGGGTTGGCTTCTATATACTGAACCTAATCAAGTTTTTATTTTTATAAAAACCGAACCCTCACAAGTTTTCAGTTTTGAAACAAAACCCTAATCGAGTTTTTATTTTCTGAAACTGAACCCTAATCAAGTTTTTATTTTTGAAACTTTCAGTGTGTGTGATTTAGCGACAAGTTAACCCATCTCGTAAATTCTGCATGAGGAGACGGGGAGAGCAGAATGTGGGAAACAGCACTGGGACGTTTTGGGATCATCTGGTAGTAAGGGAATGTGATCATTTTACAACTACTCACAGAGATTCGATTGTCGTCTCACAAGATAGTTGCCACTCATGAAGCCTCCTTTATTACAGGTCTTCACGTGCTGCAGCAGCTCTCGTGCTCATAGATACATACTCATCACTGGGTGAAAAAAGAAATGAGTCATAATTCCATATAATGATATCTGTTTTTTGCTTTGCAGAAGTAATATCCTGACTGAGGTGACACCAGAAGGGCCTGCATCGATTTTTGTTAATAAAAAAGGTAATACAACAGACTTACATTTATGGTTCTTTTTTATTTGTATTTACAGTGTATAGGTTACTTAATACTCTATAAAATAGTTCAAGTCCATCATTTTTCAGTGCATACATGGCTGTGGCATGCTAATAATATCACCTCTGGCAGTGATACAATGTAAACCATGAAGATACTGTATTGGCTGTGTTTTGTGGGTAGGAACATTCAGTGTTATTCCTGTATCTGTATATCTGTACATATTTCACTTTGTGGATGACACAGCACCAAAACAACAGTATTTCTCAGTCTAGACCTTAAAAAGCAGCCATTGCTTGCTCAATTCAGGGTGAGTTTCCAGTTGCTCAAGTTGCATTCTCATCTTCTCTTTGAAATGGAGCCAAATAGGACCCTATATGAGGTGTGTAAAATGCTAACTCTTGCTGAAGAAAGAAAAGCAGAGAAGTGGGACATTTCTGATAAATACTCATTAAAAATTGAAGATGTAACCAGGGCAATGAAAAAATAATGGTTAGTAAACCAGTGGGACCTAATTGCATTCCTAAATGGGTAAGGAAGGAGGGAGCTGACCTTATAGCACCATGGGTACGCAATATTTTTAATAAATTAATGATAATAGGAAAAATGCCTGAACAGTGGAAACAGGCAAGAGTTATCCCCTGAGCAAAATTGCCAAGCCCTAAAGTTCTTGAAAAGGACTTTCCACTCATTTCCATTCCGTGTGTAACATCAACAATCTGTGACTGTTTTTTTTAATAAACTGGATTACTGAGTACTTGTCAAACATTACTGATGAAAACCAGATCAGTTCACTGAGGGGCAGCTCCACTACTCTGGCAGTTCTGAAGTTTGAAGATATTTGTATGAAAGCAAGGGATGAGGGAAAATGGTACATGCAGTTTGGGTCAATTCAATGACCCACACAACCAGAATAATGTTATGCTTGTGAAACTATATTACAATTTTGTGGCCGTTCACACTCTCTATTCCATTAGGGATTACCACCCTGTAGGGGTACTGAAGGTAAGGAACCCTGAAAGAGGGTTCCACCCATAGAGGTGCCATGGGAAGGGTCTATATTTTCAAAATATTGTTACCTAAAAACATTGTATTAATGGGAAATTTTAACTTCCCAGAGATAAATTGGAATTCTCTTAGTGGTACAACTCATAATGAAAAATGTTTTCTAGAAACAATTTTTATATTAGGATTAGATCAAATTGTAACAGAACCTACTACACATAATAATGTCATTGATCTATTTTTTACAAACATCAAACAGTATTATAAAAATCCATCAATTCTTGAACCTCTAGGATTATCTGATCATAATATACTTCACTGGGAAATATTTGTTTCCGCTCTGGATAACAAGCATTTGTCAATGCCGAATGTTTGCTTGCTGGCATTGGCAGTGGCAGTGTAGAAGTTACAGAGCTGCGTAATAGGAATGGCAGTGAAGTATTGAACTGAAGCCAACCCCACCACCACCCTGCAGAGATTGACAGGCATTGGGGTGTGTGTTTGGGTCGTCAGGCATAACGGCCACGCCATTTCAACACACCCCACCCTGCAGACACTGACAAGTGTCATGGTGTTCCTTGGGGTCTTTGGCCCTTATCGCACCCATTTCATTGAAATACAGTGAGATGGGTGCGATATAGAAGAATAAAGTGAACTTTGGGGCTGGAAGGATCCAAGGCATACCTTGATGCCTCTCACTGGCTGCAGGTGTGGAATGGTATGAGCATTACAGGCAAGAATCCCAAGTCACACCCCTGATGCCTGTCATTCTCTACAGGGTTAGGCGTTATGGTTGGAAACACTAATACCTCAGGCATTTGTTGGTATTTTCCTCCAAATTTTCAACATGTTTTTGTGACCCCACCTCGCGAACAGGAGATATCAGTTTGTTAACCCGAAGCTGCTTATGCACAGCGACTACTGACGTGCACCACTGGTGCAAAAACATTCCGAACAGGATGTAAAAATGACAGCTGTACTGTTCGTGGGGAGGTATAAAAAATGGCAATGTTGCAAATCTGTAGTAAAAACATTAGAAAAAATGGTGAAGTCATGAATGTACATAGAAACTGTGCAACGCACACCAGTGATATAATTAGGTTGGGGATTTTTTTACAGCAGATTGTCAACTCAGGTATTTTGGTGCCTCCGATCATAAACAGTGTCACCGTGATTTTCTTTATCTGTGCCGAACAATGATTTCCTACAGCGACCACGCATCTTGGCGCTGAAAGTGTGGAAACACACTTCAGCCATGTTGTGAAAAATGACAGCTGTACTGTTCATAAAGAAGTGTGGAAAAATGCCACTGGTGAAAATCTGGACTGAAAATATTACAAAGTCATGAATTTACGAGGGTGCATGGAAACTGCACAATGCTCACTCGTAACACAGTCATTTTGTGGGCCTTTGTCATCAAATTTTCAACATAGCCATTTTAAGACCTCTGCTAATGAACAGTGTAACTGTGATTTTCTTAATCTGTCCTAAACATTGCTTTCGCACACCAACAGCACCATTGTGCACCACATGTGCGTAAACACATTTTGGGTGACATATGAAAAATGGCAGCTGTACTGTTCATAAGGAAGTGTAATAAAATGGCAATGTTGAAAATCTGGAGTGAAAATATTAAATTCGCAAACTTACGAGCATGCATAGGAACTGCGCAACGCATGCTCGTAAAACAGTCATTTTTAGGAATTTTTCGCCAAATTTTCAACATAGCCATTTAAGACCTCTGCTCATGAACAGTGTCACTGTGATTTTCTTAATGTGTCCCATACATTGATTTTGCACATCGACTGCGCCATTGTGCGCTACATGGGCGGAAACACGTTTTGGGTGAGATGTGAAAAATGACAGCTGTACTGCTCATAAGAAGGTGTGATAAAATGGCAATGTTGAAAATCTGGAGTGCAATATTGAAAATTCACGAACTTACAAGCGTGTGTAGGAACTGCGCAATGCACGCTCGTATAACAGTCATTTTTAGGAATTTTTTCACCATATTTTCAACATAGCCATTTTAAGACCTCTGCTCATGAAGAGTGTCACAGTGGTTTTCTTAATTTGTCCTGTACATTGATTTCGCACACTGACTGCACCATTGTGCGCAACATGGGCGGAAACACATTTTGGGTGAGATGTGAAAAATGACAGCTGTACTACTCATAAGAAGGTGTGGTAAATGGCAATGTTGAAAATCTGGGTGAAAATATTGAAAATTCACGAACTTATGAGCCTCGTGAGAACTGCACAACACGCTCATAAAACAGTCATTTTTGGAATTTTGCACCAAATTTTCAACATGGGGTTTTGGGACCTTCTCGTGAATGATGTCACTGTCATGGCGTTATTCAGGCCCGAAGTGATTTTAGCAGTGACTGCAAAATCACCCTTCGGGCCTGAATAACACCATGACAGTGACATCATTCATAAGAAGGGGTCCCAAAAACCCATGTTGAAAATTTGGTGCAAAAATTCCAAAAAATGCCTGAGATATGCAACAAAGTTAAAAAAAACCTATCTAGCCCATTATATAGCTTACCAGCATCTCCTTTAGTTCGCGCTCGGCTTTGAAGAGTGCAGACGTGTTCCCAGGCCACCACAGATCGTTACGCCGAGCTCCGGAGGTAAGTATGGGGTGTGGGGAGGCTGGGTGCACAGTGGATGGGTGCGGGTTGTGGGGAGGGGGGCAGGAAGACTGCGTGGGACCGTTTTTTCTTTACAGGGATTTAAAAAAAAAGATGACGTGGGACATTTGCCACTGGGGTTTGAGCTCTGACATGGCACAAGGATGGCTTCAGGGGTCGTGGAGCTGACGAGTTGGAGGCACCCCATCAGCCATATGATCAGTTGCCATGCTGGTGGGCTCCCAGCATGGCACCCAATACTCAGGGGTGTGAGGACAGTGGAGCCAACGTGGGATTGGCACCCGTTGGCTACTCTGCGATGTGTGTGAGGGGAGGGCGGCATACGTATGCATGCGGTTCTGTGTGTGTGTGTGTGTGGGGAGCTGTGCATGAGCAGGCGATATCTTATCGCTGCTCACTGAAGTGTAGCTCCCCCTTTCAACTGTACGCCGCTGCATTTTGGAGCTTGTCATAGACAGCTCCAGCATGCATTGACGGACAGGGGCTGCACCTGCCAACACACTGACTGAATTGGAAGAGGGGGTGACACACCTCCGAAATCTCGGATGATGGCACTATGTTTCTTGCACATGTGTGCAAGCAGACATAATAAAGGTATCACAAAGATGAAAAATTATAAAAATGCAAACTTTGTGAGAATAAAAAATTATCTATCTAAATGGAATTGGAAGAAATATTTTGATCAATTATCTGTGGAGGCCATTTGGGAAAACATAAAAACTCAACTTTATTTCTGTATAAATAACTGGGTGCCTGAAAGAAAAAAGTATATAAATAAAAGATGCAATCCAGTATGGTTTAATAATGCTATAAGAAAATCGATATTAAGTAAGAAAAGGGCCTTTAACAAATATAAGAAAAATAAAACTGATATAAATTGGCAGAGTTTTAAATTAAAATAAAAGGAAACAAAATTAAAGACATGTAATACAAAAAAGGATTAAAAAAAATGTGATTAATCAAAAGGACAATAAAAAAAGTTTCTTTAATTACATTGGCTCCTTAAAAAATTCTTAAACTCAGGTTGGACCTTTGTTCATTGATGACTTACTAATATCAAATGAACTAGATATGGCAAATGCTTTTAATAAACATTTTTCTAGTGTATTTAAAAAGCAAGAAAAACTAGATCTTCCTTTTGATTATAATATAAATCACAATATAAATTTTACATCTCCAGAAATTTTTTCAGCCTTGATGTCTTTTAAAACCTCACCCTCTGTTGGCATCGATAATATTCCTTTTGTGTTTCTTAAAGAATTAGCATCTGAGTTGACTGACGTTTTGACCTTTTTATTTAATAAATCTTTATCACAAGATATAGTTCCCAAGGAATGGAAATTTGCTCAAGTGATTCCAATTCATAAAAATGGGTCAAAATTCCACACTAAACAATGTAGACCTATTAGTTTAACATCAAGCATTGGGAAGATTATGGAAAAACTCCTCCTACAAAAGATTGAGGAACATATCAAAACAAATGGTGATACAGACTTCTTTCAATATGGATTTAGAAAAGGTAGATCTTGTCAAGAACATTTGATACTTTTTTTTGAACCAGTAAGCTTAGCACTTGATATAGGCCTCCCAGTGGATGTTATTTTTCTGGATTATGAAAAGGCTTTTGATACTGTCTCACATAGGGTGATAGTTGACTGTCTAATAAAATTGCAAATATGTAAAAATATAATTAAATGGATCATATCATGGTTATTAGGATGACAACAACAAGTCAGTATTAGAGGATATAACTCTGCGTGAAGCAAGGTGACTAGTGGAGTGCCTCAGGGTTCTGTGCTGGGACCTATTCTGTTTAATACTGTTATTTCCAGCATGTCTACATCAAACGGGGTATGGCTAAACAAATATGCAGATGATGTTAAATTGGGCTGCATTGTGAATGATTCTAATTCTGTACAAAATCTTCAGATGAATTTAAACAATATATTAAACTGGGCTACTGAAAACAATTTATCATTAAACATTTCCAAATGTAAAGTTATGCATTTTGGCAAAAATAACCACATGTCATATTATATGATAAATAATGTACCACTGACTAAAGTTTCGTCAGAAATACACCTGGGTGTTGTTATAAGTAATGATCTAAAATTTACAGATCATAATAATTTAATAGTTAAAAAATGCCACCGCTTAATAAATTGTATTCTTAAAAATTTAAAGAGTAGAGATTTAGAGGTACTTATTCCTTTGTATAGTAGTCTGATAAGGTCTCAAATTGATTACTGTTCTTCCTTTTGCACACCTACTCTTATAAAGGATAAGATAAATAGAGAACGAGTACAACGTAGATTTACAAAAAATATTAAGAATCTAAAACAATTTCCCTACCAGGAGAGACTGAAAAATCTCAAACTTTACTCATTAGAATATAGGTCTATGAGAGGCGACTTATGCTTAATTTCTTGTGCACTAAAAAATGAGTCTCTGAAACTCTATGCTAAGAGTGGGGAAATTGTCTTGGTTCTACACAATCACATAATATTAAAATCAAGCCATTTAATGTGAAAACTAATAAAAGGAAAGGTTTTATAACACAAAGAATAATTCCAGTGTTGAATTCTTTGCCACATGAAGTTGTAAATAGTCCAAATTTCAATATGTTTAAAATGAATTTGGACAATTATATGGGTGATAATAAATATTACTACCACCCAAGTTAATGGGTGGCAAAGTCATAATGGGCATGTCCCTCGACTTTGTATACTACCTATGAACCTATGAACCTATAAAGGTACCTTAGGAAGGAACCTGGTGGGATTAGAGAGGTAAGCCACTGCAGGAAGAAGGGAGGATGGTGGAGCAAAGAGAAACTGCTTCAGAGGGAGACTGAAAGGAACTGCTAATACAGCTCAGGAAGTAGACATGACTGGGTGCTCACTCACTGAACTGCAGGTGCAACCTTATATTTCAAAGACTTACACAACCAGAATGGTGTTATGCTTGTGCAACTATATTCCAATGTTGTGGCCATGCGCACTCTCTTCCATTAGGAATTGCCACTCTCTAGGGGTACTGAAGGCAAGGAACCAAGCAGGAGGGTTCCACCCATAGAAGTGCCATGGGAAGGGTCCCTTGGTTAAAGGTACCTTAGGAAGGAACCTGGTGGGAGTAGAGAGGTGAGCCACAGCAGGAGGAGGGGAGGATGGTGGAACAAAGAGAAAGTGCTTCAGAGGGAGGCTGAAAGGAACTGCTAATACAGCTCAGGAAGTAGGCATGACTGGTTGCTCACACACTGAACTGCAGGTGTAGCCTTATATTTCAATAGCTTACACAACCAGAATGGTGTTATGCTTGTGCAACTATATTCTACTGTTTTGGCCATGCACACTCTCTTCCATTAGGAATTACCACTCTGTAGGAGTACTGAAGGCAAGGAATCATGTAAGAGGGTTCCACCCCTATAATTTTCATGCATTTGAAAAGTTTCATCAGGAAGTACATCACGAACTGCAATAGCTAATTTCCGGAAGTGTTCTGAGGGAGGGGTATACAAAGGAGGGTGCAGTAAATATTAAATTAATAGTTAATACAGAAACATACAGTACAATATAGAGAGAGAGGTCATTACAACACAGAAGCATACAACTAGAAATTGTAACATATATAGTAGTGTAACAAAGAGACAATCATATACACACTAACAGGGTAGGCTAAACTTTAAGCAGTGCAAAACAGGCTTTGGCTATGCTATATACATTTGGTTACAGAGAAACCAAAGGAACACTACATGTAAAGTGTTAGGTTTTATATTGCCATGAGTGAGGCGTTGACACTAAAGTGCTATAGCCACCCAGTTTGTAGGATAGGGGTATGGATAGGGTTGTGAGAGGAGAGAGAAGAACCAGAAAGAGAGGGGGTGGTATAGAGAAAGGAAGGAGGGTAAGAGATTGTGGGAGGAGATAGTAGATTAGATAAAGGGGAGGAATTAGGTGAGGATACAGGTTACATTTGCAGGTGGAAGGAGGAGCTACACAGGAGAGAGGATAGAGAGCTAGGAGAGGTGGCTGAATGGACTAGGAGAGGGAAGGAATTCCAGAGTTTAGGGGAGACATAGGTGGGGTTACAGCTTACAGTTGCAGGTGTGGGAGGAGAGGTTATGCAGGAGGGAGGATAGAGAGTAAGGAGAGGTGGCTTAACAGACTAGGAGAGGGAGGGAATTCCAGAGCTTAGGGGAGACATAGGTGGGGTTAGAAGTTACAGTTGCACGTGTGGGAGGAGAGGTTATGCAGGAGGTAGAACAGAGAGTAGGGAGAGGTGGCTGAATGGATTGGGAGAGGGAGGGAGTTCCAGAGCTTAGGGAAGCAGTAGGAGAAGGCAGACTGGTTATCTGCAGAGGATCTAGGGGGAGAGCAAGGGAGCGGGTGTAGTAGCTGTGGAGGGCATAAGAGTTGGGGACAGAAAAGGAGAGGGTAGAGGACAGGTAGGAAGGGAGGGAGCCAAGCCAATACTTGGCAATAAATGAGCAGTGTGCCATATGCCTAGCTTCAAGGGAGGGAAAAGAGAGGGATATGTAAAGAGTACAGTGACGAGTATTTTATTTATTTATTTGAAAGTTGAATTTACAACTTTTGAGTTGTGGACTCATTTACAAAGGCACCTCGTCGCAGGGAGGGTAAACGTGAGAACAGTGTAAGGTACAACAGTGGTAACATACAGGTGCAATACATAAAACAATAACATTGTAGTACATGTGGGGCAGTCCAAGGCAAAGCGATAGAATGAGTTAAAGAGACAGTCCAGTCTGGAAAGGGTAGATTTGAGAGCAGAGCTGTAGACTATGTTGCCACAGTCAAATATGGGGAGGATAATTTTCTGTATGACAGGTCTATGGACCGGGAACGGGATGCAACTGCAGTGGCAATACAGTGTTCCAAATTTAGAGTGGGCTTTTTAAATATGGCATTAATGTGTTCAGAGAAGTCAAGGTGGTAGTCAAGCTGGACCCCTAGAGGTCCCGCTGTAAGGGTCTCTTGGCTAAAGGTGCCTTAGGAAGGTACCCCAAAAGAATTGCAGCAGCAATCAATGACTAGGAGGTGTGACATGGACAGCCAGTTCTGAGTGCTGTATAATTTTTTTTAAATATAAAAATGTATCACTGATTTTCTCTGCTGAGAAATCTGGTGCTCTTGGAATGACCTCACTCACCCCCCCCCAGGTCTCTGCTAAAAGATGAAAGCCATGAGCTAATTACAGACCAGGCCTTAATCAAGGATCTCCTGTTTGTCTGAGTTAATTATAGCTGTAGTTGCTAAGAGGGAAGATCATATCCATTTTATTATGTTTGGAGGGAAACCCAGGTTATCACACACAGGTGCGAAGTTGTAAATGTTCCTTGATGTCTGTGTGAGAGACGCAGCTTATCATAGATTAAAGAGAGTCATTTGAAGAACATGAGTTATGCTGAGGTTGCAAAATGTAATACTTGGAAAAGACATCCTGTTTTTGTATAGATAGTCCACCGAAGATCGTCACGCCAGACTCCAGAGGTAAGTATGGGGTGGGAGGCAGGGTGCACAGAGGGTGGGTGGGGTGGGGGCAGGAGGACTACAAGGGACCGTTTCGTTTTACAGGTACAAAAACCATCACGGGCAGTTTTTTGTTTTAGGGATTTGGCACACTGGGGTGGGCCCCAGCATGCCACCTAACTGTTTGGGGGGGTCTGTAGCCTATGGGGATTGGGCACTCTTGTCAGCACACAACATGGGGGAGGAATTTATGCCAATGGGGATTAGGCACCCCAGTCGGCACACAAAGCGGGTGGGGCACCGAGGTGAATGAGTTGTACACCCCTGGCATTTAAGAATGGGGTTCTTTATGGTGACAGGAGTGGGCTCCCCGTCGGCACACAAGTAAAGAGGGTTAGAGCTGAGAGAGGGATTGGCCACCCCTCGGTATATAACAAATGGGGGTGATTTATGCCAATGGGAGTGGGCTCCCCGTTGGCAGTACAGAGGGGCAGGGGGTAACCGACAGAGTTGGGCACCCCCAAGTCGGCAGTTTGGCGGTGACAGTGCTGCCATGCTCATAATGTAAGTGAGCACATCCAGGGAAGGTCCACTGCGTCTGATGAGCTTTGCTCAGATTGCAATGGACCTTTACTTAGATGTGCTCGCCACATTATGTATGCATGGTGTGGCACCAGCATGCAGGCTGATTGGGGAATGAGGTATGCACCTAGTGGTGCATGCCCTGCATTCACCTAACAGCGACCGTGCCTCCAAAGCTGCACTGCCACAAGATGTTGGCTGCACAAGGGCGCCAACATAAAAAGGTAAGCATTTTAAATCTGATGTCTTTTATTACAGTTTTTAAGGGTTAATTTCTGTACACCTGGTTAGGTGCCTGTAGGCAAAGATATCTGGCCTGAAGACAGAATTATTTGAGCCTGTACATTGGGTACGCTAACAAGAGGTTCACAGTTTGAATCCCTCCAGAACTTGAGACCAAAGGTTGATTTGAATCCACAAAAACCGACAAGAAGGTTACCTTGTTCTGTTAACTGTTCACAAGACTGTGCTCGGAGCTTGGCACTTTGAGAGTAGAGGTCTGACCTGCTGAGTGGGTTTGTGACAGATTGGTTGGCAGCGGTGGCATAATTTTGGTATCACAAGCTTGTATTGTTCAGTGTGTCAGCAGAGACCATTAGCTCACTTGAGAAGAAAGAAAAAGACAGTGATTTATTTTTAAAAAAGGAAACAGAACTATATCACTTGGCGTACAGTCAGGTTCCTACCCGTTTTATTTTTTTTTCTAAAAGTGCAAGTCAGAGTAGAAGTAGTGAGGGAAGAAGATGACTTCCGACTACAGCAGGCACACTGTAGACTCCTTAAAGCAGTTGTGCAGGGACAGAGGAGTCCCATTTGCAGTGAAAGCCAGCAAGCAGAACCTCATAGATGCCCTGATGGTAGCAGATACCCAGAGCAGTGAGTCACAGACCGTGACTGTAAAGGACCAAACCTCAAGTGTGGCGGGGCTAGCAGCCAGTGCTGTGTCCAGATCTGGTGAGGATGACTGCTGGGCCACTGTCAGTGATGCTGCAGCAGCAGGGAAAGGTCACCAGTATCCTGAATCCGGAAATACTCAGGCTGCAATTTGAGTTGCGCAGGATGGAACTGGAGTTCCAGGAGAAGAGGGAGCAAGAGAAGTGAGAGGCAGACCGTTAGGCAGAGTGATAATGCTGTGAGGCAGAGCGAGAACAGAGAGACACTGACCATGAGGAGTGTGAGCGCCAGAGGCAACACGAACTGGAGAAGCAATGACTCCAACCAGCAGCACCAGAGCAGGTAAGTGGCTTGGGTTTAACTGGGACTGCAGGACTGGGTTACAAATTGAACTCCAAAATTAATAGCCAAATTTAAAGAGGGGGAGGATATGGATGTCTTTTTAAATTCTTTTGAAAAAGTTTGTATTCAGGCTAAAATTCTTAGAGAGTCCTGGAGCTTCCAGCTATCCCGCTACTTACCAGGAAAGCTCAGGATGCATTGGGTCAAATGGACAATGAGGACAGTGAAGATTACAGCAAACTTAAAGTTGCACTGTTAAAAAAGTTTGAATTAACTCCTGAATCATACAGAGCTAAATTCCATAAGCTCAAGAGAAGCCCTGATATGAGCTACGAGGAGCTAGCCACAAAACAATGGCAGTTTTTAAAACATTGGTGGGAAGGAACTGAGGCAAACTGTTGATAAAATTGAAAATGTGATTTTATTAGAACAGTTTCTCTGGGTGTGCCTAGCAGAGCTGAAAACCTGGCTGGAGGACTGAGATCCCAAAACAGTGCAAGAGGCTGCTGAACTCTTGGACCGCTATGCCAAGAGCAGACCTGTTCTGAGAGGGAATGGGGTGGGCATGGCAGCACAGAAACTGAAAAGCGCGCCTTCAGGGCAGCTAAAGCCCTCACTGCCTCCACCGAAACCAATTAGCCCCAGGTTTCAGAGAACAGATTTCTCTGAGAGAAGAAATGAATGTTGGTTGTGTAAATAAACTGGGCATATTGCCAGACAGTGTCCCAAAAAGGTGAGCAATAATATTCAAGGTGGTGCTAGAAAAGAAGTGGGTTGTTTGTGTCTCCCTGGAAGCATGCCAGTGAACATGAGGGAACACATGCACCCAGTCATGGTGAAGGGTGTAAAGACTCAGGGGTTAAGGGACACAGGGGCATCCCTGACCTTGGTAAAGGGGGATCTGGTAGAGCCTGGTCAGCTTATACCCAGTAAATACATCACTGCACAGGACTTCACTGGTGAGGCGAAAACATTGCACCTTGCTAGTGTTCTCCTAAACAAGGGATGGTATGTGCAGTTACCCATAGCCAAGCGGCAAGGGAAAACTGTAATTCCCTGAACCCCACAGAAGTCATTGTGGAAACCACTGAGAGGCTGGTCCCCCAGCCTGTGTCTCCAGATGGGGAGACTAATGAAAAGGGGGTAGAAATGTCCCCAGCAGCAAGTAACCACACAGCTATGGGGGTTACTCTGAATAGGGAGGGGTGACCCATTGTCAGAGGGTTGGGATTGACAGTGATCCTGAGTGCCCTGACACTAGTGCTAGGGACCCTAGTTTAGCGACTGAAGGGGACCTGTCCCATGCCTTGGGACTGTGTGAGGGATTTGCAGCTGCTCAGAGGAGTGGCCCTAGTTTAGAGAAGCTGGGGGCTTGGACAGACTCTGATGGAGCACAGGGAGGTGACGGCAGACATAAGGTTTATTGGGAAAATGGACTTATGTATACTCAGGCAGAACAGACAGAGGGAGGGATGCTAGGCAGGCAGCTTGTTATTCCTCAGGAGTATTGTGAACAGTTGCTCAAAATTGCACATGATATTCCCTTGTCTGGTCATCTGGGAATCGCAAGCACTATGCAGTGGTTAGCCCTGAATTTCTACTGGCCTAACTTCACCCAGCAGGTGAAGGAGTATTGCAGGTCTTGTCACTGGTGCCAAGAAATAGGGAAGACAGGCAAGAAAAGCCAAGCCACTCTGATTCCCTTGTCCATAGTGGAGGAGCCATTCCAGAGGGTGGGAATGGATATTGTGGGGCCTTCAAATACCCCCAGCTCCTCAGGGAAGAGATTCATCCTGACTTTGGTGGATTATGCCACCCGGTACCCAGAGGCAGTCGCCCTATCCTCACTGAGGATGGACAAAGTGGCAGATGCCTTACTTGGGATTTTCTCCCATGTTGGGTTTCCGCAGGAGGTAATCACTGATCGAGGGGGTTCCTTCATGTCGGACCTGATGAAATGTTTATGGGAGAAGTGTGGGGTGGTGCTGAGGGGCACGACACTGTATCACCCACAAGCCAATGGGCTTGTGGAAAGATTCAGTGGTACCCTAAAGTCAATGCTCCAGGCATATGCTGAACAGCATGGGAGAGACTGGGAGAAATACCTTCCCCACCTGTTGTTTGCATACAGGGCGATGCCCCAAGAGTCGACAGAGTTTTCCCCCCTTCGAACTCTTATATGGACGCCGGGTACGAGGGCCCCTAGACTTGATCTGGGAAGACTGGGAAGGCAAGCACATCACCCAGGGAACTCCCATTGTGGATTACATCCTTAGGTTTAGGGAAAGGCTGAAGGAGCTTATGGGGACAGCCCAGAGCAACCTGGCAGCTGCCCAACAGAAACAAAAAGTGCGGTATGACCGCAAAGCCAGAGCTCGCTCATACCTGGTGGGTCAGGAAGTCATGGTCCTTATTCCAGTCTGGAAAGAAAAGCTACACGCTCAGTGGGCAGGACCGTACAACGTGGTTAGGAAAGTAAATGATGTGAACTACATTGTGGAGTCACCTGACAGAAGACAGATAGAAAGGATGTACCATGTCAACATGATGAAGCTATATGCAAATAGGGCTGACATGGTGTTTGCAGCGTGTAGTCATGGGGAGGGGATGGATGAAGGAGACCCCCTTCTGGACTAGCTGGAAGAAAGTAAGCCAGAGTCCTCTGTGGAGGCAGTAAACTTGTCTCCCCAGCTGCCCCTGGATCAGATCCAGAAAGTAAGGGAGGTTTTAGCAGACTTTGCCCCATTGTTTAGTGCCAGACCTGGACTAACCCCCTTAGCAACACACAATGTGGAGACAGGTACACAGACGCCCATACGGCAGACAGCATATCGGGTGTCAGAGGCTGTCCAAAAGGACATTAGGAGGGAAGTGGATGAGATGATGGATTTAGGGGTAATCCCGAGATCCCACAGCCCCTGGGCCTCACCTGTAGTCCTTTTGCCTAAGCCAGATGGCTCTACTCATTTCTGTGTGGACTATTGTGGACAGAATGCAGTCATGAAGTCAGACACCCACCTGATGCCCCAGACGGATGAAGTCCTGGACAAGTTGGGAGGGGTAAACTACCTTAGGACCACTGACCTGACAAAGGGGTATTGGCAGGTAGAGTTGACAGACAGAGCTAGGGAGAGTTCAGCCTTCATCACTCTGATAGGCTTATTTGAGTTTAAAGTAATGCCTTTTGGAATGAAGAATGCCCCGGCCACTTTCCAAAGGTTGGTGAACTGGGTGTTAAATGGTGCTGAGGAGTACGCCGTGGCATACCTGGATGACATTGCCATCTTTAGTACCAGCTGGGAGGAACACCTATCCCACCTTAGGGAAGTGCTGAGCAGGGTACAGAGGACTGGGCTCACTGTCAAAGCCGGAAAGGGTCAGGTGGCCATGGGAGAGGTAGCATACCTCGGGCATGTGGTAGGCAGGGGACAGCTCCGTCCTAGCCAGATAAAGATAGAGGTAATCTAGGCATGGCCCATACTAGAAATGCAGAGGCAGGTCTGGAGTTTTCTAGGGACAGCAGGGTACTACAGAAAATTTGTACCCAATTACAGTGCTCTGGCTGCTCCCCTATCTGACCTGACAAAGAAAAGAATGCCCAAGAAAATTACCTGGGGCCCAGCCTGTGAGGAAGCCTTTTCCAAACTAAAGGAGGCACTGTGCAGTGCTCCTGTTTTGACAAGTCCTGACTATAGCTAAACCTTTATAGTTCAGACAGACACCTCAGACATGGGTATTGGGGCAGTACTGAGTCAGACATCCAGCCAAGGGACAGATCACCCAGTAATGTACCTGAGTAGGAAGTTACTGCCCAGGGAGCAAGCATAATCCACGGTGGAAAAAGAATGTCTTGCCATAGTGTGGGCCCTAAAGAAGTTGGAGCCATACCTATATGGGCAGCATTTTGTGGTGCAGACTGACCACAACTCCCTGGTTTGGCTGAGGCAGATGGGAAAGAACAATGGTAGATTGCTAAGATGGAGTCTTGCTTTGCAAGGGTATGATATGACAATATTACATAGGGCTGAAGCCAAAAATCAGAACTCTGATGAGCTGTCTAGTGTCCGTGAAGAGTGAACTGATTTGGGAAGCTTATCCCATGGAGGGGATAGAGCCCCCAAATTCAATCTAGGTGGGGAGGATTGTGACATGGACAGCCAGTTCTGAGTGCTGTATCATTTTTTAAAAATATGAAAATGTATTACTGATTGTCTGTGCTGAGAAATCTGGTGCTCTTGGAATGACCTCACTCACCCATCCACCCCCAGGTCTCTGCTAAAAGATGAACACCATGAGCTAATTATAGACCAGGCCTTAATCAAGGATCTCCTCTTTGAGTTAATTATAGCTGTAGTTGCTAAGAGGGAAGATCATATCCATTTTATGATGTTTGGAGGGAAACCCAGGTTATTACACATGGGTGCGAAGTTGTAAATATTCCTTGATGTCTGTGTGAGAGAGGAAGCTTATCATAGATCAATGAGAGTCATTTGAAGAACATGAGTTATGCTGAGGCTGCAGAATTTAATACTCGGAAAAGACAACCTATTTTTGTATAGATATATATTTTTATATATTTTGACAGAGGAGGAACTAGGTGACCTCACACAAAGGGGTTGGCAAATACAGTTTTCTTTAAGGAATATTCTGTTTTACTGCACAGGTTTACTTCTATCTAGACTCTGACAAAGAAACATCTGTGAGCACTTTAAGCAGGTATTTAGAGAGAGATACAACTCTAAGTACTGTAGTAAGAATTGCACAGTTAACACCTGTTTTGTTTAAGAGATTTGTATGTTTTGTGACATAATAGTTCTGTATTTTATGTGTTACATATTTTTTGTCTATTTTAGTAAAGCTCTATTTTTAGAGCTTACTTGGTCTGTCTTTGATTTCTTTCCTTTACAAGTAGAGTATATATGGTTAAAGCAGATGCTATACATACGCTTGAATGGTGATACCAAACTGGAAAAAGGTAAGCATTTTAAATCTGAGGTCTTTTATTACAGTTTTTAAGGGTTAATTTCTGTACACCTGGTTAGGTGCCTGTAGGCAAAGATATCTGGCCCGAAGACAGAATTATCTGAGCCTGTACAGTGGGTACGCTAACAAGAGGGTCACAGTTTGAATCCCTCCAGAACTTGAGACCAAAGGTTGATTTGAATCCACAAAAACAGACAAGAGGGTTACCTTCTTCTGTTAACTGTTCACAAGACTGCACTCAGAGGTTGCACTTTGGGAGTAGAGGTCTGACCTGCTGAGTGGGTTTGTGACAGGAGGTAGAGAAGCAGACTGACAGTGACAGGCAGCTTAATAAAGCATAAATGAGACCACAAGTTAGCAGGATAGCTACAGTAATATGGCTTGCACTACTGATGACAGCAAGGGGCTTCCTAAGGAGAGAGGGAACTACTAGTAGGGCCACCATCCATCTCCATCCAACAGCGATCAACAGCATGGGAGAGAGAAAAAAACCTTTGAGGGGGAAATCCCTGGGGATCCAAGGCCGAGATCACCTTCCCTTCAGGATTGGGCTATTTTACTAAGTGACGGCTCAGCTGCTACATTTGAAATTCAATTCAAGGGGGTGGAAGATATTCCAATTTGGTGGAGGGCTCTCATTCTATCCCTCTAATGGGAACACTGTGAAGGGTTGCGAGGGCTATCTGCAACAAGCACCTCCAAGGTAGAAGAGGAGAGCAATGACCGCTGAGGCACTCTGCTAGCTTACCAGTCTAAAATACAAACCAGGTGAATCAGAGGCAGTCATAGGAAGACGCATTTAAGATGCAATGGTAGTAAATTCAGACTAGGCCTTCCTTACTATTGGGTTGTTGCTACAGGCCCCCCTCCTCTGAAGAACATTATAATAGAGTTCTCATTAATGAAATAATACAAGCTTCAGACTCTGGTGATGTACTGATAATGGGATACTTCAACCTTCCTGGAACAGACTGGAATAAAATGCAAAGAAAATCTGGATTGGAATGAAGTTTTGTAGACCCGTGTATTGATCATCATCTCAAGAAATAGTCCATGAACCCACCAGAGGCCCAAACATATTGGATATTATTTTAGCAAACATTGACAGTGATATCACAGATGTAACAGTAAAGTGTCCACTGAGTAGTACTGATCATTGCATGGTTTTGGTTGCTATACAGACATGTCCTGCTATAACTACAAAAAATACAGTCTTTAGGAACTTTAATAGAGCCAACTTCAACACTATTAATTTGCACCTATCTAGAGTAGATTGGGATTAGAACAAACTTTTAATGAATAAAAATGTTGATGCAGACTGGAAAATTTTAAAGGGACTAATTCTAGTACTCAAAAGTAACGCTATGTGTGGTACATACTGTAGCTCAGTGTTTATGATGCATAAGATCTGAATGAGATATGGTTTGTGCTTGATACATTTGACTGGACTGGCACTGAGGTCAGTGTTTGTAGTACATAGGAACTGAATGACGTGGTTGGTGCTTCGATACATAGAGCTGGGTAATATAGTTACTGATAGAGTCTTGATCTTTGGTCTTTCTCTATATTCCACCCTTGGTGGGATGCTGAGTCAATGTAGGTCTGAATGTCCACGGCAAGGTAAAATATGAGTGCCAGAGAAGCAGGAGCAGGCAGGGGAGGATGAGAGGCAAGTGCAACTGCTAAGCAGAGGGTTCATTGGCAGAATGCTTATATAGAGAATGGGGGGATGAGTTATTTCCCCCATAGAACCACAGGCTGCAGCCTTCCAATTCTATGTGTGGTACATAGCTCAGTGCTTGTGATGCATAAGAGCTGAATGAGATATGGTTAGTGCTTGGTAGGTTTGACTGGATTGGTGCTGAGGTCAGTGTTTGTAGTACATAGGAACTAAATGACGTGGTTGGTGCTTAGATACGTAGAGCTGGATAATACAGTTATTGATAGAGTCTTGATCTTTGGCCTTTCTCTATATCCCACCTTTGGCGGGATGCTAAATCAATGTAGGTTTGAATGCCCCCCAAAAATTAATTACCACCATGATTACCTCCTCCAACTCCACAGAGAGTGGCCAGTAGCATGCAGGAGAGGGAAAAAACCCTTTGGAGGAAACCTCCAAGGACTCATGGCTACTGACCTGCCCATCCTCTGGGCATACTAAAAGGAGAGTAATCCTAATGCTAAGCTGACTTGTTATCTTGGTGTGAAATCCAGGTTGTTGGTAGTAGAGGTTATCCTGATTTAATAGCAAGCAGAGTAATCCTGGAAAACGAGGTACTGGTGGATAAATTGGGTAGAGTCTTGTGGAGACTACCATCTTCATGGAAATTGGCTGAGATGAGATAAATGAGCAATCTGCAGTGAGTCCAACTGAGTGATGGTCATGCCCAGGAGGTCGACAGAGGGAGTCCATACAGATCATCAGTGAGGAGGTGTAAGCATAGAGCAACAGCGGTCCCCTCGCGGGGCAAGCATGAGGATGGCGAAACCAAGATGTCAGCAGCATGTGGTGGTCCGGTATAGAGGGCGTGACCTCAAGTGGTTTAGTCACAGAGGATTCGGGCAGAGTGTAGACGAGTATGACGAACAAACAGTTAGGCCCCTCAATGGCTACCAGGCCCCTCTTGTGGGGCGAAGCAGCAAATAAAGGTGGAACACCATGTGGTCCTCCAATATAGAGTTCTAGGCACAGAGGGTGAGACCCCTACATGGGTCTGTGTGTTACAAAGAATGCATTGCAGAAGAATCCAGCAACCATGTAAGGCTGATACAGATATACCAGGACACCAAGGATGAGGCCAGTGAGTAAAGCATCCTAGATGGACAAAAGCAGAAGGCTGATTACCAGGAATTGAGCTGCAGTCATGATATGTATATCCAAACTAGGAATGTAGCAGAGATAGCAGGATCAAACTGTGAAGCAGCCACCATAGTGCTGCAGTAGTAGTGTTTGGAGGGCAGTCAGGAATAGACAAACTGGTTTATAGTGTAGGCTGGGCCAGTGGAGTACAGCAGAGACATGGATTGACATTCCTTTGATTAAAAATGGTATTTCTTCCATGATTTGGATCGACTGGATCACAGTCTGTTATAAGCAAGCAATACAGAGTATACCCAAGTATGAATAACTGGAAGGGCAGAAGGAGTCTGATTAAAGGACAGTGTACCAAGGATGCTCAGTAGGTCCAGTCTTTCAGCTTTGTATATAGATTCTGCATATGGAGTAAACAGAGAAGTGAGTCTGGTGTTCTGCTTTGAACATACAGTGATAGCATATGCAATTGAGCAGTGTTACTAATGAATGACAGGAAGGGTATCAGGATTTACAGAGCTTGTGTGATCTAGAATGGCTGGTATCTCTATGGTGACCCAGATCCATGACAAGGAAAGGACTGACCAAGAGAGCAGAAATCTAAGAGGCAGTAGGCGGAAGTCTAGCATGCACTGCAAGGAGTGGTGGGAACTAGGAGAATGGTGTTCCAAGGAAGCAATCAGAGAAGGCTGACTGACATGCACCATAGAGAGACACTGAACTGTGGAAATCAGGGAGTGAGCAGAACCAAATGTGGGTTCACAAGGATGAGCTGGAAGCAGGAGCAGAATCTGGGCTGCAGCCTGGCAGTAGGAAGATCCAATGACGAATGGTGAAAACAGAGCAGAATGGGGTGATAACTGCATGGCCAATGGCCACTCAAAGTAAATGGAGGTAAACCCCAAAAACAAAAGGAGACAGGAGAGCCAGGCACGGGAAGGGCAGGAAGCAAAGAGAGAAGGGAGGGATGAGCAAACAGTCAAGGGAGATGGGGGGAAGCAAGGGAGGCAGAAGTCAAGGAGAAAGCAGGAAAACGGCAGGGCGTGGATGCAAGGACACGCAGCATGAGAAGTGAGTGTGGCTCACTAAGCAGAAGAGGCATTGGCAGAATGCTTATATGGAGGATGGGGGGAGCTATTCTCCCCCCATAGAACCACAGGCTGCATTCTTCCAATTATATCTCTATTAAAAATAAATACAATAAAAAAGGTAGGGTTCTTGTCTGGTTCTCAACTACAATTAAAAAGAAATCAAGGCTAACCAAAAAGCCTTTAACAAGTATAGAGAAAATTAAACTGAGATCAATAAACAAGCCTATTTTAAAAAACAAAAATTAGTAAAGAAGCTAATTAGGAATTCAAAGTATATAACAGAATTTACAATTGCTCATACTAAAGACAATAATCTCTTATATTCTTACTTAACTTCAACAAATTCTATATCAAATATTGGACCGCTCATGAGTAACAATGGGCCTATACAGGATAATGCCACTACAGCAAATTTACTTAATGAGTATTTCAGCAATGTTTTTACTTCAAAGGAATTCATGGAACAACATCAGATTGATAGTATTATACTGGTACCACCCTTTTCTCAGGAAGCTGTACTAAAACGATTATTATCATTAAATAGTAAGTCTACCCCAGGTCCAGATGGCATTCATCCAAAATTTTTAATCAATATGCCAGCCAGATAGCAGTATCCTTTACTATACTTTTTAATATCTCCCTCTCTCAGGGAATCGTTCCCAGTGACTGACGTTCTGCTATAGTCATCCCTATTTTTAAAAAGGGAATCAAAGCAGAGTTGAAAACTATCGACCTATAAGTCTAACTTCACATTGTTGCAAGATCATAGAAATACCTATTAAAAATAGACTGGAGATATTCTTTGACAACCATAATGTTTCTGATAAAGTCAAACATGGTTTCACCAAGGGTAAATCATGTGTTACTAATTTAATTACATTCTATAATGGCATCAGCAAAAGTCTTGATGGTGGAACTCCCGTAGACATACTATTGGACTTCGTTAAGCCTTTGATAAAGTCTTTCACCACATCCTAATTTCCAAATTGACAAAACTTGGAATTAGTTATAACATAGTTAAATGGAAAGAGTTGGTTAGACCAACGTATTCAAAGAGTTAGAGTTAATGGTGTTTTATCTGAAAAATACATGGTCACTAGCAGGGTACCCCAGGGGTCTGTTCTAGGGCCCTCACTCTTCAACCTTTTTATCAGTGATATGCACATTAATTTAACAAATAACCTGATTAAATTTGCAGATGACACCAAAATTTGCAGAAAGGTGGATACTTTACAGAAACATCTATCCTAGTAAATGATCTTGCTATGATAGATCTTTGGGCCAAGATTAATGGTATGGTCTTTAACATCGGCAGATGTGCTGTATTACATTTTGGGAAATAATAATCCTCAGTATCACTATATTTTAAGCAATAGCATTATTAAAAATCAACAGTAGACAAGACTTGGGTATTATGGTTAACAATAAATTAACCTCTGATGACCACTGTAAATCTGTCATTAGAAAATCAAGACTATTGATTAATAAAATTAAACTGTTATTTACCTGTAAAAATAAACACCTTAATATTCCAATCTATAAAAATTATGTTAGGCCAATTCTCGATTACAGCTCTTGTATGTGGTCTCCATACTTAAAAAAGGAATCAAACAACTTGAAAGTTTTCAGAGAACCATAACTTAACTGATTCCCTCTATCAAACATTTACCTTATATGGACAGAATAAAAGCTACTGGATTCCACCTCCTTGAAGCCAGAAGGCAATGAGGAGATCTCCTATTACTTCTCAAAATATTTCACTCCAATGATCTAATGTCACTTTTTGACCTACTTCTGGGATCCAACAGAGCAAATCTGAGATCACACCAAAATAATTACTACCTAGAGTAAGATCTAACAAAAGAGACAATTTTATACTATACGTACTGCTAACGCTTGGAAACGTTTGAAAAATGATATTGTAGAACAATCTAGCTTGTTGGGTTTTAAACATATGCTAGATTTAACTTACTACAATGAATACAGGATGGTGTCATTCCCACGTCAGTGGGAGGCAGTCTTGTTGGGAATATCATGCTCCCTTTTGTCCTGTCTACATAGGAACCTAAGAACCTAAAAATTAATACTACAGCTGAAGGGGGAATGCTTGAAACTGCCTTTCGCAGCTAGTCATAAAGTCTACATCAAGAGGCTCCACTGCACATGACTGGGTAAAGATCCACCTGACATAAGGACATTCCCACTATGGGCCAGAAAGGAAGGACCCCACTCAGGCTTCACATGCTCAGGATGTGGACTAGGGTGTAAAGCGAGGATATCAGCTGAGAACGAGCTCAGAGCCAGTAAATGTGCAACACTGTTGTAACACTGTAATACCTGCCTTGCAACTGTACATTAATGTTGATCTTGTAACTTGAATGTTTAATGTCTTATCCCTATTATAGCCCTTCCCCCCAGGTCACACCGGGAGACAAGCAACTTGTCGCTCAGTGTATCTTTCTGGTAAAACATTTCAATAACTAAAAAACAAATTGGTGGGTATGGTCAGCTAGTCTCTTCTACCAATAGAGCTGGCCATACATGATAATGCAGGAAATACCAGTTAATATGCAGCACCATAAACACCTTTAGTAAAGGTACAGGCTTTACAGTACATGGTAAGTAAGTAAGTAAGTACATTTTTATTTCTTTAAGGCGCCCTTTCAAAGCTCAGGGCGCCTTTACAATATCAGTCATACAAATCGAAACCATAACTGTAAACAACATCAAATTCAAGAACAATCCAGTATAATTTAAATCACTAAAAAAATGCTTGGTTAAAAAGGAAGGTCTTTAAAGCTTTTTTAAAGCTCTCCACAGTCAGGCAATTGCGTATCTGGCAAGGTAGAGAATTCCACAGGGTAGGGGCCATAAAGGCAAATGTTCTTCCACCAGATGTTTTTGAGGTTACCCTGGGAATTCCAGCAATCCTCACCAGAGGATCGGAGGGAGCGGAGGGACAGTAAGAAGTCAGGAGTTCTTTCAGGTAGCGAGGTCCCAAACCGTAGGGCTTTATAGGTCATCAACATGACCTTGAAAGTGATCCGCCACTGTATAGGCAGCCAGTGCACCAAGCACAGGTGTTATATGGTTGCACTGGCTTCCAGTCAACAACCTAGCTGCCGCGTTTTGCACCAGCTGTAAGCGACAGATATCCACTCCTGGCAGCCCTAGATAAAGGGCGTTGCAATAATCAAGATGATTGGACACAAAGGCGTGGACCAGAGTAGGAAGATCCTCTGATGGAATCAAGTGTTTCACCCATGTTATATTCCTTAGGTGAAAAAAGGATGATTTGACTACGGCTGACACCTGTGCCCTCAGGGTCAAGCCCTCATCAAATATAACACCAAGGTTACGCACCTGACCAGATGCCATGAGTGGGGTTCCTCCCAGAAATAAACTTGAGAGTTTTCCTGCCCATGGACCTAATATCCTTACCCCTGGTTCCACCACCAATACCTCTGTTTTTCCCGGGTTCAACCTCAGCCAATTAGCACTCATCCAGTTCTGTATCTCCTGGAGGCAGTTGTTAAACAATGTACTTGACTCAGACTCCTGCTCGGGCACAAAAGACATATAAAGTTGAGAATCATTGGCATAGCAATGGAAACTCAAACCAAAATGTCTTATAATGTCCCCTAATGGAAGCATATACACCGCAAATAACATGGGGACAACACTGAACCCTGTGGCACTTCACAGTGTAGACAGCGAGAGGTCGAGGAATAATGTAATGTAGGGAGTAACAGGCAACGAGCAATATGGTGAACACCTTTTTTTTTCTTATACTTTTTACCCCTAGGTCCACCAGTCTGCCTACCTCACACATCTGGCATCCTCCTTGGGTCTCAGGCCACCATCTCCTGCGATGCTCCTTGGTTCCATGTTTATGTCCCGTAGCTACCCCCGTGGCTTGCCCCACACGGCAGGGTGGCGGGGAGCTCTCTCCCTAGCTCAACCCTCCTAGTCAGGATCCAGTACTGCCGGTTGAGCAGATTGAAACCCCAAAAGGACTGTATGCCAGCTGAGCACCATGAGACCAAACAGCAATCATGATGGTGAAGCAAAATAATGACTCAAAGGCCAAAGTAGGTACATTCAGAAACATACTGCTAAAAGGTCTGCAGCTGGAAGCTGAGACCAGGCAGCTAGGAGAATAGCTAAAAGTTGCAGAAGTGCAATGCAGCAGTTGGGCCCAGCTGAGCAAACAGGGAATAAATAGAGCAGAGCACACTAAACTCCAGTACTGAACGAACTGAGCTAACATTGAGTAAAGAATGAGCAGGGCAGGAAAAAAGGAATTAGTTGCTAACTGAGCAGCAGAGCCAAGACCAGGTGCAATCAATTAAGGGAGAAACTGAGGAGGCAGCAAGAGCTGAGTGAGCTGAAACATGCAGGAGGAGCTGAAACAGGCAACAGCATTAGCAGGATAACTGAGAGGAGGCAGGACCCAGAAGCACAGGCTAAAATAAACGCAGCCCAAACAAGGACAACAAAATGCTAGGAAAAGGAGAAAGTCCCAAAAGAAAACACAAAAGAAAAACACAAACAGGAGAACAGGAAGACAAGGAGGCAGGGAAGCACACAGCAGCAGCTGGAAGCAAAAAACAATATCAACCAAGGCAGGAGACAGACACAAAAGAATCCAGCAGAACCAAACAGAGTCCAGAACAAGGAAAGTTGGGGGTTGGGTGGGGGGCAATGCCCCAGCAGGCCCCAAGTGAGACAAACCACCAGAGTCTCCAGCTGGCAAAGAGAAAGAGCTTCAAAGGGAGGCTGAAAGGAACTGCTTATATAGCTCAGGAAGTAGGTGTGGTTAGTTGCTCACCCACTGAACTAAAGGCATAGCCTTTTATTTATAGGAAACATTTGATCTGATAGATCAAAATACTGTGATTAAAAAAATTGGAAGGGTGTGCAGTACCAAAATGCGTTGTAAGATGGGTACGATATTTTCTGCAGGGGAGAACCCAATGGGTAGAATTAGAAAGAAACAAAATCAGTGCCATATTTGTTAAGTGGTGAGGGGGAGGGGCCCTCAGGGTACCAAACTGGGGTCTTTTCTATTCCTGTTGATGATAAACGACTTAACCATAGGTGACTGTATCGAATACATGGACGACAAAACTGTTGTTGAGATTTTTGAATGCGACGAAGATAGTAATCCTTCCTGCTTTATACAATGTCCCTTCTAAAGTACAGTTTCTAAAAATTGGACACAGTACTCCAGGTAGGGTCACACTAGCGACCGATACAGCAGCAACAGCACCACCCTCCTCCTGCTGGAGATACCCTTCCCTATGCACCCCAGCCAGGAGTGAGATAGCAGTAGACCTACACCCTCAAATGAAGATAGAAATTTCATCTTAAATCAGCCAATATTTGATTTATACAACAGGTGTTTTGGTGGTTTGTTATAGAAACAGTAAAAAGGTGCAAAATTAAATTAGTAGACAAGGTAATGTACATAGACTACTGTTTATTGGAGGATAATGGGGGAAAAGCAGAGATACTAAATGAATACTCTGTTCTGTCTCCATCAGGAGGGAAAAGAGGTGTGCGGAGAAGGGAACACAGATGTAATGATAGAGGAGGACAGAGTGAGGGAGGGGCTGCTGGCATCGAAGGTGGACAAATCATCAGACCCGGACAGAGTATACTGAAGGGTACTACAGGAACTGGCTGAGGAGCTGGCAGGGCCACTGGCAGACCTATTTAATAGTTCATTAGAGTCAATAGTGGTACTGCAGGACTGGAGATTAGCACATGTAGTGCCCCTCCACAAAAGTGGTCCCAAGGATGACCCAGGGAATTACAGACCAGTCAGTCTGACCTCCATTGTGGGCAAGCTCATGGAGACCACACTAAAGGAAAGGTTGGTGGAATATCTAGAGGTGCATGGTCTTCATGATGAGAGACAGCATGGGATCATGGAGGGGAGACTGTGTCAAACAAATCTGATTGACTTCTTTGACTGTATCACTAAGACAGTAGACAGGGGCCAAGCGGTAGACATCCTCTTATCTTGATTTCAGCAAGGCCTTTGACTCTGTGTCCCACAAAAGGTTGATCAGGAAGTTGGTGGATCTCAGGACTGGGGAAAAGATGGCCAGATGGGTGGAAAACTGGCTGAGGGACAGAACCCAGAGGGTGGTTGTGGGTGGAGAGTTATCTGACTCCACAGAGGTAAAGAGTGGGGTCCCACAGGGCTCTCTGCTGTGGCCGGTGTTGTTCAATGTCTTCATCAATAACACTGGAGATGGCATTAAGGGCAAAATGTGCCTTTTTGTGGATGCCACCAAGCTCTGTGGGAGAGTGGACACAGCTGAAGGGATACAAGACCTATAGGAAGATTTGGAAAAGCTGGGGAGGTGGTCCAGGATCTGGCAGCTTGGCTTCAATGCCAAGAAATGCAAAGTTATGCATACTGGAGCCAAGAATCTCAAGACAGAGTACTACCTGGGTGTAGTCTGAGTATCTGCATCAAAGGAGGAGAAGGACCTGGGGGTAATGATCACTAGTGACCTGAAGCACTCCACACAGTGCAAGAAAGCAGCAGCAAAGGCAAATAAGATGCTGGGATGCATATCTAGGGGAATCAGTACTAGGAGAGAGATGGTTATACTGTCCTTGTACAGGTCACAGGTAAGGCCACATCTAGAGTATGGAGTTCAGTACTGGTGCCCACACCTCAAAAAGAACATTAACCTGCTGGAGAAAAACCAGAGAAGGGCTACAAAGATGATAGCTGGTCAGCAGGATAAGGCACATGAGGAGAGACTGAGGACACTGAACATGTACTCCCAGGAAGACAGGAGAGAGAGAGAGAGAGAGAGAGAGAGAGAGAGAGGACATGATTGGGACCTTCAAGTACTTGAAAGGGATAAATAAGGTTGATAAGAAAAGTCTCTTTAAGCTGAATGGCAACCAAAACATGAGGGGGCACACTATTAAGCTGGAGAGTGGGAGGTTTGGGAAGGAGGTCAGGAAGCACTTCTTCACAGGAGGATGGTAGACACTTGGAATGGCAGCCAGAAGAGGTCATCTTATTGAAGTCAGTGGGCAGCTTTAAGAGAGGATGGGCTAGGCATAGTGGAAGGTAAGGATCATTGAGTAGGGAGGCTAGGAGGAGTGGGGAGGGAGGGCAGGGACATTAGCTCAAGCTGTGGACCTTGCAATACGAGTAGACTTGATAGACCAAATGGCCTTCTTCTGCTGGCATTCTCGCATGTTTGTATGTATGTTTTCATTAAAAAAATAAATGGCTTCTCTCATTTTATGTATTTATTGAAAGAGTTTTACCAGGAAAGGGCTACTGAGCCATAAGAGCTTATTTTCATACGTGTCCTGGGGAAATAAATGAAACAGATCACTGAGCATGCTCAGAGATTTATCTTCACTTGTGAGAATACATTTCTGAGCATGCTCAGGGTGGACACAGTGAGTGAGATACATTTCTGAGCATGCTCTGTGAACAAATTTATCTTGCTCATGTTACCCAAAATAACACTTTTATCATGGCAAATGTATCTTCACACCTGTTGAATAAATATGGGATATCGCATAAGTCTTTAGTGTGTAAGCTCTTTATTTCCTCTGGAATGTTGGTAACAATATCCTTTTGGCACTAGTGGTACGGCCACAAATGCAAAGAGGCACTGTTGCCTACATGTACTAGTGCTCTGCTAAATAATCTGTTTGTGCCTCTCATAGGATACTGGGTACTAGCCTCTGTTGTAGGGAGTCTCTGCCTGATTCACAAACCCAACTACAGTCAGTATGTAACATCACATCATGTTATCTACTGTGCAGCCACAGTGAGACATGGTAGTTGTAGTCTCCTAGGTGTTTAGAGTAGAAGGTTGTTTTCTCTGCTGCTGCTGCCATGGTTAGTCCCTATATCATCATTGTTGCTTAAACTAGTAGTGCCTTAGGATTGCCTGACATGAGCTGCAGTTTTTACTGCTGTTGCTACAGTTTTGTTTTCACCCCACCTTAGCTGCTTAGTTATGAAAATTGGTATTGTGTTATATTGTGAGTACTGGGTTTGCACAATGATTTCACCATTACGTTGATGCTAAACTCCTGTAACTCTCTATTGCTAGCTTGTGCCTCCTTTCCTTGTAAAACACCTAGTCGTTCTATTTAGGGCCCCCTTACTAGCTCTCCTCATCCTATTTAGGGCCCCCTTACTAGCTCTCCTCATCCTATTTAGAGCCCCCTTACTAGCTCTCCTCATCCTATTTAGAGCCCCCTTACTAGCTCTCCTCATCCTATTTAGGGCCCCCTTACTAGCTTTTCTCATCCTATTTAGGGCCCCCTTACTAGCTCTTCTCATCCTATTTAGGGCCCCCTTACTAGCTCTCCTCATCCTATTTAGGGCCCCCTTACTAGCTCTCCTCATCCTATTTAAGGTCTCCTTACTAGGTCCCCTCTGTTGTTTTATTTTTTTTTTTATTTATTTGGAAAATGTTTCACTAGGAAAGAGAACATGAGCTGTAAACAACTCATTTCCAGAAGCATCCTGGGGAGGGGGTTACAATAGTTGGGAGAACGGGAAATACACCAATTACAAGAGCAATGCAAGTGCAATACTAAAACATATCAGTGAGTACAGGTACAGAGCTGAGTGACCCAAACCAGCCGGTGAGGGTGTATAAACCAATTATGGATTAACAAATGTTGTAATAGGTCAATAGCGATGATCCTGTAGGGGATAAGTTAGAGAAAGACTGACACAGTTGAAAGTGCTAGGGAAGTAGGCAGAGCATAAGAATGGAAGTGCTGATGTAAACACAAGGGAGGGCAGTTATAAGATAATTGGGGCAGAGTGAGGGTGATGGATAGAGAGTGCAGGGGAGATGGAGGGAGAAGGGAGGTTCTGCCAAGATCTAATTCTCCCTCTAGGATACTGAGAACCCTGCAAGGGGGGACTTGATCAGGCAGAAAGGGAGATGAGAGAAAAGTGGGGAGGGAAGTAGTGAGGGTGATGAGTAGAGGGTGGGGAGAAGGTGGAGGGAGGAGGAGGTTCAGCCAATATCCATTCCCCCTCCAGGAAACTGAGAACTCTGCAAGGGGGACATGGCCAAGCAAAATGGGAGGGGAAAGAATAGGGGGTAGGGAGGTAGAGAGGCATGGGCGGGGGACTTGGAGAGGAGGATTGTGATAAGTAGTAGGGAGGAGGGCAGGTGAAGGATAGGAAGGGGAAGGGAGAGGGAGAGAGGTAGCAGAGTGAGTCAGTCTAGACCCCAAAAGTACCCTGCAAGAGGGTCAGGATTAGGGGGTGAGGGGGAAAGGAAGACGGGTGAGAGAGAGAGAGAGAGAGAGGGCCAGGACCTGAACCCCTTCAGGTTGCAGAGAACCTTGCAAGAGGGGTAGGAATCAGGCAGAAAAGGATGGGAGGGAAAAGGGGGCAGGGAGGAGGAGTGTAGAAAAGGTGGGCAGCAGTGAGGTGGGAAATAGAGGTGAAACATGAAAGGGAAAAGGAGGGCAACATTGGGGGGAGGGAGAGAGGAAATGAGGTAATACATGGAAGGGAAAAGGAGGGCAACATGTGAGGGAGGGGAAGGGTGGGAGTGGGGTTGTGAAAGCACCGACAGTTGTGGATGGTAGTAGTGAAATGATGTGACACAATACGTTGAGTAGGGGATGGGAGGAGGGGGCATGTTAGGAGGAGGAGGTATGTTACAGCAGGTGGGGGATGGGATAGCAAAATAGAGGAAAGGTGCATGTTAGGAGTTTACGAGGCAAGCCAGGGGTAGAGGAGTGAAGGATAGTCCATAAGGGTGGGAAGGGTCAAGAAGGGAAGCTAGGAACAAGTATCATTAGGAGAATAGAGCAAGGTAGGGCTAAGGGAGTAGTACGCCAAGGGAGGGTTGAGATGGGCTGAAACAGGTGCAGTTAGGGTTGAGGGAGGCTAAAAGCAGGTACAGTTATGGGAATAGACATTTTGCAGGCTAGAGAGATTGAGGAAAGTAATGATGAGAGTTTGATAAGAGGAAGAACTGAGTTCCAGTGCTTTGGGAAGCGGTAGGAGAAGGCTATGGAGGAAGAGTGAAGAGGAATGGCTAAAGTGCAAGTGTCAGTGGATCTGAGAGGGCAGGAGGAGGGTGATGGAGCAGTGAGTGAGGAGTAGAAGTAAGAGGGAGAGTCCTGAGCCAGAATTTAGAAGTGCATTTGGAACAGTGGGAGAGATGCCTGCACTCAAGGGAAGGGAAGCAGGAGAATAGTACAAGGTGCAGTGATGTGTGCAGGAAGGAACATCAAGAGCAAAGTGACATAAAACATTGAAAAGAGTATCCAATTTGGTAAGAGAAGACTTGGGAGCAGCACAGTAGACTATGTCACAGTAGTCAAAAATAGGAAGGATCATTTTTTGAACAAGATTGCTCCTAACCAGTAGTGGTAGGGAACTATGGTTCCTGTAAAGGGCGCCAAGCTTGGGGCAGAGTTTTTTCAGGATGGCATCAATATGAACAGAAAAATTAAGGTGTTGGTCAAGCTATACACCCAGGTATTTAAAAGAGGTAGTATCATCTAGAGTTGTCCCGTCAAGGATATGGAAGGAGGGAAGGGAGAGAGGGAAGCCTAGAGAGTTTCTGCCTAGTGCCAAAGGTCAAAGAGACTGGCTTCTTGGTGTTGAGGACAAGTTCATGTGAGCTTAGCCAGCTTTGAAAATTACTGAAGTCAAGCTGCAGTCTGGAAGTCACATCAGAGGGAGATTGGCCAGAGGAGAAAAAGACTGTGTCATAAGCATACATATGGATAGAGGATAAGGAGCATACTGACGGTAGGTCATTTAGAAAAATTGAGAAAAGAAGTGGGCCACTTGAAGCACATCAGTAGAGATGGGTAAAGGAGTGGACGTTGAGTCAGCTATTTTGACAGATTGAGTTCTACCTACCAGGTAGGCACTGAACTAGTTGTAGGCAGGCATAGACAAACCAGCTGATGAGAGGGTTTCAAGGAGGAGGGAGTGGTAGACTGTGTTGAAAGCCTTGGCAAGATTGACAAAGATAGCAGAAGTGATGTGACCTCTATCCATGGCTGAATGGATAGAGTCAGTGAGTCTAAGTAGGGAAGTGGTTGTGGAGTGATTCTTCTGAAAACCAGATTGGAAGGGAGTGAAGAAGGAACAGTTGTCTAGAAAGGAGGAGAGTTGGGCAAGAACAAGGTGTTCCTGGAGTTTAGCCAGGGTGGGAAGGAGAGAGATGGTAGTGGGGGTGGTAGTTCCCAGGAGATGAGAGATCACCACTTTTTGGTAAGGGGAGAACTGTGGCATGTTTCCAGGCTGCAGGAATCATCACAGTGCGGAAAGACAGATCGAGGAGATTAGAGAGGGGGAGGGAAATAGCAGGAGCAGAGAGATAAAGCAGCTTAGGGTCAAGGTCATCGGGAGAGCTGCCCTTTATGGGGCTGATAGAGAGTAGTGACTTTAAGGTATCGCTGGGAGAGATGGGTGAGAAGGCAAAGCTCTTCACTATATGGTGATGATGGGAGGAGTGAGGAGGCAGGGTGGAGGTAGTAGGGAGGGATGGGAGGGAGGCTAGCAGGGTGGAGGCACAAGAAGTAAAAAAGGTATTAAATTCTGCAGCTACCGTTGGATGGCCTGCAGAGAGTACGTTGTTTACTTTGAGTAGCGTGGTAGGGGGTTTAGATTGGGGAGAGAAAAGTGAGTGAACTACTTTTCAAAACTTTGATGGGTTGCTATGTTAGCATTAAAGGTGGACCAGAAGAACTCCGCTTTAGTCAGGTGCATGGCTTTGGTACAGGTGTTGCGGAGTGTCCGATAGATAGCATAGTCAAGAGGGAGTTTGGAAGATTTAAGGGTATTCCATGTTTGTCATACACTTGTTGACAGGCCAGGAGTTCAGAGGTTATCCAGGGGAGGTGGCTACCACGCACTGTAACTTGTTTCAGAGGAGCGTGTTTGTTCCAGATGTTGGTGACATTAACATTGAAACAACCAGGGCGAGATCTGTAGGGTTGGTTAAGGATAAAGGAGGCAAGTCAACCTGAGTTAAGTCATGGTGTAGAGAGGCAAGGTTTAATATTTTGTAAGAGCGGATTGTCATAAGTTTGTGGGGTGGCTTAGTTCTGTGCATTTTCCTAACTAAGTAGATCACATGATGATCACTTAGAGCATCTGGCAGTAGACCAGACTGGATTACCCTGTGAGGATGAGATGTAAGGGCCCAGTCTATAAGATTGTGGTTATGGATTTTGTGGTTTAGACTAGTAGGTTCCATGATTAGTTGGGATCAATTGAGGGCAGCTAAATCAGTGCAGGATTTAGCTAGGGCGGGTGATAGCCAGTTCAGGTTTAGATCTCCTAACAGGAATAGCTCACCTAAAGAGGCAAGAGACCCAACAGTGGTAATTAGATCAGTGGCAACAAAGTGATGTAGACCATCACAACAGTAGGCTTCTGCTATAAATATTGGTATGGAGAAGGGTAGAGATAGTCTTATGGAGATGGGTAGAGATAGTCTTATGATGAGGGCTTCATAGGCATTAGGGTCGGTGGATGATAGAATAGTCATGGTTTGGAGAGAGGAGGAGGAGGAGGAGGAGTAGATAGCTATGTCCCTACCCCAACCAGAGTGGTCCTGGTGGGTAATGGCATATTCAAGAATAATGATAGGTGCATCAGGGGATTTTGTTTGTCTGCCAGGTCTTTGATACAACTAGGATGTCTGGATTAAGGGATCCTACCAGTGGGAGAAGTAGGTCAAGTTTGGGGAGGAGACTACGAATGTTAAGGTGGAGGATTTTTAGGCCATGGGGGAGATAAACTGGGGTTGGTGCAATGGCTGTGGAGTGGGGAGTGTGGGGGCCTTTACTGAGTAAAGGACCAGGGTTGGGATTTATGTCACCTGTGGAGAGGAGTAAGAAATAGATTATGATGAAATGCAGCTTAGTATTTTTTAAACCAAGGTAAATTAATTGGTTTAGGGGAATGAGATGAGTGACTGGGTGTGGAGAGCTAAAATTTAAGGAGGCACAGTAATGTGTAGAAGTAAGGTATAGACAAGGAGTGGGGTGGAAGGTCATATAGAGCAGTGGGTCCAGTTAAGATAGAAAGGTTTGGGAGCTGTCACTTGGTTGAAGCTGGAAGTGAGCAGGATAGTGGAGTTAACAAAGGGGGAGTGTAAGTATTTAGCAAGAGAAGGGGTGGAACAGTGGGCAGGTTACAGAGTAAGGGGAAGAGATGCAAGGGACAGATATAGAAAGAGATAATGTTTCGGTATAGAGTAAGATGTGTAGCTCTTCTGGGAGGGTAATCCCAGCAAATATATACTTTTTATCGCTTAATAGTATGAGGACTATGGGGATTGTTCTAAGAGAGAGAGAGAGAGAAGGTAAAATAGCTAAACGTCAGACTGGGATCTATTGTTGACCAATGGGGGGGGTTGGTGATACAGGGCGGAGCTTAGGCATATTTAGTAGAGGTTGGGGCTGCCAGGGATGGTGGGCGGGAGAAAATACAGTAGACAAAAGGCAGCGATTAGAGGGGAGGGACAGAGCTGCAGCAGGGAGCCGTTTGCAGCAGGTTCGAGGTATGGGGTAGAGGGGGTGGGGTGGGAGTTAGCCAGAGAATGGAAAAAAGAGGTTAACAATGCAGCAATAACAGATGCAAACATCTGTAACTTAACAGGCACTGTAATCTTAGCAAAACACTAGCAGAACTTCAGTTAAAAAATGAGTTAACAGTATAAAAGACAGAGCCGAGAAACAGAAGAAAATGAGCCAGTCGAGAGCAGCCATGGATAAGGAGCAACCAGTCAGCTTGTAGGTAGTGAAGCATTGGAAATTCAAAGTTTAGGAGGTGCGCAGCCAGCACCCAGATGACTTACAGCTGGGAAGGATGTAGGGATTTGGTCTGATATCAGGAGGCAGAGAAGCAGGTGGTGCGGCGGCCAAAGCAGAAGAGCCGCACCGAGCCACTTCCCAAAGCTCCCACTCAGGGAAAAATAGGAATAGCTGGGAAGGATGCAGAGATTCAGTCTGGGAGCAGGAAGCAGAATAGCAAGTGGTGCGGCAGCAATGGCCAAAGCAGAAGAGCCATGCCTAACCATTTCCCGTAGCGCCTGCTCAGGGCAAGAAAGGAATAGCTGGGAAAGATGTAGAGATTCAGTCTGGGAGCAGAAGGCAGAATAGCAGACGGTGTGGTGGACATAGCAAAAGAGCCACACTGAGACACTTCCTGTAGCACCTGCTCAGGGCAAGAAAGGAATAGTTGGGAAGGATGTAGAGATTTGGTCTGGGAGCAGGAAGCAAAGTAGCGGGTGGTGCGGCAGCAGCCAAAGCAGAAGAGTCGTGCTAAGCTGGATCCCGTAGCACCTGCTCAGGGCAAGAAAGGAACAATAGCTGGGAAGGATGTAGAGATTCAGTCCTAGAGCAGAAGGCAGAGTAGTGGGCAGTGCAGCGGTAGCAGCCAAAGTAGAAGCACCACGTTGAGTCACTTCCCACAGCACCTGCTCAGGAGAAGAAATGAATCTGTTGGAATCCCTTCTGCTCACTTCCTCCTCATGCTTATCTCCCTGTTCTGTCTCCCTCCCCCTTGTCCTAATAGTCACCTACTGTATACTCCACTTTTTGGCCCCCACCTTTCTTTTGCTGTACTCTACCAACCCTGCTGCTGCCCTATGAGCATACCACTTTTCTCCTGCCTGCCCTTTCCTCCCGCTCTCTCCCTCCCCTGCACCACTCCTCATTTCTTCTCTCTCCTCTTCCTCCCAACAGTAGCTTAATCTTCTTATTTTAAATTCTTCTCCCATTCCCTCAGTCTCAACCTCCTTTTTTCTCACCCCCTCCACTCATGAATCTCACACTTCCTCTCCTTCTCATAGTCTTCTTCCTCCCTGCTCTGTCTCCCTGCACCTCCATGCTGCCTTTCCAAATGCCACCAATACACATCACCCCAAACTGTTCACTCCCCTAGTCAACTACTACCTCCCCCCTCTCATCTTACATCAACCCCCTTTCTTCCTCCTCCTCTTCTCCTTTCCTTCCTCACCTCTCTCCTTTCTCTTTTTTTATTCTGGTTTCCTTCCCTCCCTTTCGCTTAATCTACAGCTCCTCCTCAGGATCCAGATTCCCCTCTGTCTCCTCCTAATTCTAAACCTTTTCACTATTGTAGTATGCATAGGTCTAACCATCATCTCCCCATACTCTTCCTCCTAGTAGGTGACATTCATCCAAACACTGGCCCCTCCTCCCTCCCCCACCTAAAGGTCTTAGAATCTGCCACCTAAATGCTAGGAGTCTACTGCCTAAGTTAGATACCCTTAAAGTCTGGATCCACCAGTACTCCCCAGATGTTCTCTGTATATCCAAAATCTGGCTCTCCTCCAGAGTTCCAGATTCCTAATCATCCCTCCCTTATTTCCACCTTTTCCACCAAGACTGTGGTAAAAGAGGTGTCAGTGTAGCCATCTGTGCTTGCCAAAACCTAATCTGCTCTATCTCTGTATGTGCTTCCATCCCCTCCTCACATGAGCTCCTTCTAATTAACCTAAAGTTCCCCTACTCACTCCCTATCTCTGTAGCTGTGCTGTATGCCTCTCCTAAAATCTCTCCCTTCTCACTTGTAAAAATCATATCTTCCCTTTTTTGACTGTCTGACTTTCTCAACTCCTCAGGCTTACTCTCTCTGGTCCAAGCAGTTTTCAGGAAAAGCCATTCTACCATCACTTCCCTCCTTCATGTTACTGACACACTTCTCACCGTCATGGACCGTGATCACATCACCGCTGCTATATTTATCGATGTAGCCAGGTCTGTTAATGAAAAAGGGGTTACCAAACTGTGACATGAGGGTCAGATTTTCATATTATTTCTAGATTACATTTGTGATGCATTTCAAGATATTATGACCGAAGTATGAAAAAAGAAACATATCGGGAGATAAAAGTCTCACAGGTTCCTGAGATAAAATAACTGTATTGTGGTGAGTGTAACAAGTGATGCCACACACCATGGTGAATGTAACTCCTAACACATGACATCTGTTTTAGTAGTAAAAACTTTAATAAACATATGTAATGAGTTATATTAAAACATGAGAAACAAATATTAATAAGAATTACATTACATTAATTACCAATTTGATGGTTTGCACTATGTACCGTAGTGAATGTAACAAGTGACACCACACTTATGTTTCACTTACTAAAACTGTACTAAACATGCCTAGCAACTAACATACAACTGCTACTGACTGACATACTGCTATAAAACATGAAAAAATTTGAGAATAACATTACTGGCAAGTGTGATGCTTAACACCACATACCATGGTGAATGTAACGAGTGACACCACGCATTTGTTTCAGTTTTACAGAGTTTAGTTGACATGCCTAATGACTAACATGCTGCCAATAATAACTGACACAGGGCTACAAAACCTGGAGAAATCTGACAATAATAACAGTACTGACAGGCGAGAAGTTTGACACCACATACCTCTGTGAATGTAAAAGTGACACTACACATTTGTTTCAGTAGAAAAAACTTTACTGAACATGCCTAATGGCTAACATGCTACTACTAGTGACTGATGAAGTGCTACAAAGCCTGAGGAAATTTGACAACATTAATGTTACTGATGGGTGTGATGCCTGACTCCACATAACATGGTGAATGTAACAAGTGACACCACACTTATGTTTGATTTACTAAAGCTGTACTAAACTTGCCTAACAGCTAACATACTACTATTACTGACTGACATACTGCTATAAAACATAAAAAAAACTTCAACAATTACATTACTGGCAAATGTGATGCTTAACACCACATAACGTGGTAAATATAACGAGTGACACCACACATTTGTTTCAGTTTTAAAAAGTTTACTGAACATGCCTCATGGCTATCATGCTACTACTAATAACTGACATAGTGTTACAAAACCTGGAGGAATTTGATAATAGTAACAGTACTGGCAGGTACGATAGTTGACACACATATTGTGGTGAATATAACAAGTGACACCACAAAGAAAATCCATTTTAACCCTCCACCCCATAAACACAGTATAATCCCTATTACAACTGATGCCCAGCACTTTACCTAGACATGCAGTTGTCACTGAAATATGCTCCCTGAAAATTTGCCCCAAAAATCAGTGAATGATGGTAACCAAAGCCTACCTGTGGTGAATGTAACTGCAGCCCTCGTTGTTGCATGCAGTGCTTATCTTCATGGAATGTAGCCCTGCAAAATGGAGGAGCCACGTGGAAACAATGGGTTTAAACTACAACTCAGCTCCTCCCCCTATGGTTGCTCCTTGGTTCTGATGAGCAGGTTATGCTTTGCAACTTTCACAGACTGACGGGTAAACATTGGGTCTGATGTGACCCCAAGTAGAGTGAGGGTCAAAGGTTGCTGTCCCCTCTGTGGGAAAGCTAGATCAAGCATTAACACAGTCAGATATCACAAGGAGGCAAACTAGGAGAGAAGCCAGAAAATCTTTTAAAGTGCTAATAACACAGTTACAGATTTGGGGGCCATGTGGGTGAATGTAACGTGCTGTGACACCAACTGTTACATTCACCACACTAAATACAAAGCTGCATAAATTAAAAATGGAGCATTACAATGGGCTAAAGAGTACAATAAAAAACACAACTCCAGATTAGTAAGCAGAGTTCTTTTATTTATTTATTTATTAACGAGATTTACCAGATAAGCATACTGAGCAGGAAATCCACTCGTTTCCAGATGCGACCTGGAGTTATATAACAGAAAAGTGCTAAGTTACATTAGGTACATAGGCAGTGTTGCCGTGAAACAGGTGCATAATAATACATACATCAAGTACAACAGGCACAGAAAGAGTGAGACAACAGGTCCAGAGATGTTACAGGCAGGACTTATGCATTTGTTGTTTAGTTACAAATTTAATGCTGAGCGCGTAATAACAAAGGGGGTCTGTGACCACAGACATTTCTTACAGTGACTATGGAAAAAAAGGACAAAAGAAACAGGGACAGCAGAAGAATAATACAGTTGTTTGCATAGGTTCCCCCATTAAGTTAAGTTACATTTTGATGCTTCAGTTTAACAGATGTGTCCTGCAGGTTACAGTTGCAAATGTCAGAGAAGTGGGCCTGAAGAAGAGTGGTCAAGGTTCTAGGTGTGGTGGACTGTGTGATTTCTGCTGGGAGGTTATTCCAGAGTGTGGGCAGCCTGTATTTGAAAGCTGATTGGCCCTTTGAAGTGCACATGAAAGGGATTTGTAGTAGTTTAGAGTCCGAGCCCCGCAAGGAGTAGGCCGGGGTGGGTTGGGTTGATAGAGCGGAACTGAGATAGGAGGGGGAGGAAGTTTGACCAGTGCTTAGCTATGAGATTAGTGCAGTGAAGCTGTTGCCTGGAGTGCAGCGAGGGGAGACCTAGGGCGGCATATAGGTGACAGTGGTGGGTGGTAGGGGGGCATTCTAGGATAAGGCAACAGAAGGAATGAAAAAGGGGGTCCAGGGTGGCTAGGGTGGATGGAGAGGCTGAGCCATAGACCATGTCACCATAGTTGAAGATTGGGAGAATTATTTTGGATACTAGCTCTCTCCTGACTGGGGTGGTTAGGCACCCTTTGTTGAGGTAAAGGGCTCCTAGTTTCAGGTGCAGTTTTTTCTGGAGGGAGTCTATGTGGACAGAGAAGTCCAAGTGACAATCCAGCCATATCCCCAGATACCTAAAGGATGTGCAGGATTCCAGGGTGGTTCCGTCCAGTGTTTGAAAGGTGGGTAGAGCCACTAGCCGGTAGATTCTGGGCTGTGTGCCGAATGTTATGGATATGGTTTTCTTAGCATTAAGGACAAGTTGGTTGGAGCTAAGCCAAGTTTGGACAGTGTTAAAATCCTGCTGTAGGGTAGAGTTTAGAGCCTCTTTTGAGGGGCCGGAGGCATACAGAACGGTGTCGTCTGCGTACATTTGAATTGCTGAGTTTGGGCAGGATAGTGGGAGGTCACTTAGGAATATTGAAAAGAGAAAGGGGGCCCAGTACGGAGCCCTGGGGGACCCCCATGGTGACTGGGAGTGAGGGGGATACTTGGGTGCCAATTTTGACTGATTGTTTCCTCCCAGAGAGGTAATCTTGGAACCGCCTGGTGGTTAGATCGGATAGGCCTGCATCTTGCAGTTTGGTGATGATCTTAGGGTGGGAAACAGTATTGAATGCTTTGGCCAGGTCAATAAACATGGCCGCTGTGAGGAACCCTTTATCCATACCTGAGGCAATATCGTTGGTGAGTCTAAGGAGCGCAGTTATAGAAACATAGAAACATAGACGTTGACGGCAGATAAGGACCGCATGGCCCATTCAGTCTGCCCATTTCTTTTTCTACCTTATAAATGTGCCATCGGCCTTTGCTCTGTCAGTGGCCTATCTATTCATACTCATTTGTATTGCTCCCTTATGCCTATCCCATGCCTGTTTGAAGCCCTGCACTGTATTCATAGCCACCACTTCTTGAGGTAGGCCATTCCATGCATCCACCGCCCTTTCTGTGAAAAATAATTTCCTCACATTCCCCCTTAATCGGCCCCCCTCTAATCTCATGCTGTGTCCTCTTGTCCTGCTATTTTTCTTATATTTAAACAAGTTAGACTCTTTCACCTTGTTAACTCATTGTGCCCGAGCCGTCTCCTGGAGGCGGCAGATCAAGTTCTTGCATGTCTCCGAGGATGAATACAGACGTCAGCTGTATTGTCCCTTTGTTGCCGTGCTACATCTGCAGTCGTCAGCTAAGTTTTTTAATATTACTTGCCAGCCAATCCTGCCAGTGCTTATTGACCCTCTCTGGGTGATGCCCCACATTTTTCACTTCCCCGGATTGGCTGGCAAGTGTTGGCTTCCCATTTAAAAAAAACCAGAAAACCACGTTTTTCTTTAGGCATCTTCAGTTCAGTCCTGACTGCTGTTAATGCTGGATCGAGCTGCCTAGCGAGCCGCCTACAACGATCTCCTCACTATCGACGATCGAACATTCGGTTTGTAGTTTATTTTGTTATGCTTTTTATGCTACAGCCTTCCTGTCCCTGCTTCTGTTGCGACAAGGTGGGGGGTTCATCTGAGTAAGCTACCCTACGCGTTTGTTCTACAGCGTTCCTGCCCTTTTCTAGCTAGTCGATAATGGGAAAGGGGAAAGGGAGCAAAGTCCACAGGCAATGAGCAGTGTAATTTTGAATATCTTCTCCAGAGCAGCCTTTTGTGTGGATTTCTCTGTATCAGAGCAAGGAAGATGGTAAGGCAGCTGAAGGACTACTTATGCAGAAATTTCTTTCTTTGATTGTAACGCATGGCAATATACCCTTTCTAGCTACCCTGGTCGCTTACGGTTTTTGTTGTGACAGGTTGTTTTTAGCTACCCCACGTTGTTTTGGAGGTATCGCTACAAGGTGGGGGGTCATTTGTGTCAACTGTGCAACCATCTATGGAGCCATCCTGTGTTGTTTTTAGGTACTCTGTGTAAACTAGGCATCGTGTGATTTTGTTTGGAACTGTGCTGATGGACCATGTAGAAGCTTCACTAGGTAACTGGGCTGTTTGCTTTCTGTGGAGGGGGATGCTTCTCTCAAAATTAATTCTGCTGTTCGTGTGCCACCTAGTTCAGGTGAAGGTGTGTGTGTGTGTGGGCTCAAACCAGACAGATACTGGGCTGCTCATTTTTTCTTTCTGCATGGATCGAATGCCATTTTGTGTTGCTGCCGGGCATTGGGGGAGGTACCGTTACACACCGTTGAGAATGCTGTCTGATTTATTGGTGAATACCGTAGGGTGTGGAGACCACAGGCCACCAGGGGATCCATGTTGTGGGATTGCGTCATATGTTTGAAGGTCGGGTTGAAGGCCCATGACAGCGATGCAACCATTTTGTGTGCTGGTGTCGGGTCTCTGAGGGAGAGGGGCACCCAGACAATGGCCACTGCTGTTTGTGGGATGGTGGCGGGTGACGCAAGGCCCGGCTCCATCCAGCAAAGAGCAGTACCTGATGTCTGGGGGACCCTACCCCTCCAAGCTGCGACGCCAGCATGCACAATGGTTGCCATGCTGGCAGGGTGCTCCGTCCCACCTTCAAACACCAGGCACAGTCACACAAAATGGATTCCCTGTGGCTAGCTGTTTACAACAGAGATGTGATATAAACCGAATGCCATTTTGTCTTGCTGCCGGGCATGGGGGAGGTACGGCTACACACTGTTGAGAATGCTGTCTGATTTGTTGGTGAATACCGTAGGGTGTGGAGACCACAGGCCACCAGGGGATCCATGTTGTGGGATTGCGTCATATGTTTGAAGGTCAGGTTGAAGGCCCATGACAGCGATGCAACCATTTTGTGTGCTGGTGTCGGGTCTCTGAGGGAGAGGGGCACCCAGACAACGGCCACTGCTGTTTGTGGGATGGTGGCGGGTGACGCAAGGCCCGGCTCCATCCAGCAAAGAGCAGTACCTGATGTCTGGGGGACCCTACCCCCTCCGAGCTGCGACGCCAGCATGCACAATGGTTGCCATGCTGGCAGGGTGCTCCGTCCCACTTTCAAACACCAGGCAGAGTCACACAAAATGGATTCCCTGCGGCTAGCTGTTTACAACAGAGATGTGATATAAACCGAATGCCATTTTGTCTTGCTGCCGGGCATGAGGGGAGGTACCGCTACACACCGTTGAGAATGCTGTCTGATTTGTTGGTGAATACCGTAGGGTGTGGAGACCACAGGCCACCAGGGGATCCATGTTGTGGGATTGCGTCATATGTTTGAAGGTCAGGTTGAAGGCCCATGACAGCGATGCAACCATTTTGTGTGCTGGTGTCGGGTCTCTGAGGGAGAGGGGCACCCAGACAGCGGCCACTGCTGTTTGTGGGATGGTGGTGGGTGACGCAAGGCCCGGCTCCATCCAGCAAAGAGCAGTACCTGATGTCTGGGGGACCCTACCCCCTCCGAGCTGCGACGCCAGCATGCACAATGGTTGCCATGCTGGCAGGGTGCTCCGTCCCACCTTCTAACACCAGGCACAGTCACACAGAATGGATTTCCTGTGGCTAGCTGTTTACAACAGAGATGTGATATAAACCAAATGCCATTTTGTCTTGCTGCCGGGCATTGGGGGGGGGAGGTACCGCTACCCACCGTTGAGAATGCAGTCTGATTTGTTGGTGTATACATGGACGTGGGAAGTCCCTGAAACCAGGGAATGCATTGTACCAGGTTAAGAAGCATTGTAGGTGGAACATATGTCGGATGCAGCAAGTTTGTGTGGCTCGCAGTGCAAATATATGGGTTTATTTTTGTATTGTAGAGACTGTGCGTAACTGCCAGAGATCGTTGCAACCGCTGGAGATCGTTAGAACATTGATCATTATAATCACCAGAGACCATCCGAGACCTTCTCAGAACCTTGCAAATGAGCGCAGATCAATCAAACTGGAGAATATGGAGAATATGTACAATAACGACCTGATGTGCTTGTTCGATAGTGCTAGTGAAAATGAGGCAGATGACTTTCCGGGTTTTGTCAGTTCTGATGAATCCGACATCCAGGTGGACTTGATGCGCATGACACCTTTGAGTATGCCAAATAGTGAATTCAGTGAAGAAGATGATCTGCCCCTGGCCTCGTTGAGCTGGAAGAGGCACTCCTCTGAGAGCGAAGAGGATGATGTTCCACTAGCCAAGCTACGGTGGCAGAGCAACTACCGGACAGTGAAGATGATCTCCTTTGGCTGAACTGCAGCGTGCATGTAGCCCTGTTGAAGTGGATGCTGCTGAACAACATGAGCAACTTTCAACACATCTTGATACGGCTCACAATGATGGTTGGACACGTCTGCTCCAGCCAGTGCATGTTGAAGACTTCAAGGAGCCTGTGGATCCGCCACAGTGATGGGAGCAGAGAAGACTCCCATGGATTTCATGAACCTTACATTTCCACCGATACTCTATGAACTGATAGCTGAGGAGACAAACCGGTACAGTGCCCGTAAGCAGGCAGAAGCCAATAAAGTGGACACCCGATGGACTCCGGTGACGGCATGTGACATAAAATGTTTTTTTGGAATACGGCTCTACATGTCTATTATGAAGGCGCCACACTACCGTATGTACTGGGGTAAGCACCGTCTCTATGGACGTTGCCCAATTTCGAAGGTGATGACCCGTGAGCGTTATGAGAAGATTACACAGTATCTACATGCAAACGATAGCACACTAAATCCATCCAGAGGATCGGAAAATCACGACAAACTTCATCATGTGCGTCCCATCCTGGAGCGCATTAGGATGGCCTGTAAGATGGAGTACCACCTTCACCGAGAAGTGTCAATCGATGAGGCCATGGTAGGATTCAGAGGACGGCTGTCATTCAAGCAGTACATGCGAAGCAAGCCGCAATGGTATGGAATAAAGGTGTGGGTTCTTGCAGATCCTCACAATGGTTATGTGTCAGACTTCCAGGTCTACACAGGAAGGTTGCTGGCACTGTGGAAGTGGGCCTTGGCGAGGGTGGTGACAGACCTGACTAAAGATCTGTGGCAAAAGACACCATGTGTATTATGATAATTTTTCAATCGGTGCACCTGGCAAAAGAACTTTTGAATGTTGGCTTGTATGCATGTGGCACAATGCGTACCAACAGGATTGGATGGCCTGCAAAACTTAACAAAGTAGCAATGAAGAAGAAAGTCCGTGGTCATTGTGAACAGCTACAGGATGGATCACTTGCCGCCACAGCTTGGAAGACAACAATCCTGTTTTCCTTCTCTCAACTAATCATGACCCGACCTTACCAGCAACATCTGTGACCAGGCGACAAAGAAATAGCACTGAAGTATCTGTTCCTGTCCTGAAGTGCTGAAGCAGTATAACATGCACATGAATGGTGGATGTCGCTGACCAGCTTCGAGGCCAATACCACAGTAGCAGAAAATCTAAGAAGTGGTGGATATATCTTTTCTGGTTTTGTGGGACATGGCATTGGCAAATGCTTTTACTTTGTTTGAGAGAGTGTATCATGTTCAGCGATCCAAGTCTGGGAGGGTGAACAAGCATAGGCAGCTAAATTTTCGATTGCCCTCTCAGAGCATCTGCTGGAAGGTACACCAATAGGAGACAAAGTACTCCAGTTGCTGTAACTGAGCAGGATCCTACTTCTGCTGGACCACACTACCGGTGAAAGTGAAGAAGGGTAGGTGCAGAAGTGCCTTGCTAAGAAAAGAAGCAGCTGAACCATCATATATATGCACGCACGTGCAGTAGTACACACCTCTGTGTTGATTGCTTTCCAGAGTATCACAACTACATATAACAAGGATCACACTAGCCACACAAAAGACAGAGAGAGAGAGAGAGACCGGAACTTTGAGAGAGAACGCGAAAGAGACCAGCGACAGAGAGAGAGAGAGAGAGAGCCGGGGAGAGAGAGAGAGAGAGAGGGACACCGTGACCGAGAGAGAGAGAGAGAGAGAGAGAGAGACACCGTGACTGAGAGAGAGAGAGAGAGACACCGCGACTGAGAGAGAGAACAGTGAAAGAGACAAGCAGAGAGAGAGAGAGTGGCGACTGAGAGAAAGAGAGAGTTATGAGAGAGAAGGACACCAAGACCGAGAGAGAGCAGACCGAGAGAGAAAAAGGGCGAAAGAGAGAGAGAGAGAAAGACACGAGACCGAGAGAGAGTGGCTGCCAGAGAGAGAAAATGGCAAGAGAGAGACCGGCGACCGAAAGAGAGAGAGAGAGACACCGGTGACCAGAGAGCGCGAGAGAGACAGACTGAGAGTCGGTGAGAGACCATAGAGTTTTGTGAGTCATGTGACACAATGTCAGGTACGGTGTCATAGGCATTAAATGGATTGTCGACGTTGTTGGTCAAACAAGATTATGCCCAAGCGGTGATGGGCCAGGAACTACATTTTGTGAGCTGACGGCAGGTGTGGGAAGGAGGTAAGCACCCAGGCAACAGGCGTGGCTGTTTGTGGAATGGTGGCCCGGGTGACGCAAGGCCCCTGAGCGTCCAACAAGAGCAGCACCTACTGGGTGCTCCCTCTCCATCGAGACCAGCGTATACTCCTACAAACAGGGTTAGTGGCCACGCTGTCAGGGTCTTTCTACCCCACCTTCCAACACACGACACCATCCCACAAAATGGAGTCCCAGAGGTCCGCTTGCCTCTCACCTGTGGCTAGATGGTTACAAGACAGATGTGATATACAGAGAATGCCATTTTGTGTTGTTGCCTGCTTTGTAGGGGTGGGGAGGGACCACTGAACACACGTGGGAATAAACATCATGTTTTTGTTGATACCGTAGGTGTGAGAACACTGGCCAAACAAGGAATCCATGTTGTGTAGTGGTGGCGTGCAAGGCTTGTCGGGTGGGGGCAGGACTGCGACAGTTTGAGAGTGTGCATCATGTTCAACGATCCAAGAGCAGGAGGGTGAACAAACATAGGCAGCTGAATTTTCGCATTACCCTCTCGATCATCTGCTGGAAGGGTTCACCAATAGGAGACAAAGTGCCCCAGTTGCTGTAATTGAGCAGGATCCTACTTTGCTGGACCACACTACCCAGTGAAAGGAACAAGGAGAGTGCAGAGGTGTGCACTAGAAAAGAAGCGCTGAACCATCATGCATACATGCCGCGTGCAATGTACACCTCTGTGTTGATTGCTTTCCAGAGTATCACAACTACACGATAACGGGAGGCACTAGCTAGCGACACAAAGACTTGCCCACAATAGTCCATCTGCAGCTTCTCTGAGTGTACATGATGAGGGAGCTGCAGGAAAACAGACCATGGTACAAGGAGAGACTTTGAGAAACAGGTGAGCCGACAGTGAGAGTACAGAACCTGAGAGTTTGAGGGAGATCGGATGAGCGAGTACAGAGCCTGAGGAGTTTGAGAGAGATCGGCAGGCGAGAGAGTTGGACAGAGACCCGTTGAACAGAGTACAGAGCCTGAGACTTTGAGACAGATCCGGCGCAAAGATGAGATCAGCAAGTTTAAAGAGACGGACGAGTGAGAGAGACGGTGAGTGACAGTGAGAGTACAGAGCCTGAGAGTTTGAGAGAGATCAGCGAAGCGAGAGTTTGATAGAGGCCGTGAGCTTAGAGCACAGGAGCCTGAGACTTTGAGACAGATCGGCGACAAGAGAGAGAGATCAGCAGCCTAAAGAGACCGGCGAGTGAGAGAGACTGGGTGATGTTGTCGTGACCTAATGTGCAGGTTAAATGATTGCCGCCCGTTGTTGGTCAAGATTGTCGCTGGTGATGGGGTCAGGGAATCCCATTTTGTGTGAGCTGACGGCAGTGGGAAGGAGGTGGGGCACCAGGCAACAGGCGTGCTGTTGGCGGGAGTGGTGGCGGGTGGCGCAAGGCCTAGCGTCCAACAAGCAGCACCTACTGCCTGGGTGCTCTTCTCCCGCTTTGCGGGCGCCTGCTCACAAATAGTGGCCACGCTGTCAGGAGTCTTCTACCCCACTTCCAAACACACTTCCACACCATCCCACAAAAGGAGTCCCAGAGTCCGGTTGCCTCTCACCTGTGCTGAATGGTTACAAGACAGAAGATGTGATATACAGAGAATGCCATTTGTGTTGTTGCCCCTGCTTTGTGGGGGGTGAGGGAGGACCTTCCGTTGGGGCTGTCGCCATGTTTTTGTTGATACCGTGGGGTGTGGAGAACATCAACAGCAAGGAATCATGTTGTGTGGTGGTGGGGGTGCTTGCGGTGGGGGCAGGTTTCTGCGATAGTTTGATGTGCATCATGTTCAGCGATCCAAGAGCAGGAGGGTGGTCGCGCTTAGGCAGCTGAATTTCGTGACCCTCTCGGATCATCTGCTGGAAGGGTTCACCAATGAGACAAAGTGCCCCAGTGCTGTGGTTGGCAGGTTCCTACTGGCTGGACCACACTGCCGTGAAAGGAACAAGGGAGGGTGCAGAAATTGCACTGAAAAAGCGCTGAACCATCGTATACATGCCGCCCGTGCAATGTACCTCTGTGTTGATTGCTTTCAGAGTATCACAACTATAGATACCGAGGCTCATACTTGCTACACAAAGACTTGCCCACATTGGTCCATCTCGCTTCTGGTGTACATGATGAGGAGCTGCAGGGAAGATCATGGTACAAGGAAGTTTGAGAGAAACAGGTGGCGACAGTGAGTACAGAACTGGAGTTTGAGAGGTCGGCGAGGCGGAGTACAGAGCCTGAAGTTTGAGAGGACTGCAAGCGAGAGAGTTGGACAGAGACCGTGAGCAGGTACAGAGCCTGAGACTTTGACAGATCGGTTGCGCTAAGAGAGATCAGCAGCGAAAGGAGGCTGTGAGAGAGAAGTGTGAGTGACAGTGAGAGTACAAGAGCCTGAGGAGTTTGAGAGAGATCAGCGGCGAGAGAGTTTGACAGAGGGCGGTGGCAGGTACAGAGCCTGAGACTTTGGGGCAGATCGTGGCGTGAGAGAGAAGAGCGAGTTAAAGAGACCAAGCAGTGAGAGAGACTGTGGAGTGACAGTGAGAGTACAAGAGCTGAGAGTTTCCGATGTAGAGACTTGTGGCGACAGTACAGAGTCTGAGACTTGAGACAGATCGGCGCGCAAGAGAGAAGAGCGGTGGCGAGTTACAGAGCCTGAGACTTTGAGACAGATCGTGCAGAGAGAGAGAGATCAGCGGCTAAAGAGCAGTGATGAGAGAGACGCTGGTGAGTGACAGAGTGAGAGTACAGAGCCTGAGAGTTTGACAGAGACCCGGTGAGCGACAGTACAGTCTGAGACTTCGAGACAGATTGGCGCGCAAGAGAATGGTGAGCGAGTACAGAGCCTGAGGTTTGTGAGAAAACACAGGGTTTCATGAGTCATGTAACAAGCAATGTCAGATATTCAGTGTCATAGGCATTAAATGGATTGCATCGGATCTTGAGAAGTAGTTTAGGCGTATGGTGGAAGCAAAGAAGTTGATAAGCTGGTTTTGTAGGAATGGAGATGGGACACTGTGAAAAGGCAGCATGTGTAATCTAAAAGTCACTGATGTAGGTATAGTTACTGATTTGTGTAATACACTATGTGCAAAGCGCCACATAAAGTCACAGAGATGCAATTTCCATAGGCGGAAATGTCTGCGTCGTTGTTAATTAAATAGGTTGGATCCGTTGGTGTTTCGAGGCGGCATTGCAGCGTCATGCAAGTCGTTGAATTGGCCATGCCAAATTAAATGCAAAATACTGAGCTAAAAGAGGTCTGGTGAGGAAAGAAAGGGTAAAAGTGACAGAAACGGTACTGCCAAGTTGCGGTGGGTGAGGACAAGTGGGAGTGTTCAGAAGAATATAGCGAAGTGTGGCTGCACAGTGCCGATGACAGTGTTAGGCTGATTTCACTCACAGATCCAAAGACCAACTGGAAGAGGCTAACGGAGGGATGAAACTTGCATTGCTTTGGGAGTCAGCCGTCTCCTTGTTCCTAACTGAAGTAGTTTCTTTTCCTTTGGGTCAGTCCGGGCTGCTGTCACCGCCATAATGTGTGATGAGCATAGCAGTCTTCCCTGACTCGGATATATATCTGTAATGGCCACCCACCACAGCATCTACGTAGTGTACTGACAGTGTTTTCATTGAGCGATGCGCGATGATGATGTGGTGGTGTGGTGCCATGGGGATTGATGTGTACGTCCGCCAGACTGAGGATTGATATGACTCAAAGGATCAAAGGAATACAGAACAAAACTTCAGAAATAAGATTGGCGAGTGGGTATGCCAGTGTGCCCGTTTCTCTCAGTACCTCTTTCAGTAAAATTTATATTGAGTGGAGGTTTTGGCTCTGTATTTGTATTTAATTTGGCTGCCATTGCCTGTTCTGTGTCGCTGTTCATTGTGATGCTCAAGAGGTGTTAGTGTGGCTCAGTTGGTAGCATATACACCTGTAGGGCCATAAGGTCGTGGGTTCTCATCTAACACCGGATTGGACTTGTAATCAAAACAACATTCTTCGCATGTGCAGAATTGGGGGTGGGGTGCTGGGCTGCTGGGGTTTGCCATCCTTCTGGGTAGGGGCATTGAAGGCAGGATCCTTCTGCACCATCTCAGGTGGGTGTCAGGTGGAGTAAAGACACAGGGCAGTCTTCGCAAAGTAGGGAATGTTACGATGTCAGCGTAACATTCCCCTTCCATAAAAGTGGTGCATGCGATTGTGCTGGATGTGGTAGGGAGTATTATAGTGGCCACCACTAACAGTCAGTCCCTTCACTACCAGTGAACACATCGCTTGTAAAGTGCTTTTTGATACACTGTGTATGAAAAGCACTATATAATGTGGATTCTTCCGTTTTGTGTCTGGCGCCAAATATTTGGTTGAAGCAGAGTCATGCCGGGGCAGGTGAACACCGGAAGACACCAAATGGACCATGCCTCAGTCAACAACAGCTACAGCAGCTGCAATGGATGGAGGTAGATGCACACAGAGGTGGTGGTAGGTGCATAGTGGAGCAGGATATGAAAACGTGGAGAGATAGAGCACTTGACTGGATGGAGGCCGTGGTGGGCGAAAGTTGATAAACTGGTTTTGTAGGAATGGAGGGTGGGACACTGTAGAAAAGGCAGCATGTGTAATCTAAAAGTGGCTGATGTAGGTATTGTTATTGAGTTGTGTAATACACTGTGTAAAGCATCACACAAAGTCACAGAGATGCAGTTTCCATATGTGGAAATGTATCTGTGTGCATTGTTGGTAAAAGTAGGTTAGGTCCGTTTATGTTTCAGGACGAGTGCAGCGTCATAAGTCGCTGAATGGCCGCGCCAAATTAAATGCAAAATACTGAGCTAAAGAGGTCTGGTGAGGAAAGCAAGGGTAAAGTGATAGAAACGGTACTGCCTGAAGTTGCGGTGGTGAGAGACAAGTGGGAGTGTTCAGAAAGAATAGCGAGTGTGGCTGCACAGTGCCGATGACAGTGTTAGGCTGATTTCCTCACCAGACCAAAGAAAATAACTGGAAGGGCTAGCGGAGGATGAAACTTGCATTACTTTGAGAAGTCAGCGTCTCCTTGTTCTAACTGAGTAGTTTCTTTTCCTTTGGGTCGTCCGGAACTGCTGTCACCGCCCTATGTATGATGAGCATAGCAGCTCTCTGCCTGACTGCGGACATATCAGTAATGGCCACCACCACAGCATCTCGTAGTGTACTGACAAGTTTTTCATTGAGCGATGGCAATGATGATGTGGTAGTGTGGTGCTGCATAGGAGTTGATGTGAGTCACGACAGACTGAGGACTGATATGACTCAAAGGATCAAAAGGAATACAGAACAACTACTTCAGAAATAAGAGGACGTATGAGTATGCCAGTGTGCCTGCTTTCTCTCCAGTACCCTTTCAGTAAAATTTATGTGGAGTGGAGGTTTTTAGCTCAGTGTTTTGTATTTTAATTTGGCTGCCACATTGCCTGTTCTGTGTGTCGAGCTGTTCATTGTGATGCCAAGAGGTGTTAGTGTGGCTCAGTTGGTAGCACATACACCTGTGGGCCACAAGGTCGTGGGTTCTCGTCCAACACCGGGATTGGACTTGCACCAAACAACAATCATTCTTCGCATGCAGAATTGGGGGGTGGGGTGATGGGCTGCTGAGGTTTGCCATCCTTCTGGTGAGACGTTAAACCGGGGTCCCTTCTACCCATCCTGGTGGGTGTCCAGGTGGAAGTAAAAGAACACAGGGCAGTCTTGCTAAGAGTGAGGAACATTACGATTCATCGCCAACATTCCCTTCCCATAAAAGTGGTGCATGTGATTGTGCGGATGTGGTAGGGTAATATGCTGATATGACCCGCACCACTACACAGTCAGTCACTTCTGCAGTGAAACACTGCTTGTAAAGCGCTTTTGGATACACTGTGTAGAAAAGCTATATAAATGTGGATTCTTCTGGTTTTGTGTCTGGTGCTGAATATTTGGTTGAAGCAGAGTCGTGCGGGGCGGTGAACACCGGAAGACACCAAATGGACCGCTGTTCCTAGTCACCAACAGCTACAGCAGCTGCAATGGATGGAGTATAGATGCACACAGAGGTGGTGGTAGGTGCATAGTGGAGCAGGATATGAAAAGCGGCAGAGGAGATAGAACACTTGACTGGATGAACACCAAAGACAGCAGGGTGAGAGGTAGGACCTTTTGTTTTCTTTTTCATGTTAGAAAAATGACCCAGATAACAGTGGAGAGGATGGAAATACTTTATTTACAGAAGGATGACACAGACGAGAGGATGGAATTACTTTATTTACAGAAAGATGACAGTCAACAGAGGAGGTTGGGCGACACCAAGTAAGGATGTTGAGCTCGCTTCAGTGCCGTGACATCATCATGGGATGCCATCTGAAAAGGTAAGAAAATGTAATTGTGATTGTAATAATTTTATGGACATCTGTGACATTTTTTTGCCATTCCGTTTTCGGTTTTGCGAACTTGTGGGCATTGTACCAAATACCATGGGTGCCGCCGTGCACATGCTTGTATGTTTTGATGTCATGAATGCTCATTCTTACATGTGGGTGTATGCAAGAGTGGGCACGTGCACCTTCGGATATTTGGGACTACCCTGTGTTGAATGTCATTGCACATGTTGGTGCGATAGAAAGACATGAAAATTGGTGTTTTGTACCAAAGGACTAAAGGGGTACATGATGGCTAGAGGTGTGATGCAGAATATCTGAATGATTGGCAAGTGAGATGGTGGAATATCATGAAAGAATGATGGAGCATAGCGATGACACCAGTGGTGGTTCCATTAGTTGACTGAGTTCACTTGCGACAAGTTCAGATGTAGTCTGTATCATACACTTGGCCATTCCAGTGCTTTTATTCAAGAGGACTGTTTTGTGCTGGGTTTTGGTTGTTTGCAGTAAGCAGTAATAAATGGAAAATTAGTGTGATATGTGGAGATATCTGGAGACATTGTGACATATGGAGTTTTCATAATGCAGTGAGAATAATTGTTCTGCTCACTCCTATTGTATAATAACTGCTTTTAGTCTCAGAAAACTGAATTTGTTTTTCAGGTAGTACAAAAAATATTGATTATAACTGAATGCTTGGACCCGTTAGGAAGGTTATTTGTGCTGGACGGTTATCTGCTGATATTTGTCTTTACATATAAAATAACAATTATGCACATTTGTTTGCGGTGTGTGTGTGTGTGTGTGTGTGTGTGTGTGTCTGACAGTTGTCTGTCAAGACTTACCCAAAGCATGAACAAAATGCACTTTTGACACTTAAGCGGGTATATAAAAAAAGCGTATAGATGGCAATTGAATGCATAGCACCATTGGAAAGGCAATTTTGTGCTAAACAAGTTTATACTGATACTTTGTGTATGTTATGTATACTTTAGGAGCTGTTTACATTGTTTATGCTTACGGTGTGAATGGCTGACATGTTTCCCATCAAGACTCGCCAAAGCAGCTTGAATAACATGCACCTTTTTGACACTTCAGCAGATATAAGAAAAATACCGTAATGAGTACAGTTGATCGCATAGCATCGTTGGAAAGGCAATTTTGTGCTGATCATCTTTCATGCTGATACTTTGTGTGTATCATGTATACTTTTGGAGTTATATGCATTTGTTTAGGATATGGTGTGCGAGATTGAGATTCATCCCTGAAATCTCACTAAAGCAACTTGACTAAAATAAGGAAAAAATATGTTTCACAGTAAAAAGAAATCTTTTTTTTAACAAACATAATAGTACAAGACCATCTAATGTCTGCATGCTAAATTTGGTGTTGATATTTGACGTAATTTGCAATAAAAAATGGCTTATGTTGCCTTTTTTTGTGAAAGAAATATTTTTTTTCTGGTTTCGACCAGCATAGAATAAAACTAAATTACTTATCATTACATGCATACCACCATTGGAAAGGAAATTTTGTGCTGAATAACTCTGCCACTCATACTTTGTGTCTAGCATGTACGGTTATTGAGCTATTAGCATTTGCTTGAGACATGCTGACTATGGCTTGATTTGCTTAGAAAGGCCCAGGATTCACTGTTAAAAGTATACAGGACATTCAGGACACAAGTGGTGTAATCTCAGAGTGAGCCTCTGGAAGCAAAGAGTTAATGCCCTTAAGGTGTTTGAATGCCTCGATCATATCACCCCTCTCCCTCCTTTGCTCAAGGGTATACATATTGAGCTCTGTTAATCTGTCCTCATATGTCTTCTGATGCAGTCCCTGCACCATTTTGGTTGCCCTTCTCTGGACTGCCTCAATTTGGTTAATGTCCTTATGAAGGTGTGGCCTCCAATACTGCATGCAGTACTCCAGATGGGGCCTAACCAGTGTCTTGTAAAGAGGTATTATTACCTCCCTCTTATGACTTGTGATACCCCTACTAATACACCCTAACACCTCCCTAGCCTTACCTACTGCTTTAGAGGTCTGCTTGGATGATTTCAGGTCATCAGTGATGATGATGCCCAAGTCTCTTTCTTCCTTCATGACTGCCAGCAACTCCCCTCCTAGCCTATAGGTGGCTTCAGGGTTTCTCTTCCCTATGTGCATGATCTTGAACTTCTTTGTATTAAATCCCAGTTGCCACTCTTTTGACCATTTTGCTAGTTTATCAAGATCTCTTCTCATTCTGCCCACCCCATCTGGATCATCTACTCTGTTGCAGATCTTGGTGTCATCTGCAAACAGAGAAGCCTTACCCTCTAGTCCATCTGCAAGGTCACTAATGAAGATGTTGAAGAGGACTGGCCCCAGGACTGATCCCTGAGGTACCCACTTGTGGCTTGCATCTTGCAGTTATGGTGGAGTGTGATTTCCGAAAGCCTGACTGGAGGGGGTGAAAAAGGAGGTGGTGTCAAGGAATTGTGTGAGCTGCGATAGGGCTAGGTTTTCCTGCAGCTTGGCCAGTGTGAGGAGGAGGAGGAAGATAGGGCGGTAGTTCCCGGGCTCTGCTGGGTTGCCCCCCTTTGGCAATGGGATGACTATTGCTCCTTCCAGGCTGTTGGGATTTGCACAGAGGAGAAGGATCAGTTTAGGAGATCGGCGAGGGGAGCTGAAATGGCAGGGGCAGATAGGTATAAGAGTTTAGTGTCCAGGCTGAGTGGGCATTTTCTCTTATTGGGGTCAAGGGAGTTTAGGGCAGCTAGGACTTCAGTCGGGGAGACCGGTTTGAAGGAGAATTTGGTGGTTGGGGGGGAGTGCGGGCTGTGCGCGTGGGGTTCGGGTTCAGGTGAGAGGACTGATGTTTTTGGCAGTAGAGATTTAGCACAGTTGGTAAAAAAGTGATTGAAAGTGGAGGCAACTGCACTTGGTTCAGATACGTTTCTGCCCTGAATGGTGTGGGTAGGGGTAGGTGGCTGTATGGGGGGAGTGAGCAGGGTTTTAATACATTTCCAGAAGTTGGATGGGTGGTTAAGATTGGAAGAGAGGGCCTCTCGGAAGAAATTCTTTTAGCCTGCCTTATGGCTTTGGTGCAATTGTTATGGAGGGTGCGGTACTGTTGCCATGAATCAGTGGAGCCTGTTTTCCTATGGTTTTCCAAGGTCTGGTCCCTGGCGGCATCTGGAGATAATGTAGCAGAGACCCAGGGAGATGGAGTTTCCTTACCCTTTGCTTCTCATGGGGGCGTGATAGTCCACAGCTGAAATTGATGTCTGAGCATGTCAAGCGCGCGGTCTGGGTGGTGCCAACCCAGTGAATGACTGATCGGCGAGGCAAGATCATTTAGCAGGGTGGAGAGGCAGAGGGACTTGTATGACCGCGGGCTGCTTGACCTAGGTGGGAGGCTATTAGTGGGTCTGTGCACCTTTCTGATTACATATATCGGGTGATGGTCGCTCATTGAATTTGGTAGTAGGCCAACTTTAGAGACCCTGTGTGGGTGGGTTGTGAGAGCCCAATCCAGGAGGGAGTGGTTTTGGGATTTGGTGTTGAGGCGGGTGGGTTCCTCAATCTGTTGTGAGAGGTTAAGGGCTTCGACCCTGCTGCTGAGTTTTGAGCAGCCTTTGTCTAGCCAGTTATAATTAAAATCCCAGAGGATGTAGAGCTCTTCAGCAGCGGTCAGGTTTTTCAAAGTGGCCAGGAGGTCTATGATGGTATTAGCTGGGGTTGTGGGGGCACAGTATAACCCTGCCACGTACATGGGGGCAGTATGCGGCAGGACAAGTTTGATCATCCTGGTTTTGCTAAATGGGGAGGGGCCTGGGAGCTGGATGGGCTGAATTGTAGTGCATTGGATATAAGCATGGCAATACCCCTACCTTTCTTTTTGCCTAGTCTGTCATGCCGTAAGACTGTGTAGCTGGGCATGGCTGCTTCTGAGTCATTGTGCTGGGGTTTTAACCAAGTTTCGGACACAACACAGATGTCAGGTTTGAGTGTATGTGTAGTGACCTGCAGCTCCGGGACTTTATTCAGTAGGCTGCGGATATTGAGATGGATTAGGCTAAGCCCCTTTGGCAGTTTTAGATGGGCAGGATGGGTCTGAGGTCCAAGGTTGGTTTCAACATCACCTGCCAGTAGGAGCACCAGAGTGAGGTATTGTAGGGCGGTAGTCTGTCTATTTTTTGATTTACATTTGGGGATGCAGTAACATGGGGAACTGGAAGAGGTAGCCTTAGCTAGTCTCTTAGGGCATCTAGACATGGGGTGAAGGATGGAGGGGAGATGGAGGGGCATGTGACCCATCCTGGATGTGGTTTGTGCACAGAGTGCACTTGGGGGGGGATTTTGGGGGCAGGGGGCTCGAGATAGAGCTGAAGTTTAAGAGGATTGGGTCATTTTGGGGCTGCGTGGTTGGTGGGAGCGACACAAGAGGTGCGGCCATGGTTAACAAGGCCAAGGTAAACAGGAGCATGATTTTTTTTTTTTTTTTACAATACTAGGCTGAGGAAAATGATAGCGGCCACTACTGGTGAGATCTGATAACCTGCAGATCTGAAAGTGGGCTGATAGGTTTTAGAGAGTCATCTGACCTCTCAGCTTCCTATAAACTGGAAAGTTGACCAAGGGTGGTGGTGAGGGCTGGCACATGGACCTCTACAGCATAGCTCCAGGAGACTCAGTGCAGGGCCATGGCTTTCTCTGTCCACAGAAATGGCTCCAGGTAGGACAATTAAGGCCTCTATTACCTGGTGAATCGGTAGCTGAAGTCGGGGGGGGGTCCTTCACTTTTCAGCTTCCTGGGAGGGTTTCAGTGTCCTTCACAACCTCGTGGGGAGGGCTGGGGAGGGCGGCAGTCCCTTACCCTCTCGGACCCGCTGTGAGAAGAAACGGAGAGGTATGAGTTTATATACAGAGCAGGTTAGGCTTATTTTTTCAGTGAGTATGTAACTTGATAGTGGACACAACTTGGTGTTTAAACAGTGATCAGTAGCTTAGTCCACATTACGTTGGTCATGGAATTAGGTTCCCGGAAATTCTGTCCCCACAAATTGAAATTAATTGTTTTAAGGGAAAACAGCAAATAAAACTTACAAAAACAATTAGTAAAACATGTAGTTTTGCATGTCACACTTTTTCAGGTAAAAAAAGCAGCAAAATGGAGCAGGACTCCCCATCAAAAAATATATGGATACCCTAGAATTCTGTAGTTATGTTATTTATCTGCACATATAGCCAGCATTAAGATTTAATCAAAAACATATGCCTGACAGTCCTTGATTTTAAAAAATATTGTATGCACTGTATGGTGGGCATTGATAGCCCCTTTTCATGAACAGACCCAGCCAAAGGTTTTGACTCTGTGTCCCATCCTCTTCTTCTGTCAAAACTTGGCTCAGCTGGTCTCTCCACCCAAGCCATGGACTGGTTTAAGTCTTATCTTTCTGGCCATATACAATGTGCAAAGCAGGTGACTCCCTGCCCTCACCCTTCCAATCCAATCAGATGTCCCTGAAGGCTCCAGTCTGGATCCAGTCCTTTTTTCAATATTCCTAAACAATTTCCCATCTGTCTGGGCCTCCTCCCTTCTACATAAGTACACTGATAACATGTTCCTCTCTTCCTCCAGCCCCTCAACCGCCGAGGTTCAGACTCGACTGCAGAGTTACTTCTTGAGGGTGTTACTCTGGTTTCATAAGAATCAGCTCCATGACTTTCGGTACCTCCTATAAATTAGCCAAGCTTCCCCCCCCTTCTCCTTTTCTACCCTAGATGGTATATCCCTTGACATTGTCCCTGCCTACAAGTATCTTGGCATCTGGTTGGACAGTTGACTGACATTTCTTCACACATCGACTGTATCCACATCATACTCTCCCCCCCTCAAGCTTGGAACCATGTATAGCAATAAAGACTCCCTCTCTCCTGTTGTCCACCGAGAGCTCCTTCCCAAAATTATTCTACCTATTTTTGATTATGCCAATGTGGTTTATAGGTCCACCCAGCCTCATCCCTCTCCAGATTAGATTATCTTTTTAATGCTTTTTGCCACTTTGCCTCCAATGCCCCCCCCCCACATGCACTACTGTGTCCTCTACTCCTCCCTCTCCCTTCCCCCCTTGCATCCACGCCACCACCCTTATTTACAAATTCTGGTTTGAGTCTCTTCCCTTCTACCTCTTCCTCCTCCTCTCCCCTCATCCCCCTCCTCCTATGAACTTCGCACCAGTGACCCCCATACTTTCTCTCTCCTCTGTCCCCATTCAAACCTGGGGCAGGCAGCCTTCCCTTACTGTCTCCCCTGTCTGCATTAAAACCTGGGGCAGGCAGCCTTCTCTTACTGTCTCTCCTCCCTCTGAAACTCTCTTCCAAACTCCCTCCACTTATGTCCCTCTCTGCACTCTCTTAAATGTATTCTCCCCCCCCTCCTGTTATTCCTCCTCCCAGGTGCTTGGGTGAGACTCTCACTCCCCACACATTCTGAGCACATCTTCTTCACATCTCCTTTTTCCTTTTTCCAGCTTAATCCCTAATGCCTATAGCAATTTTCACTTTATAACCCTCGATATTCCCGTTCCTCACTCGCCTCCCTAGTTTCGCCTTTAAAGCTGGCTTCCTCAGCTAATTTTAGTTGCTCAAAATATGAACATACGAACCTATGAAAACACCAGCAGATACAGGCCTTGCAGTCTATTGAGCCTGCTCTATTTTGCAGCTAGCCCCTCATCTTGCAGCTGCCCCACCTCCCTCTTCATACCTACCCCCTTACCCTGTCCCGTCCCATCTCCTCTTAAAGCCGTCCACCGTTCTACAGGATACCACTTCTTCAAGTAGAGTATTCCACTTATCCACCACCCTTTCTGTGAAAAAGTCTCTCCTGACTTCCCTCCTGAATCCTCCCCCTCCAATCTCAGCCGATGCCATCTCATGTCCCTCCCTCTTCTTATCTGAAACATCCCTTCTGCATTTGTCTTGTTTATATCCTTTAAGTACTTAAAGGTCTTGATCATATCCCATCACCCCTCCTCTCCTCCAGGGAGTGCATTTTCAGCTCTCCCGCCTGTCCTCGTAGGATTTTCCCTCCAGTCTCTGGATCATCTTTGTTGTCCTACACTGCACCCCCTCCAATAGTCTGATGCCTTTCTTCCAGAATGGATGCCAGTACTGTATGCAGTATTCCAGGTGTGGCCTGACCAGTGACCTGTACAGGGGAAGGATCACCTCTCTCTTCCTAGAAGAGATTCCCCTCTCTATACACGCCAGCATCCTGTTGGCTTTTGCTGCCACCTTCCTGCACTGAGCTGAGTTGTTCATACTCCCTGTTATAAGCACCCCAAGATCTATTCCTCCATGGTGCTTTCCAGCTGTACCCCTCCCAGTTTATAATTCCTCCCTGGTTCCTAGCTCCAAAGTGCAGGACCTTGCACTTCTTTGTAGTGAACCTAACTGCCATGTTTCCAACCACTCCTGCAGTTTGGTCTGGTCCTCCTGTAGGCCCTTCCACCCCTCAATATCATCTACCACAGCTCTATCTTAGCATCGCTCAAGAACAGACTGATCTTACTGCACATTCCATGTGAGACGTTGGCTATGAATATCCCAAACAGTTCTGGCACCAGTATCGATCCCTGCGGTACCCCGCTCATTACATCCCTCAGCGATGAGAGTTCCCCCACCACCACCACCCTTTGCTGCCTTCTCTCCAGCCAGTTGTTGATCCACGTGACCATCTTATTTCCCACCCCTATGTATTCCAGCTTTCCCCTCAGCCTCCCATGGGGCACAGAGTCAAAGGCCATGCTGAAATCTAAATAGAGGATGTCCACTGCATGGCCCTTGTCCAGTTCCATGGTTACCCAGTCATAGTGCTCAACTAGGTTTGGCAGAATCTGCCTGAGACAAACTCATGTTCCTGACCATCCCAGAGACCATTGTCCTCCAAAAAGGTCACCAGCCTCTCTTTTAGAACTATCTTCATGAGCTTCCCCATGATTGAAGTGAGCCTCACCGGCCTTCTGCAGTTACCTGGCTCATCCTTGGGGCCACTTTCGTGAATGGGCACCACATGGTTGCACATGAATTTGCCTGTCTAACATTGTTAATGTTTAATCTTTTTTATTCTTGTACAGCAATATCTATATTGTTATTCTGTCTATTTAATTGTTGCCATCCCCTTGTTCCCTTTCCCTGGGTCACACCTGGAAACAAGTTTCAGCTCAGTGTGCCTCTTGTGGTTACCAACATTTTAAATAAATGTTAAATAAAATGGCAGAGGAAACTAAAAAAGCTTACACACCAGAGTCTTATGCACTGTCCTCACTGGTGCCAATCCTTGTGACATACCTCAGCGATGATAATAACCCTGTAGGAGATAAAAAGTATCTGCCCTTCTGGTACCCAGTAACATGTTTTACTGAGTTCATTTATACTTCCCCCAGTGGTGTAATAATATATTTAGCATAAAAACTGATTGTACTTATACATGTCAGCTTACTGTCAATGTCAATACAGCCATGAGAGAGACATATTCATAACTGACCAAAAGGGACCTAACTCCAGCTCTCAGCTGCCCAGCTGAATATTAAAGGGTCCACTTACAGTAGGACTGAAATAGTTTATCCAGCAAGGGACTTTGGTGCAGCCAGTGGATTACCACAATTCTTGTAAACAGCCTGTCCCCACACAGTAGGTATTGTAGAATTTAGACACACCCCAAAAAAAGTATCATAAAATGAGACGCATTCTACTTCATTACTGTTGCAGTTCCTGTCACCATTTCCTGAGCTTTTTGGATCTACCCTGAACACTCCTAAATATTGTGTCAGATAAAGAGCCATTTCCACATCAAACAGTATATCCCATCACCATCTCCGGTGCCATTATTTTGATATATTCTTTCACTACTTCTCCATTGTGTGGCTGATGGAAAGACATTGCCACACTATCCCATCATACTTTTCATCACCAGCTCATGTGCCTTTATTAGCCTTTTAACCCCTCAACCAATTTGTGTCTGTTAAAGAACTATTCCCAGATCATCAGCTCCTCTAATCACTGTTTGCAGTCTTTCTACAGTATATATTGACTCTGGGTTATATCTAACATTAGGGCTGGGAGACAGAGATGAAGGAAGAGGTTTGAGCATAGCTCTATTACAGAACAGTTATGGGGCATTTATCCACGTCAAAATATTTGTTTATGACTAATAAATTGTTCTAACTGTTAAATTCTATGTTTCTTCTAGACCTGAACATTACTGTTACTCCATGTCTTGTGCGACCTCTGAAACCCAGCAATTCCACTGGATTCTTTCTCAGGAATTCTTGGACATCCACCCAGTGCCAAATACAGCACTTTGACTCCCAAGACAAAGCTGTTCAGTGTTTGAAAGGAAAGAAACTGATGTTGATCGGTGATTCAACAACTCGTCAGTGGTGGGAATACTTCATCAATTTTATTCCAAGTACGTAGACAGGATCCAGCCATAGTGTGAATGGTGGTTTTACTAACTCTGGTAGAAGGAAATCCCTTGTATGTATCTAAAGATTTGTCACTAGACTGTCAATGTCTGAAAGTTAACACAAAATGAAAATGAGCCCATATTATGTGTAGTTTCATTAAGTGGCAGATGAACAATTTGAAGGCAACTACCTCAGCCAACTGAATCTATCTTTGAAAATGTGCCAGATTGTAGTGGCTGTAAACTGGTTAAAGCCCCATATAAGATCTGGCCCAGTGGTATGGAGAGCTGAGGCATTGTGCCTTACCTCCTGCCCCATCAACAACCCATGTTCGGCAATGAGCACAGGCTGTGGGAATTCAGACGGGGGGGGAGCAAGGTGAGGATCGAGTGGCCACCAGGTACTCTTCTCTCTCGGATTGGGGAGGTTAGCTCTCCCAGCCTTTGACTGCCACCATGTGGAGGCATGGTGGTGGTGCGGGAGCAGAGTCATCTCAGGCCAAGGTGAGTGTGCGCACCTCTGTACACACGGCCAACCTTGTCTGGGGCTCTGGAGAATAATGGGGAGAAAATCAAGGAGGAAAACCTGGGGGTTGGGGCATAATGAGGCCCCCAGCTGGTGTCGGTGGCTCACTTAGGGCGCTCCGTGGACTAAGGAGTCAGAAGACCTGGGACAGCTGTGGTACCACAAGGATGGACTGATACAAACATACAAAATTTTCCTGCAGAAAAAGTCCATCCAGTCTATCAAGGCTGCTCGAGTTTGCAGCTAACTCCGTTATTCAGCAGCTGCCCCTTCCCGACTCCCCCATTACCCTCCACTTTGCCATGTCCCACCCCTTCTTGAAGCATTTTACTGTGTTACATGCCACAGCTTCTGCTGGTAGTGCATTCCACTCTGCCACCACCCTTTCTGTAAAGAAATGCCTTCTCACCTCCCTCCTGAATCTGCCCCCTCCAATCTCATGTCATGGCCCCTAGTGTCTCTCCCCACCCTCCTCTTGAATAGACCCTCTGTGTCCATCCAGATTATCCCCTTCATGTATTTGAAGGTCTCAGTCATATCCCCCATCCCTCCTTTCCTCCAGAGAGTACATAACTCCCTAAGTCTGACCTCATATGGCAATTGTCGCAGACCCTGAATCATTTTGTTGCCCTACACTGCACCCCCTCCAGCAGCCTAATGTTCTTTTGTAGGTATGGGTGCCAGTACTGCATGCAGTATTCCAGGTGGGGTCTAACCAATGATCTGTATAACAGTAGAATCACCTCCCTTCTTCTCGAGGTCATGCCCCTTGCAATGCACCCCACATTTTGTTGCCCATTGCTGCTGCCTTCCTGCATTGCGCGGAATTATTCATTGCTCCCATGATGAGCACCCCCAGATCCTTCTCCTCCTATGTTACATGGATACAAGCCACCCAGCCTGCCAGATAGAGAATAAAGAGAAGAATGAGGAAAAATCCTATATAAGAGGGCTGGATTTCAAATGTTGCCAATTTCCCAGCTTTCAGAACCTTTTTCCTGAACAGCTGGTGCAATAGTGGATCAGATACAGCCATCTTGATACCTTGGGATGTATCCAAGTGAATCATTGTTCTTACTTCTTGAAGGCCAGTCATCGAAATGACACCATATGATCCTCAAGGAAGATTATGATCTAAGAGCATTATCTAGATCTGAGTCAAATGCTTCTGTTATTTCATGTAGTTCCCTGTGTGAAGCTGGGTACAGGTCCAGTGCCATGGTTGCTGGGTCTCCTGCTTCAAGGACCATTGCTTATAATTTATTTCTTTGATCATTATTTTAATTATTTTCTTACTAATCCATGATGTGTTTTGTATGTTTATTTAGATTATGTCTTGTTTTTCTTTGTGTAGTGTCCTGAGCCTCAGGGAAGGGTGTATAAAATGAAATTGCCTTGTCTTGTCTTGCCTTGCAAAGCAAGCTACACTACTGGTCTAGTGTCATGTCCATGGGTCTGTACTTCCAGGCTCTGTATGAAGCAAGTTACAGGTTCAGTGCCAGATCTAATGGGTCAGCTGCTTCCTGGCCTCTGTGAACTAATCTACATGTCTGTTGCTATGCAAGATGGGTCTGCTGCTTCAAGTAGGGTCCTCAAGGTTCTGAATGAAGCAAGCTGCAGGTACAGCAGTGTGCCCAAACTGTCTGCTGCTTCCAGGCTCAGTACAATGCACACTGTGAGTCTGGTGGCATGCTGGATAGGCAAGTAACTTTTGGGTCCTACATGAAGTAAGTTAGAGACCCAGCACCATACCTAATGAGTCTGCAGCTTTACATAAGGAACACAGGCCCTGCACAAGGCAAGCTACAGGTCCAGTGCTGTGCCTGATGAGGTCTGCTGTTTCTGGGCCTTGCACAGAGCATGTTTTAGGTCCAGCACCATACCTGATGGGTCTGCAGCTTTACATAGGGCCCACAGGCTCCAGCACAAAGAAGTTACAGGTCCACTGCCATGCCTGATGAGTCTGCTGCTTCTCGGCCTTGTACAAAAAATGTTACAGGTCCAGCATCATACTTGTTGGGTCTACAGCTTTACATAGGGCCCCCACGCCCCACACAAAGAAAGTTACAGGCCCACTACCATACCTGATGGGTCTGCTGAATTACATAAGGCCCACAGGCCCTGCACAAAACAAGCTACAGATCCAGTGCTGTGCCAGATGAGCCTTCTGTTTCTGGACCTTGCAGAAAGCATGTTTTAGGTCCAGCACCATACCTCATGGGTCTGCAGCTTTACATATGGACCACAGGCCCCACACAAAGCAAGTTACAGGCCCACTACCATACCTGATGGATCTACAGTATTATGTAGGGCCCACAGACCCTGCCCAAAGGAAGCTACAGGTCCAGTGCAGAGGTTTTCTTGTCTGTCATATGGGTGAACAAGACTGAAAGTTTGTGCATGTTTTGCATGGAATTTTACTTTTTTGTAAGTAACTTGTTTTTGAAACAATTCATTATTAATTTATAATAAAATATTCTCATTGAATTGTTTGAGTGCTGGATTATTTTGTAAAGGTCCAGTGCTGTGCCTGATACTGTAAGGCTGCAGCCTGGGCTGTGCATAAAGCAGGTTAGAGGTCCAGCACCATACCTTTTCATTTTTTATTTCATTTTTTATTTGTTATACCTGTTAGCTGATGAGCAATTTTGCCCATTTCCACAAGCAACAAGTTAAAAAAAAGCCATATACCATGAATACAGTACAATTCGGTACACACCCCAAAAAACAGAGTATACAAATTATGCCAATACTAATGAAACAAACAACAAATATTAGGTGCATATACATTCATTCCTTAACAACAACCAATGTTTAAGTTTAGTACTGAATGCTCTAATATTTGTGCAATCGGCAATTTCATTGGGTATGGAGTTATAAAATCTAGTTGCCATGTATAATACTGACTTTTGCCCAATTGCTTTTTAAAAAAAGGAATTTTATGCACATATTTATTCTGGCATCTAATCCCTTGTGAATTCATCGTTCTGGGAAACAATGATAGGAGTGTCTGCGGTAACTGACCTAATGTTCCTTTATGTAACATGGTAACCATCTTTAAATTGGCTTTATTTTCCAGTGATAAACAATCAGCATCCTTTAACAAATTACAGTGATGGGTCCTACTTGGCAAATTAGTCATAAATCTTAGAGCTCTGTTTTATGCAACTTTTAACTTATCAAACATTTTGTTGTTAGTGGCCTAATACACACTCAACCCATAATCAAAAACACTAAATAAAAAACTGTGTGCTAATAGTCAATGGGACTCAGGGAAAAGATGGGTTCGTACTCTAAACAAAAGCCCTAATTGCTGATAAACCAATTTGATATCATTTTTGACATGAAATTCAAAGGATAGGTTAGTGTACAAAATAATTCCCAAATATTTAAAACGTTCAACTACTTCAATATGTTCTTCTTTTAAATCTACTGTACTATCAAGGGATTCAGTTTTTTATGTGGTCCAGAAAAAATCATGGCCTTTGTTTTTTTAATGTTTAACACCATACGCCTTGACAGAACCTAGACCTGGTGCATCTATTACTTTACATAGGGTCCACAGGCCCTACATAAAACAAGTTACAGGTCCACTACCATGCCTGATGAGTCTGCAATTCTGAGCTGTGCACAAAGCAAGTTACAGGTCTAGCACCATACCTGATGGGTCTGCAGCTTTGCGTAGGGCCCACAGGCCCTGCACAAAGCAAGTTACAGGTCCAGCACCATACCTGATGGGTCTGCTGCTTTACATAGGGCCCACAGGCCCTGCACAAAGCAAGTTACAGGTCCGGCACCATACCTGATGGGTCTGCTGCTTTGCATAGGGCCCATAGGCCCTGAACAAAGCAAGTTACAGGTCCAGCACCATACCTGATGTATCTGCTACTACTGGGCCTTGCATGAAGCAGACTACAGATTTGGCACTTGGCCCTGTGTGCCTGCTGCTTCCAGGCCCTGTACAAAGCAAACTACAAGTCTGGTACCATGTCTGACATGTCTGCTGCTTTTGGGCCCTCTGGGAAGCAAGCTACAGCTTCTGTGCAGTGCCCAATGCATCTTCTTCTTCTTGCAGACCCTGCACAAAACAACCTACAGGCCTGGCACCTGTCTGATGAATCTGCTGCTCTCTTTCCCCCATATTGTGCAATCTGATGATTCCCCCCAACCAATAGTCACCATCACAGATACCAGGGAAGGGGATCTTCCATCATCTTTGTATATTTTTGTTATTGTATCCAATTAAGGAGCCTTACTAGTAGTCATCCATTACAGGTCCCTGGGATGGGGAACTCCATCACCTACTGATGTTTGAATACTGTTCTCGGGTAAAGAGCCTTACTAATAGTCACCTGCTGCAGAACTTTAAGGAGGGGGATCTCCATCACCTATGGATGTTTGATTACTATATTCAGGTAAAGACCCTTTCTAATAGTCACCTGCTGCAGATCTTTAGGGAGGGGGATCTCCATCAACTTTGGATGTTTGATTACGTTTTTTCAGGTAAAGAGCCTTACTAATAGTCACCTGCTGTAGATCCTTAGAGAGAATGCTCTCAGTCATCATTGGATGTTTGATTATTTTTTTCAGGTTAAGAGACTTAAGAACATAAGAATTTTATGGCACATGAGGACCGAGTGGCCCATCTAGTCTGCCCATGAACCTACCCCCTCTCTTTTATTTTGCTGTTTTTGTTTACACTGTAGTGCCAGTCCCATATGCATTTAAATGCATTCACCATCTTTGCTGAAACCACCTCTGGGTGCAGGCTGTTCTATGTGTTTATTACCCTCTCCGTGAAAAAGTACTTTCTGATACTGCCTCTGAGCCTTCCTGCTGTCAGGCGTAGGTTGTGCCCTCTTGTATGCGCCTCTCCATTTGCATGGAAGAGGTTGTCTACCTAAACAGTGTTTATACCCTTGATGAATTTGAACATTTCTATCATATCTCCTCTATCCATCTCTGTTCCAGGGAGAAGAAGTTTAGGTCCTGGAGTCTAGACTCATATGACTTGTGATGGAGACCATGCACCATCTTTGTGGCCCTTCTCTGAATTGATTCCAAGCACTCTATGCCCTTCTTCAGGTGGGGCCTCCAGAACTGGACACAGTACTCCAGGTGTGGCCTCACCAGTGATCTATAGAGTGGAATGATCACTTCTTGTTTCCTGCTAGTTATTCCTCTCCTATGCATATGAGGATGCTGCTTGCTCTTCATACCACTTTTTCAAATTGATTCCATACTTTAAGGTTGTCTGATATGATTACGCCTAAGCCCCATTCAATCCTGGTCTCGTCAAGTTGATGACCATCTAGGAAGTATTGAGTTCTTAGGTTCTTTTTCCCAGGTGCATTGCTTTGCATTTTTTAGCATTAAATCTAATTTGCCAGTCAGTGGACCACTGTTCAAGTTTCTTGGCATCCTCCTTCATACTGTAGGCTACCTCCTGATTGTCCACCCTATTACATAGTTTTGTATCACCTGCAAACAGGCAGACTTTACCCTCAAGACCATCAGTAATGTCGCTGATTAATATGTTGAAGAGGACAGGACCCAGCACCAATCCCTGAAGGACTGTGCTGATTACAAAACTCTCTTTGGACATTGTACCATTTAGTGTGACTTTCTGAGTTCTAGCCTGCAGCCATTGTGCTACCCAGCTTACTGTTTTATGACCGACACCTGCATGATCAGCCTCCTATGTGGGACGGTGTCAAGGGCCTTGCTGAAGACTAGGTACACCACATTCACTGCCCCCACCAGGTCCACTGCTTACGTCACCCAGTCGAAGAATTCAATCAGGGTAGTCTGACATGATCGACTTGTGGTAAATCTGTGTTGTTTGGGGTCGAGTCTTCCTGACTCTTTTAGAAAGTCTACAATCCATTCTTTGAGTAGTGTCTCCATGATTTTACCCACTACAGAGATCAAGTTGACAGGGTGGTAATTTTCTGCCTCCTCCCTACTGCCATTTTTATGCAAGGGTACCACGGTAGCCCTTTTCCAGTCAAGAGGCACCTTGCCACTTTCCAGAAATTCATTGCTCAGCTCAGCTAATGGTACAGCTATTTCTTCTCGAAGCGCTGTCAATATTCTTGGGTGAATTCCATCTGGTCCCATGGCTTTGTCTGTCCTCAATTTTTCTAGTTCTTTCAGCACCCTTTCCCTTGTGAAGGGGCTTGTGTCTGCCTCCCGTGCAAGGTGCTCTATTCTGTTTAGTGCCGGACCACTACCGTTCTGCTCATTTGTGAAGACTGAGTGCTTCAGCTTTGTCCTCATCTTTTTCCACTTTTTGACCGTTGCTCATAGACAGTCTGACTACCCCCTCTGTTCTTCCTTTTTTCAATGATGTATCTAAAAAAGGTTTCATCTCCCTTCTTGATTCCCACACTATTTGTTCCTCCATTTGGGCTTTTGCTAACCTGATAGCCTTTCCAGCCTCCTTGAGCTTCTCCTTGTGGAGCTCCCTATCCCCTTCCCTCTGTGACTCCTTGAACTACCTAAAGGCTTGTTCCTCTGTGACTCCTTGAACTGCCTAAAGGCTTGTTTCTTTTCTCTAATCTTTAGTGCTGTCTCTCTAGTAAACCAGAGGGGGGTTATCTTCCTTTTAGATTTGATTACTAGCTTTGTGCAGTCTGCTGTTACCATGTTCAGTGAGTCTTTTAAGTTTTTCCAATGAGCTTCTACATCCCCTGCGGATCTGTCTCTCAGCAGTGCTTTAATGCTGGGTCTCATTTTCTGGAAGTCTGCTTTTTTGAAGTCAATAACCTTTAGTCTGGTGTGTCCTGGAACCACCCTATTATTTAGTTGTAGCCAGACAGATTTATGATCACTGGCTTCCAGATTGATGCCAACATGGGCGTTGGATATTCTGGGGCTATTAGTGAGAACCAGGTCCAGAATTCCTCTATTCCTGGTGGGTGAGCCCACTAGTTGGTTCAACCCAGCTTTCTTAAGAGTACTGAGAAATTCTCTGCTCTTTTTTGTGGAAGCTGTGCATGTGGACCAGTCTATGCCTGGTAGATTGAAGTCCCCAACCAGAAGCAGCTCCCCTTTGTCAGCCATTGAGTGAATGATCTCAAGAAGCTATTTGTCAACTTCAGGGTTCTGGGCCAGGGGTCTATACATAACATCCAGTCAGATAGGAGACATGCCCCCAGCTCCTAGAGTGACCCATAGGGCTTTTGTATTGCTGTGTTCCTGTTGAATCTCTGTTGCCTTTATTCCTTCCTTGACATATATTGCAACCCCATCTCCTTTCTTATTTTCCGGTCTTTGCAGAAAAGTGCATAGTTTGGCTTATAAGGGATATACAATGGTGAGCTGTCAGATAAATGATTTATCTACACAAGTGCTGTTTGACCTCGGGTAACCTCACGAGTGACGTAAACCACGAGTGAGATGTAAGAGGTCAAACAGCACAAGTATTCTTTTGGTTTAGTTAATACAGTGTATAATTTATCTTTTTGGGATTAGTTAATACACTATCTTGACGTCATGTCCACACCACCAACACCTAAGTGTGCCCTTCTTTCAGGGGAAGAGGCGAAGGATTGGCACATCTCCTATTTTGTGCGTGCCCGTGATCGGGTCACCTTCTACCCAAATGATTTTTAGAGGATGGAGGACTACTATTTTGCCATGCTTGCATGCACAACATCGATATTGTATGTAAGCATACAGTGGACATGCACATGAAGTCACAGAAGCATCTGGAGCAGAAAGAAACATTAAAGAAAAAACAACAAAGTAAGTAGCACTTTACACCGCTATTTGCAGTTTCTCTTTTTTTTTTTTGTCTCCCCACCCCCCCTTTGGGGCAATTGCCTCCAAAGACCTGTACCTCTCTTGCTTCTGCCACCAATCCCGACCACATATTGTAGCCACAGCAAGGTAACCCACGTTACCCTTCGTTGGATGGGTCCTCCTCTTCTGAGGAGAAGGGGTCTGGTGGCCTAGGCATTGGCCCTGGGTGCTACTATGGTCGGTCGTGCAGAGTCCTGAGGAGGCACCGGTCTGGGGCAGCTGTCATCCTGGTGGGTGGAGATGCCATGTTTCATGTTTCTCTTCCTGCTTTACCAATTTGTGCTATATCTATGCTTCCCCTGGTCTCCACCGGGGGCCACTACAGAGTGATGCCTGTCCCTAGTCCACCCCAGGAGAGGAGAGCAGTCCTCTGGATGCTCGATCCATCTCTGACCCCTGCCGATTCTCCAGCACCCGAGTCCATTTCCGAACCCGGGTCATCGGTGTGACACGAGGTAAGGTGCCAGCACCTCAACCCTCTGTGCCACTGGGGCAGCATGCAGTTTCTTTTAATGTTTTGCCAGGCCTCCATCACCTGATGGAAACTCTGTCCCTGCTCTGTGCACTGTCTCCATTGATTCATTTTATTTTTTTGTAGATGCAGTTATCCCCTTGGGGTGACATGCAATGACATCAGCTGCACAAGCCGCTGTCTGTCCGCCACCCATGTAGCTGACACCAGTTGATGCAGATCCCCCGGCCTCTGCAAGGGGCTGCAATTATGTCTGACACACCTCCCCCCCTCTGGAGAATGAAAGCCATCCCTCAGACTCGTAAGTCTTCTGTAATGCACATGGCTGGAATGTGTCTGGTTGCCAGGAATGGGGGGTGAGATCTGCCGCTGCAATGACAAAACTGTCCATGATTGGAGCAGCATATTTCTTTCAAGTCCGGTGCTTGCACTGAAACTGCTGTCATTGTCAGCTTTCCTGTTGATTAATGGCCGAGTGATGAGCCCCTGAAAGCCTTCACTGGATTGGCCAAACACTGCCACACCTCTATAATACTCTTGCTGTCAGATAAGATTGTTGACCAGGTGGTTGAGGAGCAGGAGGCTCTACAGCAGTCTGGGGAACTGGTCTCTGCCCCAGCTGCTAACCATGAGAAGGCTTAGTTACCTTCGGAAAATAGAATGGAAACATTTACAACTGGGAGACGAGAATCAGATTTTTCTGAGACAGATATTGATAATGAGGATGTTGAGAGGCAACTTGATAAGGAACTGCAGGAGAAAAAGTCAGTTCTCTTAAAGCTCCTACCAAAAGATGAATCCCAATATCACCGCCAGAAAGCAGAACTGTGACAAAACAAAAAGAAAACAAAAGAGAGATGCATGTGTTTAAACAATGATTTTCCTTGAAGGATTCCAGCAAACAGGGAGATGCTCACTGCACTTCGGAATCGCTTCCTCTAATTAGCACTGACAATCAGCTCTTTACTCAGCAGTCAGAAGAATGCAAGCCACAAACAGCTGGTAACTGCATTCGATCAGCTTTTGTACTACAGGATTTGCCGGACACCAAGAACTGGACATCAGACCGTGCTTTGCAGGAGGCCGGCTGGGTACGGACTGAGTCAGGTAACTGGATTCCAGACCTGCAGTGGCCATCCTTAAACTCCCAGGACTCTGCTTCTGCTTTTCCTGTTATGGCATCCTCACAACAGCAGGTAAGCCCTTCTCACCCTACTGCGAGTAAAATGCTGATTCCGGAGGAGCCATCTACCTCTGTTGGTCTGTCTAATGCACTGATTTCTTCAGAGCAGGTTGGTTTACCGCCAGAATGGACCCTTGATGCTCCTGATGCCCCTGCAAATATGGCTCCTGAGCGTGTGTCAGAGGCTGCTCCCACGATCCCTCAGGACGTCCCAGATTTTCTGATCTCTTTGATAGATCGGAGCCAGCCCCATGCAGGAATGCAGTTCACCTGCAGTATAAAGCCAGACTCAACTGCACCTCATACTGTACTTATGTGGGAAAAAAGCTGATTAAGGAATCTTTGGGCTTTTCTCCAGCTGATATCTTTGTCTTTATCCATATCTCAGGGGAGAATAATTATGATGTCAGCTTTCACACCTTGCAGTTACTGGAAAGGTACTGGTGGAAATACAGTGAAGTAAAATGTTCCCTGTTGTGGGCTCCATTCTTGGCATTCCCCTCACTAAACCTTTAACTAAAGTACAGATGTGTCAAGCCAGGATAAAGTGCAGAAATGCCGCAGAATATCACAGAATACTGCAACTCACTGCAGGAGCCATTGTAAGTCAATGGCAATTAAGCCCTTTTGTCTTGCAGGATTTGGTGACATATCATTACTGCAAGTTACTGCTCTTCATCATGGCTGACACATCTATAGTTGCAATCATGTTTACAAATGATTGCAACTATAGATGCAATCATGTTTACAAATGAGGGTGTGTCCATATACGTGATATCCAACCTTGGCTTACTCAGAAATGTAAAGCTTTGAGCACTCCAGAAGCTATATTGGATTCAGAGTTGTTCTGGACTCCCCTTTCTTCCTTTTGTAAGGCAGAAATCCCAGAGGACCATTGGACATTGTCAAGGAGTTCTAGGAAGAGGGTACACAAGTGGGTCATACCAACATTACAGAGTACATGGTCCAACTCCATAAGTGGTTGGTCAACTATGCAAAAAAAGGGCACACGCAAACAACATGAGCTATCAGTCCAAACAAAAAGCATGCTATGATAACCACTGTAAACAGAAAGAATCAAAAGCAGGAGAGAAGATGTTGTTGTTGCTACCCACCACCCAGGACAAGTTACTGATAAATGGCAAGGGCCATACTTGATTCTGAGGCAGACAGGACCTGTAACCTATGAAGATGAGACCACCGGTAAATACCCCGGGAGAAAAATATACTGTTCGAGCCTTTTAAAAAAGTGGGAAGAAAGAAATGAAACCATGGGGACCCTATACATACTCCCAGAAAGAGAAGAATCTGAGCTGGAGGTAGCATATCAGAGGCTAGAGGGGAAAGGAAAACCTTTCAGAGATTAAAGTGAACCCCAATCTAGAACCCCACCAAAGAAAGGAAATACTACAGCTGATAGAATCCTTAGCTCCCACTTTCATGCGCATACCTGGTAAAGCAGTTGGGTACAACACTTTTTTTAAAACAGAGTCTAACCCTATACATCAGAAACAGTATAGGCTGCCTGGGAAGGTCAGGGAAGGGGTAAAGCAAGAGATTGAAAAGTTAAAGTCACGGGGCATCATAGAGCCATCCACTAGCACCTGGTCATCACCCATAGTGGTGGTTCCAAAGAAGGAAGGAGGCATTAGACTGTGCCTAGATTTTAGAAAGGTCAACAATGTTTCGCATTTTGATGTATACCCCATGCCTAGGGTGGATGACATAATAGACAATACTGATAATGTTAAGTTTATCAACACACTTGACCTAACCAAGGGATATTGCCAGATCCCCTTTGCCCCTGAGTCTAGGGAGAAAACAGCTTTCAGCACGCCCCTTGGTTTGTACCTGTATTTTGTAATTAAATTAATGATGTGAAAGCACTTTTAATTAGACTGAGGCTTGAACTAAAAGTTCGTTGTGATTGTTATAGATGAGTTTTAACACAGGTGTTTGATGTATTAGATTGTGAATGTTTGATTTTAGATACATCTTGTAAAAAATATGTTTAGTTTATTGTTGTATATTGTGAGTTATATGTTTAGAAGTGCTTTATATCTTCACAGGACCATCTTGAAAATAGGACTTTGTCCTAATGACGTGATATTCCACCTAAACTCCTGTCTAAAAATATAGGTTTTAACTAACTAACTAACTAACTCAGTTTACCACAATGCCCTTTGGTCTGCATAATGCCCCTGCTACATTTCAAAGATTGATGGGATAGGATACTGACCCCCCCCCCACACAGGTTACTGTGCCACCTATCTGGACGACATTGTCAGTCACAGTCCAGATTGGTCAATGCACAAAACACAGTTGACCGCTGTGTTAAAGTCAATACAGAGAGCAGGGCTCACCATAAACCCCCACAAAATGCGCCTTAGTAATGTCAGAAACAAGGTACCTTGGATTCCTACTAGGAAATGGGTGTGTGTGACACTAGGTCCTTCTTAGACCTGGCAGGGTACTTACAGAAGGTTTAAACACCAAGAGTTAGATTACCTATACAGCCAGTCTCACTTACCTGAGGACAAAGTACAGGAAGGACCTGTGCCTGAAACAGGAGTTTATATCGAACAACAGGAAAGCTGAGTATTGTTTTGTAGAGATACCCAAAGTAAGGTGGAATAGCATTGAGCTATTGTTTATTTTCTAGCTCAGTTTGAACTGTTTATTTCTGTTTATTTATTATTTCTGTATTTTGAAACTTTTGTATAAAATAAAGCACACTGCGGATGTGTTATACCCAATAACTGTGTCCTGTGTTATCTTTGCAACCCACATACCTGTGACATCTACCTGGTATGCAGAATTATCTTTTGGAACTCAGAAAGTTCCTTTCTTGGACACTTATGCTGTATACAAAAAGAAACTTGAGGCCTCTATTTTTTCACAGCGAGTTAATAATCATGGACTTTAAGGATCTTCTCCCCAGCATATTTTGTCAGTTATTCATACCTATCTTGCACATTTTTATGTTCCTGGCCAGGTTGAGAAACAGAAACTGCATTTTTATTTCTCTGACATACCCTTGGGACTGGGTGGTGAGCATACAGTATATTACCTATAGCCTCCATCACAGAACAGGAAGTGTTTAGAAGTTATTTCTAATCTGAGCCCTGGGGCGGCCCGCTGGTCACCCTGCCTTCTGTCAATTGCATTCCATTAACCTGTACCCTCTGGGTTCTGCCTTGTAACTAGCTTTGTACCCATCTGACTACTTCTAGACCAACCCCTGTGTGGTCAAGCTTCTTTACCAACCACCTGTGTGGAACTGAGTCGAAGACCTTACTAAAGTCTAGGTAGACCACATTTACAGCCCCACCGTTTCTCACTTTTTGAGCGTAGTCAAAAAACTCAGGCAGATTTGTCTGGCATGATCTACCTGCTATGAAACCATGATGTTTAGGGTCTTGTTGGGTGCTAGTTTTGAGGAATGCTATGATCCTCTGTTTGAGTAGTGTCTCCATTAGTTTCCCTACTATAGACATGAGGCTCACAGGTCTGTAATTACTAGCTTCTTCGCAACTGCCTGATTTGTGAAGTGGAACCACAATTGCCTTTTTCCAGTCTTCTGGTGCCACACCGCTCTTCAAGGATTTCATGAGTAAGTTAAAGAGTGACTGGCCACATTGAAATATAAAAAGGATGGGGAAATCCCTTATGTTTAACCCACGGTGTTAATTGGTTGGAAGTCCCTAGCATAAGGAGCATTGTTATACTGCTCTCAGTGGGTTCTTTTTCTCTTATATAGCTAATACGTTATGATAATATTTTGGTATTACTCAAGTTAGCTTCGTTCAGGAATTGAAATAGTTTAAACCTTTGTTTGGGATATGCGACCTTGTATTCTGGTTTGTTAGTTACATACGAACATACGAAATTTGCCAGCAGATGAAGGCCTAGAGGTCTATCAAGTCTGCTCGAATGTGCAGCTAGCACCCCTTATTCTGCAGCTGCCTCTCCCCTCCACCCTTCCCCTTCATTAACCTTCCCCCTTGTCCTGTCCCATCTTCGCTTTGAAGCAGTCCACTGTTCTACTGCATACCACTTCATCAGGTAACGATTCCACCCAGCCACCACCCTCTCTGTAAAAGTGTCTCCTCATCTCCCTCCTGAACCTTCCTCGCTCCAGTCTCATATCATGGCCCTGGTGCCCCCTCTCCTTACTTTGAACAGCCTCTGTACCGCCTTGTTGATTCCTTTCATGTATTTAAAGGTTTCAATCATGTCACCCTGTCTCTCCTCTCCTCCAGTGAGTACATGTTCAACTCCTTCAACCTCCTCTGTATGATAAGTCCCCCAGCCCTTGATCATCTTTGTCACTCTGCGCTGCACCCCCTCCATTAACTTAATGTCCCTCTTCAGATACGGACGCCAGTACTGCACGCAGTACTCCAGGTGTGGTCTAACTAATGACCTATACAGTGGTAGAATCACCTCCTCCCTCCTTGAAAATATACCCCTTGCAATACAACCCAGCATTTTGTTGGCCTTTGCAGCTGCCTTCCTACATTGTGCAGAGTTGTTCATTGACCCTGTAATGAGCACACCCAGATCCTTCTCCTCCTCTGTCTGGGCTAGCTGCACTCCCCTAGCTGGTAACTCCTCCTTGAGTTCTTCATCCCAAAATGCAGCACCTTGCACTTTTGGCATTAAAGCCCAGTTGCCAGGTGTCTGACCAGGTTTCAAGCTTTGCCAGATCATCCTCACGACCCCTACCATCCCCTAGGTCATCCACCACCGCGCTACCTTGGTATCATCAGCAAACAGACTGATCTTGCTCTTGATGTCCCATGATATGTCTGCAATGAATATCCCAAACAACACTGGTCCCAACACTGAGCCCTGTGGAACACCGCTTGTCACTGCCCTTAGGTGTGAGAGCTCCCCACCCACCACCACCCTCTGTTGCCTTCCCTGCAGCCAGTTTCCTACCCATCTCACCAGCTTTGCACCCGCCCCGTGCCTACTATTATTATTACTACTATTATTACTATTATTTTTTATTATTATTACTATTACTGTGTTACTATTAAGTAACTAGTTACTGAAGTTGATAGGTTATTATGGAAACTCCTTACAGAAGCTTCAGGATAGCAGAATTATGGAAACCTACGTAAATACATTCATTTTTCCTGTTATCATAATAGGAGTTTTGGTAAACTATAGTGGAGAATATAATATACAGGATTTGAGTGGGGAGGCAGGCATTGGTAGTGGGAGAACTTTTCGGCCGGCATGGTCGTCATCATGCCAGATAAAGAGGTAGGAGTACAGTCATTTGGACTGAGGGATAAAGGTAGTACATTAGTGTTTAGGGTAGTTTATGAAAGGGGGGTTGGGATAGGGGAAGGGGAAGGAGGTAAGGATGAGAATGTATATGGGTGGGATTGTAGTGGGAGGGGAGATGGGAGGGGGAGGAGGCAGAGTGGGGGGTCCAGAGCCATTTTTAATACAACTTTTAAGGGTGCAATTAATACATACTGATGCCAAAGTGGATTTTTCAAATAGTACACTTAGAATAGGAAAATTATATCATGGATATCAAAGGAGCTAGGTCTCGGGTTAAGCGGTTTTAAATACTTAAGAACTTAGCGGTGCTCAACTGCCATGTTGTGTTTTTACAGGAGACGCACTTGCTGGAAACAGAAAATAACTTACTAAGAAGGGGTTTTATAGGGACGGTTTATACGGCAGGGACCTCCACAACACAATGTGGCGTAGCGATACTGGTAGCTAAGAGCACTCAGTTTCTAGAACTACAAAGAGTGGTCGACCCCAAGGCAGGTTTATTTTCCTGAAGGGGATTCTAGAAAGCATGGAAGTGCTTATAGGCACGATATATGGCCCGAACAAGGATTCCCCAGAATTCTTTGTTAACTTATCGTTAACCCTCACTCCCTTTAGTGGTCTACCCATAATTCTAGCAGGAGACTGGAATCTAGTTATAGATTCCGCTCTAGATAGATCCTCTTCAGTAGGATTCAGTCTTTCCCTGGCCCAAAGATCTCTATGAGATCTTATAAAAGTGTATGATTTAATAGACCCCTGGCGCATGCTAAATCCTGGCACAAGGGCTTATACTTTTTATTCACCTGTGCATAGATCCCTCTCCTGGATTGATTTCTTTTTAATCAATCAGAGAGTCATTCCAGGACTGCAGGGAAGTGGGATCACCCCCAGACTGCTATCTGACTGTTCTCCAATTTGGTTGGAAGTTAACTTAGCCCCAAGTATTCAAAAAGACACTATTTGGAAATTAAACTCTCTGCTTCTTAATCAGGAAGATACAGTCACTCGGATTAAAGATCTTATAAAGCAATTTGTGGGTCAAAATGAAGGATCTATTCCTGCTTTTGATAAAATATGGTGTACATTAAAATGCATTCTGCGGGCGGGGGGATTCATTAGAATTTCGGCTACCAAAAAGCAAAAACATGATACAAAATCTAAAGCCCTTTTGGAGGAAAGTAAGGCCTTAGAAACCTCACTATCAAATCCCCCATTAGATGAGGAAATGTTGCGTCTGGTGGTGCTATGGAATGAGTATGCAGAAATTCTGAGGGAGAGACCAGAATATGCCCTCTTCAAAACCCAAGCTAAATATATTGAGCAAGGGGATAAAACCAGTCATCTTCTGGCGATGAGACTTAGAAAACAAGAGGAGTCTCGTCTTGTTCCCTTTGTGTTTTCCCTATCGACCAATGCTATCTTAACCACCCCTAGGCAAATTGCCCAGTAATTTGAACAATACTACATGCAGTTGTATAGCCCTCCTGAACCTACCCCTTCACCTAATGAAATACGGGATTACCTGTTAGCTTCACCATTGCCTTTGCTGGAGGTAGCCCAACAGGAGTTTTTGGCATGCCCTATTTCACCGCAAGAGATTAGGGACGCTATAAGATCTCTTACTAAAGATAAAGCTCCGGGCCCGGATGGTTTCCCATCTAATTTTTATAAGGTCTTTGAGGTGGATCTGTGCCCTATTCTTCTTTGCCTGTTTAATTTTATATGTGAGAAGGGGATCACAGATACGACACTCTTGGAATCAATTATAGTGGTGTTGCCAAAACCGGGTGAGGAGAAGAATAGGGTTACGAACTTTCGTCCCATCTCATTGATGAACTACGACATAAAAATTGTTGCCAAAATACTAGCAGCAAGGGTGTCCAAAGTTTGGGAGGGGCTCCTAAGTCCTGAACAAATCGGGTTTGTGCAGGGCAGAGTCACATCAGATCACATCCGTAAGCTGGTGCATGTTTTCTCTGTATCCAGGGAGGCAGACAAACCAATGGCTCTGGTTTCCCTGGATGCAGAGAAGGCATTTTACAGGGTTGATTGGATATACCTGTTTGATACCCTGGCTGTAATGGGTTTTCCAGCACCTTTTATTTCCTGGGTTAAAGCATTATATTCTGAACCTAGAGTGAAAGTTTACTGCAATGGAGTTTTTTCCTCTGCTTTCCCTTTCAAATCAGGAACTAGGCAAGGTTGCCCACTTTCTCCACTATTATTTAACTTATATCTAGAACCACTGATACAACAGTTAAATGCTTCCCCAATGTTGCAGGGTATTAGGATAGGGACGTTTCATTTAAAGCTATCAGCTTACGTGGATGATATTCTCCTGCATGTCACCAACCCTTGCGAATCCATCCAAGCCGCCCTACAGATAACCCAAAAGTTTAATAAGGTTTCGAACTACAAACTCAACATTAGTAAATCAGAAGTGATGCCCTTGAACCCTTTGCTTTCCAGGGAAGACATTATCCCATTATTCATGGCCTGGACCACCCATCTTAAATACCTAGGAATAATTTTATCTACATCAGTGTCCCTGATGAAAAAGTTGAATTTAGATAATTTAGTAAAGGAAATTCATTTGGATCTAAATAGATGGAATTCTATGCACCTGTCCCTCCAAGCGAGGGTTAGTGTAATTAAATGAATGTTTTGCTGAGGGTATTCTATCCACTTAATATGCTAAATGTTTATCTCCCCCTGAACTGGTTCCGTAGACTCCACAGTATAATCTCCCAATACATATGGAGAAACAAGCCCCCACATAGAGCATATAATTGCTTAAGTGCCCCAAAACAACTTGGGGGACTTAAACTTCCTAATCTTTACCACTATTATTTAGCCAGCCACATGGTTAAGTATATGTGTTGGAGGGCTATCCCTTCGGACACAGAAAATGCTGCCAAATTCCCCATATGTTTACAAGTTGAAAAATATTTATTAACTGGGTTATCTCCAGAGAGCTTTTCATTTATAGCCCCAGGTAAATTGCCTAGCAATTTACGAGGCTCGGTTATATATACTTCACTAAAGGTCCATTCACAATTTTGTAAGTCAATGAACTACAATAACCAACTGGACCTATCACAACCAGTGTTCAATAACCATAATTTTAAATTGGGTGACAAGAAAATTGTTGCTCCTAAAGAATGCTTGGACTCTCAAATCAAAGTTTGTGATTTGACAGTAAATGGCAAGCTAGGGGGAACGTTAGAGCTCTTAGTTTTACTTCAGCTTCCCAATAAATATTCCTTTTCTGTGTTCCAAATTAGGCACATGTTGATAAGTTGGTTTGGCTTGGGTGTATGAAATATGCAACAGGTGCCTCCTCTTCAGGAGTTTCTTGAATGCATTAAGCAACCACATGCTGTATCCCAGCTGGTCTCATTGTTATATGGGAAATTAAACCCGGAGGTTTCAGGTCAATCTAATTATTGGGTGCGTAATTTTCTGCATGACAATTTTTTATGGGACAGAATCTGGGAAGGAGTTTGTTTATACACTGCTAATGACCATTTATGACTAACACAGTTTTATATATTGCATAACTGTTATTACACTCCAACTAAACTGTATGGAATGGGCAAGATACAGAATCAAGTATGTTTTAGGTGTGCTCAGGAACCAGGGATGTTACTCACACACTATGGGATTGTCCCAAAGTGGTATGTTTGTGGAAAACCATTCGGGAAAGGGCGGACGCATTACTGGGGTTACAGGAATATTTCTCACCACAGGTTTGTATAGTAGGGGATTACACCACTGTCCATTTCAAGGAGAGGAGGTACCATATGGCCATTATTTCTCTGTTGGTTAAAAGGCTTGTCCTTCATTATTGGAAAGACCAACATGTGATTTCTTACCTTGTGTGGGTAAAGGAACTCCTACATAACTTAAGAATTGAAAAGGCAATTGCGAGTCTTCGTGGTAGGCTCCCCCTGTACAAATCCAGATGGGAGAAGCTTTTTAAGCTCTGGTCCCTCCCTCCTGTTTCTTAGGAAACCAAGTCAGAGGTGAAGAATAACTAAGTAGACAACAACATACTGTATGGATATATCATAGGGAGCTCTTGGATGCCCTAAATTAGAGGTGCTTACATGGATGACCCCTTCACTTCATTTGTCACAGATAAAGGGGATAGTGGAGTTACCTAGTAGTTGTGAATTGCACCTTTGGGGAGGGTAGACATGGCTGTGGGGGGTCTGGGGGTAGATGGGGGAAGGGGAGAGGTATGGGGGGAGTAGGTGGCCGTTTGATTGTAAGGCATGAGTAGACTATGTTTATTCCATGTACCTAGCATATTATAGAATGTTAAAATGTCCTATATGTTTTGTTAATAACTCATGCCATGGTACCAATGTAAGTATTGCTGGAAAGGTGTATGCCTGTTAAGATGCACTGTAATGGTATAAAATTATTAAAGTATATTTAATTTAAAAAAAAAAGGATTTCATGAATAGAGTGCCATAGGGGCTGCTAATTCTGCCCCCAGTTCCTTAAAGTTAAATTTTAGGTATCCAATTTGGTTCAGAAGACCCAGCAGTTACTAATTGGGAGCTGGCATTACAATCTTGTGAGTCTAAGGTGAACATTTGCAAGAATTGGCAGCTTTCTAAATTACAGAGGGTTCAAGTTGAGAATCAGTTCCTAATTCCATACTTACTGTACATCAGTACAACTTTTCCTTTACCTACCTAATTGAAAACTAAACTTTTAAGTATATTTTTTCATATGAACTGGGAAAGTAAGTTGAACCCGATCAAAAGAGAAATATACCTATTTCAGAAAAACTGTGGAAGGCATTGGTGTGGTAAATCCTATCTTTCCATACTTGTTTTTGATCAGCTATGCTGAAGCTCAGTCTCCAACAGCCAACTCTATCTGTACAACATTGGTTGTATACCCTAAACATCTCCTGGTTTGCCAAATGGTCTGACCGACTGGTTAAATATACTAAACACCTTAACACCCCTTGTTTGTATGAAATCAACAATCCAAAAACTGTATAAATGAATATTTTAAAACTGGGTATTTTATCAAAACCCTGTAAATTTTTATATTTCCAGATTTTGGCTGAGAAAGGACCCTCGGAACCAATTTTTAAAGACTGTTCTTCTAAAACACGTGGTGCTTTGCGTCAACTTCAGATTTCTAGAATCCCCCTAATCCCTCTAAAATGTGGGCTGTCTTGTGGCTTTATATGTATGGTAGGCTTTCTGTAAGAGGCAATCATAAGCATAAATCTTTAGAAGATGGATACTGTAATGTCCTTATTCAGAATGTCAGCAGGTAGAGGAAACCATGGAACATTTTTTGCTGGACTTGCTCTTACGTTAAGCCTTTCTGGTCCTTTCTTGCACAAAGACGGTCCTTTCTATGGCTTAGGAGACTCACCTAGGGACGAATAGTTTTTGGTGATTTCTCACACAGTTTGGGAATATATCATACTGAGATCTTGTCAGTTTTATTTGCTTGCATAACATTTTATTTGTGACAAGCTAGATGCCATTTGGGCCTACAGCAACAGAAGGTTTTATATATCACTGTAGCTAGACATTGTGAATCTGCAATGCAGGAAGTGTATGAAAAGGATGTGGCACTGCATCCCAAATATATGATTCAGATTTGGTGGAAAGGTTTCACTTATTTTGTGAAATTTAAATGAAGAACTTTTTTCTTTTCCTTTCAGGGATTTATTTAACTCTAAAAATTGATTAGCGTTTTGCTCATAAAAGTGCTAAATCTTTGCAAAAATGCACAGCTCTTGCCTCACTGTGTTTAACAAACACAGCACTTCTAGAAAATCTATATAAATATTTTCTGTACCGTTAGTATAGTCCCAAGAAAAAAACTGCTAATCAATTATTTAAAACCCTGCCTTTTATGTTTTGTTGTTGACCTTGTTTAGGACATATTTCAGATGTTTTGTCTGGTTTTGTATTGTTTTCTGTTGTTGTAAAGATTGACATGTCTCAAATAAAACTCCCCTACTCTTTTTGAGAAGTGCCATGGGACCTTTAACATCCACCTGAACAACCACCAGAACAGGCAGACGGGAAATCGGTTTAATGTTTCATCCGAAAGACAGCACCTCAGGAGTACAGCAACCCCCTCTTGATGCACTACAGTTTCAGTTTATTGGAATTTACCCCAAGTGCCTGATTTAGGGTCACTGAACCCAACACAACTGGTGATTTTCCATTCTCTAGTTTAAAGCACAGGAAGGCACTACCTAACCCTATCCAGTTTCAGCTGTAACTAAAAGCGGGAACTCAGCCATAAGTGCTACACTGAAAAATTAGAATTAGCATATCCCCTATAAGTCTCATGCCAAAACATAAATCTCTAAGTTACTTTGTTGAAATGTCATGAGCCATTTTGTAACCTAATTTCAATCCCTGTTCAAAAAAGCCAGTTTCAGTGAAGAACTACTGATGATGTCATAACCAGAACTCACAGCCAAGTCCTCCCTCTCAGCAACCTTATAGTCTTTATTTCTCCAAAGTTTAAGAAACTGTAGTTGTAGCAATCATTTGAAAACAAAAAGTGACACGGGGTTAGGTGCAGTGCATGTACTTCCAGAATGTTCAGATGCATGGCACTGTACTTACTACCTACGTACATCTATCAAATTCCTTCTCTATTTTCCTTTGAAACTTTGCAAGGTCTTACTTTTATTTCAAAATGTTGTATAGGTGTAATGAACGCGTGTCTCATTTTCACATCATGTAATAGTCTTGTACATGACTTTTATTACTTAAATGCTGTCCTTTGCTGAACCATTGCATGTTATTTACCTTCTCCACCTTCAAAAAGCTATTCTCTCATTCCTTTATAGAATACTGTATCTGCCCCCCCCCGGAGGCCAGTGAAATAAGTGTTGGACATCCATCCCCAGGCCTTGTGATTCCCTGTTTATCAATCCTTCTCCCTTCTTCTTCCTGTCACCGCTCTTACCCCTTTCCTGATCTGTTCATGTACATAGTGTATAATAATGTATATTGACAATATATAGTTTTTGTCTTTGGTAACTGGGTAAGGCCCACTAAGCACAAGTGCCTGTTTTCAGGGGTGACCTGGGTGCACTGAGCAGTTAAGTGTCTTGCTCAGAATCACACAGTGTGCAGGTGGAGGTTATGGGACTCAAATCCAGGACTGCTGGATGACCAAGCTCATTCACAGCTCTTTACTCTAACCTCTAGGTTATACCGCCAGCCCTTTTCTTAGTCTCTTGCATATATGTCTGTAGAGACCTTGCCTAATACTGTACTATGTCTTATGTCCTCTTCCAGATTGTACTCCTTGATTGTACACCCATCTTTTTCCTTTGTATATTGTTTACTTTTATGTGTACTTGTCCAGGTCCACCTTGCAAATGAGCTCACTCAATGATGCTTCGCCTGGTAAAATAAAGATTGATTGATTGATTGATTAATAGTATAGCATTGCCCCTTGTTGTGTATGGAAATCCATTCACAGCATATCCTTGTTGAGGGCCACTTCAAAGATCACAATAAATTGCTATAGTAATATTCTGCTGTCAGGGCGATACTACAGCAACTTTTTGTGACCTTTGAACCGTCTGCTTTCTTCACTAGAAAAACTGAGTAATTTGATCAGTATGAGCAGACCACAGAGGGATTGTTTTTGGGTGCACAAGGCAAGAATAAGGGTATCTCCCTCTTCCAGTACTGCCTGTAAATGCTCCAAGGAGTAGTTCCTTTAGATTTTTTGGTGCATCTCAGTGGAGTGGGTCAGCAGGCAGGAGTACACACTCCCAACATTTCTTACCCACTAAGGGAAGCTGCACCATAGCTAAAGGAACTGAATCACAGAATGTAAAATAAGTGAGTGAAAAAAAAAAACAAACAAAAGATACCTGACATAATATGGCTACATAACAAGTCAACCAGAATCAGGCGATTGGGTGTGCAGGTGGAGGCTTAGGGATAGAGAAGTGCACAACTGTGTTTTTTAACTGTTTCAACCATATACTGAATAAAACAGTGCATAGGCAACCATACACATATCTCTTTCATCGGTAGAAACTCTTACAGTGATAGGTTGCTATAGACCTCCTTCCGGTGGCATGGGACTTCTAAATCACCTGCGAGGCTACACTGACACAAGGCAGAATGGAGTCATTATAACTGGTGATTTGAATATCAATTGGCTAAACTCCTGCCCCAAAAGTCTGCAAGTCAAAGAGTTCTGCAACGAAGCCGGGTTCACCCAGCTTGTGACAGAAGTCACACATCCTAACCTCAAGAGTCCCACTAACGGGTCCTTGATTGACCTTATCATCACAAACAGACCTCACAAGATCCCTCACTCAATGGTTTTTCACAATGATATTAGTAATCACTGCACAGTGGCCTTTGTTAGAGGACTGACTCCCACCAAAACTGTTAGCCATTTCATATGGAAAAGGAGCTTCCATAAATTCAACTTATCTTCCTACGTAACAGACCTTAGCAACATCAATTGGGCCGACTTTTACCTCTCCACAAATATCCATGGTGCTGCCTCCCTCTCTAATGATGTAATAAAAGGCATGCTCCCATAAGAAAATGCAGAATCTGGAAACACTCATGCCCTTGGTTTACCGCTGAGCACAAGGCTATGTTAAAGGCAAGGGATTGACCTGGTCCACGGCCAGACAGACCCAGCCCATCAAACTGGTCAGCCTTTAGAGTCTGCCACAACAACTATACTAAAATGATCAGAACCACAAAAGGAAACTTCTTATCAGCTTTTGGCTCTGCAAACAGTAACACCAGCAAATTTTGGCAGATTATTAAACAAGCGGAAGGCCACAAACCACTCTCCTCTCCTCTCCACATGGCAAGGTCTCCTTTAATGGTAAGACCTTATCCGATAAAACTGAAATTCTGCATAGCTTCAATAACCACTTTGCTACTGCAGGCCCAGCATTTGATTCATCTAAAGTAGCTACCGTCACTTCCGGCCTCCCTAACAAATCCCCGCCACCAACAAGCAACCATTTCTCCTTCTCCCCATTTCAGTTTAAAGAGGTAGGAGACCTCCTGTTGCACTTAGATGCAAAGAAAAGTGCTGGTGCCGATGGCATAGGACCATACTTCCTAAAAGTTGGTGCCAGATATCTGACTCCACCTACTCCACCTATTCAATCATTCCATCAGCTCCAGCTCAGTACCCAACATCTGGGAAATAGCACAAGTACTCCAATTTTTCCAATTTGGCAACCCTATGGACCTAAATAACTACCGCCCTACCTCTATTTTACCCCTGCTTTCAAAACTTCTTGAGAAATTAGTTAATGTCCAGATAATGGACTACCTCATCAAATCCAACCTAATAAACCCAGTTCAACTGGGCTTTAGACCCTCCCACAGTACCACCACCACACTTGCCTCGCTCACAAACGACTCGCTTCTCACAATGGACAAGAAACATGTTACAGGGGCCATTTTCCTGGATCTAAGCAAAGCCTTCAACACAGTCAACAATACTTTGCTCCTTGACACTCTGAATTGGCATGGTATCTCTGGGTTAGCACTATTATGGTTTAACAGCTACCTCACTAACAGACTGCAACAAGTGAAAGCAGACAGCTCCATTTCCCCCTCTCCTGCCACTTATGAGAGGGGCTTCACAAGGGTCTATACTTGGTCCCCTCCTTTTTATGATTTATCTACATACTATTGGATGCAAACTACATCTATTCACAGACGATATGGCGATATATCTAGCCAGACCTCCATTAGCCAAAGTCAGGGTGGAGTTACAATCCAAATTTGATGTGTTGCAACACAACCTTGTCCAATCTAACTTACTCCTGAATGCAAAGAAAACCAAGGTAATTTACTTTTACTGCAACCACCTGACACAAATCACAAAAGCACTTAAAACCCTGCCTCCTATCAAAACCCTCCTAGACGTCAAGCTTGAGGTAATCAATAACTTCAGATACCTAGGTTGTGTTTTAGACTAGCATCTAACCTTTTCTGACCATGTCGCTTCCCTTTCAAAGAAACTGCAACAAAGGATTGGATTTTTCCACAGAAATAAATCCCTTTTTACCTTTGAGGTTCAGACAACGTTCATCCCACTCTTAGACTATGTGGACATTTTGTATGGCTGTTGCTCAGACTATCTTAACAGCTTAATCCGGTTCAAGGTCAGTTGGCATTCATCTGTATCCCCCTCCCCCAGGTTGTGCCTAAAAATAGGCAGGATTTGTCTAGTGCACTTACCAGGTCAACAAAAACTAAATAAATAAATACCTGCTACACCAGTTAGACATGCTCTAACATACAACAATACGATTTATCTCTAGTGCCCATAGTCGGACACATCATTGTGATCTTTATATCACCTTGGGCTGGCCCTCTCTGCATGCAAGAAGTCTCACCCACTCCTTCATTTGGCTGTACAAAGCACTCCTGTCAAAACTCTCCTCTTATATAGCAAACCTCTTTCAGTGAACAGTGCGTGCTTACCCTTTACGTAAGAGTTCCTACATCATGCTAAATGTTCCAAGTACCCGATCCCACTTCAGCAGTATGGCTATAAGCCATGCTCTTCCTGCTGCCTAGAATAAAGGCCAAACCTGGCTTAAACTTCAGGCACTGATCCCTCCAAACAACTTCAGGAACTTGGTCTCCAGCAGACTTAATGAAGTCTGTACCTGCCAATAAGTAATGGTCTCTTAACTATCTCCTCTCCCCTCCCCCACCCCTTATTTTTTTCCCCTTTTTTCCTCCCCACCTGTGCCTGACCTTTCTGGCCTCCTTTGCCTCCCTTGTTCCCTACTGCACCCCTTAACCCTTTAAATCCCATTGCGGTACCCCTAACCCTCCCCTTCCACCTTTGCCTTTTCTGACTTCACATCCACCCCCCGCAGTTCTCATCCACCCATCCTTTTGTACTTACTTACCTCTTATGCACCACATTTCTAAAGCCTCCTTTCCCCTTACATCATTACCTTCTACCTGTTTACCTTGCTGTACTTCAGCAGAGCAGATTCCTACATACTGTCAGCCATTCGCTTTTACGATAGCTTGTGCTGCATACAATTGTAACTACATTAAGTTCATTCAACCATTGTATTTATCACCCTATCATATACTCTGTATTACCTGTATATTGCATACATCATACTTATCCTTTACCTTACCTGGTCTATCATTTTTGTACAGCTGTAAATGTCTGATCTATGACTTTGTACAGCTGTAAATATTTAGTAGATTTTAAGTTTTCTTTGATGTTACTGTTTTTTTTTATTTACTCATTACAAAACGGGTTTACAACCTTTGAGTCAGAGACTCATTTACAAGCTGTTTGCATGCTCTGTGTTTATGATTGTTTTGTACCAGGCCCTCCTTGAAAATGAACCTACTCAATGGTGTTTTATCCTGTCAATAAACTGAACTGAACTGAACTGAAATTGCTTGCCACTGTTACATTCTAGACTTGTGTGTACCCACCACATTTAAAAACTGCAGATCACATCCCTACCACATTCTGACATTGTACACTGCTGTACCACATTCCAAAATTGCACATCCCCAACAGATTCTAAAGTTATGTGTCAATACCACATTCTGAAATTGTGCCACACCACATTCCAGAACTGTGTCACAAACACATTCCAAAACTATGTCACTGGCATATTCCCAAACTGTGCTTCCCCACTACATTCTGAAATTCATGTCACCACCACATTTCAAAATTCCACATCCTGCTGGCCACATTCTGATTGATATATTATAATATATATATATATATATATATATATATATATATATATATTATACAATGAAGAGCTGTTAGATAAATGATTTATCTACACAAGTGCTGTTTGACCTCGGGTAGCCTCAGGAGTGACGTATGCCATGAGTGAGGTGTCCAAGGTCAAACAGCACAAGTGTAGATAAATCATTTATCTGACAGCTCACCATTGCATATTTTATTTATGCAATATGGATGCTTTCTGTCAGTGCAGGGACATTTGCTTTTGATTGCTTATCTTTTTTTTTTGCATGTTTGTCAAAAAAGTGAACAAGAAATTGCATTTTCTGCTCTTTTTTGCTAATTATAAAAATATATAAGGTATCTATAAATGAAACATAGCTCATTTTGTAGATAATGCTGTGCTGAACAACTTTCATACTCACAGTACCATGCTATCTTTTTTCATTTTAAAGTTATTTGCATTTGAAGATAGGTAGTACTGCTACTGAGGCCAAACATTCTAAATGATTTCTGGAGTGATTATGACATAGCTACCATATGGATACATTTTATTTATTCAACGGCAGTGAAGATAAATGGATTTATTCAATGAGTTTTGAGCCCACTCCTGTTGCATAAATCTCTCTCTCTCTCTCTCTCTCTCTCTCTCTATATATATATATATATATATATATATATAAATGAAATGCATGATACATGATGGGCACGAGTGTGATGTGGAAAATATTTTCACTCCTCTAAAGTGACCTCTGAATACTCACGAGTGGCGAAGCCATGAGTGAGGTTTCAGAGTTCACTGTACAGGACTGAACATATTTCCCATATCACACAAGTGCACATCATGTATCCTATTTATACAATGGGGGCCTCATTGCAAAATGTACAATTTGCTAGGCTTTGTGTGATTGTGTGGCTTTGTGTGGGTTTGGGGGTGTAATAAATGGCATTTATCTTAACTTTGCTGATGTCATCAGGATTTATTTCACTGCAGTGAAAATAACTTGTTTTATCTCACTGGAATATGTCTCACCACCATTGTTTGTGTGTGTATGTGTATACAGTATATATATATATATATATATATATATATATATATATATATATATTTAACCTTTGTTTTACCAGGAGAGACACACTAAGCTGAATGCTTGTTTACAGGTGCAACCTGTGAGCACAAGAAAGTTAAGTGACTTGCTTAGGGTCACACAGTATGCAAGTGGGGGATGTGGGATTCAAACCCAGGTCTCCCAGTTTGCAGCTCAGAGCCTTAAACCACTGTGCTATACTGCCTCCTAATATTGTGCATTCCTGCCACATTCCAAAAGTACACGTCCCCACCACCATATTCTGAAAGTGTCATCCCCCATTTTCCAAAATTGTGCCACTTTCACATTCTCAAATTGTTCATCCCTGCCACATTCTGAAATTGCATGTCATTAGCACCACATTCCCACACTGCATGTATCTGCCACATTGTGCATCCCTTCTGCATTCTGAAATTGTGTCACCACTGCATTCCAACATTGTGCACCCCATCACATTTCCAAAATGCTTGTTTTCACCACATTCCAAAATTGACAATTTCCACCACATTCTGAAACTGCTTTTCCCAGTCACATTCCAAAACTGAGCATTCCCACCCTATAATCTGAAATGGTGTGTCCCAGCCACATTCTGAAATTGTACCCTCCTAAGACATTCCAAAATGTTGTGTCCAGGGTACATTCCAGAATAACTCGTCTTTGCCACATTCCAAAACTGCACATCCCTACCATATTTCAAAATTGCAAATCCCAGACAGCAGACAGCAAGGAGAACCAGGGATAAAGGACAACCAAGGAAGGGGCTGGAGTAGAACAGCGAAACAGTCTAGGGAGGTCAAATTATGGAAAGCCATGTGTGCCAATGCCAGAAGCCTTAGCAACAAGATGGAAGATCTGGAGGCTGTCATGGTGCAGTCAGACCTGGACATTGTGGCCATCACTGAAACCTGGTGTAATGATAACCACGACTGGGAGATGGCCATACCTGGCTACAACATATTCAGAAGAGACAGAGCAGGCAGGAAGGGAGGAGGAGTGGCACTGTATGTGAAAAATGACATAAGGGCCACAGAGATCCAGGAGGAACAAAATTGGGGAGAGATACTGTGGGTTAAGCTGGAAAGGAAAATGGGGACAGCCATCCGCACAGGTGTGGTCTATAGACCACCAGCCCAGGAGGAAGAAACAGATAGGGAGCTGATGCTAGCCATCCAAAGACCAGATGTGGACTGGAGCATCCCAGCAGCAGCATCAACTAGGAGCAGATTTATCCTGGACTCCCTTCAGGGTGCCTTCCTCAAGCAACTGGTCATGGAACCAACTCAGCAAAAGGCAATACTGGACCTTGTGCTCACAAACAGGGACAGTGTAATGGGGGTAACAGTGGGGGAGCACCTGGGGAACAGTGACCACCAGTCATTGTGGTTTGAAATCACAGAAAGAGCAGAACCAAACCACACAAAAACACGTATCCTGGATTTTAGGGGGGCAGACTTTGGGAAAATGGGAGATACCTGAAAGAGGCATTAAGGAATGGGACAGGAATCAGGGTTGAGGAACAGTGGGCAGTATTTAAAATGGGGATTACAAGAACAACAGAATTATGCATTAAGCAGGTTAGCAAGAGGAAAATGAGAGGAGACCATTATGGTTTTCCAAAGAGGTAGCAAAGAAAGTGAAAGCCAAAAGATTGCATTCAGGCAATACAAAAAGACACAGGCAGAAGGGGATAGGGAGAAGTACCAGAAGAAGCAAAGGGAGGCAGGGAGGTCAGTAAGGAAGCCAAAGCTCAGACAGAAGAACACATTGCAAAATCAGTGGGTAGAGGACAAAACCTTTTACAGGTACATAAGTGAAAAAGAAAGACAAAGGGAGATAGTGAGACTGAGGGGAGGATGGGGACTGCGTGGAGGATGACAACAGTAAAGCTGACATATTGAACAGGTATTTCTGCTCAGTCTTTACTGAGGAAGAGGAGGGTAATGGGTCTGAAGGAGTACAAGGGTGAGAATGGTGCAGAAATGGACACAAGTCCCTTTACACGAAAGGGTCCTGAAGGAACTGGAAGTAATAAGAGTTGATAAAGCAATGGGGCCAGATGGGGTGCACCCCAGGGTCCTTAAAGAACTAAGAGAGGTTGTGGCTGAACCTCTGGCTATCCTGTTTAGCCGATCACTGGAAACAGGGGAGGTACCCAAAGACTGGAGGACAGCAGATGTAGTCCCCTTATACAAAAGCGGGAACAAAGAGGAAGCAGGGAACTACAGACCAGTCAGCCTCACCTCGGTAGTGGGGAAGATCATGGAAGCACTACTGAAGGAGAGATTGGTGGAACATCTGGTTGTCAATGGACTACAGGACCCAAGGCAGCATGGTTTCACCAGGGAGGTCATGTCAGACCAACCTTGTTGGTACTTTGACTGGGTGACTAGGGAGGTGGATCAGGAGGGCAGTGGACATGGCCTATCTGGACTTCAGCAAGGCCTTGACACTGTGCCACATAGAAGACTATTACACAAACTGGGGAATATGGGTGTGGGCAGGACAGTAGTGTGGTGGGTAGGTAACTGGCTGGGTGGCAGGACACAGAGGGTGGTGGTAAATGGCTGTCACTCCACAGAGGGAAGAGTGGCCAGTGGGGTACCACAGGGATCAGTGCTGGAACCAGTCATATTCAACATCTTCATCAGAGACATTGCGCAGGACCTAGAAGGCAGAATTTCACTGTTCGCTGATGACACAAAGCTCTGTAATAGAGTAGACACACCTGAGGGTGTAGACAGAATGAGAAGGGACCTGCAGAAACTTGAAGAATGGTCAGGGGTTTGGCAGTTGAAATTCAATGCAAAGAAGTGCAAGATAATGCATATGTGGCACAAAAACCCTGGCACAATATATCAGTTAGTGGGTGAGGATATAGCATGCACCAAACAGTAAAGGGATCTTAGGGTTATCATCTCTGATGACCTCAAGGTAGGGAAACAGTGTGACAAGGCAGCAGGTAAAGCAAATAGAATGCTGGGATGTATAGGCAGACGCACGAGAAAGGGTCCTAAAGGAACTGGAAGTAATAAGAGTTGATAAAGAATGGGGGATGGGTGCACCCAGGTCCTTAAAGAACTAAGAGAGGTGGTGGCTGAACCTCTGGCTATCCTGTTTAGCCGATCACTGGAAACAGGGAGGTACCCAAAGACTGGAGGACAGCAAATGTAGTCCCTTATACAAAAGTGGGAACAAAGAGGAAGCAGGAACTACAGACCAGTCAGCCTCACCTCGGTAGTGGGGAAGATCATGGAAGCACTACTGAAGGAGAGTTGGTGGAACATCTGGTTGTCAGTGGACTACAGGACCCAAGGCAGCATGGTTTCACCAGGGGAGGTCATGTCAGACCAAACTTGTTGAATTTTTGACTGGGTGACTAGGAGGTGGATCAGGGGAGGGCAGTGGACATGGCCTATCTGGACTTCAGCAAGGCCTTTGACACTGTGCCACATAAGAAGACTATCATAAACTGGGAATATGGGTGTGGGCAGGACAGTAGTGTGGTGGGTAGGTAACTGGCTGGGTGGCAGGACACAGAGGGTGGTGGTAAATGCTGTCATTCCACAGAGGGAAGAGTGACCAGTGGGGTACCACAGGGATCAGTGCTGGACCGGTCCTATTCAACATCTTCATCAGTGACATTGCAGGACCTAGAAGGCAGAATTTCACTGTCTCTAGCTGATGACACAAAGCTCTGTAACAGAGTAGACACACCAGAGGGTGTAGACAGAATGAGAAGCGACCTGCAGAAACTTGAAGAATGGTCAGGGGTTTGGCAGTTGAAATTCAATGCAAAGGGTGCAAGATAATGCATATGGGGCACAAAACCCTGGCACAATATATCAGTTGGTGGGTGAGGATATCGCATGCACCAAGCAGGAAAGGGATCTTGGGGTTATCATCTCTGATGACCTCAAGGTAGAAACAGTGTGACAAGGCAGCAGGTAAAGCAAATAGGATGCTGGGATGTATAGGCAGGGGCATTACCAGCAGGAAAAGGAGGTCATAATTCCGCTATACAAGACACTAGTGAGGCCCCACCTGGGAGTACAGTGTACAGTTCTGGAGACCATACCTACGTAAGGACATAGACAGGGTAGAGAAGGTTCAGAGGAGGGCAACAAAGATGGTGAATGGATTGCATCACAAGTCCTATGAAGACAGGTTGAAGGAACTGAACATGTACTCCCTGGAGGAGAGGAGAGAGGGATATGATAGAGACATACAAGTATCTTACAGGGAGGAACAGGGTGCAGGAAAACACTATTTTAAGCGAAAAGATGTTCCAGGACTAGAGGCATGGGATGAAGTTGGAGGAGGGACGATTCAGAGGAAACATGAGAAAGAATTTCTTCACAGAGCGGGTTGGTGGACAAGTGGAACACCCTGCCAGAGAGAAGTGGTGGGGGCTGAAACAATCACGGGATTTAAGAATGCATGGGATAGACATAAAGGAATTCTGGAGGTCAGGGGTAAGGGGCAACAGACTTCTAGGAAAACAAACTGAACTTACAAGCTCAAATGGGCAGACTGGGTGGGTCATAGGCCCTTATCTGCCGACACTGTCTATGTATCTATGTATCTATGCATCACCAGCAAGAAAAGGGAGGTCATAATTCCGCTATACAAGACACTAGTGAGGCCCCACCTGGAGTACAGTGTACAGCTCTGGAGACCATACCTATGTAAGGACATAGGGTAGAGAAGGTTCAGAGGAGGGCAACAAAGATGGTGCATGGATTGCATCACAAATCCTATGAAGATAGGTTGAAGGAACTGAACATGTACTCCCTGGAGGAGAGGAGGGAGAGAGGGGATATGATAGAGACATACAAGTATCTCATAGGGAGGAACAGGGTGCAGGAATACACTATTTTTAAGCAAAAAAGATGTACCAGGACTAGAGGGCATGGGATGAAGTTGGAGGGAGGACGATTCAGAGGAAACATGAGGAAGAATTTCTTCACAGAGCGGTGGTGGACAAGTGGAACCCCCCGCCAGAGGAAGTGGTGGGGGCTGAAACAATCACAGGATTTAAGAATGCATGGGATAGACATAAAGGAATTCTGGAGGTCAGGGGTAAGGGGCAACAGACTTCTAGGAAAACATAAACTGAGCTTACAAGCTCAAATGGGCAGACTTGGTGGGCCATAGGCCCTTATCTGCTGACACTGTCTATGTATCTATGTATTTTAAAATTGCATTTCCAATTCATATAAAATTGCATATCCCTGCCAAAATCTGAAACTTTGAATCCGTACCATATTTCAAAATGTTGTGTACCCATCACATTTCAAAAATGTATTTCCCTACCATTTTTCAAAAGTATACATCCCACTACATTTCAGAGAACATTTCTAAGAATGGAAAGCACTACAACAACAGAGCATGCAATGAAGCTAAGAAGGGCACCCTTTTCTGCTGAGAAAATCTGTTTCTGTGTTTACAAAAATGTGCATCCCTATCACATTCTGAAATTACATGTGACCACCACATTCTGAAAATGTACAGCCCCAACACATTTTAGTATTCTGTATCCACACCAGACTGTGAAATTGCATGTTGCCGCCACAATCTGAAATCAGACATCCACACCACATTTTGAAATGGTGCATCATGACCGCATGCTGAAATTATGCATCCATGACACATTTTGAAATTGCATAGCCCTGCCTCATTCCACAGTTATGTGTCACCCACATTTCAAACTGTATCTGGTAGCCAAATTCTATAACTGTATAATACTGTATAATACTGCCACATTCTGAATTTCAGCATCACTGCCACTTTCCAAAATGGCACATTCCATGTTCTTTGTGAGATTTTATCAGTGCTGCATTCCACAATGGCAGCCTGGTGGAATTCTGAAACCTCACCCATGCAATGTTTTAAAAGCTGCACACAACTTTTGCCTTCTAAAGCCATGTTTGCCATTGCATTCACTCCCTCCATGTCAAATTCTTTAATACCTTGCATCTGCACATTAAGCATAGGAATGTCCTATACCCCCCCAGCATGAGTTTTCCTTTTTCAAATGATTACCACAACTGCAGTTTTATGCACCAAGGGATGTACTAAGGCACGAGGAGCTTGCGCCAAGTGCCTTATGCCCCGGGTGTGCTTTTTTCAGCACGTAACCCACACCTCAGAGTGTGTTATTGCACTTATAAAATGGGCTGTCAGTATAAGTAGCCCAGTAGAAAAAAAAAGTATTCATTTAGAAAAATATGGTTAAAAACTGTTACATTTGTAAGATATAGAAAAATAGTCCCTCAGCACTGCATAGGTCATGTATGATGTAATGTGTATCTGTGTGCCTGCCCCCCCCCCCGTGTTCTTAAAAGACAAAAAATTTTTTTTTTTTTTTTCTTTTTGTTTGAGTTTTTTGTTTCTTATTTCAGGGTTTAGCGAGTTTGAATGTTACCCAGTGTGTGTATGGTAGCAGCCGTATAAAGCAATTTTTGTAATGGTATCTGTTGTTGTAGTAGGTATGTTGTAAGGCAGGTGGAATTTGTTTTTTCCATCTCTGTTCCTGCATTTTCTTTATTTTACTTTTCTTCATGGTTCCTCTGTGATTTACATAGTGGCTGGTGGCCCAAGTAAAAACAAACATGTCCTGTACGGCCCGCCGTTGACAAAAGCGGTTTAGTGTGCTCACGTCAATGGAAAAGGGTGTTTGCAACTGTTGAAGGGAGGAATGTAAAGTATGAGTTGTTTATTTTTTTGGAAGTTTTCATTTTGTGGATCGGGATGGGAGGATGGAATTTGAGGAGGTGTTCGGGTTTGAGTATTTCAAACCCACGGCTCACTGGATTCCTTGCCATCAGGACGTTGTTCAGCACAAGTCAGGACTAGAACATGTAGGAAAATACATGTGTATTTATTCTGGGAAAATGGACTTGATGTGCTGTAGTCTATGTATCGGGGAGGGATAGTAGAGTGTTCAGTACCTACTGTGGGCTGTCTGTGTATGTCAAGGTCAGAGGCAGAGCGACAGTGTTGAGCAGCTCAACTAGTGCACAGTAGCTGACATCTGCTTAGCGTGGCACGGAGCTGCAGGTCATTTTTTTGAGACAGAATGGTGTTGGGGGCAGTGATATTTTTGTGTGGTGTGGTCAGTTTGGCAGAATTAGTGCCAGTTGGCACAATACATGCTGATAAGGACATAGCTAAAACTAGGTTTTAGCCAATCAGCATTCTGGATTTTTTAAGCCCATTTTATAATAAGCAATATTGTCTAGTCCTCCTTCCCTGGTCAACACAAACTAAGTACAGTGAATAAAGAGAATGAATTATGAACTATTATCCCCCATACTCCCACATTCGCCCTTTGCTGTCTCAAGTTAATCTTCCCCTCAACAAATGACAAGTCTACCCCCTTCTAAGTTATACACCCCTCATGTCTCCTTCAGTAGGGTGAGTTATTTATAAGCCTTTCGATTCAGAAACTCCTTCAAAGTAAGCCGGGGTTGCCACCTAGCTCACCTGCCATGGTTCACTAGGCAGTGATTACAGTTGCAAACCGTTGTGTGTGTACACAGCATAATTGCAGAGGCATTGCAGTGTAGTAGTTAGAAAATGGAACTATGAAACCAGACTAAAAACTCTCAGTCTAAACCTTATCAGATGCTAATCTGTGTTACCAGTAATATCATTTTTCACTTGAAGGCTTATTGAATCTGGAACAGAGTACCAGAAGATGTATAATGTGAAAGTAGTATGCATTGCTTTAAATCCTGATTGGATAGTTTGTTAGTACTGGTCCCTACTGGGAGAGGGACTCAATGGGACAATGGCCTTACTTCAATGCATGATGTATTAATGAATAAACTGAACTCTTTTACTTTTCCTCCCTCTCCAGGTTTGAAGGCTGTGGATGTAGGTAGACATGAGTGGTATTCTGAACACCTAGCTCTGGATATGACAAATGATATCTTCCTTCAGTGGAAAACACACGGACTACCCTGGCAAACAGGTGGACAGATTATTTTGTTTGACCTGCATCCTGCAGTGAATCAGATCAATAACATCTTTGGGGGTCCGAATGTCATCCTTGTTTTCACTCTGGGACCTCATTTCTCCCCTTTTCCTCTCCGACATTACATCAGGGCGTTAATAAGGATCAGAACTGCACTGCGAAGGCTGCTGATCAGAAATCCGGAAACCATAATAATCCTAAAAAACACTAACACCAGGAATGTCTACACTGACCTGCTACATCGTAGTGACTTGCTGTCTTTCAACATGAATGAAATTTTCAGTGTGGTGTTCAGAGGAATGAAGGTTGGACTGGTTGATGCTTGGGACATGACCATAGCATACAACTCCTGGAACATTCACCCTCCTAATACAGTAGTAAAGAATGAAGTGGACCTCTTTTTGTCCTTTATCTGTCCCCAATGATACTGCAGTTGAAGCCATCAGAACTACAGTATTGCATCATGCACTCTTCATATGATAGCGACTGCAGGGAAAATGGGATACTAATGTAAAAACTAATGGGAATGGTGTTTCCATACTGTCAGAGCTATGCGTGGCACCAGCTGGGGTTATTTAATTCAGTTTGGCTCAGACAGAACTCCTGCTTGACTGGACTTGTGTTCAAGGTTGTCACTGTGTTTTGGGAGTCACAATCAATATTTACACTGACACCTTACTCTCTATTCCATGCACACGTGTCTAGGCTATAACTAGTTATTTGTGAGCACTGAGAAGTGATAAATGGTTATGAATTTGTATTGTGTTTTGAGAGCTATCCCAATGTGTCCCATTAGTAAGGCTAAATACATGTTTAGCTATGGCATACGACACATCACCTCTTTCCAAAGCTCTCACATGTTCTCCAATCCTGGTGGTAGCTATACTATGTCTACTGTACTGTGGCAGTGCTTTATAGATGACATTCTAATTGTATGGAAGGGTTCCAGAGAGGAATTTACTTCCTTTATCGACTGGGTGGAACAAACTAGTGGTTGCCTGACCTTGAAGTATGAATTAGATCAAACGTGTATACACTTTTTGGATTTAAAGTTGTACAAAGATAGCAAAGTGGGTGTATGCACCACTTTGTTCCAAAAAGAAACTGATCATAACAGTTTGCTACATTTTGAAAGCTGCCATCCATATCACGTGCGCCACAATATACCAAGGGGGCAGCTGGTGCGCACCCTGCATAACTGTGCTGAACAGACAGAGTATGTACAAAAAAGAGGGGTGCAGATTCACAGATTTCAGGAATGGGGGTACAGTAGACATAGTATAGCTACCGCCATTCAGAACGTTGATCATATGGATAGGGAATGCACATTACAATATGCTGATAAAGAGAAAAATGTAAGTGTAGGATGCTCTTTCATTACAGATTTTTTAAGCAGGGAAGGTACAACAAATTTTTAACAGCAATTGGTCCGTATTGCAACTCAAACCAAGACTTAAATCTGTAGTTGAACTGGGACCAGGAACAGTGTTTCACAAATGCAAAATCATTGGGGAAATGATAGTTAGTAACATCATGCCAGGTCCTGAGCTACTAAAGCAAACAGTGCTTGCACTTGTACCAGTAGGTACACATAGCTGTGGCAGACACACTTATTGCAAATATATACATACTTGCAAGGAATTTGCACATCCAATAACAAATAAAAAAGTATGAATAAAAGATCTTATCACACGTAATAGTAGTGGTGTTGTGTACTTGTGTGAGTACAGCTGTGGAGCATTCTATACAGGTGGGACAACCAGAACAGTTGGTATCAGGATTGGAGAGCATATGAGAGCTTTGGAAAGAGGAGATGTGTTGTATGCCATAGCTAAACATGCATTGGGGAATAGGAATAAACAGCATAATATTCAGTTTATAGGAACTGAACTGGTTAAAACAGATAGAAGAGGGGGGATCTGAACAAAATTATAGGACAGAGAGGAAGTTATTGGGTTTATGAATTGGGAGCATGCAGAAACAGAGGACAAAATGACAATATTGATTTGACTGCTTTTTAAAAAAAGTACAATGCTGAATACAGATTGAGGCATGTCAGTCATTTTGTTCCTTATTGGTGTTCTGAAGACAATGATATGTGTTCTTCAATATGCAATAGAGTACTGTTAACATGCATTCTGATAGTTGATTCTTGGGGGGGGGGGCAGTCAATCTTGTCTGTTGAGCAAAGATATAATAATGGGGTGTCTGGAACCATGAACTCAGCATTAGTACCAGTGTGTTACTAATAGCAATATTAGTCATACAAAACGTTTATGAATATTACAGTCATAAAAATAAAATAAAAGTTAAATGTTAGCAATAAAAGTAGTGTAGTAATATACAGTTACACATAGTTATACAGGATTGTATAGGGAAATATAATGTTTGTTATACATCCTTTTTTTATATTGTCATGTGACACATGTACAATGCTGGGTTTAGGAAATTTGTTCCAAGTTTTGTTATTTATTTTATTTAGTTGTTTAACCAGGTATAGCACACTAAGCTTAAAGCTTTTTTAAAGGAGCGACCTGGGAGTACAAGGAGGTTAAGAGACTTGCTCAGGGCCACACAGTATGCAAGTGGAAGCTGTGGGATTCAAACGCAGGTCAGGTCTGCTAGATGTCACCAGATTTGCAGTTCAGAGCCTTAGACCACTGTGCTATACTGCCTCCTTATAGTTCTAGTGAACAATGAATCATATGTACTGAGCACTTTAATTGTGGAGGTGTGGTGTGGTTTAATTGTGGAAACATGGATTGGTTAGTTAATGACACATGATCATTTGAATGTATATAAGAAACAGCAGTGAAGTCTTTGTCATTTAGCACTCTGATGAAGCCCGGCAGCATGCCGGGGGAAACGTTATGCACTGGGGCCATGGGTGTTTGGGGGGAAAATGGTAAAAGCACTATGCATCTGCATTGCCAAGTAGGTGGGAGGTGGTGACGGGGTCAAAAAGCTAAATAAAAAAAATTGAGTGTAGCATGGTTCATAAATTGTCTTTTATTGCAGGAAAAGAAAATGTTTCTTCTGATGTTATAGACATTCATGACTGTGAAATCACCATATTATGGGAATTTCACCAGGAAATGTAAAACCTCACCCAGCCTTATGGGTACCCAGGGAAGTACAGTGGGTAAGAAACCCTTATAAATCTGTAGGTGGTTGCACAGCATACTTATTTCAACCCCACTAACTAAGCAGCAGAGGAGGGGCACACTTGAAGGATCTTCAGTGAAAAAAAAATATTCTCTTAATGTCACAGAGATATAGGTCAGGAAATAAGCAGAACCAGACAAGTTTTAAAATCACAAGTAGCATTTTATTATTATCAATAACAATAAAATAAAAAAAATGAAATTGTACTGGATAGCTGTTCATGCAGGCAGCTCAAACAAAGTCCTACCTCTTAGATTCTCTATGAAAAGCATTGCTCTCTTTATATAAGTTGCTTTTTTCCTGGCAGTTCAAACTCTGTATCCTGTTCTTGTATGGCCTGAGGTCTCCTGCCTGTACCTGACTGTACCCTGGTAATTGCTGTTACCTTGTCTCTGTAATGTTATTGCCTGTATCTTTGAAATTCTCAGTTGACATGTCCTAACACTAGACTGCCTTGAATTAGTTATCTGCCTGTACCTGACTATAGTTCTCTGCACATCTCCTGTCAATACCCTTATGTGATAGCCGTTACCTTGTCTCTGAAGTTGCTATTGCCTGAGGTCTTCTGCCTGCACCTGACTATGCCCTGTTAATTGCTGTTACCTTGTTTATGTAATGTTACTGCCTTTTACCTTTGTAATTCTCCAGGGTTGCACCTGAAAATAGGCACTTGACTGTCTAGCGTGCTTATCCAGTAAACAAAAGCTAAATTAATAAATAAATAAGTTACATCTACTATTTTTCACCAAAAGTTACTCAGAACTTTGGCAAGTGCCATACATCTCAACCTCCTGCCTCATAAATCAGGGACAAGGCTTAAAAAAATCAGGGACAAAGGTTTAAAGTCAGGGACACACCTTAAAAATTGGTGATATCCACTCAGAAAGCTGGTAGAATAAGTGGTGTAGTGTAAAATGCATGTTCTAAGGAAGAACACGTCTGTAACATTAATGTCTGACAATATGATATGCTTACAACCCCCACTGTTTGGCCATGGAAACACAATTTGTAGGAGGGACAGACTAAAAGTTTGAGATAAAATCAGGGACGTCCCTGAGAATCAGGGACAGTTGAGAGGTATGGCAAGTGCCTTCCTGAGGCCAGCCTGAAAAACACATCCAGTCTTTAACAGGTGCAGCCAATTAATACATTTTGTCCCAGAACTGGCTTCATGTTGATAATTCTATGAACAAGCTTGTGGAGATCAAAATGCATCTCAAGGTTAACCCCCAGTGTTCCAGATTATCTTTTCTAATGAACTCAAATAGTTTTCTACATTCATTTCAACAATATAATTATATACAGCTGCAAACTAAGAGAACAATTTTTTCATGTAAAGATTCACGTATAGTTTTCTAACCACAGAGAAGCAAGGAGAGAAAGAAAGAATAGAAACAGCAAGTGAATGATGGAAGACAACAGGGGGAACTTATGAGACCATCAAAGTAGCTAATTCTAGGTGCCACAAGGAAAATTTGATTATGCAGTCAGACAGGAAGGAAACAGACAAGTGGTACAATAGAAGTAGGGAAAAACAGATCCTTGACTTTATTAATTTATTTAGTTTTTGTTGACCGGGTAAGTGCACTAGACAAATTCTGCCTATTTTTAGGCACAACCCGGGGAGGGGGGATACAGATGAATGCCAACTCAACTTGATCCAGATTAAGCTGTTGTTGGAATTTTTTTTCCTTAACTCTTTCTGTATAACAAATGGGACAAGGTCTTACCCGGCCCTGTCACATACCCCCTCTTTAAGAAGTAACCTTTGGAGAAAAAAACAGGTTTTTAAAACCTTCCAATATTTTTTTCTTTTAACATGGTGTTATAAACATTTACAGTTCTTTACATATGCAGTATATTTTTTCTCATAACGCCTTTTATAGCTAATATTTCAGTGAGAACCACTATGGTTCTCAAAGGAGGTGGCAGGGAAGGTTAGGGAGGAAAAGATAGCATTCAGGAAGTACAAGGAATCACAGAAGGAGCAGGACAGAGAACTGTATCAGTTAAAGCAGAAGGAAGACAAAAAGGCAGTCAGAATAACAAAGGCCCAAACTGAGGAAAAGATAGCCAACTCAGTTAAGAAAGGGGATAACACCTTTTATAGGTACATTAGGGAGTGAAGAAAGACCAAGGAAGGGATAGTGAGGTTTAAAAAAGAGGAGGGAGGTGGGCAGAGGGTGACTGTGAAAAGGCAGAGATACCTAATGAACATTTTTGCTCTGTATTAAAAAAAGAAGAAGGAGAGGTACCTAAACCAAACAATAAAAGCACTCTGGACAGGGGGGTCGATAACAGTCCACTCACAGAAGAAAGGGTCATGAAGGAACTCCTAAAACTGAAAGTGGACAAAGCAATGGGGCCTGATGGGATTCACCCCAGAATTCTGAAAGAACCAAGGGGAGAACTAGTGACACCACTGATTACCTTTTTCAACAAATCATGACAGGATGGTGTGGTGCCAGAAGACTGGAGGAGAGCAGTGTCACAGATTCACTCAGCAGGTCAGCCCTTTACTTCCAAAGTGCCAACCGCTGAGCCTAGTCTTGTGAACAGTGAACAGAACAAGGTAGCCCTCTTGTCTGTTTTGCGGATTCGAGTCACTTTAGTCCAAAGTTCTGGAGGGATTCAAACTTGTTAACCTCTTGTTAGCATACCAATTGTCAGGCTCAGATAATTCTGTCTTGGGGGGGGAGCAGATATTTTTGCCTATGGGCACCTAACCAGGTATTACAAAATGAACCCTTTTGAACTCTATGTAAGACCCAGAGAAACTCTTAAACTGTTTCCCAGTTTGGTACACCCATAAACTCATGCACCACATCAGCTTTAAAACCATCTAACTTCACTTAAAACCAAAGAAATGTTTCAAGGCACACCAGGCAGTTTCTGTTTTTAAAATATGTCTTTACTAAACAAAAGGTAAAATAGTAAACAATAATATACAGAACTCTTATCACAAAAAACATACAGGTCATTAAACAAAAAGGTGTAAAATTCAACTATATTTCCTATTCACAAAATACTTATCTATTAAAGGCTTGATGTTGCTGCTTGAAAGTTAGGTAAAGAAGTCAGTCTATGAAACCAGAATCATAGTTTTTAAAAGCTGCTTTCTCCAGCCCCTGGATGAGGTCACTGTACTTCCTCCCTATCAGGATATTATTACAAAAAATATACCTCTACAAGAAACAGGATCCTTATCAGGCAGTAAGATCCTGCTTTTCTCAGCCTAACATCAATTCTCAAATGACACCTCTTTGATGAAAAAGGGTCTTCCTGATCTTCACAGATATCAAAGCCTTCTTAATTTCACAGAGAATTGTCAGACCCTGCTTTCCTTTCCTGTAAACGTTGTAAAAAATGGATATGTCCTTTTCTGCCAACTAGGCTACTGATAAAAGAACTAGCTAAACAAGATGTCCCTAATTGTAGGTACCTTTTAGCCCTGCAGTTATCTTGGCCTTGCAGGTGTTAGGTTTTTTTTAATTTAAGTTCCTGTGTGTGTGGTCATCTCACATACTGAGATTGGGGGGGATATGTGAGTGAGGGAGGTCACTCCAAGTGCACTGGCATTTCTCACAGACTAATTCAATACCACGTTTCTGTTATTTTTAAGAAATAAAAAATTATATGGCACTCAGAGCTGGTTGTCTATGTCACAATTCCTCCCCAGGTAGACTGAATTTGAGGGCTCATCCCATGCATGGGATGAGCTTCCCAAATCAGTTCACTCCTCATAGACCCTAGACTGCCCATCTGAGTTTTTATTATTCGCTCCAGCCCTATGTACAATTTTTAGATCATACTCTTGTAAAGCAAGGCTCCATCTTAGCAGTCTCCCATTGTTCTTCCCCATCTGTGTCAGCCAAACCAGGGGGTTGTGGTCAGTCTGCACCACAAAATGCTGCCCATACAAGTACGGCTCTAATTTCTTTAGGGCCCACACTATGGCAAGACACTTCTTTTCCACTGTGGAGTATGCTTGCTCATTGGAAAGCAGCTTCTGACTCAGGTATGCTACTTGGGTGATCTGTCCCCTGGCTGGAAGTCTGACTCAGCACTGCCCTAATACCCACGTCTGAGGCATCCGTCTGAACTATAAAAGTTTTGCTATAGTCAGGACTTGTCAAAACAGGAGCACTGCACAGTGCCTTCTTCAGTTTGGAAAAGGCTTCCTCAGAGGCTGGGTCCCAGGTAATTTTCTTGGTCATCCTTTTCTTTGTCAGGTCAGATAAGGGTGCAGCCAAGGCACTGTAATTAGGTACAAACATTCTGTAGTACCCTGCTGTCCCTAGAAAGCTTCTGACCTGCTTCTGGGTTTCTGGTCTGGGGCATGCCTGGATCACCTCTATCTTTATTTGGTTAGGATGGAGCTGTCCCCGGCCTACCACATGTCCGAGGTATGCCACCTCTCCCATGGCCACCTGACACTTTTCGGCTTTGACAGTAAGCCTGGCCCTCTGTATCCTGCCCAGCACTTCCCTAAGGTGTGAAAGGTGTTCCTCCCAGCTGGTACTAAAGATGGCAATGTCATCCAGGTATGCTACGGTGTACTCCTCAGCACCATTTAACACCTGATTTACCAACCTTTGGAAAGTGGCCGAGGCATTCTTCATTCTGAAAGGCATTTCTTTGAACTCAAATAAGCCTATAGGATTGATGAAGGCCGAACTCTCTCTAGCTCTGTCTGTCAATTTATTTATTTATTTATTTAGTTAAACATCAGTTTAGAAACCTTTGAGCCAGAGGCTCATTTACAAAGGTACCTCGTCACAAAGAGGACATCAGAACAGTAGTACAAGGGACACAGTACTTACAAACAAAAAAGTTACAGTTCAATTACAATTTTGTTACCATGGAATACAATCTCCAATGAAGCAAAAGATAACAAAAGGTGCAAAACTTATGGTCGGGAGAGCTGGTGGGGGTAGAAGGAGGGAGATAGGGAGGAAGAATTAGTAGGAAAGGGGGGGAGCTCAGTGAGCATTGTCAAACAGAGTATATATATTTTTTTTTTTTTACACTAGGCTAGCGGCAGTTGCATTTGCTAGAGCTAAGCGGAAGTTTCTGAGCCTGGGCTTAAAGCAAGATAAGGTTAGTGAGTTTGAGACACTGGCAGGGAGGAGTTATACCAGTGGGCACACGGTAGGAATCCCTCTGACCTTGAGAGGTCCTGGCTCGGAATAACTAGGGTAGTCTTGGACGAGCTCGCGTGATCAGGGTCGGTGCAGTACGTGAATGGAGTTGGATAGGCCTATGGGGGATAGGCCACACAGGGCTTTAAAGGTGAGCTGGCATGTCTGATACATGAGTCGCTTCTTCCAGGTTGAGTAGGGTAGCCAGGGTGTACAGCTCACATGTGTGAGTGAGTCTGGGAGCACCAGTGATAAGTCTGCAGGCCTTATTAACGAGCCAAACCTTGTTGAGGGCAGTCTGATCTGCTGAGCCATAGACCGGAAGGCCATAGTCAATGAGAGACATGACAGAGGAGGTGACAGCCAGGCGGAGTGCATCAGGAGGGAGGCATTTCTTGTGCCGGTAGAGAATGCCTAGCAGTGAGTTGGCGACAGAATTTAGGGCAGATATATATCCATGGAATGAAAGTGCAGGGTCAAAGGTTATACCAAGATATTTATAGGACTGCACCTGGTCAATGACGAGATTGGGTGTGGAGTGGACAGCTAAAGGAAACTTGCTGTACTTATTTTGGGGGTGGGAGAAGAGCATCGTTTTGTTTTCTTAAGGTTGATAACAAGTCGGTGCTCAGTGAACCAGGTAGCTGCAGAGTCAAAGACTAGTTGAGGGAGTTCTGTAGCAGCATGGGGTCATTGTGGGAGGCAACGAGAACAGCATCATCAGCATAGAGAAGCATCTTACCCGTACAACTGCTGGGTAGGGAGTTAAGAAAGAGTGAGAATAGTAGGGGTCCAAGAATTGAGCTCTGGGCACCCAGAGTGAATGGGCATGTTTCAGAGAGAGTACCGCTGACTTTCACACATTGGGAGCGGGCGGAGAGATAGCTGGTGCACCAGGAAACAGGTCCTGAGGCAAAGCCTATTAGGTCGAGGGTGGAGAGCAAAAGAGGATGCAAACAGTATCGAATGCTTAGACAGGTCAATGAATATAGCACCAGCCAGGGCACCAGAGTCCAAGGAGGCATGGAGGAAGTTGGAAAATTCAGGAGTGCTGTGATTGGTACTATGACCTGCTCTGAACCCGCAGTTGTTCAGGGCAGAGAACATTGTACTTACAGAGGTAGTCAGAGACTTGGGACGCCACAATTTTCTCTAACGCCTTAGAGAGGGGGGAGAGGATTGAGATGGGTCGGTAGTTACCCTGAAGAGTCCTGTCACCACCTTTATGGACAGGGGTAACTGTGGCAATCTTCCAGGCAGAGGGAAATTGTCCGAGACAGAGTGATTTGTTGAAAATGCACGTAATAGGTGAGAGGACCTGATCCAGGACCTGACGTAAAAGGCAGGGATCAAGTGAGTCATTACCGATGGTGTTACCTTTAGGGCTTTAGCAAGTAAGGCCTAGCTTCTGCATGGTGACACGACGCAGGTGAAAGAGGGGCGGCAAATGGGTGGTGGTACAGATGGAGGAGGTGGACTGAAAAGGTTACCAGGAAGTACTGAGCTAAGGTCGTAAAGGAGTTATTGAGGTGGTGGCAATGAGGGCAGGGTCAGAGGAGACGGTACCATTGATGTTGAGAAGAGAAGGGAGAGGGGACTGGGAGTGACCATTCAGTTGCTTGGCGTTGTCCCAGAAGCACCTGGGGTTCCCCCAGAAGGAGGTAAGAGAGGCTTGGTAGTATTCCGCCTTTGCTTTGTGGATGGCCCAGGTGCACTGGTTGCGGGCGGCAGCATAGGACTGCCTGTCATTTGAACGGCCAGTAGCAACAGCAAGGTGCCAAAGATTGTCGCGTTGCTTAAGTTGCCACAGTAGGGCAGGGGTGATCCAAGGGACATGTTTCACTTTGGACCTCCTAGCAGTTATGGGAGCAAAGATATCACAGGCAAAGTTGAAAGTGCTTACAAAGAAGGCCAGGGCCAAGTCAATGTTGGTCGCTTCGCCAGAGGGGACCAATCAGTGTGGGCAAGGAAGCGCTTAACCAGTGAGTCCCCAGGCCTGAGCCACCTCGAGAGGTGGTTTTGACCGGGATGAGGGCCGAGGGTTTCCCAGTTGAAAAGCACAGGGGAGTGGTCACTGAGGCAGTCAGGGAGGATTTGGATGTTGTGGATGCGGATTGGCCTGTTGGTGAGGACCACATCCAGGAGGGTGCTTGTCCCCCAGGGTTTTTTCTAGTAGGCTGTGTGACCAGTTGAGTTAGGTCAATTGAATCGAAAGCCTCACGGTGGGAGGAGGATGAGGGGCAGAGCCAGTTTATATTCAAGTCGCCCACCAAGATTTGGTCCGACGAGTTGGGTAGGGAGGTGAGGTAGTCAATTAGTGGCCCAGGGCCTGGGATTGGTTCTTGGGGTATGTGGGCTACGGTTGGAATAATGGGCCTCTAGCTGGATCAGGGACAGCTTTAGAGTAAATACCTGGGCCTTATGGTCGAGTCAGGGGGAGTGGTAGCCCCATGAGAGAATCCTTCAATAGAAGACAGTCTCCCACTCCTCTCCTGCCGACACGGTCCAACCGTGGAGAGTGTAGCCGAGAGAGACATGAGAGTTAGGAGTGGAGGGAGACAGCCAGGTTTCAACCAGGGCAACAACATCAGGTTTATGAAGCGTCACCCAGCAGTGTAGAGAGTCCAGTTTTTTCAGGAGGCTACAGATGTTCATAGAAGCAATGTGCAGCCCAGGAGATTTCAGGGGAAGGACCAGTGCTGCCAGGCCCGGGATTGGGGTGGACATTGCCTGACAGGAGCAGGAGGAGGAGGGCTGATCTGGGGAGTGCACAATGGCGGGATAGCTTTCAACAATTGGAGAGGGGGTGATAAGGGAGTGATGAAGGGGTGATCACCAAGTGAAAACAGCTACTAGAGAGCAGTAAAATGTGACAAGTGAGGTATTGGGAGCAAATTGTTCAAACTTAATCAGGCTCCCTCTAGTGGCAAAACAATATAAGGAGCTAATGGAGAAGTTGGGTGTTAAAAAAAAAAAAAAAAAAATAAGATCAAGGTAGAAATTACCTGGTGTGTCTCGTGTGCAGTGACTCTAAGCTTTTAAATACAGTTACAGGCAAATGCAAATAGTTTTAGCTGGTTCATTTTAAAAGTTTCAAAATCAGGCACAAAGTAACAGTTCTGCTCGTTTGAGCCTGGGCAGCAACTCGGTGCTACTCTGGCGGGATTCATGCGCTGAGCAGGGGAGCTTGTGGCCGTTTCAGAAAAGGTGCCAGATGGCCAACGATGGTGGCAGCAGCCTGGATCAAGGTAGAAATTACCTGGTGTGTCTCGGGTTCGGGGCTTCTGCGGGCAGGGTGGGCTTCAGAGCAGGCCCTCGTGATCTCCGGTCTCCTCAGGGGAGGGGGGTGGTCCCTGGTGTGTCTCGGGTTCGGGGCTTCTGTGGGCAGGGAGGGCTTCAGAGCAGGCCCTCGCGACCTCCGGTCTCCTCAGGGAGGGGTGGTCTCTGGTGTGTCTCGGGTTCGGGGCTTCTGGCAGGGGAGGGCTTCAGAGCAGGCCCTCGCGACCTCCAGTCTCCTCAGGGGAGGGGGGTGGTCTCTGGTGTGTCTCGGGTTCGGGGCTTCTGCGGGCAGGGAGGGCTTCAGAGCAGGCCCTCGCGACCTCCGGTCTCCTCAGGGGAGGGGGGTGGTCTGCCCATACCCCTTGGTCAGGTCAATAGTCATAAGGTAGGTCTCCCCTCCCAAATTGTCCAGGAGTTTGTCTGTCCGGGGCATCGGGTGGGTGTCAGACTTCGTGACAGCATTCAGTCCATGATAGTCCACACAGAAATGTGTTGAGCCATCTGGCTTGGGCGCAAGGACTACGGGTGAGGCCCAGGGGCTGTGGGATCTCTGGATTACCCTTATATCCAGCATCTCCTCCACTTCCCTCCTAATGTCCTTTTGGACAGCCTCTGACACCCGATATGCTGTCCGCCGTATAGGCGTCTGTGTCCCTGTCTCCACATCGTGTGTTGCTAAGGGGGTTAGTCCAGGCTTGGCACTAAACCAGGGGGAAAAGTCTACTCAAACCTCCCTCACTTTCTGGATCTGGTCCGGGTTCAGCTGGGGAGACAATTTTACTGCCTCCACAGAGGACTCCCATTTACTCTCTTCCAGCAAGTCCAGAAGGGGTCTCCTTCGTCCGCCCCTTTCCATGACTACACACCACAAACATCATGTCAGCCCTATTGGCATATGGCTTCATCATGCTGACATAGTACATCCTTTCTGTATGTCTACGGTCAGGTAACTCCACAATGTAGTTTACGTCATTTACCTTCCTAACCACTTTGTACAGTCCTGCCCACTCAGCCTGCAGCTTGTCTTTCCGGACCGGAATAAGGACCATAACTTCCTGACCCACCATGTACGAGTGAGTTCTGGCTCTGTGGTCATACCACACTTTTTGTTTCTGTTGGGCAGCTGCCAGGTTTCTCTGGGCTCTCCCCATAAGCTCCTTCAGCCTTTCCCTAAACCTAAGGACATAATCCACAATGGTACTGTTACACAGAAACATAGAAACTGTCAGTAGATCAGGACTGCCAGGCCCATTCAGTCTGCCTGACAGCCCTACACTAGTCTGTGGCCTCTGACCCTTCCTGGTCAATGGCTTTTCACCCCTCCTTCCTACCTCAATGGTACCCTTATGCCTGTCCCATGCATGTATAAAACCCTCCACTGTGCTTGCCCCCACCACTTTCTGTGGCAGTCTATTCCATGTGTCCACCATCCTCTCTGTGAAGAAAAACTTACTCACATTTCCCTTCAGCATGTCACCTTCCAATTTCACATCATGCACCCTCATTTTTGTGCGTCACCTATATTGGAAGATGTCTCCCCCCGCACCTTGTTAATGCCCTTAAGGTACTTGAATGTTTCTGTCATGTTCCCCTGATCCCTCCTCTCCTCCAGCAAGTACATATTGAGGTCCTTTAGTTTCTCCTTATATGTTTTCTGGTGCAAGCCCTGTACCATCTTAGTCACCCTTCTCTGGACTGCCTCCACCCTGTCAATGTCCTCACAAAGGTATGACCTGCAGTATTGCACACAGTACTCAAGGTGAGGCCACACTAGCATTTTGTACAATAGCATCACCGCCTCCCAATTTCTGCTAGTGATAACTATGACTATGCACCCTTGCATGCCACTAGCCCTTCCTGTAGCCTTTGTACTCTGCTTAGACACTTTTAGGTCATCAGAAATGATAACCCCCAGGTCCCTTTCTTCCTTGGTGATAGTCAGCAACTCCCCCCACCCTGTAGTTCTCCCCAGGGTTCCCTCTTCCCAGGTGCATTATTTAGCATTTCTTTGCATTGAACCTTAGGTGCCACACTTCAAACCATTTTATAAGCTTCTCCAGGTCCTTCCTTATTGTCTCCACCCTGTCTGGAGTATCCACCCTGTTGCAGATCTTGGTGTCATCTGCAAACAGGAAGACCTTTCCCTTCAGTCCTACCACAACATCACTAATGAAGACATTAAGCAGGACTGGCCCAAGGACTGATCCCTGAGGTACCCTGCTGGTCACCCCCTCTTCCCTGATTGGATCCCATTTACCACCACGCTCTGCTTCCTGTCCATTAATCAGTTCCTAACCCAATTTACCACCTTGTGCTCCATACCCAGACTACTCATTTTGTTGACCAGCCTTTTATGTGGGACAGTGTTGAAGGCTTTGCTGAAATTGAGGTAGGTGATGTGTACCACCTCCCCCCCCCGATTTACTTCCCTTCTCACCCAGTAAAAAAATATATTAGATTAATGTGACACAACCTTCCTGCTGTGAATCTATGTTGTCTCAGATCCTGGGCACCCCTGGATTCCAATTGTGCCACTATTCTTTCTTTAAGCAGTGCCTCCATTATCTTATCCACTACTGAGGTGAGGCTGACTGGCCTATAGTTCCCTGCCTCCTCCCTACTATCACTTTTGTGTAGAGGAACTAAATGCGCCCTCTTCCTGGCCTCTCGAACCACTCCTGTGTTGAGCAACTCTTGGAACAGTGCACCAGAGGCACCATTAGTTGTCTTCACAGCTCTTTTAATATCCTCTGGTGTATGCCATCTGGCCCCATTGTTTTGTCCACCTTCAGTTTTGTGAGTTCCTCCAAGACTCTCTTCACTGTGACTGGACTTGTGTTTACCTCCTCCCCCCCGGCCCACTTTGGGTCTGTTAACCTGCTGTGGTCCCTAACCCTTCCCTTCTTTAGTGAATGCTGAACAAAAGTATTTGTTCAGTATTTCTGCCTTTTCCATATCTCCCTCCTTACACTCCCCTGTGCCCCCTCTGAGCCTTGCAATCTCCCTGTCTTTCTTCTTTCACTAATGTACCTATAGAATGCCTTTTCTCCTTTCCTTGCTGTCTGCTCTAATCTTTCTTCGGTCTGTGTCTTTGCTCTCCTAACAGCCTTCCCTGCTTCCCTTAGATGCCTTAGGTACACCTGCCTGTCCTTCCTTTGAGTCTCCTTATGTTTCTTGAAACCTGCCCTTTTGGCCCTTACCTTGTCTGTCACCTCTCTCGAGAACCACAGTGGTTTCCTTCTTCTCTTGCCCTTATTTACCAACCTGATACATTGGCTCATCACCTCCTCTATGGCTCCCTTTAGTTGTTCCCCCTACTCCTCATCTTCTCCTCCTGTCTCTCTTCTTGACAATGCCTCTGTGATACAACTCCCCATTTTAGCAAAATATGCCCTCCTAAAATCTAAGACCTTTGCCTTCATGTGACTAGACTGAGTTTTGGTCCCTATGCTAAACCACACTATGTGATGGTCGCTGGACCCCAGATGACCTTCCACTTGGACATCTGTGAGTCTGTCCCCATTTTTCAGTACTAGGTACAGAATTACCCCTTTTCTGGTGGTAGCAATCACTAGCTGTCTTAGGTCTGAACCCTGTAGTGAATCCAGGATGTCTCTGCTCCTGTTTTTTTTTTCCATAAAAAGTTGTATTAAGATTTCAAGTTTTTAGTAAGTATAATACATGTAGCAAACAACTTTAAACAAACATACAGACAACTTTTAACTTACATTATGCTATGCAATGACTTTTGTGAGTTCAGCTGTCAACAGAATGAGAGAAAATTACTTCCATGCAAGTACAAGGGATATTTTCCAAAACATTCTTAACTGGACATGTGAAAAATGGTTCTTAAACTGAGAACTCATATCTAAACATTTTCAAATATATCTGGAAGGATATAAAACAAAATTACCTTTTACATGACCAACTTTTAAGCAGGAGTTCATTTTTAGCTATGTAAAGAAAAAATACAAATGGGTGCTTGTACTATCAAAAGCTGATAATTCAAACTATACCAAATAGTTCTGCCATCAGCTTCCACTAAACTCAATTGGGATTCCTGTGTGGAATTTAACTTCTTGAATTGTAACATTTCTTTTTTTTTTTCTAAAAAGGGTTTCCAGGTTCGCTCAAAGGGGTCCAACCTATCCAGTAGCATATAGTTATTCTTTCATTATTTGCCAGTGGCTATGAAAGAATACCAATCCAGGAAGGAGGGCACTCTGTCAGATCCCCAGTTTCTCAGGCGCAGACATTTAGCTTCCAAGAAGGTGGCTAGCAGCCAGTTCAGTTGTGGGGTTAGATAATGAAGACTCTATTGCGATAATTCCTAATATAGTAAAGCAGGGAAGTGGTAAAAATGGGAGACCAACAATTTTGGAACATTGCTGAATTATTTGCCAGAAATAAGAGGGCAATCCCACATGATATGTAGCAATCCTGCATGTTCTTGACATCTCCAGCATGGGCCATCCTCTCGACACCCCATCTCCTCTACGCATTTGGGTGTAAAATAAAAATAATGCAAAATTTTGAACTGCAGCAATTTGCCCTGACACTCTCTGCTAGAATTAATTGCATTAATCCATGCAGTAGACCATTCTTCCTCAGTAATATGTATGCCTAGCTCATCTTCTCATTTGTATTTTGTCAAAAGAGTTAGTGAAGTTTCATTGTCTGAAATTAATAGGTAGATCATGGTAGCCCCTTTCTTTTAGGCCTGCCATTTTCTGTATGCCGACCAGACCATGATACTGGGATGGCGAAGTCCTTAACATTGACAATGTTGACAAGTTTCGACATTGTCGATGTTAAGGACCCAAGGGCAGAATTCCATCCTTTCACCATCCATCGCCCCTCCCACCCTTTGATCTAACTCTGACTTGGAGTTAATTATATTAAGAAGGGGGGGGATGCAGGGGTGCAGCACCCCAAGAGAAATACATCAATGTCTGAGAGGTGAGATTTCACCTGTTGACACTGGGAATCTCGCCGGACCAAACTTCGACAACACTGTTGTTGTTTTGGCATGGTAGAATTGCCATTTTCACTAACTGGTTCATTCTATATCTGCTTCACCCACAGCACTCTGTGCCAAGGGACCTCTTTCCAGTGCATTTTGAAGTTGTAGATAATGGCAAAAATGAAATTTCTGTAACTTGTATTTCTTTTTAAGGGCTTCAAATGGTAACACTGTGCTAGTACTTGGATCTATAATATTATCTAAGTGACAAATCCCAAGCTTCGACCAGCCAGGATCTGGTAAGGGGATGTTACTGTAGCAAATGTTGGAGTTATTCCAGAGTGGCTGTTTGGTGCCCAAAGGATTATTTATTTTTAGATTTTGCGCTGTTCCTTTCAAGACTAACAGAATTTACAAAATATACAATACATAAATTATCTTTTAAATGCTTTGGGATTGGCAGAGCTAGAAAGTGAGAGAGTGAGAAGGGACTTAGCAGACATGTTTTTATTGATGACCATGGGGGGGTCTGCCTGCCTATAGTTATTTAAATGTAGCATGGATTGTTTGATTATAAAAGCTTCACTTTACCTTTTCCACCATGGCATTGTGAAACCACCCTTTCAAGGTTTTTGTCCGAGCTTGCGTAGGGAAATTCATGCCGGCCTACGTCCCCATAGGAATCTTCTGATCAAAATATTCTTTTTCTTTTCCTTTTCCAACAATCTAGACATTACAGTTGGGATATTCTGAAGTATATGAAATATTTTAGGTGCAGAAATCATTTTTATAACTTGAGTTTTCCCCCTGTAGAGAGGCTTAGTGTGTCCCATTTATTTAAATCTTGCTGTAAGGCACTTAGGCCCAGATATTCAAAAGGGTTGCGCCATGCGCAACAGGGTTGCGCATGCCCAAGTCCTACATTGCGCCATTCTGCGATATTCAGCAGGAGGCAGTTGCGCCACTGAAAACAGGTTGAGCAACAGCGCAATGCAAATGAATGCATGCTCAACAGGAGGGGAGGAACCAGCATAAACTGCAGAACCCGATATTCAGTCGGGTTGTGCAGAGTTGTGCATGCCAACCCCAACCCAGCCTGCACAACTTTGACGTAAAGGATCAAGTTGAGGGCCACCCACAGGTGAGCTGCTGTATTGCAGGGCGCAACACAGCAGCTGCCACCCGTGGCTGGCCCCCAACTCAATCCCTGTGCCCCCACCAGCCCGATCGCGGGCAGAACGTAAAAAACAACCCCGCCCACACATCTCCCAATGCCGATTGTGGGCGAAAGTATCATAGACCCCGCCCACACATCTCCCAATGCCCGATCGCGGGCAGAAAGTATCATGAAACCCCCAGCCCAAACAGCTCCCAATGCCCGATCGCGGGCAGAACATAAAACAACCCCCAACCCGAATATCTCCCTGGTGGTCCAGTGGACGTAATGCCCGATCGTGGCAGAATGTCAGTGACAACCCCAAACATCTCCTGGTGTCTAGTGTCCCCCACCCACCCACCCAGAAGCCCTCCACCCCGCCTCCCCCATGCGGTGGCAGCATCCCACTACTCGCCCGCCATCGCTGCTGACCGACTGTCCGGTAGGCTGCACGCCATTGGTGCAGAGCTAGAGCCAATGGCGAGTGCATATCAGAGCATGACAGTCCAGATTTGTGAATGAACCCATTCACAAATCTGACTGTCATAGATGAGGCTGCATGCCCATTGGCTCTAGCTCTGCACCAATGGGCATCAGCCCTACCGGACAGTCAGTCAGCGGGCGGCGGGCGGCAGGTGGGTGGATGCTGCCGCCCGCCGCCGCCGGGGAGCGGGTGGTGGGGCTTCGTGGGTGGTGGGTGGGGACACTAGACACCAGGGAGATGTTTGGGGGTTGTCACTGACATTCTGCCCGATGATCGGCATTACGGTCCACTGACCACCAGGGAGATATTCGGCTGGGGGGTTGTTTTATCGCTCTTCCCGCGATCGGGCATTGGGAGCTGTTTGGGTGGGGGTTTCATGATACTTTCTGCCCACGATCGGGCATTGGGAGATGTGTGGGGGTTTCATTATACTTTCTGCCCGCGATCGGGCATTGGGAGATGTGGGCGGGGGTTGTTTTCACAGCTGCGTGATTGGCTGCAGGGTGCATCTGTCCCGACGGCTGCTGCCTGGCAGGGCGCCAGGCGCAAGTCCTCGGATCAGCGCACTCTACATGCTAATGGAATGCAAATGGAGCTATAATCACATGCAAATGGCCTCTGTGCCTTGTATGAATTATGGCCCCATTTGCATGTCACCTTTGAATATCGGAAATTTGGGCGATGAGCATGGTACTTGCGCCACCGCAAGTTTAATGCTCAACTCTGACAACTTGCGTATAAGAGTTCCACTGGCGCTTATGCACAGTGGTTGTGGTTGGGGTGATATTCAAAGGAGTTGCTCAATAGCGCAACTCCTTTGAATATCACCCCGGCCACACCCCTGCGCAACTATTTTGAGCGGCGCAAGGGCCCTCAGAATGGCGCAGTTTGAATATCCGGGCCTTAGTATATAGCACAGTTTTTTCTAAGAACTTATCTACAGTAGGTTATCAGAAACCTCAAGACCTAAGTACAGTATGTAATGGTACTCTAAAATGCTCCAATGCCTAAAGTTTGTTGTAAATATTTTAGGGATGTATTTGTGTAATAAATAGGCATTACCTGAGTCTTTTTCTAATTCCGTACTAGGGCAGAGAATTCTCCAAACTGTTCTAATTTCAGTTTAATGCTATTGCTAGATTCTTTCGGATTACCAGAAATAATAAGCAAATAGTTTGAAAATGCAAACACTTAATTTTCAATATTGCCTGCTAATACCCCCTTAACCGATATATCTGTTTGAATGGATCTAATTAATGGTTCTATGACCAATATGAAAAGAAGTGGAGAGAATGGACAACCCTGCCTGGTGCATCTGTGAAGGGAAATTGGGGAGGATATTAGCCCATTTGTAATTAATTCTGATGTAGGTATAGAGTAGATAACAGAGAACCAATAAAATGAAGTCTTCGACAAAACAAAATGAGGAAAGGGCACTAATCAAATATGGCCAAGTTAGTGAATCAAATGCTTTGTGCACATCTAAGGAAATTGCCTAAGAGAGTCTCTAATTCCAGTGAGCGGATCAAATTGTGATATAGAGCTTCTTTAGGTTATCTGCCCCCGATCTCCCAACAGTAAATCCTACTTGTTCTCTTCCTATTAACCTGAGAATCAGTGTTTGTAGTCTTTTCACTAGGATTTTTGCTAAAACCTTGTAGTCGGTATTCAGCAATGAAATTTGTCTATAGCTTGTGCAGTCAAGGGCATCTTTTCCTATTTTTGGTAGGAATGTAACAAATGCTCTATTAATTGATTGGGGCAATTGTTTCAGAGACTGTGCTTCAAGTAATGCCTGGTGAAGATATTCACATATATGTCTGGGTTTAGAAGATTCAATAGCTCGCTTGAAAAGCCATCTGGTCCCATTTTGTTTTTCACCTGGCAAGTCTTTAATTGCATCTGCCACCTCTTGCAAAGAAATTGGACGGGAGAGGTTTTTGTTCTCTTCTGGGGAAACAGCTGGTAGTTGTAACTTTGCTAGGAATATGCTCATTTGGAGCATCGCACTGGTCCATGAGGCTGAATATAGTTCTTGAAAGTTGGACATAAAAACCCCATTAATTTCCCTGTTACTATAAATTACTTCCTTAGGGTGCTTTTTAATGCATTGTATTAAACTTTGCTGCTGTAGTTTTTTTTTAATCTAAAGGCAAGCAGTTAGCTAGCTTTTTTGCCTGACTCTCAGTACTTTTGTTTTGTTCTGAACATGACGTATTCAGCCTTATCTGAATGGATTTGGTTAATCTCAACTTTGGTCTGGGTTAGCTTCTGAAATAAAGCCTGTTTTTGTAAAGGATCCTTTTCATAATTGGTTTTAAGCTGCCTAAGCTTAGATAATAACTCTGACAGCCTTTCTGAACTCTTTTTTTTTTTATGAGCCAAAAAACATATAATTCTGCCCCTAACATAAGCCTTAAAGGTGTCCCATAAGCAGGGCCCCTGGTGTTCTGCGGCAGAATTTTCTGATTTCTGCGGCAGGGCTCCTTGACTTCTGCGGCAGTATGTTCTGATTTCTGCGGCATGATTATTTTGTTTCTCTGGCAGAATGCAGTCCTGTCATTGGCTAAATATGATGTGATGTCATCGATGACATCATATACTGAGCATAGAGGAGGGGCTTCAGGATAAACTAAGTGGGAAAGAAAGCCTGACACTATGACAAAACAGTATATTTATATGAAAATTCACCAAAAACAATTAATTCTGCGGCATGATGCAAATTCTGCGGCAAATTCCGCAAATGCAGGACTGCAGAATTCCAGGGGCCTTGCCCATAAACAAGCATACAACACTTCCCCATTATCATTTTGCATAAAGAATTCTATTGTTTCTCTATGAAGTCATTCTGGTAAGTCTTTATCTGTAATTAACATGTTGTTAAACTTCCATCTAAAGGATCTGTTATTTTCTGTATTGACCATTAATGAGACTTCAATAAGAGCATGGTCCGATAAATGTATGCTGACGATAATTGAATCGAGTGTGTTATTCAAAAGCTTTTTTGGAAAGGAAGACATAATCAATTCTACTGTGCATTTTATCTCTGGAAGAGTAAACAGTATAATCTCTCCCCGTGGATGCATAATACACCAAGAATCTATCAAATCAATGTCTTCTAGAAGCTTATGAAGTGCCTCTCAGCCCTTAGTGCTCTGGATGTTTCGTTTGCTAGAATTCATGTCCAATCGGGTCAACTACTTCATTCATATCTCCTGCTAGAACAATTCTGTACCCGTCTGCAGCATTCAGCTTCATAGCAATGTCAGTAAAGAAGTTCACTTGCTTGGAACCAGGTGCATAGATATTACAAAGAGACACTTTAGTTACATTCATGGATCCCGGCAGTAACTGAAATCAACCCTCGTTATCCACTGTAAGAGAATGTTTTATAAATTTGATGCCCTTCTTAATTAAGATAGTTGTACCCCTTTGTTTAGAGTTATAACTGTTGTGTTCAATTATTCCCACCCAGTCCCTATGCAATTTTCCTGCTTCATCTGCAGTCAGGTGTGTTTGATGCAAAACTGATGTATCTGTTTTTTTTCTTTTTAAGTAGGTTAATATATTTTTTGTTTAATAGGTGAGCTGAAGCCTTAATGTCCCAGGACAAAATCCTGAGGGACTGAGTATTACTCATGATTATAATAATTAAAGTGTAAATAAATCTTTTTTTCTAAAACCACAGACGTTTTCTTAGAGATTTGTTTAGAACTCACTAAATACTGTTAACAGTAAATACAAACTAGAACAGCAAATATTCTATAACCCAAATTTCTTAAATAACTATTATATACAGATAAGGAGCCAAACTGCAAATAGTTAAATGTCAGCAGCAATAAATAAATAACAAAGTAATAAGAGTGCAGGAAAACAACCGATAGGTAGTTTTGTTGAGATGCACTGGAGAGATCTCCTAAGTGCCAACACTCAAACTGTGCGTTGTTACTATGCCAACAATCGGTCCACATGTCCTCCACTTAAATCATTTAGGCAATGTGAAATTAAGTTCTCAAACTATGTTTTTTACTAGCGTAATTTAGACTAATCAGGTTAATCACCTGTCAGTATGTTAAAGATCATGTGCAAAGGTTTTTGCATACTGTTAATGTCATCGAGGCACAGGTCAGGAAGCATAGAAAAAAAAACAGGAGCAGTTGTAAAATTCCACAAAACTGTTTATTTGTAGTTGCAGTAACATAAAATAAAATATATCAGTTCAGAATAACTATATACAGAAGCAAAATAAAATCTCTTGTAAAAAATCTCCCTTGCAGCTCAGCTTAGCTGTTTTTATAACTCTTTTCAACCCCCATCCTTTGCAAGCATCCTGACCTTTATAAATATCAGGAGCTGCTAGAACATTGAGAGCTTCCCGAGGTCCCTCCAGCCTTTGCAAAAGGCTTAGGCATTTGCACTCAAATAACTTCTGGCTTTTTACATTTATCTTAAATTATAAATACATATACATTTCTACAGCAACACTAAACATTTTCTAAACAAAAGAGATCCCAATATCAGCTACATTTCCATACATCGATTTTCATATTCTTATATTACCAGATGTAGATATGCAAGGGAGGAAAACAGACAGCAAGAGAAAACAGAGACAGAGAGAGAGGCAAAGGACTGCTAGACTGTTTGGATCGATCAAGTCCGAAGTCTCACAGGAATATTTGGCTGCACAACCAGACAGAGGAGAGAGAAAAGAATACAGATCCTTGCATTTACACACTTTCTCCAACAAATGGGATAGGGTTCTATTCTATCCTGTCACATATATCCCACTCTTTAAGAGGGAACCTATTTTATTAAACAGGTTTCCAAAACTTTTTATTCTCTGCTAACATTTTCTACTTTCATAAATTTAGCACTTTTGCATCCAGTTCTTTAACTGAACAGCAAAAAGTACAGTTCAAACCCATATATTAGTTTAGTTTTTTTCAACCTTCAGAACCATCAATTCCTGATCCATATCTTGATAGAAAATCAGCATTGCTATTCTCTTTATCAGATTTGTGTATCACCTTGAATTTAAATGGCTGCAGTGCCAGGTACCACCTTGTGATTCTGGAATTTTTATCTTTCATCTGGTTAAGCCAACAGAGAGGATTGTGATCAGTTACAAGAACAAAATTAGTTCCCAGCAAATAAAATTTGAGGGACTCCATGGACCATTTTGCTGCTAAACACTTCTTTTTGATAGTGGAGTACCTTTTCTCTCTGTCATGCAATTTCCTGCTTACAGTATATACAGAATAGGATGTTCTTTCCCTTCTATATTTTGACTTAGGACTGCACCTAGGCCTACTCAGATGCATCTGTTTGTAGCAGAAATGGTTTCTCAAAGTCTGAGCTGCTTAAAACAGGTGCTGAACATAATGCAGCCTTTATGGCTTGAAAAGCTTCATCACACTCTGGAGTCCATTTCACATTATTTGGGTACCGTTGCTTTGTGAGTTCAGTGAGGGGAGTAGCTAACTCAGCAAAGTTGGGAACAAATCTCTGATAATAACCAGCCAGATCTAAAAATGACCTGACATGTTTCTTTGTTTTAGGTACAGGGCTGTTAGCTATAGCTTCTATTTTAGAAATTTCTGGTTTGACTTCTCCATTTCCCAACACATAGCCCAAATAACTAATTTCCTGCATGCCCAATGCATATTTAGTAGGATTAATAGTCAGACCTGCATTTTTGATAGCCTGGATAACTGCTCGTATGTGTTCCATGTGACTTTTCCAGTCAGGACTGTACACCACAACATCATCCAGGTACGCAGCACAATAACCAGTGTGAGGGGATAAAATGACATCCATGTACCACTGGAATGTAGCTGGCATACCATGTAAACCAAAGGGCATGGTGGTGAACTGATAGAATCCTATAGGGGTGGCAAATGCACTTTTATCTCTGGATTCTTTAGCTAAAGATATTTGCCAGTAACCCTCGGTGAGATCAAGGGTACTGATATACTTTGCATTCCCCAGTCTGTCCACCAAATCATCTATTCTGGGCATAGGATAACTGTCAAATTCTGGCACTTGATTAAGTTTCCTGAAATCAAGGCAGATTCTAACACCCCATTCTTTTTTTGTTTACCATTACCATGGGAGATGACCAACCACTTCTCGACTCCTCAATAATACCCAGTTCTTTCATTTTTATATTTCCTTAACCATATCAGCTATTAACCACTCTGGCAACCTGTATGACTTTTGCCTAATAGGATGAGCATTCTTTGTCACTATTATGTGCTCAACTCCTGTTGCTCGGCCTGGTACTGTGGTAAAAGTACTGTTAAATGTCTTTAGCACATTACGAATGTCTGCAGTTTGGTCTGAGGTTAGGGAAGCATTCATCTTTACAGCATCAGCATTTACAGTTTGTTCCAGTCTGTCATACGCTACATCAATATCTTCTTTATCAGTTTCTGGTAAAACTAGTGTAACCCCCCCTGCAAATGGGGGTTCCCAAAAGTCTTCCAGGAGCTTGTTTGAATGCACCAAGCCTGGATGATGTTCAGCGTCTAAGCCATTTATCTGAGAGTACTTTTAGAGCCTCTGGTACTGTCTCTTTAAGAGCTGTCTGCCTGCAGACATAATTAATTTGGATGGGGGTCTGTGTTTCCCTGCTTGAGTCCCACTCAAGCTGCTGCCAAATCGCTCTGTTTCTGACATCACTAACTGGGCAGAGTGAGCACTTTTCAAAGATGTAACTGTTTGCCAGAAATCATTTAGAGTAATAATGAAAATACAGTTTGTCTAACCTGTTTTTCTTTGCAGTCAGAACCATGTTTGCCTGGTCCCCCATTCTGGTTTTGAACTGCTGAACTGGACCAATCAGTGTGGGGGGACCTTTGAAATGGAGCCTGCTGCTGGCAAATCAGAACTTGGACTCTCACTGTGGAGCCAGCCACCTATGTACTGTATGGCCAATGCTTCTGGGAATTGTAGTTTGGACTTCAGCACCTTTTTTCCACCAACAGGGGGAGTTTACTGTGAGTGACAGCCAAACCAGCCAACTGAACTGGAAGGAACTCAAAGGAAATGCCTGTCTCCGTCTACTGGAAAGAGCAGATGAGGTGAGACAGTGAAGAGAAAAGGAGCTATGTGCTTCTGTTATGTAATTTTAGCATGGTAAGCACATGTAAGGCCCTAGGTTTCAGTCTGCAGCTTGTTCAAGCACCTGTTTGGACTGAATTTGACCTGTGAAGAGAATCAAGGAGATCTGAAGAGTGAAAACCAGGCTCACCTTGTAGAAGACTGGAGAAATTGTTGAATCGTGCTCAGTCTGTCAGGAACTGAATCTGCTGTGTGTTCTCCCGGGTATCGTGCAGTGATTGCGGTCTGGATCAAGAAGCAGCCTGCCTGGTATAGTATTTTCCTTTTACATATAAATGTGTGTAGTACTAGTGGGGAATCGCATTTCAAATCCCCTGTACAGTGAATTGAGTGCATGAAGCTGGAAGTAAACCCCAGTTTAATCCAGACTACATCTATTTGCTCTAAACTGCAGTGGGGTCCAGTCACAAGGACCTTTTCCACATGTTCTGCTCCTCCTGGCAATCCAGGACAATCTGCTTTCCATCCAGTTCCCAGCACTGAGCCTGTGAGTACAAAGCAGGGTAGCTCCCTGCCATCTGTTTATCAAATTGCAAATGTGTCACCTATTTGTTGCTGTTTCATTTCTTCACGAACTTACAGTTGGGTATTGTGCAAGTGTTTTTTCCATCACAGGGCCCCATCCAGCTGCACTGATCCTGGCTAGCCCCCCCCCCCACCATCCTGGGTACCCAGTGAAAGTGACAATTTGGGACTCTGAACATGCGCACAGTACTGTGATTATTAAGGTGTCTAAACTAATTAACCTGATTTCCCCTTGTCCTTGTTATATTCCTCTAAATAAATCAGATCTGTTTGTTTCAGCAAAGTTACACTGTCTGAGGTATTCATTTATGTTAAAGCGTTGCACTGTGGCTTTTGCATTGTGTCATCTTGTTTTACAGGGTTCCCAGAGTCAAGCTGATCGAACCAGTCCTGGGGGTAAGTGTATACTATGAAGGTACTTCTGATATATTGTGTGGGCCACTAGTGGGAAGAAAGGGGGGTTGCAGTGACCCAGAGGGCTATGACCAAGTCATACCAGATTGTCTTAACCCCGACCTCTGGGTGGAGGCACCCGCCATTGGACCTAGGCCCCTTAACCTGTTAGCAGTTATGCAGGCAGGGGTAGTAGCCCTTGGGAATAGTGCCACCTGGGGGTTACACTAATAAAGTAGGTTTGGGCATTTTTTCAACCCACTTCTTGAGGAGGTTAGCATGTTATATCTTAAAATGATTTTTTATGTCAGGGGTCTCAGTCTCATAGTTAACAGTGCCAATACGTCTAAGAACCTTATATGGCCCTTGCCACTTTATTAACAACTTACTTTCTGTCATGGGTAACAGTAGTAAAACCTTTTCACCTGGCTCAAAAACTTTTTCTTTTACCCCATGGTCATAATATACCATCTGCTGGTTTTGAGCCTCTTCCCGACTACTATGGGCAATTTCAACCTACTTTGCCAGCTTCTTTCTTAGAGCACACATATAAGAAGATATAGATTGTTTCTGAGTGGGGTTATCTCCACGTGTTTCTTTTATCACATCCAGTGGCCATCTTGGCTACCTACCATACAGCATGTCAAATGGCGAAAACCCTGTTGTTGCCTGTGACACTTCCCTGTAAGCAAAAAGTAGGTAAGGCAAATAATGGTCCCAGTATTTCCCTTCCCCTTTTACAAACCTTTTTAACATGCGTTTTAGGGTTTGGTTAAAATGCTCAACAAGACCATCTGTCTGAGGGTGATAGGAGGAGGGTTCTTATGGCAGTGATACCCAGCAGTCTATATAGCTCTTTAAGCAGTGCAGCACCAAAATTTCTACCCTGATCAGTAATAATTTCTTTAGGTACGCCCACTCTGCTGAAAAATTTTGCTAGCTCTGCTGCAACTTTTGGGGCTATAACAGTACGCATTGGAACTGCTTCTGGATATCGAGCAGCTTAGTCACATACTACCAAGATAAATCTATTACCCTTACTACTTTTGTCTAAAGGACCAACCCCATCCATTCCATTTCTCTCAAAAGGCACATCTATTCAGGGTATGGGTACCAGGGGCACCTTGTATTTTCTAGTGACTGGGCTACTTTCTGACACTCAGCACACGGGGTAGCAACATCTTCATGAATCCCGGCCAGTAAAATCTATTTATAAGATGGGTAGGCTAAATCCAACAATGTGATTAGCTAGTTACCCATGCATGAAATATGTTCCATGCATTGATAAAAAAAAGGGTCTGGCAGTAAAATGGCCAATATCCATAAGCCATGGAACGTTGGCACTGTTCCTGTCTGCCATCTTTGTATTTGACAAGCACAAGGAAAACAGAATTGGATTATTCAGTCTATCCATTTCATAAACGTTATCAATGTTTACAACAAATGAAGTCAATTTTAATATCAGCATCTCAGATGAGGAGATGGAGAGGATTTTTAGCATGCCAGAGGACAATTTTACTGTGGTAGAGAAAAAGCCAGCAAGTCACACAGTAAGTCTTGTAAATTGCACAGAAACTGTCAGCGCGATGCCACTGTGAATGACAGTGACTGCTAAGGCAATAGATGTTGTTAAGCCAAAAATTGCAAATGCTGCAATAAATCTAATTAAGACTGTAAACCTGATGCCCAGTTCATCATGGCAGCTGACAGTTGGAGCTGTGACTGGCATGAAATCGAAACTGTCAAAGACCGCAGCAGATGTCAATTTCAGTGAAAGTGACAGCCAAATCGCACCTCACGGCACTTAAGTGATGCCGTTGATGCGGCCGAGGACGGAGAAAATGAAATAAACACAAAAAAGACCACATTCTGGGCCATTAAAGTTTTCGATGATTGGAAAGCAGCAAAAAACTACTGAATCAATTTAAAAACTGCCACCACCATGGAGATCAATGAGGCTTTCCGGCACTTTTATGCCAAAGTGAGGAACACTGAAGGAAAAGAGTATTCCATCAGCAGTTATTACAGATCATCCCTGAATAGACACTTGAATTTGATGCAGATTGGAAGGCAAATTAACAACATAACAAATCCAGACTTTAACACAAGCAACAATGTCTTCGTCTCTTTCACAAAACATTACAGGAGACAACAAAAAGATGTTTCAAAGCACTGCCCTCCAATCTCAAAGGCCAATTTAATGCTGCTCAAGAAATCTCCAGTGTTATCTCCTGAGACTGTGCTTGGCCTTCTAAAAAAAGTCTGGCTAGACATACAATTGTACATGGCCAGGCACGGGCCGGAGGGCCGCAGAAGCCTGCAACCTGACAACTTCATCTTCCTTGTGGATGAGAACGGTGCAGAGTATATCAGCCTCTTGTTCAATGAGGCAACGAAAAATCACAGTGACCCATCTGAGCCCAATAAACAGTCTCAAAGAGGGTTCATGTCTGCTGAACCAAACTCACCACAATGCCCTGTTGAAAGTTTAAAGAACTATCTTTCCAAACCGTCGCCAGATGCTCCAACCCTCTGTTGTCACCCACACAGATTGCTGCAACATTTCCTGGGCTGCTCAGAAACCTGGTACACTACCCAACCCCTTGGATTAAACACTCTGTCCACACTCGTGACCAAAATAAGCAAAGCGGCATCGCTGAGTCAAACTTACACAAATCACTCAATCAGGTTGACAGCTGTTTGTTTGCTGTCTGAGGCAGGGCTCCAAAGCCGAGAAGTCAAGGCTGTAATGGGACACCGTTGTGAAGCTAGCTTTCACTCCTATTGGCGTGCCTTCTGCCAAGATCGTAAAAGATAGAGCTCAATACTGGGGCAAAAGAATGACAGCACACAAAAAAGTAGACAAGAAACCAGGAAAGAGAATGAAATAAAGACAAACACATTGCCACCAGCTGGAGTGATGACATCTTTCACTCAAGGTCCATTTACCTGTAACGGCCCCATGACTTTCAATGGACCTATGAATTTAATTAGTCCGACTAAGTGATTTTTCCTTAAAGTAATCAGAAAACAATAAAAGAAATGTTAAAAAATCTATTTTTCTTGTTCAAATACCCACTCCACTTCCCAGTTATTGTTCTATCCCTCCTGTGAAAGGCTGTGGGTTAACAGATGGACACCAACAGTGGAACTTCCATAAGGAAGGATTCCTGTTTGAAGATTTTATTTACAGCAAAACAAAATTTAAAGCGAACTGCATGACTTAAACAAATAAAATAAAAATATAGAGAACTCCAGAAATAAAACAACAAGCTTCCCTTCATCATTTGTATAACAGAATAAACATCATTATCACATAGGAGTAGTAAAGGCTATACTCCTTAGGTGTTCACTGCTCAACACCTTGCTCCCTTCTGACCAGTACCTATTCATGGCCAAACATATAAAGGGGGCTGGACCCAATGATAGCTCCACCCATCCATCAATCATTTATTATGCTAATACATTGTATACTAAAATCCTGCATTCAGCATTTTTATTAACCAATCATATTTCTAATAAACTTCTCTAAACACATACAGTTTCATACAGGCTGCCCAATATCATAATGAAATGCTACGCAAAGAACTCAGTTGAAACTAACGCAACAAGCGTCGCCCCCAGCTTTCCTTGCATAAAAAAGGGATGACAGAGGCCAGCCAGCTCTTAGAGACAAGGATTGCCGAGGTGGCATTGTGGCACTCGTTCCTGGAGCACGAAATCAGAACGTGAACAAAAAGCCCAGAAACTGACAGTAATAGCAGAAAATTAGCACCTAAACAGCATTTTGGTGTAAAATATACTAACATACTAAAATGCCAGCAGAATAGGTCTAACGGTCTTTTTTGTCTGCTCGCTTTGTCAGCCCCCACCCTGGGAGCTGACCTTGCTGACCTCCTCTGCCTCTCTGGCTTCTCCCTTCCCAGTCCCAGATATTCAAACAACTTGAAGTCTTGCTGTATTCTGACAAGTGCAGTTAGCCCCAGCCTTTAGACTGCCCTGGAGAACAACGGGTTAACCTTTCTATGCCGAGCATAGAATGTTCAGCTCAAGCTCGGTTGATGTCTCTGTCTGTTTCCCTTTGAACGCTAACCGTCAGATTCTTTACTCCGCCTCACTGAACAGTCACTCTGGAGATTTCTCCTGCAGCTCTGTTTGAAAGTCAGTTTAAGCGTTGTTTTTTCATCAGTTACTAACCGAAAAAAGTTTCCCGCATAACTCGGTTCAGTCTCTGTCTGTGGTATCGTGAGTACTAGATAGGTTTTGTACTGTGTTTCTGCGTGGAACTTGTAAAAAGTGTGGATCGCTTCAGCTGAACTGATCATTTGTTTAATTCTTGTGTAAATTTTTAGAGTGTGGTTACTGGTTCTTAACAGTTCTAAAAAAAACGTGTTTTGAAGCATTTTTTTCCAAGACCTGTGACACGGTTAGGAGCCGATAAGAGAGTCTTGCCTGGCGGCTGCCGAAAAAAGGGTAAGTTTGGTTAGGTTGGCCATGTCTGAGAAACCCAAGAAAAAAACTGGGCCCACTGGGTTTCAACACTATAGTGAGTGTGGGGAGGTCTTTGCTAAGGCCGATCCCCACACCACCTGTGTTTATTGTCTGGGGTTTGACCACCTCGATTCAGACTGCAAAATTTGCAAGAATTTTCTCAAATCTACCCTGGAAAAGAGATTAGGTAGACTGAGGGAAAAGGAGGCCGAGAAGTCGCTGACCCAGATGGCCAGCCCAGTTCGGTTCCGACCGAACCAGGAGTGCCCTCTGACCAGGGTGATACTTCTTCGGGCAAAAGGAGAGACGATCCCGAAGGGTCGGTTCTGACAAAAAGAAAGTGCAAAGAAAAATCATCTGGTTCAGATCCAGAAGTCCATGTTCCGACCGCCAAAGAAATAGCAAGAGCGATTCGGATTGTGGAATCGCTTCACCCGGTTCCGACCGATCCAGCACCTTTTGGCAGGGGCTCAGTTCGGTTGGTTCCCCCGGTTCACGATTATACTTTGGAAGAATTTTATGAACCGGAGTTTGAGGAGGAAGGGGAGTTTGATGATGGTGATGGTGAAAATCTAGATGTGCCTGTGGAAAAGGACATCTCCCCACGCAGACCTTCGGGTGTATCCCCTCCTAGGTTTTCTGAGTCCCTTTCCCACTTTATGTTCTACAGAAGGGTGGCTGAGACCCTCCAGCTTCCTATGGAGGAGGCAATGGAGGATCAGAAGGAACGTGATTATGTAGAAATGATGGACGTCCCAGAGTTCAGGAGACTGTCTATTCCCCTCCACAAATCTTTTGGGAAACAGACACAAAAAATTCTGAAGTCTCCCAATTCTATACCTCCTGTGGACAGAAGAATGGACAAGAGGTATACACTCTCAGGCTCAGAAACAGAGTTTTATACCACCAATGCAGCCATGTTGGAGTTGTGCAGGCTGCTGCCTGTGATAAGGCAAGCATTCCCTTGACTTCACACCCCCCTAGACAAAGACTCTAGGAAGGTTGATGCCACGGCAAAAAAGCTGTACGTGGCATCTTCCCTGGGACTCAGACAGGTGAATTACATGGCCTATACAGCCAGGTATCAGAAGTCCAGGTGGGACACTGTACTGGCACTGGCTAAACAGGCCTCCGCCCAGCTAGCCAAGGAGCTGGAGGCAATGGCTGCAGATGGGATTCAGGCATCTAAAATTCAGTTTCATGCTGCTGTAGACTCTAATGATGTGTCATCAAGAGTCATGGCTACATCTGTTGCTCTTCGGAGAATGGCTTGGCTCAGCTGTACTAGCCTCACACAGGATACCCAGGCTAAAGCCATGGATTTTCCTGTAGTGGGTAATTCTCTGTTTGGGGAGCAGACAGAGAATTACATGAAGAAAATGGACGAGTACAGGACCACATACAGGAGTGCTCAGGCCAAGGAGAGGCAGGCAACTCCTCAAAGGCAGCAGTCTAGGGGAGGGCAGGCCTTTTCAAAGGCCTTTTTACCAAGCACAGGCCTCTTCTTCCTTTTCACAGAGGGGGTTCTTCAGAGGGAGAGGCAGAAGAGGGATGAGCAGGGCTACATCCACTCCTCAACTTAAAGCCCCTGCCAAGCAGACACCCTGATGGGCCTGCCCAGGTCGACTCTCCTATTCCAGTAGGGGGCAGGCTGGCTTACTTTGTCCAGGACTGAATGTCTTTTACAGCAGACAAGTGGGTCCTGGAAGTGGTAAGCCAGGGACTGGTTCTCAGCTTCAAACAATTTCCAAAGATGAGAGCCAGATCTTTTCCACCTGCAAATCTCTCAGACACCCTTGCTCTAGAGGCAGAGTTTTCTTCTCTTCTGGCCTTAAGAGCCATAGAGAGAGTACCTACCCTACACTGGGGCAAAGGGCTGTACTCCAAGTAGTTCCTGACCCCAAAAAAGACAGGGGAGTGGCGACCCATCCTAGACCTAAGATATCTAAACAAATATCTTTTAAAACCAAAGTTCAAGATGGTAACTCTGGTAATAATCCTTCCCTCTTTAAGGCCAGGAGACTGGTTAGCCTCCCTGGACCTCAAAGATGCCTACTTTCACATTCCCATCAGGTGCTCCCACAGAAAGTACCTCAGGTTCGAGTTGCCCTCAGGCCACTATCAGTTCAGTTCAGAACAATGCCCTTTGGCCTAACCTCAGCCCCAAGGGTTTTCACAAAGTGCCTGGCAGTAGTAGTTGCCTTTCTAAGAAGGCAACAGATTTCCATTTTTCCATATCTGGACGATTGGCAAATAGTGGGCCAGTCTCCAGACCAAGTCAAGTCTCACCTGCAAGTTACCCAGCAAGTGCTCACTTCTCTAGGATTTCTTCTCAACCATCCCAAGTCAGTTCTCGAACCAGTCCAGCTTCTTATCTTTATAGGGGCAGAACTGGACACAGTCAGAGCAAGAGCCTTTCTCCCTCTAGAAAGGGCAAGGGTTCTTATGGAACTAGCCTCTTCCTTCAGCCTTCAGGTATCTCGACCAGCAAGGCATTTCCTACAGCTCTTGAGCCACATGGCAGCTTCAACAGCAGTGGTCCAAGGGGCAAGATTCCAGATGAGGGATATTCAGTTCCATCTAAGAGCTTTTTGGTCTCAGAGGAAGGATTCCCTTACCAAACTAATTCCAGTGACTGACCTTGATCCAAGCCCTCCAATGGTGGCAGGATCAGGACAATTTAAGACAAGGTGTTCCTTTTGCCACTCAGCATTGTTTAGTGGTCCTTACCATGCACACTTCTCTTCTGGGCTGGGGAGCCCATCTGGGGGCCCTCACTGCCCAGGGGCTGTGGTCCCCCCAAGAATCCCTTCTCCATATCAATCTCCTAGAGCTTAGGGCAGTTTTTCTGGCCCTGAAAGCTTTCTCTCAATCAGTATAGAACAAGGTGGTTCAGGTCAGAACGGACAACACCACCACCATGTGGTACATCAACAAGCAGGGAGGCACTCGGTCTACGGTCTTGTGCACGGAGACCATGAAATTGTGGTCCCTGGCTTATTCCCTGCAAACATCTCTGGTAGCAGTTCACCTTCCAGGGAAGGACAATATGCTAGCAGATGCACTGAGCAGGACCTCTCAGGGCCGTCACGAATGGTCCCTGGACCCTCAAGTGTTGAAAGTGATTTCTTCAAGGTGGCGCACTCCAGAGATAAAAACATAGAATTTGATGGCAGATAAAGACCGCTTGGCCCACCCAGTCTGCCTATTTCCCTACCTAATGGATAAGATGCAGATCCTAGTTAACCAGCAGCCTACTTCTTTCTACCCCCCCCAACCCCAGAATTGCCTTATGGCCGTCCCATGCATGCTTGAATTCAACCACTGTTTTTGACTCCACAACCTCCTCCTGAAAGCTGTTCCATGCATCCACAACCCTCTGTGTGAAAAAATGCTTCCTCACATTACCTCTGAGCTGCCCCCCCATCTTCAAATTGTGCCTCCTTGTTCTTGCACACCTCTTTTTTTGAAAGATGCTACCCTCTTGGACTTTGTTGATTCCCTTGAGGTACTTGAAAGTTTCTATCATGTCCCCCCTCTCCCTATTTCCTCGAGGCTATACATATTAAGCTCCTTTAGTCTCTCTTCATATGTCTTCCGGTGCAGACCCTGCACCATTTTAGTTGCCCTCCTCTGGACAGCTTCCATCCTGTCTATGTCCTTGCGGAGATTGGGTCTCCAGAACTGCACACAGTACTCCAGATGTGGTCTCACCAGCTGTCTGTACAGAGGGATAACAACTTCCTGTTTTCTACTGGTGATGCCTCTCCCTATGCATCCCAGTATCCCCCAGCCTCCTTACTGCCCTCTCACATTGCTTGCCCACCTTTAAGTCATCTGATATGACTACCCCCAGGTCCCTTTCCATTTTTGTTGTTAGTATCTCACCCCCCATTGTGTACACTTCCCCTTGGTTTTTGTTTCCCAGGTGCATTACCTTGCACTTCTTAGCATTGAATCTAAGCTGCCATACATTTGACCATTCCTCCAACCTTGCCAAGTCCCTTCTCATCCTTTCCATCCCACCTTGTGTATCAACTCTGTTGCAGATCTTTGTGTCATCTGCAAAGAGACATAAAGATCTGCAACAGAGTTGATGCACAAGATAGATCTCTTTGCAGCCACAGACAACCAACAACTCCCTCTCTTTTGTTGCAGACCTCTACTCTTGGGCTCACTCCCCCTGGATGCCCTGATTCTGAATTGGGAAGGGAAGTTTCTGTATGCCTTCCCTCCCTTCCCACTCCTGTTCAAAGTTTTAGTCAAAATAAGGTCTCAACCTTGCAAAGTGATTCTGATTGCTCCAGATTGGGCCGGACAGTCCTGGTACTCCCTGTTGCTGTCCCTAGCAGTCCACCTTCCCCTGTCTCTTCCCAGGAATTACAACCTGTTAACATCCTCTCGGGGGAGGATTTGGTACCCCAATCTCCAGTCTCTCAATCTCAAGGCATGGCTCTTGAAGAGATAGAGTTTGCAGATCTGCATCTTTCCCAAGGGGTTCTAGATATTCTCAAAGCTTCTCGAAAGCCCTCCACCAGAAAGACTTATAACTCCAAATGGAAGAGATTCAGCATTTGGTATTCTAAGAAGTATATTTCTCCAGATACTGCTGGATTGCCTAGTGTTCTGGATTATATGGTCCATCTTAATAGCCTAGGCCTCAGACCAGCTACTCTTAAGGTACACTTGTCAGCTGTTTCTGCATTTCTGTCTGTGGGGAAGTCTTCCTCACTGTCTTCTCACCCTGTGTTCTGTAAATTTTTTAAAGGATTGCTTCACACCAATCCTACTTTTAGAGACCCTGCCCCTGCCTGGGATTTGAATGTTTACATTGCTCAACTTATGCAACCCCCTTTTGAGCCTATGTCCTCAGCAGAGCTTAAGTACTTGACTTGGAAAACTGTGTTCTTGGTAGCCATTACTTCTGCCAGGCGTATCAGTGAATTGCAAGCCCTGTCAGTGGAACCTGATTTTATCTCCTTACACAGGGATAAAGTGGCCCTTAGAACCAATAGAAGGTTCTTGCCCAAAGTGGTGTCATACTTCCATTTAAACCAGTTTATGTCTCTTCCTGTTTTCTTCACTGATCATTCTTCCTCAGGAGAGAGGAGGTTACACAGTTTAGATGTTAAAGGATCCTTTAGTTACTACATAGAGCATACCAAGGGTTACAGGTTTGACTCCCTCCAGTTGTACCTCACTTATGGAGAAGTAGGAAAGGGCAAACCTGCTACCAAGTGATCTATTGCCAGGCGGATCATGTCTTGTATACAATTCTGCTATGAAAAACTGGGAAAAACTCCACCCTTGGGCCTGAGGGCTCATTCCACAAGAGGTACAGCTGCTTCCCTGGCTGCTGCCAGGGATATCCCTCTCTTAGAAATTTGTCAAGCAGCCACCTGGAAAACAGTTCATACCTTTACCAAGCATTACTCTCTGGATATCCAGGCTAGTAGTGATGCTCGGTTTGGCACAGCAGTACTTCAGAGCCTATTCCCAAAGTAGGTTTTGTCCCTCCTCCATGGAGGTACTGCTTGGTAGTCTGCACTTGTCAGAATACAGCAAGACTTCAAGTTGTTTGAAGAAAAAATTACTCACCTTAGTAATTATGTTTCTTCTATTGGAGTCTTGCTGTATTCTGACCTCCCTCCCTGCCTCCCCTCTCAGAACCTGGTTTTGGGAAGTGGGTGGGAAGGTGCAGTGTTGCACCTCAGGGGTGCTCTTTTTACACCCTCTTTTGTGTGGGTGTTTATTTTGTTATATTCCTATTTTGTTTGGGTTTTGAGTTTTGGGTTTTCTGATTTGAGTCTTGTTTTGATAGTCCAAAACTTTTTGTTGCCAGTTGACTATTGAAAATTTTGTTTTACAATTTCCACATAGAATACTATTTGAGTATTGCTCGTAAGAATCTGACAGTTAGTGTTGAAAGGGAAACAGACAGAGACATCAACCGAGCTTGAGCTCAGCATTCTATGCTCTGCATAGAAAGGTTAACCCTTTGTTCTCCAGGGCAGTTTAAAGGATGGGGCTAACTGCACTTGTCAGAATACAGCAAGACTCCAATAGAAGAAACATAATTACTAAGGTGAGTAATTTTTTTCTTCTCGCTGCAATGGACTTTGCTTCCAGAACCTTTCCCCTGTACCTGTCCCACCCCCTCTTGAATCCCTCCACCATCTCTGCCTCCACCAGCCCTCTGGGCAGCACATTCCATGGCTCCACCACCCTCTCAGTGAAGCAGCACCTCCTCCTTTCTTCCTGAATCTTCCCTCCAGCTTCCACCCATGCCCTCTAGTTGCTCCCTCTCCTTCCTTCAGGCACCCTGACTGTTCCTCCCCTATTTACCCCCTTCATGTACCTGAAGACCTCTATCATGTCCCCCCGGTCCCTTCTCTCTTCCAATGTGTACATATTTAGCTCTTCGAGCCTCTCCCCATAGGTCCTGTCCTCCAAGCCCCAGATCATTTTGGTTGCCCTCCTCTGGACACTCTCCAGGAGTTCAATGTCCCTTTTAAGTGTGGCCTCCAAAACTGCACGCAGTACTCTAGGTGCAGCCTCACCAAACAGTTACACAGAGGAAGTATCATTTCCCTCCTTCTGGAGGTGATCCCCCTAGCGATGCATCCCAGCATCCTATTGACCTTCGCCGCTGCCCTCCTACAAGTCTCCAAGTTGTTCCTCTTGACATCCACCACCACCCCCAGGTCCCTCTCAGCCATTGAGACTTGTAGCATTTCCCCTCCCCCAGGGTGTAAACTTGGCCCGGATTTCTGGCTCCCAGGTGCAGTACCTTGCATTTCCTGCATTGAACCTCAGCTTCCACTTTCTAGACCACCTTTCCAGAGCTTCCAGGTCCCCCTGTAGGGCCACCCTCCCCTCCTCTCCATCCACCACCGCCCCCAGTTTTGAGTAATCTGCAAAGAGACTCATCTCACTCCTGATACCCTTCCTTATGTCAGAGACATAGGCGTTGAACAGGAGGGGCCCAAGGACCAATTCCTGAGGGACCCCACTAATGACCCTCCTTTGGGATGAGACTAACCCACCAACCACGAACCTCTAGGTCCGGTCCTGGAGTCAATTGCCTAGCCATCTGATCATCTGGTTCCCCAACCCCATTTCTCCCAGCTTATCCAACAGGCCCCCATGAGGAACGGAGTCAAACGCCTTACTGAAGTCAAGAAAGAGGACGTCCACCAGTCTACCCAGGTCCAAGACACTTGTCACCCAGTCATAGAACTCCACAAGGTTTGTCTGACATGATTTCCCTGGGATGTATCCATGCTGTCTATCGTCCAGGCACCCTAACTTTTCCAGGTCCTCCCCAGCCTCTCCTTAACAATGCCCTCCATCCCTTGCCCACCATCAATGTCAGGCTGATGGACCTGTAATTCCCTACCACCTCCCTTGATCCCCCCTTGTGAATAGGCACTATATGTGCCACTTTCCAGTCCTGGGGCACCCACCCCGTCCTCAGAGAGATGCTGAAAAGCTTCTCCAGGGGTTTCTCCAGGACATCCGCCAGTTCCTTCAGCACTCTGGGATGTAATTTATCCAGCCCCAGTGCTTTCTCCATCTTAAGGGACCTGAGAGCTTCTCTCACTCTCTCTGCCATGATTTCTACTTCTGCTACCTTGTCCCACCTACTGTGCCTTCCCCCCTCATGCCAGTGATGGCCCCCCCTCTCCCTAGACCCGCCAATCGGTAAGGGCCTCCCCTCCTCAGTTTCACCATCTCCTCCCATGTATGATGCAGCCCCCCCATTTCCCTTGGTGGAAACTGAGGCAAAGTACTCATTTAGTACCTCAGCCTGCTCCCCTTGGTCTTGTGCCCATCCCCCCCATTTTAATCCTGCTAATCTGCCCCTTCACCCTTCATTTTTCCCCAATGTATCTAAAGAACCTCTTGTTCCCTCTCCTAATTTCCCTGGCCAGATTCTGCTCCTTCCTTGACTTAGCCGCTGTCACCACCCTAGTGGCCCTCCTAGTCATCAGCTCATACTCCCCTCTATCCCTTTCACTCCTTGAGCACCTGAAATTCCTATAGGCTGCCTTCTTTCCCCTCACCACCTCCTGAAACTCGCTGGTCCACCAGCAGGGTTTTTGGGCCCTACCACATTTTCGTCTTACTCTTGCACAGGTGCTGGTAGCATCCTGCACCCCTCCTGATGATTTCCCACCTACTGTCAGTGTCCATGTCTGGCCCAATCCCATCCAAATGCTCCTTATGGATCCTTCCCATTTCCTTGAAATCCGCCCCCTGAAGTCGTGTAACCTGCCTTTGTGCAGCCTTCTACCCTCCTAGGTCCAGGCAGAACCAGACCGTGGCATAGTTACTCCCCACCAATGGTCCCTTACCTCCAGGACCCCAATCTGGTCACTGTCTGCCAGAACCACATCCAGTATCCGCACCTCCCTGGTCGGTTCCCCCACCTGCTGAGTTAGGAATGCGTCCTGAAAGACATCCAACAACCTCTGTTCCCTGGCCACCGAAAATGTCATAGTCTCCCAGTCCATTACTGGCATGTTTAAGTCCCCCAACACCACCACCTTTCCCCTGCCCAATCTGCAGTGTCTCCCAACATCTGCCACCAGACACTCTCTTCCAGCTCCTCTGCCAGTGCAGAGGTGCTATACGCCACTCCTATTTTTACTCTTTGTCCCCCCCTTGTTATCAAGGTGACACAAATCACCTCCACAGTTCCCTCCACTGCCTCCACTCCTCCTATGGCATTGCAGTTTTTGAGCATTATTGCTACCCCTCCTCCCCTTCCTTCCCTCCCCCCTTCCTTCCTGAACATAGTGTAACCCTCCAAGTTCAGGTCCCAGTCATGCCCTGTGGTGGCCACATCCACCTCTCCCTCAGTTAGCATCACCTGGAGCTCAGGCATTTTATTGGCCAAGCTCCTGGCATTTAGCAGGACTACCTTCCACCCTTTTCCTATACTTCCATTTCCCCTGCTCGTGTTCCCATGGGGATTCTGTTTTCCCCTGGTCTGCACTTTACCAGTTGGCCTTTTTCCACATTCCTCCAGCTCCCCAGGGGGGTGGAGACAGAGTCCCTCCTTTATCGGCACCCCTTGACAGCCTTTTCTCCCATCCCCCCCCTTCACAAGTTTAAACCCCACTTTTCACCAATGAACCCCTCTATTTTCAACTTAAGGATTCCCTCCCTCCAAATTGAGATGGAGTCTATCTCTAGCATACAGCTCCTTATCCTCCCAGGTCTCCCCCCAATCCCCCATCAACCCATACCCTCTGGCCCCACACCACTCCCTGAGCCACTGGTTTATCTCCCTAATCTTCCTTTGTGTTCCCCACTAGCCCTTGGCACTGGCAGGATTTCTGAGAAGGAAACTGTGCATCCTATGTCATGACAGACCCTGGCAAGCTCCCTGAATCTTGCCTGTATCTCTAGCTCGCTATTTCCCTCAATGTCATTGGTACCCAGGTGGACCAGTATGTCCGGGGAAACCCCACAATCCTTTGCCAGCTGATATACCTCATGCTTGGCCCTGTGCACCATTAGTCAGGGAAGCATTTTGTTCTAACTGGGCAGGCTTCCCCCTCCCTATCCCATTTGATACCCCTGATCATGGAATCACCCAACAGGAGCACTCTGACTGCCACTTTTCCTCCATTCCCCCCCTTCCATGTCCCTTATCCTTTCTACCAGCCCCTTCCCCCAGCCGGCTTCTTGCTCCTCTCACTATCTGGGTGCCACCTGCTGCCCCCTCTTTATTTAACCTGGCCACCCCCTCCCCTCCGATCCTATGCCTCTCCTCCTCCTCCTCCCAAGTATCCTTCGGTATCCCACTACCCCCGTCACTGCTTGCGACCGGTCCTTCCCCCCATCTGCTAAACTAGCCTGGCTCATCCTCCCTTCCTTCCCATCTCTGTTCGGCCCCTCCTTGCCTGTCGTGCTCCCCTGGCCTAAACCCTCAGCTCCCTTTACTGTATCCTCCTTGTACTTCTGGTCCTTCTCCTTGTCCTTTCCACCCAACTGGTCCTTCTCCTTGCGCTTTCCTCCCTCTACCTCCTACTCCTCCTCCTGCTCTGATCCCCCGCTCCCCCCATATTCCCACATTCCAAGTTCCCCCCTGTTCTTCTGCTATCCAGCCCCACCTCCTGTCCCCCACTCCCTTTCCATCTCTAACTGTCCCCGCCATGGCTACATCACCCCCCTCATCCCCAAGTAGAGGAAGAGAATTTGAGTGGTTACTGAGCTTAAGGTCCGGTCCACCTCCCCCCCTTGCTTCCTTCTGTCCAGCCCCAGCCATCTGCCTACTTCCCTGAGAATGTCCTCCCTTTGGCCCCCCTCTGTGAGGGTCTCCACATACCTGTCTGCTTCCTTGGTAGTGTCCTCCTTTTGGGCCCCCTCTGTCAGGATCCCTATGTGACCCCAGAGTACTCTCCTGCACTCCTTTCCCTATGCTCCCGCCCCTAGTGCTTGGTGCAACCCCGTGGGAGAGCCCCTGCTTTATTCCCCAACCATACCTCCCCCTTCCTCCAGCTGTCTCCTAATCCCTCAACCTCCTCTCTAAGCTGTGCCAGCTGGTAGCACACTGGGCAACCACTGAACTTCCAAGCCCAGTCCAGTATCATGGCTACCCCACACCCTGTGCACCCCACCACCCTCCCAAAGATGCTGGCCCTAATGACGTGTGGTCCTCTCCCCCTCCAAGTAGGTTTCCTTGGGTGAACCACCAGGTTCCCCACTAGTCCAAGATACACCCCTACCCACTAATAAGGTCACCCACTAATCCTAGATACAGTCTCATAGTAAACAGGCACCCCCGTTACTAGGTGCAGTACTACACAGTAAACTTATACGGGAAGTGTACAACTCCCTAAGCTCCTCTCTACCAGCCTTTAAGCCCAACCCCCAGTTGCTAGAATGACATGAGCTGCACCTGAAGCCTTTTCCTCCAATTGCAGGGCAGGTGTTCCCCATAAAGGAGCGAGCACTAGGGAGGGAGGAGGGGTGAGGAGGGTGGGATTAGGACCTACACCCGACTCTCAAAACAGTGTATCGGCCCTGTGTCTGCCCCTCACTGCACCTCCAAACACTGCAACCTCCTCCAGAGGAAGGTCCCACACAAACACTATAACTAAGATGGTGCCTGCTGTATATGTCCCCTCCCCCTCTCAGCAGGTCAAACTGCAGCTTCCTGTCTGAGCTCCACCTGAGTTAATCCTCAGTAACAGCCCAAACTATTCAACAGCACAGCTTAAATACCATAGCCCAGAATTTCACTCAGAAACAGTTGCATCTCACAGTACTGATTGTAAATCCCAACCAATTTATCCCCTCACAACACAAACAATTTCAATATCAAAATAAACTGAAAAAAGAGAACTAAAACTAATGCACGTCCCTGAACTTCACTCCTGCTGCATCTATTGCCTGAAATGAATTTTGACCTGCAAAACAGATACGGCAGGTCTGGTACAGTTATGAGCAAATTCGAGCAGTTACAAAATAGCCAGAGATAGTCTCAAGCACCGAAGCAGTGTGTAATTCTACAGCTGCTATAACGTCCAAAAGAGAGGGATGCATTACAATTCTATAAAGCTCTATCTACACAGCTTAATTTTACAGTAGCACTACACAGCTTTGTTTTAGCGCTATACTCATGAGAAGGGGGGGGCATTTTCTCTGGATACCGACAGACTAGATTTTAAATTCCAGATTATCACTATTCACTCCAAGATGAATTAGGGGATCCTAAGACAATATGGAAGAGTACACAAGACCTAGAAAAATACTGAAAACAGTATGCAATGGGTGGTCAGTCCATTGCTCACTGTATCACAAAAGACAAGCTGACAAAACAAACATAAGACTCCCAAGCATATCTCCATTCATTCCAGACAGAACACAAAATACAAAGCCAGGGTAGGGTGAAGCTTAGACAGGGCCCTACCACATACTTCTCCCCCCTTAAGACACAAACCCCAGAGATGGGTTTCTTTTATTTTACCTCTTCACATTCCTTAAATCAATGCCTGTTCATCCGATCTCTCGGAAGGAGAGATGGAGCCATAGCCCGCCTTCTCCAAAGGCTCCACTTCGGGGTCCCCAAAATGACTTTGAACAAGTGAGTGGAAGAGAAACATCTTCCACTATGCTTTTCTGCATTGCCACAAGGTCCGATGACAGGTATTCATTCATCCCGTTCCCATATCTAGATAAGTAGTTGGCATTACAATGTGCCGTCCCCTGTCGGTGTTCTATCTGGAATCGATATGGTTGCAAGGACAGATATCATCGCATTATACATGGATTTCTGTCCTTCATAATGGACAACCACCATTAGGGGTTATGATCTGTCCATATCTCAAACTCAGTTCCCTATAAATAAAAAACGGAGTGCTTCAATAGCCCATCTGATTGCTAAGCATTCTTTTTCGATAGTGGAATATCATGTTTCCCTTTCATGTAACTTCCGGCTGATATAAATAATAGGGTGTTCTTCCCTATTAATGAACTGAGTTAGCACAGCCCCTATACCACAGTTGGATACATCAGTCTGTGGTATAAATGGTTGTGTGAAATCAGGTGTATGCAACACCAGGGCAGAACAGAGTTTAGCCTTAAAAGAGCAAAAGGCTTCCTCACAGTCAGGAGTCCATACTACTTTCTCTGGCTTACGTTTCTTTGTCAAATTGTATAACGGACTAGCTATTGCAGCAAATGTAGTAATAAAACTTTGATAATAACTAGCTAGTCCTAGAAATGCCTGTACTTCTTTTTTTGTTCTGGGTCTAGGGCTATTGGCAATGGCATGAATTTTTGTTATATCTGGTTTTATATATCCTCTACCAATTTGGAAACCCAAATATTTTGTTTCCTGCATCACTGTAGTACATTTATGGTAAGTCCTGCTGTGTGGATAGCAGACAACACTTGTGACAGGTGATGTATATGTTCATCCCAAGTGGGACTAAATATCTCCACATCATCTAAATAAGCTGCGCTGTATGCAGCGTGTGGTGTCAAAATTTTATCCATTACCCTTTGAAATGTAGCAGGGGCACCATGCAATCCAAAGGGCATCACTGTAAATTGGAAGAGACCAAGTGGTGTACTGAATGCAGTCTTTTCCCGTGCCTTTGGATCCAAAGGAATTTGCCAGTATCCTTTGGCTAGATCTACGGTTGTTATGTATTGGGCGTTGCCTACATAGAAACAGAAACATAGACTTTGACAGCAGATAAGGACCACTTGGCCCATCTAGTCTGCCCATTTCCCTACCTACAGGATAGGCCGCAGATCCTAGTTAACCAACAGCCTATTTCTTCCTACCCCCCACAAGAATTGCCTTATGTCTGTCCCATGCATTCTTGAATTCTCCCACAGTTTTAGACCCCTCAACCTCCTTAGGAAGGCTGTTCCATGCATCCACTACCCTTTCTGTGAAATAATACTTCCTCACATTGCTCCTGGGCCACCCCCCATCTTTAAATTGTGTCCCTTGTTCTTATGCCGTCTTTTTCTGAAAGATGCTACCCTCTTGGACTTTGTTGATTCCACTGAGGTACTTAAAAGTTTCTATCATGTCCCCCCCCCTTCTTTCCTCAAGGATATACATATTAAGCTCCTTTAGTCTTTCCTCATACGGCTTCTCTTGCAGACCCTGCACCATTTTAGTTGCCCTCCTCTGGACTGCCTCTATCCTGTCTATGTCCTTGCGGAGATGGGGTATCCAGAACTGGATGCAGTACTCCAGATAGGGTCTCACCAACTGTCTGTACAGAGGGATAACAACTTCCTGTTTTCTGCTGCTGATGCCTCTCCCTATACATCCCAGTACACACCCAGCCCTCCCTACTGCCTTCTCACATTGCTTGCTAACCTTAAGGTCATCTGATATGATTATCCCCATGTCCCTTTCCTTTTTTGTTGTTGTTACTACCTCCCCCCCATTGTGTATTCTTCCCCTGGGTTCTTGTTTCCCAGGGGCATTATTTTGCACTTCTTTGCATTGAATCCTAGCTGCCATACTTCTGACTCTTCCTCCAACCTTGCCAAGTCCCTTCTCATCCTTTCCACACCTCCTTGTGTGTCAACCCTGTTGCAGATCTTTGTGTCACCTGCAAAAAGGCATACTTTTCCTTCCAGTCCCTCTGCAATGTCACTTATGAAGACATTAAAAAGGACTGACCCATCCTGAACCCTGCATGTACCCACTAGTAACCCCTCTTCTTCAGAGTGGACTCCATTTACAATTACCTTCTGTGTCCTGTTGTCCAGCCAATGTTTTACCCAGGCTACTACCCTGGGACTCACTCCCAGGCTGATTAATTTGACTATTAATCTTTTGTGTGGGACTGTGTCAAATGCCTTGCTACAGTCTAGGTAGGCCATGTCCACAGCCCCTCCCTGGTCTACTATTTTGGTCACCGTGTCAAAGAAATCTATTAGATTCGTCTGACATGACCTTCCTGCTGTGAACCCATGCTGTCTTGGGTCCTGTGCCCCACTGGCCTCTAGGTACTCAACTATTCTTTCCTTCAGAAGTGACTCCATCACTTTCCCTACCACAGAGGTCAAACTGACAGGTCTGTAGTTTCCTGCCTCTGTCTTGGTCCCACTTTTGTGAAGGGGAATCACATCCACCTTCCTCCAGTCCTCGGGTACCACACCATCCTCCCATGATTTATTAAAAAGAGTAGCCAGTGGTTTCACTAGTTCCCCCTTAATTCTTTTAGAATTCTGGGGTGAATTCCATCAGGCCCCATTCCTTTGTCCACCTTCAGTTTCAGGAGTTCTTGCAGAACCCTTTCTTCTGTGAAAGGATTGGGATCGAACCCCCTATCAAGAGTGCTTCTGTTAATTGGATTAGGCACTTCCCCTCCTCTTTGTGAATACTGAGCAGACATATTCGCTCAGTATCCCTGCTTTTCACTGTCCCCCTGCCCACCCACCATTCATTTTATTCAGCCTCACTATCCCTTCCTTTGTCTTTCTCGCTCGCTGATGTACCTGTAAAAGGTTTTATCCCCCTTCTTAACCGAGTTGGCTATCTTTTCCTCAGTTTGGGCCTTTGCTATTCTGACTTCCCTCCCTGCTTCTTTCTGCCTTAACTGGTACAGCTCTCTGTCCTGCTCCTTCTGTGTTTCCTTATACTTCTGGAATGTTATCTTTTCTTCCTGACATTCACATCCACCTCTTTTGAGAACCATAGTGGCTTTTTCTTTCGTTTTGATTTGTTTATTTGCTTCACACAAAGGCTTGTTGCCTCTGTGAAGGCAGTTTTGATAATTCCCCATTGTTGCTCCACACCTCCTTCTAGCCTGTTTGCTAGTGCTTTTCTGAGGCACTCTCCCATCTTGCCAAAGCCAGCCCTCCTGAAGTCCAGTACCCTCACTTTTGTATGGCTTGACTCTGTAGCTGAGTTTAACGTGAACCAAATGATCCAAGATGTCATCAACGCAAGGCATTGGGTAACTATCAAATTTGGATATGGTATTTAGATGGCGAAAGTCTAAACACAGATGTACGCCACCCTCCTTTTTCTCAGCTACCACTAAGGGAAGGCTCTATTCACTATGGGAGGGTTTGGTACTACCCATGTCATGCATTTCTTTATTTCTTTTACCTCTTCTCTGACTTTTTGACTCAAACAGTAAGCCTTCTGCCTTATAGGACTGTTTTGGATCACATATATATATATGATGGGTTACATCTTTTGCTTTCCCAAGTGTCCCTGTAAATGTTTCCTCATGGCACCTTATAAGTGTCATTAATTCGGTTTCCTGCTGAGGTGTCAGTTCCAGATTAATGTTCAACTCACTAATGCCCCCTATCGTTTCCAACCTCTGATAAGCCACATTTAATTTGCTGGTATTGGATTCTGGATGAATATACCCACACAGTGAAGGAACCCTCTCTACCCACTGCTTCAGGAGGTTTACATGATATATCCATTTCTTAAGGACCTTATCATGCAATTCCACTTCATAAGTGACAGGTCCCATTCTCCGAAGTATCTTATAAGGGCCCTGCCACTTCATTAGTAATTTATTATCTGTTGAAGGTAAAAGCAGCAACACTTTGTCCCCTTCTGAGAATTCTTTTTGTCCTGTTCCTTTATCATACTGAGCTTTCTGATTTATCTGTAGTTTTTAATTAACTATGTGGGCCTTTTGAATATATCTTGTTATTCTTTCCCATAGCCCCTGCAGGTATTCAATGGGGCATCAGTCTTGAGGGGTTTCCTTCTCCCATCATTCCTTGATTATGTCAAGGGGTCCTCTGAGAATTTGTCCATAGAGAAGCTCGAATGGGGAAAACCCCGTAGAAGCCTGGGGCACCTCACGATAAGCGAACATTAGGTAAGGGGGGTAGATATCCCATTTCTTCCCCTTGTCTTGAACAAATTTTTGGATCATTCTTTTAAGTATCTGATTGAAGCGCTTGACTAGACCATCGGTTTGAGGATGGTATGGGGTAGTACAGATGGCATCTATACCTAAGGTCTGATAGAGCCGCTTCAATACCACAGAACAAAAATTGCTGCCCCTGTCAGTGAGAATTTCCCTAGGAATAACTACTCTGCTAAAGATTTTACTCAGTTCATCAGCAATCCTAGGGGCTGTAATACTGCAAAGGGGAATAGCCTCCAGGTATTTAGTAGCAAAGTCACAGACTACAAGGATAAACTGATTCCCCTTTGAGCTCTTTTGTAGAGACCCTACTATCTCCATAGCATTCTTTGAAAGGGGTAAGTGAATAAGGGCATTGATTGTAGGGGCACCTTGTCTTTTCTACCTAATTTTGCTACTTTCTGACACTCAGGACAATGTTTACAATACTCAGAAACCTGTTCATGGATACCTGGCCAGAAAAATCTGTAGAGTAACCTACTCAGAGTACGATCTCTACCCAGGTGTCCTGCCATTGGGATATAATGGGCCATAACCAACAGTTGGTTCCTATACATCTTGGGAACCATCAGCTGTTGCACAATGTCCCCTGTTCTTGGATTTGTACATATTCTAAATAATAACCCATTCATAACCTTATATCTGTCGAATTGCCCATTACCTTCCTGTGGAAAAAAACATTGCAAAGTTTCATCCTTCTGTTGTAATTCTGTAAAAGCAACCTTATCAAACCCCTGTAATTTATGGATATCAATAATATCTACATCATTTACATAATGTTTTATAAGAGTCCATTTTTTTTTTCTCCTTTCTCTTCTGGCTTTGGGATTTCTTGTCTTTCCCTACAGGCCCATATATCTCCTGATCAAAGAGAAACAGATGTTCTAACATGTTTGGTTTCTGGACCTGCGCAGCCTGAGCTCTTGTTACCACAGCACAAATATTAGACGACAAGAGGTCCTGAAAATGAGGATGATCATGTCCGATCACAACAGGTATAGGAAGGTTAGGTACAACCCCTACCATCAAGTTATGTGTATGTCCTTGTACCTTTATTTTGGTTTTTTCCAGGGGGTAATAATGTGTATCACCGTGTATACAGGTCACCCCAGTTGTAGGCCCCCCGGAGGTGGATGCTTTCTTAAGATTTGAGGTTGTACCAATGTTTTTTACTCCCTGAATCAAGGAGTCCAGTAACTATCTGCTGTCTTATTTGTACGGGTATTGTATATTGTCCCTAGTCAGCCAAAGTGAGATGTGTCTGTTCAGCTTTCTTTTTTGGACAGAACTGTGCTGTATGTCCTTTGCCTTTACATTCATGGCAAATGATGTCTGGGTTATACCCCCTTCCATTTCTAGTAACAGTCTTAACTCCAGTGTTCCCAGAGGTATTGCTACCTTGCCCCAAAAAAGTAAAATGAGGTCTTACTGTGGAACCCTGATTAGTTGACTGGGTTGAATGGGTCAAGGCTCCCTTCTGTCAATGAGGTCTTGCTGCTATATAATCCTCGGCCAACTGAATAGCAGTATTGGATACTTCTGGATGGTGTTCTTTTACCCATAATTGAACGTCTGGAGGTAGGATATGAATGAATTGTTCCAACACAATAGCTTCCAAAATCTGGTCTACTGTTCGGGTGGTGGGTTGCAACCATTTGACACATAAGTCTTTCAGCTGTGTAAAAGCATTCTAGGGGTTATCAACTTTGGTATATCGGTAGGATCTGAACATCTGTCGATAGGTTCTGTATTTATATTGTATCATTTCAGTATGGCCTGTTTTACACAGTCAAAGTCGTTCACATGTGTCATTTCCACCCTTCTATAAGCCAGCTAGGCTTTCCTGGTAAGATAAGACACTAAGCGAATGACCCACTGGTCCCTCGGCCAGGCACAAGCTGTGGCTACTCTTTCAAAAGTCATTAGATAGGCCTCTATATCATCAGAGTCTGATAACATGGCTAATTTAATGTCTTTTTATCCCACCACCGGGGCTGTAGGTTGTCTACTCGTTCCCATTGCTTGAATAGCACGGAGGATGTCAGTCCATCCGGACTCATTCTCTTTTTGATCTCTCTCTCTCTCTCTCTCTGTCTCTGTAGCTCTATTTGGTTCACACATAACCATTTGAGCAATTCGTGGGTCTCCTCAGGGGGAACTTCCTCCTCTGACTCTCCCCTGCTTGCCTGAGCCAGTCCCTGCAATTTCTCCTCCTCCATCTTATGTTCAGGTTCACCTGTTGTTCTCTTCATCCCATTTCTTCTCACTACTGGCTCTAGCCCATGTAACAAACGTAACTGGTATTTCACGAGCACTGATCTCATGGCAACTCCAGGAAACCTTGGCCGATCTGCTTGGGTGTCGTCTGCCTTGTCTTACTGCATCAAATGTCCAGCAGGCCTTAGAACATGTCCTCCAGCCAGTCAGCTGAACCAACTGATCCCACTTCTGACACCAGTGTGAAAGGCTGTGGGTTAACAGATGAACATTAACACTGGAACTTCAGTAAGGCAGGATTCCTGCTTGAAGATTTTATTTACAGCAAAACAAAATTTAAAGCGAACTGCACAACTTAAACAAATAAAATAAAAATATAGAGAACTCCAGAAATAAAATAACAGGCTTCACTTCAGCATTTGTATAACAGAATAAACATCATTTTCACATAGGAGTAGTAAAGGCTATACTCCTTAGGTGTTCACTACTCAACACCTTGCTCCCTTCTGACCAGTACCTATTCATGGCCAAACATATAAAGTGGGCTGGACCCAATGATAGGTCCACCCATCCATCGGTCATTCATTATGCTAATACACTGTATACTAAAATCCTGCATTCAGCATTTTAATTAACCAATCATATTTCTTATAAACTTCTCTAAACACATACAGTTTCATACAGGCTGCCCAATATCATAATGAAATGCTACACAAAGAACTCAGTTGAAACTAACGCAACAAGCACCACCCCCAGCTTTCCTCACATAAAAAAGGGATGACAGAGGCTGTCCGGCTCTTAGAGAGGAGGATTGCCGAGGTGGCATTGTGGTATTTTTTCCTGGAGCCCGAAATCAGAATGTGAACAAAAAGCCCAGAAACTAACAGTAATAGCAGAAAATTAGCAGGTAAACAGCACTTCGGTGTAAAATATCCTGCATCTATTTCCTGAAATGAATTTTTAACTACAAAACAGATGCGGCAGGTCTGGTGTGGATATGCGCACATTCGAACGCTTACAAAATAGCCAGAGACAGACTCAAGCACCGAAGCGGCGTGTACCGAAATGATACAGGGAACATAAAGCTCCTCATCTTATCAGCAGGGTTTAAACACTTGAAAGCTGCCAATTTAGAAATTAAATAGTGATTTTACTTGCAGCATTTATTCGCTACACTCACAGGACATTCTCTCACTGCAAGGCGTATGTTTTGATAGAAATGTATTGCAGAGAACAAGTACTTCGTAATTCTACGGCTGCTATAGCATCCAAAAGAGAGGGATGCATTAGAATTCCATAAAGCTCTACCTACACAGCTTCATTTTACAGTAGCGCTACACAGCTTTGTTTTAGCGCTATACTCATGAGAAGGGGGGCATTTTTCTCTGGATACCGACAGACTAGATTTTTAATTCCAGATTATCACTATTCACTCCAAGATGAATTAGGGGATCCTAAGACAATATGGAAGAGTACACAAGACCTAGAAAAATACTGAAAACAGTATGCAATGAGTGGCCAGTCCATTGCTCACTGTTTCACAAAAGACAAGCTGACAAAACAAACATAAGACTGCCAAGCATATCTCCATTCATTCCAGACAGAACACAAAATACAAAGCCAGGGTAGGGTGACGCTTAGACAGGACCCTACCACACCTCCCTTTACCTTTCATTCTATGCAGAACTACTTTATGCTGCATAATAATTTTTTCAGCAAAAATTAAAGTTTTTAAGCAGTTAACTTTAAAGTTTTCTGCACATTATTTCCCCCAAAAATCCATGGCCATTTTATAAGCGCAATAAGACACTCCAAGGTGTGCATGAAAACATATTTTACTGCATGCCAATGGCAAAAGGCACTCGGCTAAGGCCTCATGCCCTATTACGCCCCTGGCCATGTGGTAAAATATGTTCCATGCACACCCTGTCATGTCTTATTGCTTACACAGCAATCTGGCAAGGGTGCGATCCCTTCTTGAGTGACCAGCCATAGGACTATCATGTGCTATCTGTAACAATTATGTTCTATACTTCTGTGGTATAACCAATTGTTCTGTCTGTTCCTGTGTCTGAGGTTTAACCCAAACTCTGTACAGTAATCCATTAAACTTTTTAAACATTGGTCCACCCTGTTATGGTTTTACCCCTAGCTGCTTGAAATAACCCTGGAGAGAAACATCGTTAGGTTGCTCTAAAAGAAAATCACAATCAGTTATCAATTTAGTTTCAGCATTTTCATATTTTAACCCTTCATGTCCATCAGTCATTTGTTGCCACAGTTTCTTCACGCTTTGTCTTTCTGTCCTGGATTTCTGGATCTTGGAGCTGTGCTCAAAGAAGTCTGAATCAAAATCACTGAAAGGAAAGTGTCACCACTGTTTGAAATGTTCTTTGCCTGAGTTCTTATCACCACTGCTGCTGAAACATCAGGATTTACTTCCTCTTTGATCAACTCAGTAAATCCTGGAAAGTCATTTCCAATAATCACAGGTACAGGTAACTTTGGTACTACCCCCACTTTCATTTGGTGCAACACACCCTTTACGGTCAGAGTCACTTGGGTGGTGGGATAGTATCGAGTGTCCCCGTGGATGCAGATGACACCAGTACCTGGTCCCTTTGCACGGTGTTTTCCCAGCAGTTTAACATGCACTAGGGAATGTCTGCTTCCTGAATCAGTGAGTCCCTTCACAGTCTTATTCCCCACCTTCACATCTGTGAGGTACTTGCCCCAGCTTGCCAAGGAAAAATCTGCTCCAGTGCCACTCTCTTTATTGTGGCACTTTCTTGCAAAATGGCCTGGCTTATTACAGTTATAGTTGATGACGTCTTTTGGCACAGATTTGTTACCCCACCAGAGTTCTTATCAGGCTTGGAGTTTAAATGGGTAAAAGAGTGTCTTACCATTGCTTGGATGTTACCTCACTGCTGTGGCATCTGTCTGGCCATTTGGTAGTCCTCAGCCAAAGAAACAGCTTTTTCCCTATTCTCTGGTCAGTGTTCCTTTACCCACAGCTGCACATCTGTAAGCAAGATGTTGGTGAATTGCTCCTTGGCAAATGTGTCAATCTGTGGGACTGTTTTGTTCTCTGGTTGGATCCAATTCATCAGGAGTTCTCCAGGTCAGGTGAAGGCTTCTTGAGGATTGTCAACTGAGTTGGACCCCAAAGCTCAAAGTCTCTGCCTGTAGGTCTCTCTGGAGATGTCATACCTTTTCAGGATTTCACTTTTCACCAGGTCATACTTTTCTGACTGTGCAATGTCCATACTGCTGTAGGCAAGCTGGGCTTTCCCTGTCAGGTAGGGTACCAGTCTGATTGTCCATTGCTGCTTTGGCCACTGGCAGGCTGTGGCAACTCTTTCAAAGGTTGTCAGGTATGCCTCAATATCACCTGAGGGGCACAGCTTAGTAAGTTTAATGGCCTTTAGGTTGCTTGCATTTTGTTGCTCGTCTGGATCTGTGTCGGATCCTCTGCCTTCGATAGCTTGTAAGCATCCAGCCATCACTGCTCCTGTCGCTGCATCTCTTCTCTCATCTGTTGCTTCTGTCACTGCATCTCTTCTCTCATCAGTGCTTCTAACCATTGAACATCTTTTTCTCTCTGTGCCTCAGTTTCTTTTTGTTGTATAGCCCACCATTTCAAAAAGTCCATCATGCTTTCAGGTTCTATCACTGCCTGTTCTTTTTGCATGACTTGTGCTAGCTGTACAATCTCAGACTGCATTCAGCTGCAGAATCCATACCTTCCTCTGTGCTTCCCTGGTACTAGGTCCAGTACCCACACACAAATCTCCTGTTTTAGGGTGTGCATGGCTTAAATCCCACTTCTCACAGCATCTGTCATCGAGGCACAGGTCAGAAAGCATAGAGAAAACACAGGAGCAGTTGTAAAATTCTACAAAACTGTTTATTTGTAGTTGCAGTAACATAAAATGCAATAAACCTGTTCAGAATAACTATATACAGAAGAAAAATAAAACCCCTTGTAAAAAATTTCCCTTGCAGCTCAGCTTAGCTGTTTTTATAACTTTTTTCAACCCCCATCCTTTGCAAGCATCCTGTCCTTTGTAAATTTCAGGAGCTGCTAGAACATTGAGAGCTTTCTGAGGCCCCTCCAGCCTTTGCAAAAGGCTCAGGCATTTGCACTTTAATAACCTCTGGCTTTTCACAGTTATCTCAAATTATAAATACATATACATTTTAACTGCAAAACTAAACATTTTCTAAACAAAGAGATCCCAGGATCAGCTACATTTCCATACATTGATTCTGATATTCTTATATTACCAGATGTAGATATGCAAGGGAGGAAAACAGACAGCAAGAGAAAATAGAGACAGAGAGAGAGGCAAAGGACTGTGAGACTGTTCTTGTTGATCAAGTCTGAAGTCTCACAGGAAAATTTGGCTGCGCAACCAGACAGAGGAGGGAGAAAAGGAAAGAATACACTGGAAGGAAAAGTATGTCTCTTTGCAGATGACTCAAAGATCTGCAACAGTGTTGATACACCAGATGGAGTGGAAAGGATGAGAAGGGACTTGGCAAGGTTGGAGGAATGGTCAAATGTATGGCAGCTCAGATTCAATGCAAAGAAGTGCAAGGTAATGCACCTGGGAAACAAAAACCCAGGGCAAGAGTACACAATGGGGGGTGAGATACTAACAACAGTAAAAATGGAAAGGGACCTGGGAGTAATTATATCAGATGACCTAAAGGTCGGCAAGCAATGTGAGAAGGCAGTAAGGAAGGCTGGGGGGGATATTGGGATGCATAGGGAGAGGCATCAATAGTAGAAAACAGGAAGCTGTTATCCCTCTGTACAGACAGTTGGTGAGACCCCATCTGGAGTACTGTGTGCAGTTCTGGAGACCCCATCTCCGCAAAGACATGGACAGAGTGGAGGCTGTCCAGAGGAGGACAACCAAAATGGTGCAGGGTCTGCACCAGAAGATATATGAAGAAAGACTAAAGGAGCTTAATATGTATACCCTTGAGGACAGGAGGGAGAGAGGAGACATGATAGAAACTTTTAAGTACCTCAAGGGAATCAACAAAGTCCAAGAGGGTGGCATCTTTCAGAAAAAGAGAAGTGCAAGAACAAGGGGGCACAATTTGAAGATAGAGGGGGGACGGCTCAGAGGTAATGTGAGGAAGTATTTTTTCACAGAGAGGGTTGTGGATGCATGGAACAGCCTCCCTGAGGAGGTCGTGGAGTCAAGAACAGTGGGGGAATTTAAAAATGCATGGGACAGACATAAGGCAGTCCTAGTGGGGGGTAGGAGGAAGTAAGCTGTTGGTTAATTCGGATCTGCAGTTTATCTGCTAGCTAAGAAAATGGGCAGACTAGGTGGGCCAAGCAGTCCTTATCTGCCGTCAAATTCTATGTTTCTATGTTTCTAATACAGATCCTTGCATTTACACACTTTCTCCAACAAATGGGACAGGGTTCTATTCTACCCTGTCACAGTTTTTTTTTTTTTTCAGTTAAATGTTTTATTGTTTTCATTATAATACAGATACAAACAGCCACAAAGATAATTTGCAAGACCACAATACTAAACCTGTATGGATCAGATCAATGTACCCCTCCAAGCATATGTTTAACTTACATAAAACTGGATCGTAAACATCTTCCTTGAATGTACCAGCATGTTGCTAACTTGAAAGTAATATACAAGTAGATAGGAGAAAAAAAGGACCCCACTAGGGCCTGTATCACTTATACACACAGTCAGTATGGTATAAAAGGAGATGAATAGATGCACCTACCTTAACAATTCCAACCACTCACAACCATAGGGAGGTATCGCCACATATGAGACAAGGCTTCATGGAATACGGTAGTTACACCTTCTCATGGTCGTTTCCCAAGACTGCACCTGGAGGAATGGCACCACAGAGTAAACACAGTCATATAGATATATTAAGCTACTACTACTACTGTGTGGCCTTGCTACTGTATTAGTGAAACATGAAAGCACAGTCTGTATATATGAAAGAGAAAGGTCCCAGATAAAATCGTATGAGTTATATAACATAACAAGAGCATAATAAACAACCACAGACCCTCCTTGATAACTATTAGTACCCACAGAGCAAAACAGTACAACTTTGTGGGTAAACTATATACAACTAATATAATTTCAGACGGAGCCTAAGGAAGTCTAGTCACTAATATCATTGTCATTATAGCAGAAAGGTCATATAAGTACAATATACAACAATCAGTTAAGAGCATGAGAGGTAACAGATAGAGAACTAAAACATAGGTTAGCCTATACCAGCCCTGGCCAACAGATAAGCCATGAAAGGAGCCCAACAGAGAAAAAAGGAACCCATCTTCTCAGTAAGTATGAGTGAGCATCTATCCAGTTCAGATATGGAAGGAAGTGCTGATATAATGTCATTGATACCTGTCATAATAGTACTTTTCCAGTTCTGTAGGATTGCCCGTTTCACTTTCATACTGAACAGCATTAGCCATCTAAATTCCTGATGTTTAAGGTGCAGAGCTTCAGATCTCAGGCCAAGCAGCAGGAGAGCTGCATTGACTGGGACTGGGCTATGTAAGATCCGGCTAGCTTCATATACCACCTTCTCCCATAGACCATAAATCCTAGGGCAGTGCCAGAAAATATGATACAGATCCCCCCAGGCTGGAGACATCTCCAACATGCATCATGTACAAGGACTTTCATTTTCTTTAGCATTACTGGTGTCCTATACCAAGAGTGCAGTATTTTATTATGTATGAGTCTGCTGCAGGTGTCTTTGTGAATCTTATATCCAACTTGCCAGCACTGTTTCCATTGCATCTCAGAAATTTGTATATGAAGGGCCTTTTTCCATTTAGATTTAGATGTTATGTTAGAAGAGGGTACGGTGTCCCTCACTGCTGCATACATAGTGGCAGAGACCTTGTTGGATAAGTGAAGCCGCCCCTTTAAATGAGGATTAAGGTCTGAAAGTGCATTACTCTGCCATAGAAGGGGCTTAAGAGTGTCACGGATTTGCAAATATTTCCAAAAGTCTGATTTGACCGGATTCCATCTAGACTGCAGGTTCTGGTATGTATCTACCACCAGGGAATTAGGCTCCCAGATGTCCTGAATAAATATAATCCCTTTCTCCTGCCAAAGAGGCCAGGTTGCCATTTTGCCCCCAATGGTAAGATTGGGGTTACCCCATAAAGGCATATACAAAATGGGAAGGGCTGGGAGTTTTAAGTTTTTGTGTAGGAGCCTCCAATATCTGATTAAGGAGCCAATAGTGGGATGCGATAAAGACTCATGGCGAAATGAGAGGCAGAGGAAAGAGGCTGCTACAGGGCTATTACAGAGAGTCTGCTCAAGTACTAGCCACTGAGGAGATTCAATATTATAAGGATGGAACCAGTTTAAAGTTTGTGCACATTGAAAAGCCAGTTTATAACCTTCAATCCAGGGGAGGCCCCAACCCCCCATGCCAGTGGGCCCAGAGCTGGTTTCTACTAAAGCAGGGTCTATCAGAGCCCCACAGGAAGGAACCAATTATCACATCTATTTTTCGAAGCCAATGAGATAGGAGAGTCAAGGGGATATGTGTTAGCAAATAAAAGATTTTAGGGGCAAGGGTCATCTTAAAGGCCGCTATCTTGCCTGCCATAGTCAAATGAAGCCTATTTATATGATCAAGCTCAAGTTTACATTTAATCAGCAAGGGGCTTAGGTTATTATTTATTTTTTTTTTTATTTCGTTGTTTAACCAGGTATAGCACACTAAGCTGAAAGCTTTTTGACAGGAGCGACCTGGGAGCACAAGGAGGTTAAGTGACTTGCTCAGGGTCACACAGTATGCAAGTGGAAGCCGTGGGATTCAAACCCAGGTCTGGTCTGCTGGATGTCACCAGATTTGCAGCTCAGAGCCTTTGACCACTGTGCTATACTGCCTCCAAATTATCCCACCACTTTGCAAGGTTGACCCCGACATTGATACCCAGGTACTTGATAACATGTTGAGACCATTTTAAACCATAATGAGCCAAGAGTTGGAGCTGACACTGAGAATTAAGGGGAAGTATTTCTGTTTTGGATTGATTAACCTTTAATCCCGAAATGGTAGAGAAGTGATCCAGAATAGCTAATAGTTGGGGTATGGATTCCTTAGCGTCCCCCAGCATTACTAGTAAATCGTCAGCATATAGCAAGGTGGAAATCTGTGCTTGCCCCAAACCAATGCCTTTTATACAGGGGTTCTGTCTAATTGCAACCGCCAAAGGTTCAATTGCAAGGACAAACAGGAGACGGGAGAGAAGGCAACCCTGTCTTGTGCTGCTGTGTAGTTGAAAGGGTTCAGATAGTATCAAATTGGTGAGGACTTTAGCTAGGAGAGATGCATATATGGAAGAAACAACTGCTCTGAAATGGAGCCCCAAGCCCAGGTGTTGTAAAACTTTCTGCAAATAATCTCATTCTACAGAATCAAATGCCTTTTCAAAGTTGATGGCCAAGGCAACTGCCGGCACTGATATTTCTTGACTAGCCACGTGAATGAGATTAATAAGTGTTCTAATGTGGTCGGCACTATATCTGCCTTTTACAAAGCCCACCTGAGATGGGTGTATCAAGGAGGATAAGATCGGGGCCAATCTATTAGCTAACACTATAGCATAGATCTTGCTGTTTGAGTTTATCAGGGATATAGGGCGATAGCTAGCTGCCTCCTCAGGAGGTTTATCTTTTTTTGGAAGAACTATGATAATTGCCTCCCTAAGGGTGAGGGGCAATATACCTTTTTCTTTGGTCTCCTTAAATACCTGGCATAACAAAGGGGGTATCAGAGGGGAAATCATCTGTAGAAAGTCTACAAGAAACCCATCACTTCCAGGGGACTTCCCTTTCTTTCGGCCATCAGGGCTGTCCCTACCGCTGCATGCATCAGGGGCTCTTCAAGAGTGGCACTTTGCGCTGGGGATAGCTTTGGAAGACTCACACTTTGTAAGAATGCTGTCATGTCTGGACAAGGCTCTGCTCTGGTTGATATATATAACTGAGAATAAAATGCAGTCATATCATTCACCTCCTGAAGATTGGTTTTCACTATCCCTGAGACTGGATCTTTCAGTCCCCCATATATCTATTCCCTTGTTGTCTCCACAGTTGTTAAGCCAGAATTTTCCCACTTTTTTCCCCACCCTCCCAATAAGAGTGCTTTATCCTTATGAGCACCAAATCAGCCTTTCTAGATAGAAGTTCGTTTAACCTGGTTCTTATAGCAAGGACCCGGCATCCCCACAGTGACTGAGAAGATGGGTGAGATTGAGCCTTAAAAGTCTTTCAGCATCGAGCAAGTCTCCTTCCAGTTGCGTCAGTTCCCCTTCTCTAGTTTTCCTCCTATGTGAGGCATACCCTATGATCTTACCCCGCAAAGTCACTTTATAAGCTTCCCAGGTGTTTTGGGCAGAGGTGTCTTCTATAGGGTTTTCCTGAAGAAAGTTTATGGTTTCTGATTTAGCCCATTTTACAAAATCAGGGTCCCATAGAAGAAGCGGGTCCAATCTCCAGGTAGATGACCGTAGAGTCAGAGGATCCCAAGATATAATCAGTTGCACTGGTGCATGGTCCGAAATTACCATGGGAATAATAGCAGATTCCAAGACCTGATGTATAAGGGTTTGAGAAATAAGCCAAAAATCCAGCCTGCTATATGTGCCATGCACCCCAGAGTGATAGGAATAGTCCCGAACTGCAGGGTGCACTAAATGCCATATGTCTACCAGCAGGTACTCAGAGCTAAAGTGAAGGGCTTCCTGCACCCCTCGGGTATGCGTTTCCCTACCTTGATCACTCCTGTCTAACACAGGAACTAAGGTAAGATTAAAATCCTCCCTAAAAATAATAGGTGTGTCAGTCTCTACCATTGACCCTAGTTTGGTGTTCAGATCCAGAAAGAAGGAGGGGTCATCCAGATTCGGGGCATAGATATTTACCACTAGGAGGTGGCCGTTGGGGGTGTCTAGCAAGGCTATTACCAATCGTCCCTAGGGGTCCACCTTTCTCCTTAACACAGACCATGGAAGTGACTTGTGAAGCAGGATTGCCATGCCTCTTTTTTTCATAGCAGCACAAGAGTGCAATTCTAAGCCCACCCAATCTCTGATTAAATATTTGCAGTCTTGCTCAGTAAGTTTTGTTTCTTGCAAAAAGGCAACTTGGGTTTTAAGTCTTTTTAAATGGGTAAACACCTGCTTCCTTTTGGAAGGGGAATTCACCCCTCGTACATTCCAGGTTATAAAGGAGATGTCACCCATTGGGTAGTCTATAATAAAATATTTTGGGGGTAAGGGTTAAGTCCACTGACCAGAGAAAGGCACAGACACAACTGAAAGTTTTTACTGACCCGGACTTCTGCGAATTAAGCAATAGCCAAGAGTCACTAGTGACATGCTTCTCTGATCTATTCGACAGAGTTATATGCATGATCTGAATAATGATGAACAATAACAATAAAATCATAAAGAAAAAAGAACACAAACTATTTACAAACATTGCGCTACCTTGCGCAGTGGTGTAGAATGGTATCCCAGGCTGAGGGGTCATACTCCTCACAGGCAGTACCACTTCACCTGAATTGAGGGTGGTGAGACTATAAATTGATAGGGATTGTACCGCCCTATGTGAGCGATTTCGCCCCGGGGGATCCTTATGATTGGCTATAAGTGGAGTACTATTGATAAACCCACACGTTGTTACCATAGCAGTATTCTAGTCTATTAACAATACAGGTGTAATTTGTGGTCCTATGTTTCTCTGCAAACACCAATGAGAATGGGTATTGCTCATCACAGCATGCTGTATACATAGTTTCCCTCTGTAGTTATAAGCAGTACCGAGACAGTGTTTAATACGAACATACGAACATACGAAATTTGCCAGCAGATAAAGCGCTTAGAGGTCTATCAGTCTGCTCAATGCAGCTAGGCACCCCATTCTGCAGCTGCCTCCCTTCCACCCTTCCCTCTCATTAACCCTCCCTGTCCTGTCCCATCCTTGTTTGAAGCAGTCCACTGTTCTACTGCATACCACTTCTGCAGGTAACGATTCCACCCAGCCACCACCCTCTGTAAAAAGTGTCCCTCATCTCCTCCTGAACCTTCCTCGCTCCAGTCTCATATCATGGCCCTGGTGGCCCTCCCTCCCTTACTTTGAACAGCCCCTCTGTACCCATCTTGTTTATTCCTTTCATGTATTTAAAGGTTTCAATCATGTCACCCTGTCTCTCCTCTCCTCCAGTGAGTACATGTTCAACTCCTTCAACCTCCTCTCGTATGATAAGTCCCCAGCCCCTTGATCATCTTTTGTCACCTGCGCTGCACCCTCCAGTAACTTAATGTCCCTTTCAGATACGGACACCAGTACTGCATGCAGTACTCTAGGTGTGGTCTAACTAATGACCTATACAGTGGCAGAATCACCTCCTCCTCCTCGAGGATATACCTTGCAATACAACCCAGCATTTTGTTGGCCTTTGCAGCTGCTCTTCCTACATTGTGCCGAGTTGTTCATTGACCCTGTAATGAGCACACCCAGATCCTTCTCCTCCTCTGTCTGGGCTAGCTGCACTCCCCTAGCTGGTAACTCCTCCTGGGTTCTTCATCCCAAAATGCAGCACCTTGCACTTTTTGGCATTAAAGCCCAGTTGCCAGGTGTCTGACCAGGTTTCAAGCTTTGCCAGATCATCCTGCAACCCCTGCCATCCCCTAGGTCATCCACCACTGCTCCTACCTTGGTATAATCAGCAAACAGACTGATCTTGCTCTTGATGTCCCATGATATGTCTGCAATGAATATCCCAAACAACACTGGTCCCAACACTGAGCCCTGTGGAACACCGCTCGTCACTGCCCTTGGGTGTGAGAGCTCCCACCCACCACCACCCTCTGTTGCCTTCCCTGCAGCAGTTTCCTACCCATCTCACCAGCTTTGCACCCGCCCCTGTGCCTACTAACTTCCTTCCCAGCCTTCCATGTGGCACTGAGTCGAATGCCTTACTGAAGTCCAGATACAGGACATCCACTGCATGGCCCCTGTCCAGTTGCCTAGTTACCCAGTCATAGAACTCCACCAGGTTGGTTTGGCAGGATCTGCCATGTATGAAGCCATGCTGTCTGCTGTCCTGTAGTCCTTTGGCCTCTAGGAGGGCCACCAGCATCTCCTTCAGGATAGTCTCCATTAGCTACCCACGATGGATGTGAGGCTCACTGGTCTGTAGTTTCCCGGTTCATCCTTGGGCCACTCTTGTGAGGGCACCATGAGCCATCCTCCAGTCCTGAGGTACACACCCTGAATGTAGTGAGGCATTAAATAGGTCTGCCAAAGGTCCTGCAAGGACCTCTGCCAGCTCCTTCAGTACCCTGGGGTGGATGCCATCTGGGCCTGGCGCCTTGTCCACCCTCAGTGCCTTCAAACCCTCTCGAACTCAGCTCTCCATGATTTCCCCATCTGTCACCACTTCCTCCCTGCTTCTGCCATTTCTCCCACCTTGGGTGTCACCCCCTCTCTTTAGTAAATACTGAGCAGAAGTACTCATTTAGTGCTTCTGCCTTATCGCACCCTGCTTCCACCCAACCCCCCTCCTTCCTACTCCTTACTATGTGGTCCTTACAGCTCCTTTTCTCCCTGATGTACTTAAAGAAGTCCTTCCCCTTCTTAATGCCTTGTGCCAGCCTGAGTTCCGTAGATGCTTTGGCTCCCCTTACTGCCCTTGTCACCTCCTTCGATTCTGTCAAGTACTCCTCCCTGTCCTCCCCTCCCTGTTTTCTTGTACTTCCTAAAGGCAGCTCTTTTCCTCCTTACCTTTTCCATGACCTCCTTGCTCAACCAGATCAGTTTCTTAGTCCTAGCCTTCTTGCTCTGGGCTTTGCAGCAGGTTTTGGTTGCCTCCACTATCCCCAGCTTTATGAGCTCCCACCTCTGGTTAGTGTCCATACTAGATTGAATTCTGGCCAGGTACCCTTTTACCACTTCCCCCATCCTCCCAAAGTTGGCCCTCCTGAAGTCCAGCACTATGTGCCAGATTCCACCTTCCTTGCCCATATCCAATGTGAGCTATACTGAGCAGTGGTCACTCCCTGACAGCGGTTCCTCCACTGTAAGTTCTCTCACAAAGTCCCCATTTGCCAGCACAAGGTCAAGGGTATTCCTAACCTGGTTGGTTCACTGACCATTTGCAGCAGGAAGCTGTCCTGAAGGCATCCAGCAGTACCTGCTCCTTCTGTTCCTGGTTGTTGGGGTGCTCCAGTCCACTCTGGCATGTTGAAGTCCCCACAATCACCACACTACCCTTCCTCGCAGGTCCTCCTGATCTGTCCCGCTAGTTCCCTGTCTAACTCCTCCATCTGAGATGGTGGCCTGTACACCACTCCCATTCTAAGAATCCTATTCTTGGAATCCTGGATTTGCATCCAAAGTGACTCCATACTACCCTCCTCCCCTTCCTCCCTTACACACTTCAGTCCTTCCTTCACATATAGTGCCACCCCCCTCCTTTCCCAATCACCCTGTCCCTACGAAATAACCTGTACCCTGGTACAGACAGGTCCCAGTCATTGATTGTATTGGGTGGCCCATGTTTCCATGATGACTGCAATGTCCACCTCTCCCTCTGCCATGAGAACCTGTAACTCTGCAGTTTTCCTCCCAAGGCTCCTAGCATTAAGGGTAACCACCTTCCATCCTTCCCCCCCCATCCTGCCCTCCTTTCCTAGCATCACCAACAGTACTTGCCATTTGTCCTTTGTCACTGTTATGGGGGGTAAGCTCATATGGTTTCCCAACCTGTGGTCTCTGCATATCTCTTCCTCAACTGCCACCCCCCAATCCTAGTTTAAATTCCCAACTTCCTTTATGTACTCCTCCATCCTCTGTTTCTACACTTTCTTTCCCTCCTCACTCAAGTGTAGTCTGTCCTTGGCATAGAGACTACTGTCCTCCCAGGTCCCTCCCCACCCCCCCAACAGCCCATACCCTTTAGCACAACACCAGGTTCTTAGCCATCCGTTAAATTCCTCTATTCTCAGCTTTCTTGTTGTGCTTGCCTTTGGCACCGGAAGTATCTCTGAAAAAGTTACTGTTCTTCCTGCCCCCTCACATAATTGTGCTAGTTCCTCAAACCTCCTCTGGACTGTATCTACTGTCTTGTCAGCCAGGTCGTTTGTCCCAAGATGTATAATTAAATGAGGCTTGTCCCTACCCCTTCTAGGATATTTCAGAACAGACTGTCCCACCCTTTCCGCTGTCATTCCTGGCATGGCCTCCACCCAAATGCAACTATGTCTCTCCCCTTACTCACTAACTCCTCTTAGTATTGAGTCCCCAACACTAAGATTCCACCCCTCTTACTCCTGCTTGCTTCCATTTATCTCCTCCCTCATTTCCAGCTCCTCTTCTTCCTCCTGCACATTATTTCCCCCTTTTACTCCTGTTGCAATTCTCCCAGCAGAACTTCCCCCCGCTCCAGTTTGGTCCAGGCATTTATCAATTACTCCTCTAATTTCATCATTTCCCTCCTCCACCTTCTTCCTCTCTAGCAGTGCACAACTATTTTCTGAAGGCCCTTCACAAATGCCCGCTCCCTCTCTCTGCATAGTAACCTGTTCTCTCCTTTCCACTCCATGACTTTTGCCACTTCTTCGCCTCCCCTCACAAGTCCCTATCTCCTCCTTCCATTTGTCTTTTGTCTCCTGACCTGGTTTCCCCGGCAATTGTTCCTCCTGGCCTGGGCCCCTTTGCATTAATTCCAAGTATCAACTTTACAGGAAAACAAAACAAAACAAAACAAAAAAAAACTGTTTTCATATACTACTATACCCCACCCCCTAAGGCGCTCACCTTTGAACCTCCCTAAAAATCGTATTCTCCAGGAACTATCCCATAGAGGAGAAAGTGATTTAAAATTCTCGAATCCCCCCACCACCACCACCACCATTTCGGGTTATCTAGCATATCCTGACATCCAAAAAGAGCAGAAACGTGGTCAAAATGAGTATTTTACATCCCAGAATCCTACATAAGTTACAAGGCTGCACCATGTAGGACAAGGAAGAAATTAACCCAGTAGGTAACATCCATTTAAGAAAGGGAAATAACCACTTCATGGACCAATCCCTCCCTCAACCTTTATCAAGCCAAGCAAGCAGATATAAGATTAGGGGCACTTATCTATGAGTGATCCTGTGCTTCCAGTGCCTGCATTATTTCAGTGTCTGAAGGAGACTGGTAGAAGCATAGTTCTGAACCAGTAACCGCTACAGTGTTTGTCTGTGGCTTCTGGGGGGAAACCCGGGGCATAAGTTCTGCTGGAGCATTTCCACGAGAAGGGGATTTATTCTTGGTGGCCTCCTGCACCATCTCCTTCTCCAGATATTCAGGGAAGTCATCCTTGGTAGCCGGTGCGAGCAGTGCATATCTATTAGGTGACAGGAATTGAGATTCACATTCAGTAGAGGGAAACAACAGTTCAGCTGTCGTACTGGAGGCGTTCCATGTCCGATCTTGGGGTGGACTCTCTGTGTGTTTTCTCGTTTGTGGATGCTCTGTGATCTGCTGGTAGGTGAACTCTCGGCCCTGAAACTGGAAGCCATATGGCCGAATTTCTGTGGTGAAGGCGCCATCTAGCATTATATTCTTTTTTTGGAGCCCTAGAGATATAGCAGTCTCCTTTTGGGCCTTGTCCCCACTAGCATGAGATGGCCCATTATTATGTAGATACTCCATAAGACTAGTCGGGGTGGCAAAGGAGATGGATGTTCCATTCACTTCCAGGTGCATGGTCGCTGGATATCTAAGCAAAAATTTGATTCCCATCTCATGCATTATACGTCGAGCTTCCGAATATTCTTTCCGACGGACCGCCAGATCGCAGAAATAGTCCTGAAAGAAAAGGATTTTGTGCCCTCGCCAAGAAAGAGCTCCAAGCTCACAGGCCCGAGATGCAATCCACTCCTTGTCCGCAAAGTTTAAGATGCGTAACATGATCGGCCTAGGTCTGTCGTCCGGTTTCGGCTTGGGGGCTAGGGTTCTATGCGCACGTTCAATTGTAAAGCCGGGAGGGAGATCATGCTTCAGGAGATCAGAAAAAGTGTTGTACAGAAATTCAATAGGATTCCCCTACATCTTCGAGGAAACCTAAGAGTCGCAGGTTATTACGTCTGCTCCGGTTCTCCATATCATCCACTTTGGACTGTAGTGCAAGAATTGTCCTCTCCTGCTCCTGCACTGTCGAGGAAAGATCTTCTAGGGCTGTGGTGTTCTCCTTTGTTTTTTTTTCAGTTTGGTCTAACAGAGCTTTGAGTCTGTTAATAGTCATCATAGTGTTGTTTGAGGCTAGTGTAACCTCAGCCATTTGTTTCAGTAACGTGGTGGACATGTCCTGGGTTTGCTGCGTACTAGGACCTGAGGCCTTCCCGGGGCTACTGCATCTTGACATGTTGATGCAGCTTATGAGCTGATCACTCCACACAGGCGAGTAGAAAGACTAAATCCGTGGTAGACCCGACTTCCTGAATGTCTCCCGTTGCCCACCTTACTGCTATAAAATATAACTCGTAATGGAAAGCGATGTTTATCGCAAAAAAAATCCCTGAGTTAGAGAGCACTCACATTAGGCAGCCATCTCATTAGGATCCAAGCCACGCCCTACCCTGTCACAGTTAATAAAGATTGAATTCAAGTCCCTGTCTCATGATTAGAGTTTCCTGAAAATGTCATGCTGTTTGGTTTTGTGGTTTTCTTTAAGTCAGCATTTGTTAACTTGCTCTACAGTGGCTGAAAACAGTGGAGTTACTAGTATTTCTGTTTCTCTCAGTGAGGCTTGGAGAGTGATGACATCATTATGGAGTATTGTAGCTTGCTGCTCCAGATTCCCAATCACAGCAGGCTGTAGAGTTAATGGTTTTCTCACCAGGTTTCTTATAAACTCAGTCTGTGGTTTATGTGATTATTATTATTATTATTATTACTGGTTTCCCTTTTTTACCCATAGGGAAACTGTGGTGTAATTTGCCATAATGAAGGAGTGTTCATTACAGCAAACATGCTCACGGTTTCCCTCGCTGTGTGCGTGTGCCCGTCGCACTTCCTCGCTTCACCACTGTATCTGCTCGCCAAACCGCTAAGGGACAGCAAACTCCCACCTGCACTAGGTGGTAAGTAGCTAAAAAAAATGAAAATGTGCCAAAACTTTTAACACTAACCCTCAGGGCAGTGCACAAGATAATTTTTTTTTTAATTTGTAAGCAAACTGCCGACTATGGCCACGCACTTAATCTTAACCGGATCGTGGTGGCACAGCAACATTTTATTTTATACAATTGCTGAGGCAGAAAAGTAAAAAAAAAAACAGCAATTATATAAAATAAAATATGGGTTAGAGTGTGTAAACTCGAAGTTTACACACACACGAGTTAGATGCTTGTTATAAACCCCGAGCTTCGCCTGGTTTATGTAGCATCAACTCTTTGGGTGTGTGTAAACTTCTTGTTACACACCCCAACCCAAACTTTATTCTATTTATTATTATTATTATTGAATTTGGTTGGGCCTGTCGGCCCACTGAGACTAGAAGTCCCTTTTTCAGGGGCGACTGGGGGGAGGGGGATGCAGATGGTAACCAACTTAAATTGAACCAGATTAAGCTGTTAGTGACATTTTTAGTAAATGGGGAAAATTTGGCCAGGACACAGGGGAAGTTCCCCTCTGGTGGTAGGGGGCGCTATCCTGTATCTGGCCATGATGGAGAAGGACAGTGCACAGCCTGCTGTGGAGGTGGAAGGTTGTGTGCTGATGCGTGTTACAGAGGCGGTGAATACCGCAACTGACTTCCTAGTTCAACCTTTAAACACAGCTGCTATTCACAGTTCTGCAGAGCCTACGGAGCTTATGGCAGAAGATGTGGAAGACAGCGATTTAATTCGCATTGAAAACCAATTACTACAGGAGCAGCTCAGACAAGCATAAATGGCTCTTACCTTTGCACAGGCTAAAATTCAAGAAAAACAATGGAAACGCCTTGTGGGAACATCTCCAGACTCGGGTCAGTTGGCGCAAAAAATTTTCATCACCGTAGCATCTACAGGTGACAGTGATATGGCCATGGAGAGTCGGCTGCAAGATTCACAGCAAATTTCTGATGAGGCAGCACAGATCCTGGGGGAAGGCTCCTGGACTCTGGAACAAGCTCTCTCCAATGCCAGTTGGTGGCAAACTCCTGCAGGTTATTGTACAGTTGATGATAAGTCCCAGATGATATTTTGGTACACCAGGCTCAGACTTCACCTTCAGCTCAGCAGGCAGTTCAAGACAGTACTCCACTTGACGGCTCAGATCAATCGGCAGCCTATGTACAGATGAACTCAGGGTACAGTTCCTACTTGTCCAAGTACTGATCAGAGGGTAGAAGGCACAGCTTTGCCTGTCTCTGTGGGACTATTACCTGAACAGGGAAAGGGTCCACAAGCTACTAAGGCTCCTTCAGGCCCATCTCATGACCCCCAAAATAAACCCACATATGCTGACTTTTTTGCTAAACCTATCAAACAGGCCAAACACAGAAATGCAATTCGATTTAGGTACATGGGAGAATGGATGAACTCCCGGACAGAATCTATGTGTGGTGTATTTTGATTAAACAGTGCCTTAGTTTTACACCAGCAGACATTTACACTCTGATTCATGCTCCAGGGGAGCACTCCTTCAGTGCCAGTTTCCACACCACAGACATTTTAGAAATGTTTTGGACAAAGTATATGTCTTTTAAACCTAACCCCTTATGGTCCCATTTTCAAGCGATATCATTAACTAAACAACTATTTAGAGTTATCATGATGTTGTTTAGAAATGAAAGCGTTAATGTGGCTGATATTTTATATTGGTTAGATAAGAGATGTGAGGTTCAGGATATTCCAGACCCAATTCTGGATGGTGAGGGATTCTGGAACAGGGCTGGCACATAAAGGTAAAATTAATAATATAAAATAAATTTTATTTCTAAAGAGCCTTTCAAATTTTCAAGGCGCTGTACAAAACAAGTATACAAGGCAGACATTATAATTCAATATAAAACACAAATAAAACTACAATCTCATCAACAGCTTAAACACAGTCAATACTCCAAGAAGGCAATTTGATAAAAGTGAGTTAAGAAGTATTTACAATGAATATGATCTTCTGCCAAATTGCTTCTTTATTGGGAGAGATAAGGTTTTTTGTTTTATCCTGGGCAGCCCAAGAAATGTCACAAATATAGTTCGTATCAGCACATTAGTACTAATTGTGAAAAAGTGATGTGTTTTTAATGTGGGGACTTAAGCCATTCAGGCTACCAACGTGAAAACTCCCTGAAATGCAATTTTTGTGACAAAATGGGCCATTCCTTTGTAGACTGCCCATGGGTGGCCCATAATACAGAAGAGTCAGATTATGCCATGCAGGATCTGTATATTTATGAAGTGGCTAGAAGTATCATGGACTTACACTGACTAGGCCCCCCAGCCCCTTGCTGCATAATAGGTCTGTGACTATTAGAACGCTTGAGACGAGCTCTCAATCTATATCTGTTCTTCAGAGATCTAAAACTTCAGAACATCACTCAGACACAGTTTTGAGTTGCTCCACATCCTCCATCGTAGGCACAGCCCCCCAGACAAATCAGGGTGATGCTTCTATGCGACCTCCTCCACCCCAGGTGTTGGTGGAGGACACAACTAGCTTTCAAGAGGTCAGGCATGGAGGAAGTCAGGGAAAACCATTGGACTGGGCGCAAGCCCCAGAACCTTTTCCCACCTCCAATAAATATGGCATTTTAGCCCCCATGGGAAATGAAGATAATGATTCAGATACAGCTTCCAGGCTATCCTCTCTGGTAGATGTGGTGTCAGATCCAGATTCGGTTCCAGAGCCTAAAGCTGTGGACAAAACCAAAACAAAAAAAATGGGAGTAAGAGTGGGTCTCTGTAAGTACTAAAAAGTCAACCACTTCCACTTAAACCACTCATCTATCTATATCAGTGGGCTACAATTTCAAAATTGCTAGTCTTAATACCAATAGTATCAGATCAGCATCCAAGAGGCTTGCAACATTTGGGATTTCTTTCTGACCTAGTGCATGACATTGTATTTTTTCAAGATACCAGACTATATACTTCACAGGATTTCGAAACAGCTTCCAATGCATGGGGGTTGGGACCCTGTTTTTGGTCAGGTGGTGGAGAGGACTTGTGCTCCGGGGTAGGGATTTGTTTCACTACCCCCGCAATATCAGTCATAGATCTCATGAATATTGCCCCTGGGTGTGCACTTTTGTTAGATTTTGTTATAGATAAGGCAACATTTCACCTTATTAACATCCATGCCCCTCAAAGTAAATTTGCCAGAATTCAACTGTTACAACAAATTCAACCTTACTTATTTACAAGTCAAAACATTTTATTCAGGGGAGATTTTAATATCTCTGGAAGAAATAAGGGTTTAGGAAATATGGCCTCAAAGGTGTATTATGACACAGAATGTTTATAACGAGTTGTTAACTTCAACAGGCTTAAAGGATGTATTTGAGGACAAAGCTTCCTTTACATTTTCACAGGGTAACAGAAAATCAAGGCTTGATTATTGGTTTATTTCTCACTCTACAGTTTCACTCTCCGGTGGTTCATCTGGTTGCCACCTCAGATCACGGAGTATTGAGTTTGGCCAAATCACATTATGGAGAAACATCAAAGGGACCCAGATACTGGAAATTAAATCTTTGACTGTTGGACATCCTTAAAGTTCTTAAAGGCTTCCAGGTTCTTTTAGTAGCCTGTAAATCAGTATGTTTTCTATATGATAACCAGTAGGACTGGTGGGAGGACTCCAAAAAGGATTTTCCTGACTATTTTACACAGATAGGATGATTATTGGGGACATTTTAAAGGAATAAAATGTGAAGACTTCAAGATAAATTGAAGTATTTTTATTCCTGTCTTAATTCCAGACTGCAGGTAGATGTACAGGAGATATCCTTAGCGAAGGAGCAATTTGCACAGATTCGTTGTGACAAATGGAAACAGCTGGAAAGAGAACAGAAATTTGGCACGCAAGGTAAAAAGGGGTGCATTAATTAATTTGAAAGCTGTGCTGCCCAAAGAAAAAAAAAGGAAATATGCAGCCTTTTTGATTCCCAGGGACATCATGTCACAGCACAAAAGAGGATTTTACAGGTCATGGATGATCACATCTCGGACTTGTTTAGTGTAGATCCTTCCCTTACACAGAATAACACTCATCAGTGGTTCTCACTCAGAACATTGTCTACAATTCCAGATCATTTTTGCCTCTCTATGTTAACACCTATTTCGGTACGGGAATTTCATACAGTGGTGAAAGGGTTACAACAGGGAAAAGTGCCAGGGGGGATGGCCTTTCTAATGAATTATTTAGTTGCATTGGATTAATACTAGAGACACAAACAGTGTCAATGTTTAGTGCTTGCCTATCCCAGGGTAGTTTTCCAGACAGTATGAACCTAGGTCTGCTATTCAGGTGATAAAGAATGTCTCAATAATTGGTGACCCATTACGTCATTGAACTCCGATTGTAAGATTTTTACCAAAATTCTCAGCTATAGGATTTCAGGTTTCTTGGAATATATTATCCACCCCACTCAGTTCTGCTCAGTGCCGGGCAGATATATCACTGATGCTCTCCTTATAATTAGGGAAATTTTAGAACGGGGAACACTGGCAAAACAGACAGGGGTTTGTATCAGTCTGGACCAGGCTAAGGTATTCGACAGTGTCTCATCTTTATACCTTTGGAGCTGTATGGAGAAATGGGTTTTACTCTAACTTTTATTAATTGGTTACATATTTACTATTCACATGCCGAGGTTGCACCCTTTGTTAATGGGTGGATAGGTAGATGAAGACAATTTGCTAGAGGTGTTCAACGGGGCTGTCCTTTGAGTCCTGTTCTATACATTTTGGCCCGGCTATTCAAACTGCACCAGGCTGTGGCACAAGCTTGGGAGCAGCTCAACTTTGTTGCACATGGGTGTGGCCTGGGTAATATTCAACGGAGCTGTGCTATGGCACAACAGCTTTGAATATCTCACCCTGGCCACCCCCACTGTGCATGGCGCAGTGGCACTGCACCAGTGCAAGTGGCCAGAGTGGAGCATGGACTGGAGATGTGGTGGTGCAAGTTCCATTGCGCCATGCACAGCACCTGTGATATTCAAACAGGGACATGCAAATAGGGCCATAAGTTATGCAAGGCGCACAGGGGGCCATTTGCATCTCATTACAGTCCCATTTGCATGCCATTATCATGCAGGTGCGCTGATCCCCGATGCTTGCGCCTGCTGCTTACTAGGCAGCAACCGTCCAGGGACTGACCCCTGCAGCCCGATCACAGGAAGTCCTGTGAAGATAAAAAAGTCCAATATCCCTGGTGGTCCAGTGGACCTCTATGTGCCCCAAGTGCGGCATCATTAATCACCCCCACAAGTCCAATATCCTGGTGATCTAGTGTACCCCACCCCACCCGCCCCACTGGAGCCCCCACCACCCCCCCCCGTCAGCGGCAGGCGGCAGCACCCCACCCACCTGCTGCCCCGCCACCCAATGACTGACAGCTCGGTAGGGCTGCACACCCATTGGTTCACAGCATGAGCCAATGGGCATGCAGCCCATAGCTTACTACTTAGTCCAGATATGTGAATGAATGGGAGTGTGAGAACAGCATGTGCTTAGTCTTCTTGATGTTAATTACCTGTCATCAGTCCTAAAACCAGGATTCTGCCTGATTAAAAGAGCGCTGAAGGGCACTTTGAAGGAGGGAGGCGGTCTGGTGAGATGTGAAAAGCACAGTGTCATTCGCGTAGAGGAGCATTTTTTCAGAGCAGGAGCTGGGGAGCGAGTTGAGATAGAGACTGAAGAGCAGTGGTCCAAGATTCGAGCCTTGTGATACACATGAGCAGACATGCCACATGCTAGAGTGAGTATTGTTGATCTTTGCACACTGCACTCTCAAATATGGAGCAGAAGGCAGGTGGCTTGTGGCGCAGGGGACAGGTGGCAGCAGAGTTCAGATGCCTCAGCTGTGGGGAAGAGACACAGTGCATTGGGATGCCATTTAGTGTTTCTGGTCATACACATACATGATGTATTTTCACATAGAAACCACCAAAGAACTGACATTTGTGAGTTCAGACAGGACATGTGTTTGAAATAGTAGAGTGTCACAGACACCTGTTTTGTCAATCTGACATGAAAAAAAGTTCTTACGTGGATGTATTTACGAAAGCAACATAAAAGACAAACAGTTTCTGTGAATGAACATTTAGATTTATTTTATATCCATTAAGCAAACCTGTGTTGGAAAAAATCTGAGTTTTGATGAAAAAGAACAGAGAGATTTCCATTACTTCAGTTCAGTGCTGAAACTCGAATTATCAACTTTTTATAAGAAGGGAATGATAGATTTTAAGCTAATCTATCTGAACACAAATCATGGACTGAGTTTATAAGAAAACTAGTGAGCAAACCATTAACTCTACAGCCTGCTGTGATTGAAAATCTGAAGCAGCAAGCTACAGTACTCCATAATGATGTCATCGCTCTCCAAGCCTGACTGACAAAGACAGAGGTAACTCCACTGTTTTCAGCCACTGTAGAGCAAGTTAACAAATGCTGATTTAATGAAAACCACAAAACCAAGCAGCATGAAATTTTCAGGAAACTCTAATCATAGTACAGGGACTTGAATTCAGGCTTTATTAACGATATTCAGAAACCTTTGCACATGATCTTTGACGAATTCAATTGCTGGTCTCTTTCATTCAACCATTGGATACTGGCTGCCATGGTTTCCTTTGCTTCGCACTCTAGATTTTTTAACTCTGAAAAAAAAGTTAGGAATGCGTTTATTCATCCATGTTTTTCAAAATACGATACAGGTGATTTTTGTCTAATGAATGAAGTATTTTTTATGTAGATTCCTCACATTTTGTAGTTAATTTTATAGTTATTCTGTTTGAGGTGGAGAGAGAGAGCTGCCGGTATTAGGCTGCAGCTATCCTTGGTGAATATGCACATTTTATCTCTGCTCCTGGTTGAAGCAGCTGCTGGGATGGCCCAGTCCACATCTGATATATTGAAATCTCCCAACAGTAATACCTCACCTTTTGCTGCCATCGCGTGAATTTGATCCCCTAGATCCCTATTCATTTCCTTCCCCTGTGCTGGAGGCCTGTTGATCACCCCTGCTTGGATTGCTGTGCCATTGCCTGGCTCAAGGGTGACCTACAATGCCTCAGCCTCCTCCTGTCTACCCAGTACAGAGTACCTCCACTGCCTTTATACCCTCCTTAACATACATAGCCACCCCTCCCCCTTTTTCTACCCCCTGTCCCTCCTGAACAGAGCATACCTCGGTATATAAACATCTCAGTCATGATTTGTGGTGTACCAGGTCTCTGTTATTACTGCTCTGGCCAGGTCTGCCTCTACGAACAATGCTTCCAGGTCTGGGATTTTATTCCTCAGGCTGCGAGCATTTGTAACCATGGCCTTCCATATTTTGCTGCCTATTTGCTCTTTACTCACACCTTTGCTCCGCTGCTTTCTTCCCTCCCCCATTTTACCTTTCTGTGCTGCCTTCCTACCTCCACCTTTCCCTCGCTGTCTTAGTTAGGTGATACTGTCTGCATTTTGCCTTCCTGCTCCTCATTTCTGGCTTCTCTTTTTTGTGATATGACATTCTTTAGGCAGAGTCGCAGCGGGCATTTTGAAAGCTGCTCTTTGGCTTCTTGCTGGTCCCTGCCTTTCCTTCTTTCCAGTGTAGTGGCCAACGGTTCAGTGTACTTACTTCTTGTGGCTGAAAACAGAAGCCTTGCTGCCATAATAAGTCATCGTAAAGGAAGAACTAAGAGACAGTCACAGATTTAATCTCCACCAGACCTCAGGCTCAGAGCCACAGCTTCATAGCTATAAAAGGTAACTCTCAGACTCTGCAGTGTTTAAGCTGTAATGTTTGTTTTTGTTTGGGATTGCTTTTTGTTTTGACCTCCCTGCATACCTCTCAACCTCCCCTCATAAATCAGGGACAAGGCTTAAAAAAATCAACTAAGAAAGAACAAGTCTGTAACTTTTATGTTTGATATTATTTTGTACTTATAACCCCACTGTTTAGTCACAGAAACACAATTTTAGGAGGGCAGAGTAAAATTTTTAGACAAATCACGTCCCTGAAAATCAGGGACAGTTGAGAGGTATGCCTCCCTGTCCCCCTCCCCAGTTGCAAGTGCTGATTAGAGATGCAGAGAAGTTTTAATTCCTTGGTGAAGTGCAGGCGAAGTTACCCACTTCACATATGTTTTGGGCTATGTGAAGTCCCCGTAATAATGAACAACTTTGCGTTGCTGACTTCACGTTCATTTTGCCTTGTTTTCACACAAAGGCAAAGTGTGTGATAATTGAAACAGACCACAGATAATATGAGTCACACAGACTCACAGTCTGCAGGTCACATGCTGCAGGCCTGAAGTTAATCAAGCAAGATAGTAAAATAGTTTCACTTTTACCTTGCCTAGTCTAGGAGAAGGAGCTTTTTGTTGTGGTATAGAGAGAGATATTTTTAATCTTTTTGAATGTTGAGATTTTCTTGGTAGTTTAGTTGCCTACTTGTTGTTTTGAGTTGTACCCCATTTGATTTTGAGGTCATATTCCACTTAGTTTACCATTTCATATTTTTATTTCAGTAGTTGTTTTTAATAGTTTTTTTTTGTTTTTGTGTATAAAATGGAGAGAGGTGGGTTTGTTTCCTCTGGGGCAGGTAAAGGACAGCATGTTGGGCCACGAATGCATGGTGGCATCATGTACATCAATCGCAGCACTGTCTTTAGCACTGGTAGTGCTTCCTTCCCTGAAAGAGGAGGCACTGGTGCCATGCAAGAAGCACCCCTGCTGGTGGCACCTACCACTGCCCCCCCACCAACTGCCATGGCGCCTGTGGATCAGCAACAGGAAGTCATGCAGGAGCTGCTGCAGCAGTCTCAGCAGTAGCAGCAGCATGTTGTCCCTCCCCCAACTGTGCACCAGCAGCCCATAACCATAACATCTGGTGCCCACCCCCCCATGCCCGGTCCTCCCCGCAGCTCTGTTGTGTGGGAATTCTTCAGTTCACGTCCCGCTGATCCCAGTGTTGAGAAGTGAAAGAGCTGTGGTGTGCTTGTGCATCATGGGCCCAGGGGTACTCATCTGGGGACAGGTGGGCAGCGCAAGCACCTTGCAAACCAACACCATGTGGAGTGGGAGGCCAAGGCTGCAGAACGTATATGGAATGCACCTGCTGGGCAACAGGTGGCACCACGGCCTCAGCCTGCACAGGGTGTGAAGCGCAGAAGGGCCTTGGAGCAAGTGGCTGCTCCAGAACCTGCACGAGACTCTGGATCTGGAAACCCTGCAACAATGCCTGCCACACAGGCTGATTTGGGTGTTGTGTGGCATGAGGTAGACCACCTTGCCAACAGGGTGAAGAACCTTGAGGAGCAGTTGGAGCATATGAAGGGTCACCAACTGCAGATTATTTCCATGCTCCAACTGCTGCTGTCTCACCATAACATAGAACCTTAGAGGTTTTGTTTGGTGTGTAATTTTCATTTTGTGTTCTGTCTTACTCAGTCATAATCATAACCTTGTTCCCCCCGACAAATTTTAAAAACACCCCCCTAAAACCAGTTTAAAGAAAGTGACCTAAAAATGCTGTCCTTCCCTTCCTTGTATTCCTAGTTAATAATCTCTGTTTACAAACAGGAATTTTTTTGTTTTTGGTAGTAAAGGTTTCGGTCGATCGTGTTGTTTGTGTTAAAGCAGCAGAGCAATAATCTGTTAACGAGCAGGTGCGCACTGTCAGGTACCCAGCCCCCTGAAAACATATATGATAGGTGACTTTGTCCAGCATTGATGGCATTAATAATATACCATGAGGGCCCATCTATTGAAGTATGAACAGTCAGTACTGCTCTCAGTCACCTATCCACAGCTTAACACTCCACAGCAATTGCATAGAATAAATTTCCCCAAAGTTTATTTTACCAGCACACAGATAGAGGTGCCCCTCCCCACATAGCAATCCAATTGTTGTTGCATGGTACCCATGCTGTGTCAAGGCTGAGGTGGTACATAATGTCATGTGGAATTTATCCTACTGCAATGATTGTGGATCATTAAGCTGTGGACAGTGACTGAGAGCCATACTGACTGGTCTTCCTCTTCCAGTCAAACAGTTATAGCACCCTGAATGTATACCCACAGAAAAACAGGCATTTCCTGAACCTGTGACATGCCACCATGCAAGCAGGCACCCAATGTTAATTTTGTGATGTTAGAAAATGAATGGTGAGTGTGCACTCCATTGACCTGTATGGGTGTGATCTTTCTTTAGTTGTTAGTGCTATTTCTAGCTGCAATTTAGCAAACTGAAAGTTATTCAAAATACTGCAGCTGCAGAGCTAATAGGCGGTGCCATCACTGTAACCAAACACGACTCAAGAACAAATTTGCAGCCACTCTTCTGCAAGGAAAACAGAATAATCCCACTGTTAGGGTACATTAAAAAAAATAAAGCTTTATTAAGCTATATAAAGTGGTAGCACCCCACACAAACACCTGTGTCGACACACGTTTCAAGTTCAATAAGATCTTTATCAAGACTACTGGCCCCCTCTTGTGTTCACTCTATATACTGCATTACCATAAATATCATAAATAAGCTCCTTTACCATATAATATAATATAAGTGCATTAATATATTATTGTTAGTGAATAAGTTACAATGGTATGGTACTAAAATGTAATATCAAACATACATATCTTATTGTTGTTATTATTACCTGTGCGCGTGTGTGTGTGTGTGTGTGTACTGTATATATATATATATATATATATATATATATATATGACCTACCCCTTTTTTATTTATTCAAAGTGCTTACATTTTTGAGTATCACAAGTGAATATAAATAAACATATTACATTTGATAAAACATCCTCAAACACTACGGTTCCTTTAAATATGTATATCACTGTAGTCCTTTTTTTCATGAATCAATACATTATGCTGTTTTTGCACTTGTATCAATTTTATATTGCCACATTCATATGCGTATATTATCTAACACAGCTTCCCCCCCCCCCAAAATTAATAATAATTTCATAAAATGGATACTAAAAAGTATTCCCAACTCTATCAAGTTATATCATAACAAATTGCATGAAATATCTAAAAGGAGCTTCTCATTGCAGTAGTATAAACGAAATGTGAAGCAGTTCACTATCTTTAGTATCTTTGATATATAGACTCACTTTTCTGACTTCAGATACAGGTATTTAGTCAAAATTCCACTAATATTGTGTGCACTTGATCTAAGTAAATGGAACACAAACACTAACTGTATTTTTAGGAAGCACTAACTGTATTTTTGGGAAACACTAAAGGTCCTGTTTTATTTTATTTTTTTGTGTAATAATGGTACTAACTGGAAATGTCCATTGAGGCTTGGCAATTCCCCTGCTCTCAACTTGTGTTGTAAAAATGTTTCTCTACTTAGTAGGGCATTGTCCAGGTCACCTCCTCTTAGTCCCAAGGTCACCACTTCAATACCACAAAAAACAAATGAATGCCCTTTCTCTTTCACTCTTTTGTGCTTCACCAAAGCATTTTCTCTTGACCCGATCTGATGTATCTCAAATATTCCATAATTCGCAGCTCCAATTTTTCTATTTGTTGTTCCTATTTAGAAACTGGAACAAGTACACTTTGCTATATAAATCATTAATTCTGTACTGCATGTGATGAAATCTTGAATCTTGTATTGTTTAGTGGACACTGAAAAAAAACTTCTCCCACCTGTGTACATACGGAACAGTTACCACATCTGAAGTTACCAGTGGGAAGAGTCTTGTTCTTCTGTGTCTCTTTGGGGTTCAGAGCACGGTGTACGATTTTGTCTTGAAGATTACTTCCTCTTCTATAGGTGACAATAGAACCACTATTAACAATTTCTTTTAGTGCAGAATCTGCATGTTTTTCTTTATAATGTCCACTACCAATCAGCTCTGGGGAGTGAAAGTGAGGACAAAATTAGGACATTTATCTTTAAATGCATTCTTCGCTTTAGATTTTAATAGTTCTGTCCTATCTATGTTGCCTACTTGTGACTTTACTTTTTTCAATTCTGCCATGTTATATCCTCTACTGGCAAACCTTTGCATAATTTCTATGCTGCTATCCTCATATCCCTTGACAGTATTACAATTTCTTTTAACTTTTATTAACTGTCGCTTAGGGATATTCCTTACAATGTGTTTAGGATGGCAACTATTATGATGCAATTTTGTAATTCTGTCTGTACTTTTCCTATGAATGGATGGATATAGTAACTACTCCTTCTACATCCTTACTAATTTTTAAGTCCAAAAAGACTATGTTGTCAATACTTATATGGGTAACAAATTTCACATTTTCATTGCTCTCTTCTAGATAGGCAAAAAACTGATTTAATTATGTGGCACTGCCCTTCCAGACAATAAATACAGTATATTGTCAATAAATCTCTTGTATAGGTCCAGACATGAATAATAAGGATTCACATCTGGATCATATACAAAAGTCCTCTCCCACTCTGCCAAATACATATTGGCATAATTGGGGGCCATGGCTGCCCCCATGGCTGTGCCTCTGACTTGGTGGAACATTTAATCTCCCCAAAAAAACACATTATTTTTTTAAAACATGTGCAGTTAGTGTAAGTAGGAATTCCACAAATTCCCCAGAATACACAGTTTCTCTGTACAATGCCTGTCTTAATAACTCCAGTCCCTCTCATGGGGGGATATTGGTATATACGGAAGAAATATAAAGGGTTACCATATACCAGCTAGGTTCTAAATCCAATTCTGATAGAATTTCAAAAATGTGCATAGTATCACATAAAAGGCCCTGGATGTTTGAGCCAACCCCTTAATGTAATCATCCATGAACTGGGCCAGTGGCTCAGTCAACAATCCATTACTTGATGCAATCTGTCTCCTTGGGGGTTGTACAGGTCCTTGTGTGCCTTTGAGAGACCATGCATAACTGCTCTTTTGGGGTGCGATACTGTTAAGAAATCAAAAACCTGGGAACTAATGCACCCATTCAAGACTGCCTCCAACAATGTAGTATCCATTTCTTTTTTAAAGGACAATGTCGGATCCTTTGTTTATTTTGTATAAAACAATGTGTCAGAAAGTTGTCTAGAAATTTAAAAGATGTACTTATCTTTGTCCATCGACACCAAGGACCCACCCTTGTCTGCGGGCTTGATGATGATGCAGGTATTTCTTTCCAGTGCCTTTAAGGAAACTCTTTTGTTCATGGTCACATTTTGATTTCTATTATTTCTTGGCACATTCTCCAATAGGTGATGAATCTCATTTTCACATTTGTTTAACAAAACCTCCAACTGTGGGATTCATAGGTGAAATAAAAGTGGACTTTTTCTTCCATTTACCCAATTCTGGATTTTTTGTTTCTGTTGCTAGTCTTTCCTCTTCCTCTTCATCAACCCTTGTATTTTCTTCTACATCCTCTTTTTTACCATAAAGGATTTGTAAATTCAACTTTCTGGCATATCTGTGTAAATCCACCAAGGTGTTGAACTCATTCACATAATTGGTGGGACTAAATGATACTCCTTTGAATAAATAAAAAAGGGGATAGGTGTGTATGTGTATGTGTGTGTGTGTGTGTGTGTGTGTGTGTGTGGTTGAGTACCCCATTTAAGGTTAAACTCTGAAATTTGGCAGCTTAATAACTCTGCCACCGTATGATGCATTTGCCTGAAATTTGACATGCAAGACTTTGACATTCTCCAGTACCAACTACTTAATAAAAAGCTACTTCTGAATGCTAAAAACCAAGACAATGACCCTTTCCCCCGGCAACACTCAGCCTTTCCTGTCTATTGGCACTTTACCCCCATCACCACCTTATTTGGGGAAAACTTGGAGTTTGTCCCCAAATTCAAATATTTGAGAATTTGGCTGGATCACAAGCTCTCCTTTGGGGAACACCTGGAGGACATGGTAAAAAAGCTAAAGCAGAGGCTGGGGCTCTTCTACAGAATAAACCGCCTCCTGATGCCTGAAGCAAAAAAACAGCTCGTTCAGATTTAGTTTAGTTTAGTTTATTGTTCTAGGAATTACTACCTTTGAGCCAGAGGCTCTTTTACAAAGGTTCCACGTCAATTAGGTACAGTACAAAAGGTTACATAGATAACACAACAATTTGTGTTGTGTCAAGAGCAAGAAAACATATACAAATACATATCAAATCACTTGTGCAAAAGGATATGAGATATCAATAATCACATTATTATTACAAGAAAGAGGTCATGCCAGATTAGGAGAAACAAATAGGGAAAAAGTCCTGAACAGAGAGGTTAAGTGAAAGGTGTGGGGAGCAGACAATAGCAGGAGCAAAGGTTTCCCAAACATGTCTTTGTCAAATAATGGAACAGGGTGGGTAGTGAGAAAATAGGAGGTTTAATCAGGGCAGTCACAGGAGCTGGAGGTGGCAAGGTGAGAGAAAAGCCTTGATTTGAAAATACCTAGAGAGGTGGAGCAGTAATATGAGTGCTGAGGCATTTAGCCAGCTGGGGGCACGATAGGCAAATGATCTTGTCCCTGAAGTCCGGCATCAGGGGACTTGGAGAGGCTGGTGTTCTGATCTTCTGGTAAAATCGGGTGCTAGCGCTCGGGCATAACAGGTCTTGGATACAGGGTGGAGTGAGGCCCAGAGTGGATTTTTTCACCATCAGGCAGGTAAGGTACTTTATCCGGTTTAAGAGTTGCAACCAACCTGAGTCAGCATAGAGTTCACATGTGTGGGTACATCGATGTGCACCAGTGAGCAGCTGACAGGCCTTATTTAGGGATGTTGTAATGCGACTAAGTGCTGTAGTAGTGGCAGATCCGTATATAACTAAGCCATAGTCAACGACTGAGATGATAGAAGATTGGATGGCAATCCTCAGTGCAGAATGGGTAAGAAGCTGTCGGTTCCGATACAGAATCCCAATTAGCTGATTAATAGTTTTGCTGTACTATCAATGAGGTTGCAAAGGTTAGGCCTTGATCAAAGTTGATTCAAGATATTTGAAAATTGGCACTTGTTCAAGGGTATTTCCCAGGTATGTATTAATGGTGAGTGGGACTTGCGTTTCTTGTTTTAAGGGTTAGAGAAGAGCATGGATTTAGTTTTTTGTGGTTTAGAACCAGCTTATGTTCAAGGAACCACATCTCAACTTTGGAAAAAGCATGCTGAAGGTTGAGGCGTATGAGGTTCGGATCTTTATGAGTGACAAGAATCACAGCATCATTGGCATAGAGGATTAATTGTTCAGGGCAGGATTTGGGGAGGGAGTTTAGGAAAAGGCTGAAAAGGAGGGGGCCCAGGATGGATCCCTGGGGAACTCCTGAGCGAACCGGTTTTGGGTCTGAGAGAACTCCAGCTACTTTTACAGATTGAAAGCGCTGAGCAAGGTAATTTTTTACCCAGTCACCAGGACCCTCTCACGAGAGCCCTAGGGATAGAAGTTGTTTGATAAGTAGGCCATGGTGAACTGTATCAAATGCCTTGGTTAAGTCAATGTAGACTGCTCCAGTTAGGTTTCCTTTGTCCATGGCATTGTGGATTGCTCCTGAGATTGAAGTAGGGCAGTCGATGTGCTGTGCCCTTTCCTAAATCCATGCTGCTGAGTGCATAGGATGTTGTGCTTTTCCAGGTAGTCTGAAAGTTGGTCCGCCACCAAGCGTTCAAGGGCCTTAGAGAGGTGGTAGTATTGATATCGGGCGATAGTTACCAGGAAGTGACTTATCACCACTTTTGTGCACGGAGTGACAACTGCAGCCTTCCATTTCCTAGGAATTTGTAGCAGAGGAGAGATTGAAAATTTTTGTGAGGGGGCAGTACTTCCTCCAGAGTGAGGACAGAACTTTAAGGTCAATAGTGTCGCTGCTTGCTTGGGACTTAGAAATGGCCTTCTTTACATATTTATAGACTTCATGTGCCTTTACTAGTTTGAAATGGAAGGGTGGTTTGGTTGGAGAGGCAGTAGTAGAAGTAGAAATTGGAGGTCAGCATCAGTGAAGAAATCAGATGAGAGGACACCACTAAGGTCCGTGAAGGTATCATTTAGGGTGTTTGCAATGATCTCTGGGTCTAATGTAGGTTCCATCACATTCATTATTGTAGAGAGGATTTGGACTGCTGACCCATGATATTCTTTATGTTATCCCAGAAGGATTTCCTTCGCCCAAGGAGTTGAGAGGGCATTCTTGAAGTAGGAGCTCTTCATCAAGCGGATCTGTTTAGTACAGTGGTTGCGAGCCTGTTTATACTTTTGAATGTCAACAGAGTGCCAGTAGCTCTTGAAAGTAGCCCAGAGGTGATCCCTACTTTTGAGTTGTGCCAATAGCTTGCCGTGAGCCAGGGATTTGTGAGTGCTTTGATTTTGCACTTTTTACTGGTGCATAGGTGTCACAGGCAGTGTTGAAAGTAGTAATAAAGTAATCAAGAGGCTAGGTCAACATCTTGAGTTTTGTAAATCAAGGACCAGTCTATCTGCCTAAGACAGGTCTTGAGATGAGTAAAGGTTGCCATAAGGTAGGACTCTGCTATAGATGGTTTTGGAATGACTACGAAACTTATTTGTCCAGGTACATATTATTGGAGAGTGATCACTGAGGAGTCGGGAGAACACTTACATTGGTTATCTGGTAGGGTAGCTGGTAAGGATCCAGTCAATGAGGGTGCTGGTCCCTGATTTGTAGTTTTTCCTGTAGGGTAGTTTACCACTTGTGTTAAATTTGCTGCTAGGATGGCATCTTTGTTTGACCCTGCATCAGGAGCAAGCCAATTTATATTAAAGTCCCCAAGGAGAAGGAGTTAAACGTCAGAAGGTTGTGTACTTACGAACTCGAGGGACAGCCTGTAGGCCAGAATCAGGATCTTTGGTGGGATGTAGACAGCAGCAATCATGAGGACTTTGTTTGGGCACCAAGTAGTATCTTGACGGAGGAGTTGCACTGAGGTTTCTGTGGTGGGATAAGAACCAGGAGACAGGTGAGGTAGTCCTTTATGTAGATTGCACATCCACCACCCCTTTTGAGGTCCTATCCAGCCTGAATATCTTGTAGCCTTGTATAGAGATGGCATGATCCGGAGTATTAGGTGTCAAGCCAAGTTTCGATGATGGCAAGGATATCCGGGTTGTGTTGGCTGGCAAAGATTTGAAGGGAGGCCAGTTTTGGGAGGAGACTGCAGATGTTTAAGGTAGCAATTTTGAGCCCCCCTCCATTTTGGCAGGCTTTGTTGTACTGTAGGAGACAGGGCTAGGATTTGAGTGGACACTTCCTGATATCAAGAGGAGGAAGAGTAGGAGTTTAAGAGACAGTTGCTGTACTTTGTAGTCAATAGAATTACACTTCTGAGGCTTATGCGGCTTGGACCAGTGCAGGCGTCTAGGGACCCAGAGCAAGGAGGTTGTTAGTAATAGAGGATGATATGCCCATTTATCCTTGTTGTAGCTTGTCAGTTGCACCCAGTCGCTTGCAGATAGGTACCTGGTGGTTAAGTCAAAAGCCAAAAGAATGATCAACAGCTGAGGTCCAGAGTCACTGAAATGTTAAAATTCCTGAAGGTGATTAACTTTGCCTGCATATGCAGGATGAAATCCTTTGTCTGTATGCTTCTTTGTCATTCAAACAGGTTGCTGAAAAGCCCACATACAGATCATGGAGCAGGTCAGACGAAAATGTGGATTCCAGCAGGACCCAGAGTCACCAAGTTTGTCAGATGTAGTTGCTTCACTTGTGTTTTGCTTGGGATAGCATCCTAAAAGTTGACTTTAAAATGAAAATAAAGATACCCGATGATGATTTTTTGCAGAAATCCAGTCCAGGAGACTTTCACGGATGTAGTGAGCAAGAATGGTATAGTTACCACAAGCAGAAAAACATGTAAATCCACAAAAACTAAGCTACAGACACAGACAAACACAAGCAGCCACCACACAGACCCAGGGGGCGTAGATTACTTTCATCCCTTTGCTGGACTACGCTGATTTTATCTATAGCCACTGCAATACTTCTCTCCTGGACAAACTGGACGTCTTATACCACAAAGCGTTGTGCTTCATCACCGGCCTCCCCTCCTCTACACACCACTGCTCCCTGTACACTGCTGTGGGGTGGACGTCCCTACAATACAGACGGAACAGAAACGCCGCATTCTGGACCTTAAAAGCTATTACCTCCAAACTACCACACTACATTTCTGACTTACTGCCTCTAAGTGACCTTCAAACCTACGTCTTAAGGAGCTGCTCACTAATCTCCCTAAAGATACCCAGAGTCCGCACGCACCTTGGGAGAGCGGCCATAAGCTTCTCGTTGCCTACTCTCTGGAATAAAATACAAAAATCAATGAAACTAAAATCCCCAGTAAGTGTTTTTACATTTTAAACTTTATATGCAAAACTAATAAAAGAGGTTGCCATTACTTCCACCGTCTTTGATTCATGGCTCAATACCCTGTCAGGGCTCCACACCCATCCGCCATACAATGTGCATTTACCAGGCGGTGGCGCCCCTGAAGCCGACGCCTGAGTCCACTAAGCCGGATTCATGTCCAGTAGAGGCACGGTAAAGCCGTAAAACCCCCAGAGCATGAGCACCTTTGCAGAGTGCTCTGTCATGTACCCCTATTCCTCTAGACCCCACCTGTTCTCCATTCCCCCGCCCCCCCTTCCATCCCGTATATTCATATCTATTCATTTAACCTGAGCCTCATGGATCACAGGGCTGCATTCCCTTTTTATTTGTGTTCATGTTTTGGTTCTTCTTTTTTTCATACCCATAAGTATTTCCTTTTTGCATGTAACTAGGTGTGATCTCATTTACTCTGTATTCACTCCTGGGTCATTTCACTGCTATTCTTTTCCTATGTATTGCCAGGTATAGTCACTCTTTATGTACTGATGTATGATTTGTTGTACTGTTTATGACTTGTGAGATGCAGGTCCACCTTGCAAATGAGCTTGCTCAATGGTGTTCGCCTGGATAAATAAAGGTTTTGATTGATTGATTGATTGATTGCCCAGAGCAGTTCCATGGATCTGTGGATCTGTCGAGTTTTGTAATGGTCAGATATACGGTTGCTGAGCTACATAGCACTGGAGAATGTGGTAATCACGCATTTTTGCTCATTTTTGCTTGTGTCTACAGGTTGCAAGGTCCGTGCGACCAGTCTGAAACCTTCAGGGAACATGCAGCCAGGGTTCCTGATGTGCCTTTCGAAGATTTCATGAAAAAATATTAAACGGTTCAAAAGTTATTCAAAAAACAAGTTTCTCATTATAGTCAATGGAAAAAGTTAACAAAAAGTTAGACAGTGTCACAAATGCAGTTTTTAGTGTCACAAATGACCCCTGTAGTGTTGCAAATCCACCATCTTGTTTTCAGTTGGTGGTCACAGAAATGCTTGGCATTTAAATTTGGGATCCTTTAGGGACACAATTCTTGCTGCATTCACCTAGTCGAGTCCTGAGGATGCTAGCCATGTCTTTTTTGTGGGGGGTTAAACACCCAGAAATATGTTTTTGAAATTTTTGTAAACAGTACAGTCGCAAAGTAGTGTCACACTTTCGACACTTTTGTGATTTTTTTTGCGAAAGTGTCGCAAATCACTACACTACTTTGCGACACTATGCCCAAAAGAATAGGAAATCTTTGCCACCCTGCTGCAAAAGAACGGTTTGGTCTTTTGGGCTAAAATTTGGAGGGGAGGGAAGAAAGCCAGGATTCCGTAGATGTGCCTTGTAGTGGTTTGGTGGCAAAATATTAGAGGGCTGCAAAGTTATGTCACTCTGAAGTTGATGATTTTTCCCATAGGCTAACATTACGGCATCCGCCGTGCCTTTCGGGGCCCGTATCTCGAAAACGCTTTGAGATACAGACTTTTCATTGGAAAAATGCTTAGTCCCTCACTAGGGGCTATGTATAAAACTAGCCAGGAAAGTCATAAATAATATGACATTTTAATTTTTTTTCTATGTCCTATGGTTCCTGAGATATAAGCAATTTAGTATTCCAAGTGTCATTTTCTGTTCCGAGACCCATTATTATGCATACATCCTTTGTATTCACTGTGCTTCTGAATGCACCTTTTGGGGAAAAACAGGGTGCACGTTTTACTTACTGTTACAGTCCGCATTTCTGCTTGCATTTCCATTATCGTTTGTGTTAGCGTTTCCATTTACGTCCCCTACTTGCATGTATGTGTGTGTGTGAGGTGGTGGTGGGGAATGCGCAGTTAGGGTTTTCAACCCTAACACTGAATTTCCTCACTTTTGTCACTGTGGAACAAACCTAACTGATGCATTAAACAGAGTTTTTTTGCCATGAAATATATATATATATATATATATATATAGTGTGTGTGTGTAATCTTTTTTTTTCTCCTCTCACAGGTTATCAAGTCCTGCTTTGCTTGCACACATTTCAGCTTGCTGCTGACTTTTGCTCTATAAAAACTGTCAAGCAATGAAAGGTAAGTATTTCCTTTGGGGAGGAATCATTTGAAAACAAGTTTTAGTAGCAGTTTTGTGTTCTTTACAGGTTTTCTGTGTATCATACAGATTCATGCAAGTTGCACGCATTCTGATTTGAAGAAAGCACCAATGGCAGCACACAGCACCTAAATGTTACCATCAAAAAGACGAAGAAGAAATCATTCTGACTTCATTGCACTAAAACATTCTGTTACAAGTGTGGCTATTCCTGTCTGTTATATCCGGCTTAAAATACCAAGCTATTAGTAAGCCTCTAAAAGACCAACTGACAAGTTTAGGGCTTGTGATATGCACTGGCCCACTCTCTTAACTTAGGTATCCAGTGAACAAGGCAACCAAAATTGGGCACCTACAAAAATGGTGACTCAATTATGGCACCTGTGTTCATGGCTACCAAGCAGGGGGTGACTGGATACTGGGGTGGGCAAAATACCACGATGGAAAACATCAGGTATACACGCGCACGCACATGAATGGGGGAGAGGCAGGGAAGGGATGGTATGTGGGACGGGATGTGGCTGGCAGCTGCTGAGCTGGTCCACTAAACATGGTGGGGAGGGTGGTTGGCTGGGAAGTGCAGGGTACAGGGTTTGGGTCCGGTGCAGTGTGGGTTGTCTTTTTTTGCTGGCAGGCGGCTTTATATTTTTTTACATTTTCCACCCCCCCCGCCATGTACGCCCTAGAGTTGAGAATCCATGCCCCCAGCATTAAAAATGAGACCTGTAGGTCTTGGGCACTGTTTTTGTCCATGCTGCAAGTGTGCATCACTGAAATTAATTTTCAGCAATGTACACTCACCGTAACGGTGATTGCTATTCCGTGATCGCCATTATGACATGGAACTGTTAACTTAAGTTACATTACATGACGTGTTGTCATGACCAGGATACAACTTAGTACAACCATGCCCTGCTGAAGTAAGCCAGTGATAGATGTGCATGAAAAATATATAATCTGTCCTGTATGTCACCTTCGTTGTATGCTTTACACCTGCTTGAAAAAAATGAAAGACAAAAGAGAACAGATTAAATAATACTTACCTAAAAGTGATATCCTTTATGTGGTTGGGTGCTACAGTACTCCTGTCCTGTTACACTGTTTGTATCTGGAACCTGTCGAGAAAAACAAAAACAAAATCAGTTGCCGATATTTGGTGACAAAGGCATCTATGAAATGGTTAAGGAAGCATTCACACAGTTCAAGGAAAAACCATAGTATGACAAATTAGTAAATGCTCACTGTAAACTAATGATTATACGAATCACGGTGGCTGTGGCTGGATGCGGGTTCCTTCTAGGCATGGGCACAGGTACACATTTCCGGTCTCTCACTCACATGTAGATGGGTTGCTGTGGCTGGCTGCAGGATTGTTCATTGGGCATGAGCACAGGTACACATGTCCTGTCTCTCACTCTCATGTAGATGGGCTGCTGTGGCTGGCTGCAAGATTGTTCATTGGGGATGAGCACAGGTACACATTCCCTGTCTCTCACTCTCATCAAGACAGGTGGCTGGATATGGTGTGTTACAGTCTTTCAGTGTCAGGAGGAGGATATATGTCATTTAATCAACAGGATTTAAGTGGCTACAACAACTGGACAGTTGTGTTTATGATGCTGACTGTGTTTGATACTGACTGCACATATTCTGTTAACTCTGAAAATCTACAAAAAGGAAGGTAAAATAGAATGACGGGTCATTATTTGTGCATATCTGTCATATGGAATGAGAGTCAAGGACACTATTTTTTCTTTTATAAAAGAAAAAAGTTAACATTACAGAAATGTGACAGCCTTTAAATCTGTTACACACTACCAGCACCATCATCCTCATCCTCCTGATCAAAGAGGAAGCTGCCCTCATAGTCACCAAGGTCAGAATTGTGCCCAATCGAGAATTCTTTTTTCATGACTGAATCATCAACCTCAATGGTAGACCATTCAACACTATCAGGATGGTCTGCTTCGCCCACATCATCAGCACAACCGTCATCGTGACGGGGTACAAACACAGATGTGGTAGTTTAACTTGGTATGTGACTTTCATTCATTTTTATGGCTATGGGTGGAGCCTACAGCCATCCAGCTTTCACTTGAAAAAAGGTATTTCTGTGGAACACATCTTTTAGAAGTTTTCAGTGTATCCTTCCATTCTGCAAATCTCCATGGCAGTTAAAGAAATACTACCTTATTTCTGTTTATAGAGAATGATGGACATAGAACACCAAGCTGCTTTTCTCTGAGAGCAAATGTGTACACCTTCCAAATACATTTAAATATCTTTAAAACTATTCATGGTGCACAAAAACAACCAACGTGAAAGTTGTTCAGGGCAAAAAGACCTTTCTTATGAGGGTAGTCACTAATCTGAATTCTTTATATTTTGTAAAATAAGGTCTTTCAAGCAACCTCATTTTTTTCTCTCTGGGTGAACACTGTAGGAGTCATGGCAAATACATTTAAATATCTTGGAAAGCACACACATTACAGTACCAATATATAATCAGTTCGAAAGTTGTTCAGGACAAAATGATCCTTCCAATGAGGGTAGTCACTAATCTGAATTCATTAGATTTTTTTTTAATATAGCCATCTGAAAGGTGAAAATTGTGATGAAAAATGAAAATTCAGGTAATCAGATGACCATAGTTTAAAAAATATAATTAAAGCAGCTTAATGAATAGGCTCATTTGAAAGGTCTTGTTGTCCTGCACAACTTTCATAAGGTTTATTATCTGTAAGTTGTATACTTTAGAGATATTTACGTGTGTTAAGCATAACTCCTATTATACTTCTAAACAGCCTCAGCTTTGCAAATTACTTCACCATTACTTCACCAAGACAGGATTAGTTCCATCAAAAGAAAGCTATCCCAAGGTCAGATTTCACTGACTTGAACGTTCGCTCACTGACGAAAGCTATAAACCAACTGAAGCTTAATTTTAAAACCCTCTGTGTGTGTCTGTGCTAGCATTAGTAGATGGCAATGATTAAAAACACAAGGAAAAATAAGTTTAAAGAGAAGCTGACACCTTCAAGAGAACTTTAACAAAATGTAATATTTATTTATTTTATTTTATTTCGTTTTTTGTTGACTGGGTAAGTGCACTAGACAAATCTTGCCTATTTTAAGGCACGACCCAGGGGAGAAGGATACAGATGAATGCCCACTGACCTTGAACCAGATTAAGCTATTGGTGGTATTTGTTTAGTGAATGGGGGGAAATTTGGTCAGGACACTGGGGAAATTCCCCTACTCACCTGTAGGGGGACCCTCCATCAGCCATTTCCAAGATGGCGGACGTGGAGTGTGCTGGCAGTGATGCTGGAGTGGGGAAGGAAGGGGATGTTCTCCCTAGTACATCTATGGTTGATACTGTTGTCAATCATGTTGATCAAAATCAAAACTACTCAGATATGGAAGAAATTGTGGATTTTTTTATTAGAGGATGACTCTGAAAATGCACAGTATTCTACAAAGGTTCAGTCTGCTGGACAGGAATCTCTTCCAGAATCTAAGTCTCCTTCAAGGTTGGTGTCTGCTGTTGCTTCTGGTTTAAATCCATTAACACCTGAACTAGAAGAAGTGCTGTTGCAAAATGCCATCTTTAATAATAAGGCTTTCTTGTTAAAACTTTTGGTACAATCTGCAAAAACTTCACCTACAGCTATGTCAAGAGTCGAACCTCTGGTTTCCATGGACTCAGTTACACCTGGATTAACTATGTGAGTTCCAACTGTCTCCTTCCAAACTTCACAAGAAATACCTTCCCAGCTTAATTCCCCTGAACTTATTCAAAATGTACCTATACCGCACACAAGTATGGAAAATCCACAAGACAATGACTCGGTTTCTATTCCTAGACCTCCTGTCTTCAACACTAATTGGGATCCAGCCTTGGCGCTACAAGCCATGGGATGGCTACCTACTTCAGAAAAAGGCTGGACTTCTCCTTAGCCCATCTCGGCTGCAAGAAGTTTTCAGTCCTCTCAGTCTACCTCTAAGCAGTCTGTCATACCAGTTGAACCGATTCCTTCTGCAAACGTGCTGTTTACAGCGCCCTCATTCCCTGCACCTTTGATTGCCAATTCTGGCTTACCTGCTGGGATGACTACTGAAAATTTAGAATCCAGGGACATTTCTACCTCTTTTCAGCCCAGCATAGTTTCTCCCTTGCCCTTGGAATCTACACAGCATTCGGTTTCACGCCCTTGTTCTGAGGATGTCTCGGAACCCAGACCCTGCTACAAGTGTGCACACTGAAGACTCCACAGGACATTCTAGTCCTTCTAGCTCAGAGCCTTTGACTGATGTAAATAATGTCAATAATACAGACACTCCATTTAGGATGGCTGATTTATTTAAGCAAGTGGGTGAACCTGCACAAAGGCGGAATGCAGTCCATCTTAAGTACACAGGCAATAGGGACATTTTTCCTGATAGAAAATATGTATTGCATGAACTCCTAATGAAAGCAATGGGTATCCCTGCACATGAATTATTTGTGTTCATTTAAACAAAAGGGGAAAATATTTATGACATCAGTTTTCGTACCAGTGCTACTCTAGAAATATTCTGGCACAAACATGAAGCATTAGGCATCAACCTGAGTTGAAACTATCACCCTGTTGTTTAGAAATGAGAGAGATAATATAGAAGATGTTCAGTACTGGTTGAGGCAGAAGTGTGAAATCCTACAGAGACCCATTCCCATACTGGATAAAGATTTAGTCTGGACAGGGGGTTGGCACATAAAAGTAAAATTACAACACATTGACACTGGGATTTTACATCTCCCCAGTAGTTTTCACGTAGGAAGGAGTTGGGGTATTTGTTTCTACCCAGGCCAGCCCAAGACATGCCAGAAGTGTGGGGCTCGAACTCACCTGAGTTCCACTTGCAATCTGCCCAGGTATAACCTATGCCTTAACTATGGCCATGTTAGTCTTGGGTGCACTACTCCTCTTCACTGTAATCTGTGTGAAGAATCTGGCCATACCTATACCCCTTGTCCCTGGGCCACCAAAAATAGATTAGATAGGGCCATGCAAGATCAAGACACACTGATTGTTGTCCAGCAATCTAAAGTACTTCAAGCCAGACAGGAAGCTAGTCTGAGTACACTTAGTATCCCCACAGACCACAATTCTGGACCTTCTACTCTGATAAATGTAGCACCTATGATAAACCCTGGTCCCCCCTCTGATATGCTAGAGAGGAAAGCTTGCACATCCACAATTTCTGAAACACCTGGTGAACCCTATTCTGAGGCCATGTTACTGCCTAGAGAAACCCCCATGGAGGTGGTACCCCCCAACAAATCTAGGTGATCCCAGAAAAAAGTAGACTCCCATACCACTGATTCCCCTATTGTTATGTGGAATAGATTTAATGCTCTATCCAAACAGAAGCAATGGATCGATACGGTGGATGAAGAGGGAGAGTCTGATGTCTCTTCTATAACTTTGGGAGTTTTAGAAGATGTCTCTGACTCCCACCCTGAGCCCTCACAATCAAAGAAAGCTAGAGGCAAACATAAGTTCAACAGAAATCTGAGGGTTGAGGCTGTATTATACACTGTTCAGCTGTTTTCTTTTTTTCTTTTTGTTTATGGATTGCACAGTACGTCCTTTAACGCTCAACGTCAGCAGTATAAAATCCTTTAAAAAATGGGGTACCACTTTTCACATTTTGACTCAGTTACCAAATAATATATTTTTTTTACAGGACACCCACATTAAAACTATGTATGAACTGCAACAAGACAAACAAATGTGGTCTTGGGGCATGTCATTTTGGTCCCAAGGACAGAACTTATGTGATGGAGTAATTATTTTACTCCGAGGTTCAGAATTTCGCCCTACAAAAATTATAGACATTGACCCAGGGAGGGCTATTTTGGTGGATGTTTCTTGTCATACATTGACTCTATGGCTCATCTGTATATATATATATATATATATATATATATATATATCTCCCACAGAGTATTACTGGTAGAATGTCTCTCTTTAAATTAATCCAACCATTTCTTCACACTCAAAGCAGTAATTTTTGGGGTGATTTCAGTGGAAGCTCTCCCGGGATTAGGGTTATAAGACTCAAAAAAATATTTGGGGCATGGCATGCCTAAATGACATCTACACGGCAAACCTTCAAGAGGTTTTCAGCACACATGCACAAAGGCAAAGAACCTTTATAAAAGGATGCCTCACCACCAGGATTGATTATCTATTTACATCCAAAAATCTTACTATTACCCAAGCCACTACCACCCCTATAGAAACATCTGATCATTTAGCAGTTTCATGTATAGGATTTCTACCAGGGGCTAATCATCTGCCTCCTCCTTCTAGATGGTGTTTGAATTCCTCATTGTTAACTGACCCTGAACTCATATCACAATGGGACAAATTATTAAAAGCCCGAGTCGCCATTCTAGAAGCATATGAAGAAATAATAGAGTGGTGGCTAGACTCTAAATTGGACTTTAGATGTTTGTTCATTCGTTACGCATCCCAGAAAAGTAGGAAGAAACATGCTTTGTATCTCATGTTACGCAACTAGTTATAAACCCTGATTTCACAGGATTATGCTTAGAACATTAACCTATCTGCCCACATACAGAAAACTAAAGCAGAAATGTCTAAAGTCCAATATAATAGATTTCTCAGCCTCAAAATAGAAGCCCAGTTTGGTACTCAGGGTAGGCAACCCATAACTTGTACATATCCACCCTACAGTGTAAGACTGAAAATATTTGGGTCACAAACTTTGCTGATGACTGTCAAGTAGGTACTGTCATAAAACTGGCACAGGATCAAATCAATTTGCAAAATTTCCTCAATCACATTGAGCAAGGGACAAAAAAGTATAAGCTTTAACTAAATGGGGAAAAGTGCATAGTCCTTTACATGGGTAAAAAAAATCCAGAGTTTAAATGTGGTATAAAGTAATGATATACTCAAAACATCCGTAGAAGAAAGAGATCCGGGTGTAATTATAAAAAATTACCTTACTTTTGGAGCACACTGTGATCAGAAGATAAAGAAAGCAAGTAAGACAAACTGTATTCTCAGGCACATTGAGAGTAGAGATCAAGAGATGATGATGCCTCTATATGGGTCATTGGTGAGAACACAACTTGAGTATTGTTCTCAAGTTTGGGCACCGTACAAAAGGAGTGAAACTGATAGAGTGGAGAAGGTGGAGAGAAGAACTATTAGAGCAGTGAAAGGTTTTGAGTATAGACCATATGAGGAGAGAATGAGGGAAATGCATATGTATTCACTTGTATATAGACGTTGAAGGTGATATGATTTTAGTGTACAAAGCATTTCAGGACCATAAACTTAGAAAAGATCTGGGGCTGGAAGTAAAGCAAAAGAAGTACAGCACTAGAATACATAATTGACAGTTAGACCAACAAAGATGGAAACTACTAAAATGAAAATACTGGTTTAGCCAGAGGGTAGTTCCTCATTGGAATTCACTTTCAGAAGTAATAGTAAATAGTCCTTCATGGGACATTTTTAAAGGTAGATTGGATAACTACAGTCAAAACAAAATTAATGAGTACTGAACTACAGAAATGTTACAAAATTTGGAAAAATAGCAAGCAAAATGGACAAAAGTCCAGAATATGCTTTGTATTGACTATGATACTATGATAATGAGTTGTGAATGAGCTTGGTACTTCCAGCAGAACTGGGTTTGATTCCCACAACCTCTGCTTGCATACTGTGTCACTCTGAGCAAGTCACGTAACCACCCCAGTGCTCCCAGGTCGCCCCTGAAAACAGGCATTTGTGCCTAGTGGGTCTTACCCAGTTACCAAAAAAAAATGACCCATTGTGTGTTTAAAACATTGGAGACAGCACTCCAAACTACTTTTTGTTGAGAATCTTCCTAAGGCACTGTGCAGAATTCTTAGCAAATGTGCACACATTCCAAACAAATCTAAATATCTAAAACTATTCCAGCTGCAAAAAAAAACAACAACAAAAAAAAAAACCATCCAGACTGATGGTTTTTCAGGACAAAAGGACCTTTTAAATGAGGGTAGTAATTAATTTGAATTCCTTATATTTTGTAAAATATGTCCATCTTATTATCTGTATTTCCATTTTTGTTTTTACAAAATTCACATTTCTGATGGCAATTAAAAAAAACTATAAAGAATTTAAATTATTGACTGCCCTCATATGAAAAGCCTTTTTGTCCTGAACACAAAAATGTAAAATGATATACTTGGGGCACAGAAATCCAGGGGCAGAGTACAAAATGGGTGGAGTGGTGTTGACAACATTAATAAAGCACACATTCAAAAACAAAAAAAAAATTTACATACAGCTGATTACCATTTAACAATAGTATGCATCTATGGCTGCCACTGTACATCTGATGCAAACCCATAATCATGTTCCTCGCTTGAAGCGAAAAGGGGTGGGGATGGACGCCATAACTGACTCCTTGTTTTTGTGTTAAAGGGGTCAGTTTTTTTACAGCAAAAACAAGGAAAGGGGTCATTTCTAAAATGTGCAGACAAGCACAGCGACCACTTTTTTCAGAGCATGCCACCACTGGCAGCTACCACTTCAAGAATGCTACTACCCCACCTAATACAATCAGGGAAAACAGAAGTAGTCTACCAGCACTGAGATCAAAATGCTTAAGGCACACTTACCAGAAATTACTGCTTAGAAAAGAATGACAAAGTGACTGTGATGATGAGCCAATCTCAGACCAGATCTCTAGTTTGTTAATAGTCCCCTCCTGCATCTGATTTTTACAGCTGTGTGGGCCAAGCTCCACAGATGTTATGCCAACATCAGATGTGTATAAGAGCACTGTGCAAGCATATAAATGGACTGCTGTCTGATGTTTTTCTGTAGTGCTCCAGCATAGTTTCCACTGTTTCTGTTTATACAACCCTTCCCCTCTGCGTGCCGCATAAACATATCCACTTCCTGGTGCACTACTTTTCCTTTCTGTAACTGCAGAACGATTGCCGTGTGCAACATGGTGGCGCTGACTTAAAGTGTGCATGCACGAGTATCGTGCATACGTATATAACCCCCACATCACCTTTGGCTAACTGGCACCCTCCTTAAAAGAACTATTGCCAACTACATAGTATACAATTTTCTTTTGGCAGAACTGCACACATGGTACCACCCCTACCATTGAAGTGTATACCAGGCTCATTATCTAGAGGATGGTGAGTGGGGGTGCATACCAAAATTAACCTTTTTATTTACAACCAGTTCCAGGGGAGAGGATGCTAGGCATATGCTAGACCTAACTGCTGAGGGACCCCAATAACATTCACACTAGAAGCAACACATGGAATGCTGAAAGCAGTAACTGGGATTTTGCAGTATGACCTTATTTGCAGATGTCACTTAAGTAAGGGTGGTCTCCCAAAGGTTTGTCACTGCAATACAGTTACACTCTCTTTTGCAGGACACTTTGCTAGGCAGTACCGTTTTCCACAAAAACATCTCTATCTCTCTTCCAAAGTTTATATCTGCGGGATGTGCCACACACTTTAAAATACTCCTGGTGCATGGTCTTTGCCCAGGGAACTGTGGTGCCCATCCATGAACCACTTAGTCCTGTCTGAAACTCCAGATGGCGTTCCTCATCCTTTGCCCCAAACAGCCTCTGCCATTCCTTCAGGGTTACACCAAATGAGTCTCCAGTCCCAAATGAATTGCTAAAGACTCCCAACTTTACCTTTAAATTCAGCACAGTTGTGGTGAAAGTGGTCCTGACCGGTGTGATCAAGCCTTATCTAGGGCATACACACACACACACACACACACACACACACACACCAGACAACAGTCTCAAATCCTGTACTCACAGAGTAGTTGTTCCTTCCTCCCAGTCATGGAAAGAACAAAAGACACCTTTCTTTTTCTGGTAGCTGTCAGATTCTACTCATTGTTCTTCCTTAAGACAGCTGTGAACTTCAGGGGATTGACCCTTGGATCCACAAGAATTGCATTCCCTCTCACTGCCCCTAGAGTAAAACTAAAGAATCCTGCAGACAAACTGAAGATTTTACCAAATTAGGGTGAGAAATACTGGGGCTTCCTTTGACATATCCCCAATGGCAGACCTCCTGCTACTCTGACTGCCACACTTGAACTTACTGATGAACATTCTAACTCCCCAAGAGCAGATGACCCCAAAATGGTTATGCCGCTGTGAGAGTTCTAAATGACATAATCATCTTTCTCTCATGCTAGCTGAGTACACAATGATGTCATTATGTAGAAAGCCCCATAATGAGCTCCCCATCAACTGCCTTTTCCTACCTGCCTAAGACTAGTACTAATGGGATTCTAGTAACCCCAGGGACTGGGTTGTTACATGTAGTTATGTCAGCAATGCAACATTGCACAAAGCTGACTCCGGGGCAAACTGCATATGTGCAAGTATTACACATGCACAGTACTGTAATCGCTGCAGTATAATGGCTGACTCTGGTGCAGTGAGAGCACCTCATATTCTTTCCACTGCTCATGCCACTCCTAAAAGCTCTCCACAGCCGTATTGGCTCTGACCAGAGTTTGTTCTAACAGGGACATATAGTACAATCGATATGATATTATTATCTAGTGACCTGCCCAATGGCATGATCAAAGCTCATATTGACACAATCATCATTTCAGATCCACTTCTGACTCAGTCATCTTGAACTTGGACACTAATGTCATTAAACCTTGAAAGCTGGAACATTGGAAGCTTACCTGCACTTTATTAAATATTAATTTCAAGCCCTGGGTCATTAAAGAAACAAAATAATTTTTTGAAATAAATAATAACGGGTAAACATGACACACCATGGTATGGCGAGGCCTATACTAGAGGTAAAATCTTGAGTTACACCTCCTTCAGGAAAAAAGACAGAAAAGTCACTTGCCCAAGAGGAGAAAGAGTTCCAGGGATTAAAGAGGGCACATACAATGCACAAGGGGGATAGTAAGAGCCTTTTAAGGAAGATAATACTGTTGAAGTATGAGATTAACAAAGTACATACAAGAAAAGCTGAATCTGCTTTGTTTAGAACACAACAGAATTACTGGGAATCTGGGGGAAAGGCTGGTAGACTATTGACTTACAGGCTAAAACAGATCCAAAACAGAAATAACATACTGGGTATTATGGAGGAATCTAGGAAGACCTTTACTAATACTAAATATATTAACAATTTTTTTTTTAATTCTATGAAGATTTATATAGGAGTAAAAGCAGTAGTAATCTGGACCTGACTGGACTCTTTTTATCAAAGGCTAAGTTACCAAGAATCTCAGTCAGAACAAGGCCTAGATGAAGATGTTTTGCTTCAAGAGATTAAAGAGGCAATTTTGTGATATGTCTAGGGCTAAGACTCTGGGGTCGGATCGTCTGCCAGCTGAATCATATGCACTTTTGAGTGACAAGGTTGCCCCAGTGCTCCAAAAGGTTTATACAGAGTCTGAAGTAAATAAAGGCCTACCTTGGAAAATGTCTGAAGCAATTGTAACCCCTCACCCCTGCCTTTTTACAAAAACGACAGGTGGCATGCTGTTGGCATTGGCAGCAATACCTGGTGGGGACCTGGGTTCGGGGAGGATGAGGTTACCTGGCACACGGGACCTAGGTTTGGCTACTCTGCACAGGGGCACCCAAGTAAATCCAACTACAGGAAGCAATAACTGTAATGTCCAGAGCCAGGATTGGGATTTTTCAGTGTGGCTTTATTCAAAACTAGCTGACACATGACAAAGCATTGATAGTCCCCCAAGGAGCTACGTTCACTGTATATGCAGATAGAGACTAAAGGCAGTCCACTTGAAGAATGAACCCTTTTTTACTATTGTCTGGCTCTGGACCCACCAGGCACTCAGCCCAGACTTGCATGCGCTTTGGATACACAGCCTGACTGGCCCGGCTCCCCTGCCGGCCACTTGACTGATGGTCCATTTAAAGAATGAACCCAAACTTTACTTGGAGAGACTCCCATCACACAAGGAGTCTATTTTCACAAGCTTTGGCTCCCCACACCACTTAGAGTCTGCGACTCCTAGAGGGATTTGTTTTCTTACTTCCATCGGACTCCAATCAAACAAGGAGTATATCTTCCCATCCTGTGGCTCCCCACACCACTTAGAGTCTGTGACTCCTAGAGAGATTTTCCAAAGTTGCGACCCACGTCTGGGTACCTACCTCATCACTGTGGCGGCGCATGGGCAAGTAGTAAATCACAGAAGAAATCCGTAGAGGTGGACCTGGTCACTAAAGATGGGGGGTGTTCCCACCTCCAGCTCCCACAGCCCATACCCGGCCATTTCTCTGGACAAACATAAACTTAAAACTTTGACATTTATATTAAACGGTGGATGACCTGAAGCACCCCCTCTACAGCATTACTTGAAATCCATTAAAATTTTAGACTTTTTGACTGCTCCATTTGTTTGTCCTAGCAAAATAGTCCTCCCAAATAGCAGTCCACATCCCAATTTTCTTTATATTTCCAAACTGATGAAACAATTGGTTTGCCCCTTCAAATGGAGCAAAACACTCACCCTTTCGTTGCAGGTGCCCCACAGACGAAATATCACATCCTTCACTGTTATACAAGAACAGAAACTGTAAACAGGCAGCTTTCTTCTATAGTGGAAATAGGGGATTGCCCCTGGAATCCACAGAGGGACTTTTCTTCCACCCCCCCCGGAGGGAGGGGGCACTGAGACCTGGACAGTGGTCTCCACCACATTCAAAAGGTAAACAGGATCACACCTCCTTCTCCAACAAAAGGTAAACAGAAACTGCCTCCTTCCTGCTTGGAGGTAAACAGACAACTCACTTTGAAAACTCCCAAAGTTCTAAACTCACTCCCTGAGCTGCAGATTCCAATGTGGCTTATGCAGCTGCAACAGTTCTAAGGTGATGTCATCTCTCAAGTCTCAGCTGTGACTGAGAACAGAGTGAGACAGTGTGAAACCCATTTAACTGGAGTTTCACAAGCTGCCTTCCCTGCCTACCACTAGGTCTTACTGGGATTCTAGTAACCCCGGATAACAAGGGGTTACACTCGCCCTTGACCAGGAAAATGACTGTCCCCAGTCATTATGCACCCGGCCTTAGGCCATCCCACCCTATGTGCTACCTGCGGAGGAGGGGTGATCAGGCCCCCTCCTACCATGTGCAAGCACAGGCAGGCAACACTAAGGGCCTAGAGGCCTGTAGCTGACATATCAGCCTCTACTCTATCCACTTACTATGGACACCTAGTGGCTCTGGTAGAACCATCCAGATCATAGCCCTGATAGATCAGTACTGCAGTCCCTATGGCCACTGAGGACGACAGCCTGTCTATCCCCCCTAACCCTCGAGGGAAAACCTATCTGTCTCTAATATAACATCCCAAACAAAAACAAAACCCGGGGACCTCCCTGACCTTGGGCAACCTGCAACTACAAAACAGCACTTTAAATTCTACACAATAAAGCACTGACGAGGAACTCCGATGAGCCCCTCTTCCTCTTCTTGTCTTTTCTTCTGTCTTCCCAGGAACACCTGTAAGAAAAGACAAAAACAAAACACACTCCTAATCTGCATACACAGTCTACCTAAACAACAACAACAACAACCCCTACCACACAGAAAAACACTGAACAATCCCAAAAAAGACTTTTTTTTTAGAAAAAGGTAGAAAACACAGTATTTACATTAGAGTACAGTAATGACATTATTTACAATACACATTTGGGGGGATGGAGTGCCCTAAAAGTCCCAACTAGTGACCACAAAGCCCGAAGGCTAGTCCAATAAAGAGTCCCTCCTGGGCCGGAGCCCCGTGAAGCACAGTTCTAGAAGGCCAAAATCCCGAAGGGGAGAGTCTTTGCAGACAGTTCACACATTTTTGAAGTCTGTAGTGTAGGGTGTGTACTGCAATGTCATAAAGATAGAAAAAGGGGTTTTTCGGACTTACCAGCCACTTGAAGTATAAGACTAGGCACTGACCTGCACTGCAGCCGAAGACTCTCCCTGGCAGCATTTCTTCTGATACAGCTGGGCGGACATCTTCCGGCAAACACAGGAGGGCACATCTGGAAACAGCTGAGTTGATGTCATCTCTGGAGAAGGAACCTTAGAACAGGAACAAAAAGGAAAACAGCGGGTCCGATGTCATCCGATTACCAGGCAATGAACAGAAAACAGCTGGGATGGTGTTCTCTCTGGATCTGAAGTCATCTGGTGGGCCAGTAGATGGTTGCTGAACAAGACAGTACACTGTAGACTGAAGAATGTGGAGCACCTGAGTCCTCGGTTATTCATATTGGCAGATCAATAAGGGCACTTCACAGTCTAGATGTGGCAGTATTGACTACCACTGCTCGGCTCTCCATTTTGTAGGCACGGGCTTAATTACTGGGAGGTCCTTGCACTGGGCCAATAGTACTGGGGTCAGGGGCTTGAATCATTACCCGTCTGGCGAACATAATTCACACAGTGGAGACTTCACGCCCCTCTCCATCCACTATTCTCACTCTGTCCATAAACAGTGTCCTGCCTCTCTTCCACTGTGTATACTTTTCGTGGAACAGTCTATTCTTTACATGCTGGTTGGCCCTAGGATGCACATGTTTCATTGCTTCATCCCAGATCCAGGATTTCCTGCAGTCCTCAATCTCCTCCCAGACTCTCCGAGGAAAGGTAGGAAAGGTCATACCATAGATCTTATTGGCCTTTCTACGAACCAGTCTCTCCTCTTTACTTGCTTTGGCCAATCTGAGACTGCTGGCCTGGCTTGGGAGTGGCCAATCCTGGTTCTGCCAGCTTCGCATCCTCAAAGAAATTAAAAACAGATCCCTGACTTCTTATTGTAAAGCCAGGGAAGTGGCATCACCACCTTCTTCAACACATTCTTCTGAGGCAAGATCTTGAGGCTGTGTAGCCGTTCCTTTCTCACAGGGCCACATAGGTTCCCCCTCAACTTCCTCTTCACTGAGGATCTGAGCCCAGGAGTGAGCAGTCATTCTCACCCCCGAGACTATCCATTCATCACTAGGCACAGAGGTCGACACCTCCCATTCAAAGGCATCCCACATCTCATCTTCACCTGCGAGACTTGGGCTAGGCCCCCCTACCCAGGGGTCTACTGATGCTTTATCCGAACTTTCTTTCTGAGATCCAGCATCCAAAACTTCAACTTCAGATTCAGCCTCTAATTCTGCACCCTCTAGCTTTGTGCCACACTCCCCCGAGGGATCTACCTCCACAGGCTCTGCCTGATGCTGTGTGCTGCCAACTGCAGATTCCTGAATTTTTGTCCATGTGGGAGCCAAACGAATTGGAGGTGCTTTATACAAGCCATATTTTTGCAGACATCCAGCACAGTGAGGAATCATGAAGACATCCCTTCCAGCACTCAAACACATCTGGCATACATGCACTGGATAATTAGGAATTGCCACATCAGGAGGCAGTTGCCCTCCATAGCACCACTTTTCAATATCTCTCAGTCTATTTACTGCTGCTGTTACTGCAACCCGGGCATGATCCGGGTAACGAGCTGGTCCTGAGGCCATAACTGCAGAAAAATAAACAAAAATTCACTGTAACTGAAAGTCCCACTTTAAATGAACACACTCTGTAGCATTAAATGGCTCCTCTGCTGCTGTGTTTACTTTACTACCCCCACCCTGTAATGCGTGGCGGCAGCACTCCTGTGCATCAACATTTAGACTCTGGGTCAAGCCACTGCACACCCGATTTACATCAGCTACTGATAACTTTTACTCAAACTGCACAACTTGCTCTGATCTGGCTTTTCACACATTTACATGATTTTCCTTGGACTTTTCATATGCTGGTAACATTCATTTAATTCACAGTCCCTTAAAAGCTTCAGGTTTCAGCTCAGGATTGCCTGCTTCTACTAGCGTTGCACTTTTTTACAACCCACAGTCTCTCTCTGGCTGCAAACTTTAAACTGAGGCTACTTTCATTGCTATGCACACATTCAATGGCTTTACAGACTTGCACTTGCTGGCAGGACATCACACAGTTGCTACTTGCAAAGCGACTATACTGCTGCACACACATTTTATATGGCATTACTGAAAATCACTGTTTGAGCAGTTTTAAATTGTTTACTCACTGTTATTTGTAGCAACTTGCTGCGATGGGATAAAACAGCCTGCAGCCAGATTTTGAAGGCCTAGGAATGCAAACCGGTGGGTAGTCTCCGCGATCGTCATTTTAACCACAAATTCACTAACTCCACGATCGATTTGAGGGTTGAGCCCGATTTTAAACTTAAAAATCACTTTTTGAACTGTTTCACAGCTTTTGAATGCATGATGCTCCTCCACTGCCAGTACACGCTCTCTCTCTCTCCCTCTCGAATGCTGAAGCAGTCACAGAAGAGCTGGCTGAGGGGCCGGACTAATGGCAAACTGACCAACCACACGACGCCATGCAAATGAGCCTCTTCTTCCTCGCGAGGGCTCCTCTCCTCACGGTGATCATCGAGCAGGCAAATTTAAACTGTAAAATGCACTTTTTTCTTTTTTTTTTTCTTTCTTCAACTGACTCCACGGCGGGAGCCCATTTTAACCATGTAACATTGCCATTAACTCTACAGTCTCTTACTTTACACAGAAAGCATTTCCAACATCCAGGGCATAATTTCTCTGTTGCTACCCCTAGTTTTCCACACTTTCCTTCACAGAAATTAATTTTTAAAAGCATTTCAAATGTCCAGGGCATAATTTCTCTGTTGCTACCCCTAGTTTTCCACACTTTCCTACACAGAAATTCATTTTAAAAGCATTTCAAACATCCAGAGCATAATTTCTCTGTTGCTACCCCTAGTTTTCCACACTTTTCTTCACAGAAATTCATTTTAAAACTGACAAAAACGCTGTAAACAATTTTGATGATGCAGGACAAGGGCACACTCTTTGGCTTTACAGCTCCTTGGTAAACAGTTGGCATTTTTTAAACAGCAGCACAAGATTCACAGCACACAGCAACACACTAGGGAAATTGTTTTCAGTTTTTTTGCTACTCCACTGCCAGATAGCCAAACGCTAGCTCATTTGCCCAAGTACCTTCCTTCCGAACAAATCCAAAGCGGTGCTCCATTTTGTAACTCCCTCACCCCTGCCTTTTACTAAAATGACAGGTGGCATGCTGTTGGCATTGGCAGCAATACCTGGTGGGGACCTGGCTGGGAAGGATGAGGTTACCTGGCACAAGGGACCTAGGTTTGGCTACTCTGCACAGGGCACCTAAGTAAATCCAACTACAGGAAGCAATAAAATGTAATGTCCAGAACCAGGATTGGGATTTTTCAGTGTGGCTTTATTCAAAACTAGCTGACACATGACAAAGCATTGATGGTCCCCCAAGGGGCTACGTTCACTGTATATGCAGATAGAGACTAAAGGTGGTCCACTTGAAGAATGAACCTTTTTTACTATTGTCTGGCTCTGGACCCACCAGGCACTCAGCCCAGACTTGCATGCACTTTGGATACACAGCCTGACTGGCCCGGTTCCCCTGCCGGCCACTTGACTCAAGATGCATTCTGTTAACTGTACTCTGAAAATCTACAAAAAGGAAGGTAAAATAGAATGACGGGTCATTATTTGTGCATATCTGTCATATGGAATGAGAGTCAAGGACACTATTTTTTCTTTTATAAAAGAAAAAAGTTAATATTACAGAAATGTGACAGCCTTTAAATCTGTTACACACTACCAGCACCATCATCCTCATCCTCCTGATCAAAGAGGAAGCTGCCCTCACAGTCATCAAGGTCAGAATTGTGCCCAATCAAGAATTCTTTTTTCATGACTGAATCATCAGCCTCAATGGTAGACCATTCAACACTATCAGGATGGTCTGCTTCGCCCACATCATCATCATCACAACCATCTTCATGATGGGATACAAACACAGATGTGGTAGTTCAACTTGGTATGTGACCTTCATTCATTTTTATGGCTGTGGGTGGAGCCTACAGCCATCCAGCTTTCACTTGAAAAAAGGTGTTTCCATGGAACACATCTTTTAGAAGTTTTCAGTGTATCCTTCCATTCTGCAAATCTCCATGGCAGTTAAAAAAATACTCCCCTCTTTCTGTTTATATAGAACGATGGACATAGAACTCCAAGCTGCTTTTCTCCAAAAGCAAATGTGCACACCTTCCAAATGAATCTAAATATCTTTAAAACTATTCATGGTGCACAAAAACAACTAGTGTGAAAGTTATTCAGGGCAAAAAGACCTTTCTCATGAGGGTAGTCACTAATCTGAATTCTTTATATTTTTTAAAATATGGTCTTCCAAACAACCTCATTTTTTTCTCTCTGAGTGAACACAGTAGGAGTCATGGCAAACAAATGTAAATATCTTGGAACGTATACAAGTTTCAGTACCAATATATAACCAACATGAAAGTTGTTCAGGACAAAATGATCCTTCCAATCAGAGTAGTCACTAATCTGAATTCGTTAGATTTTTTTTTTAAATATAGCCATCTAAAGGTGAAAATTGTGATGAAAAATGAAAATTCAGGTAATCAGATGGCCATAGTTTAAAAAATATAATTAAAGCAGCTTAATGAATAGGCTCATTTGAAAGGTCCTGTTGTCCTGAACAACTTTCATAAGGTTTATTATCTGTAAGTTGTATACTTTTAAAGATATTTATGTGTGTTAAGCATAACTTGCATCACAAGTCCTATGAAGACAGGTTGAAGGAACTGAACATGTACTCCCTGGAGGAGAGGAGGGAAAGAGGGGATATTGATAGAGACATACAAGTATCTTACAGGGAGGAACAGGGTGCAGGAAAACACTATTTTTAAGCGAAAAAGATGTTCCAGGACTAGAGGGCATGGGATGAAGTTGGAGGGAGGACGATTCAGAGGAAACATGAGAAAGAATTTCTTCACAGAACAGGTGGTGGACAAGTGGAACACCCTGCCAGAAGAAGTGGTGGGGCTGAAACAATCACGGGATTTAAGAATGCATGGGATAGACATAAAGGAATTCTGGAGGTCAGGGGTAAGGGGCAATAGACTTCTAGGAAAACAAACTGAACTTACAAGCTCAAATGGGCAGACTGGGTGGGCCATAGGCCCTTATCTGCCGACACTGTCTATGTATCTATGTATCTATGTATAACTCCTATTATACTTCTAAACAGCCTCAGCTTTGCAAATTACTTCACCAAGACAGGATAAGTCCCATCAAAAGAAAGCTATCCCAAGGTCAGATTTCACTGACTTGAAAGTTCGCTCACTGACACAAGCTATAAACCAACTGAAAGTTAATTTTAAAACCCTCTGTGTTTGTCTGTGCTAGCATTAGTAGATGGCAATGATTAAAAACACAAGGAAAAATAAGCTTAAAGAGAAGCTGACACCTTCAAGAGACTTTTAACAAAACATAATATTTATTAATTTTATTTTATTTTGTTTTTTGTTGACTGGGTAAGTGCACAAGATAAATCTTGCCTATTTTCAGGCACGACCTGGGGAGAGGGATATAGATGAATGCTCACTGACCTTGAACCAGATTAAGTTGTTGGTGGTATTTGTTTAGTGAATGGGGGGGGGGAATTTGGTCAGGACACTGGGAAAATTCTCCTACTCACCTATAGGGGGACCCTCTGCCAGCCATTTCCAAGATGGTGGATGTGAAGTGTACTGGCGGTGATGCTGGAGTTGAGAAAGAAGGGGATGTTCTCCCTAGTACATCTATGGTTGATACTGTTGTCAATCATGTTGATCAAAGCTACTCAGATATGGAAGAAATTGTGGATTTTTTATTAGAGGATGACTCTGAAAATGCACAGTATTCTATAAAGGCTCAGTCTGCTGGACAGGAATCTCTTCTAGAATCTAACGCACCTTCAAGGTTGGTGTCTGCTGTTGCTTCTGGCTTAAATCCATTAACACCTGAACTAGAAGAAGTACTGTTGCAAAATGCCATCTTTAATAATAAGGCCTTCTTGTTAAAACTTTTGATACAATCTGTAAAAACCTCACCTACAACTGTGTCAAGAGTCGAGCCTCTGGTTTCCATGAACTCAGTTACACCTGGATTAGCTATATGTGTTCCAACTGTCTCCTTCCAAACTTCACAAGAAGTACCTTCCCAGCTTAACTCCCCTGAACTTATTCAAAATGTACCTATACCGTACACAAGTGTGGAAGATCCACAAGACAATGACTCAGTTTCTATTCCTAGACCTCCTGTCTTCAACATTATTTGGGATCCAGCCTTGGTGCTACAAGTCATGGGATGGCTACCTACTTCAGAAAAAGGCTGGACTTCTCCTGGGCCCATCTCAGCTGCAGAAAGTATTCAGTCCTCTCAGTCTACCTCTAAGCAGTCTGCCACAGCAGTTGAACTGATTCCTTCTGCAAACGTGCTATTTACAGTGCCCTCATTTCCTGCACCTTTGATTGCCAATTCTGGCTTACCTGCTGGGATGACTACTGAAAATTTAGAATCCAGGGACATTTCTACCTCTTCTCAGCCCAGCATAGTTTCTCCCTTGCCCTCAGAATCTGCACAGCATTTGGTTTCATGCCCTCGTTCTGAGGATGTCTTGGAACCCAAACCCTGCTACAAGTGTGCACACTGAAGACTCCACAGGACAGTCTTGTCCTTCTAGCTCAGAGACTTTGACTGATGTAAATAATGTCAATAATACAAACACTCCATTTAGGATGGCTGATTTATTTAAGCAAGTGGGTGAACCTGCACAAAGGCAGAATGCAGTCCGTCTTAAGTACACAGGCAATAAGGACATTTTTCCTGATAGAAAATATGTTTTGCAAGAACTCCTAGTGAAAGCAGTGGGTATCCCTGCACATGAATTATTTGTGTTCATTCATATAAAAGGGGAAAATATTTATGACATCAGTTTTTGTACCAATGCTACTCTAGAAATATTCTGGCACAAACATGAAGCATTTAGGCATCAACCTGAGTTGAAACTATCACCCTGTTGTTTAGAAATGAGGGAGTTAATATAGAAGATGTTCAGTACTGGTTGAGGCAGAAGTGTGAAATCATACAGAGTCCCATTCCCATCCTGGATGAAGATTTAGTCTTGATGGGGGGTTGGCACATAAAAGTAAAATTACAACACACTGACACTGGGATTTTACATCTCCTCAGTAGCTTCACATAGGCAGGGACCAGGGTATTTGTTTCTACCCAGGCCAGCCCAAGACATGCCACAAGTGTGGGGCTCATACTCACCCGAGTTCCACTTGCAATCTGCCCAGGTATAACCTATGCCTTGACTATGGCCATGTTAGCCTTGGGAGCCTTACTCCTCTTCACTGTGATCTGTGTGAAGAATCTGGCCATACATATGCCTCTTGTCCCTGGGCCACCAAAAATAGATTAGACAGGGCCATGCAAGATCAAGACACACTGATTGTTGCCCAGCAATCTAAAGTAATTCAAGCCAGACAGAAAGCTAGTCTGAGTACAGTTAGTATCCCCTTCCACCACAGACCACAATTCTGGACCTTCTACTCTGATAAATGTAGCACCTATGATAAACCCTGGTCCCCCCTCTGATGTGATGAGGAGAAAGCTTGCACATCCACAATTTCTGAAACACCTGGTGAACCCTCTTCAGAGGCCATGTTACTGCCTAGAGAAACCCCCATGGAGGTAGTACCCCCCAAAAAATCTAGGCGATCCCAGAAAAAAGTAGACTCCCATACCACTGATTCCCCTATTGTTATGAGGAATAGATTTAATGCTCTAGCCAAATGGAAGCAATGGAACAAAATGGTGGATCAAGAGGGAGAGTCTGATGCCTCTTCTGTAACTTTGGGAGTTTTAGAGGATGTCTCTGACTCCCACCTTGAGCCCTCACAATCAAAGAAAGCTAGAGGCAAACATAAGTTCAACAGAAATCTGGGGGATGAGGCTGTATTATACACTGTTCAGCTGTTTTCTTTTTTTCTTTTTGTTTATGGATTGCATAGTACATCCTTTAATGCTCAACATCAGCAGTATAAAATCCTTTAAAAATTGGGGTACCACTTTTCACATTTTGACTCAGTTACCAAATAATATATTTTTTTTACAGGACACCCACATTAAAACTATGTATGAACTGCAACAAGACAAATAAATGTGGTCTGGGGGCCTGTCATTTTGGTCCCAAGGACAGGACTTATGTGATGGAGTAGCTGTTTTACTCCGGGATTCAGAATTTCACCCTACAAAAATTATAGACATTGACCCAGGGAGGGCTATTTTGGTGGCTAATTCTTGTCATACATTGACTCTATGGCTCATCTGTATATATGCCCCACAGAGTATTGTTGGTAGAATGTCTCTCTTTAAATTAATCCAACCATTTCTTCATCCTCAAAAAATGGTCATTTTTGGGGGTGATTTCAATTGTGGGCTCTCTCCCTGGGATAAGGGTTATAAGACTCAAAAAACATTTGGGGGCATGGCATGACTAAATGACATTATTACCATGGCAAACCTTTAAGAGGTTTTTTCAGCCACACATACACAAGCGCAAAGAACCTTTCTAAAAGGCTGCCTCACCACCAGGATTGATTATCTATTTACATCCAAAAATCTTACTATTACCCAAGCCACTACCACCCCTATAGAAACATCTGATCATTTAGCAGTTTCATGTATTGAATTTCTACCAGGAGCTAATCATCCGCCTCCTCCTTCCAGATGACATTTTAATTCCTCATTGTTAACTGACCCTGAACTCATATCACAATGGGACAAATTATTAAAAGCCCGAGTCTCCATTCTAGAAGCATATGAAGAAATAATAGAGTAGTGGCTAGACTCTAAATTGGACTTTAGATGTTTGTTAATTCAGTATGCATCCCAGAAAAGCAGGAAGAAACATGCTTTATATCTCATGTTACCCAACTAGTTACAAACTCTGATTTCACAGGTTCATGCTTAGAACATTGACCAATCTGCCCAAATACAGAAAACGAAAGCATAAATGTCTGAAGTCCAATATAATAGATTTCTCAGCCTCAAAATAGAAGCCCAATTTGGTACTCAGGGTAGGCAACCCATAACTTGTACATATCCACCCAATAGTGTAAGACTGAAAATATTTGGGTCACAAACTTTGCTGACGACTGTCAAGTAGGTACTGTCATAAAATTGGCACAGGATCAAATTAAGTTGCAAAATTTCTTCAATCACATCGAGCAAGGGACAAAAAAGTATAAGCTTTAACTAAACGGGGAAAAGTGCATAGTACTTTAAATGGGTTAAAAAAAATCCAGAGTTTAAATACAGTATAAGTAATGATATACTCAAAACATCCTTAGAAGAAAGAGATCTGGGTGTAATTATAAAAAATTACCTTACTTTTGGAGCACACTGTGATCAGATGAGAAAGAAAGCAAATAAGACAAATTGTATTCTCAGGCACATTGAAAGTAGAGACAGAGAGGTGATGATGCCGCTATATGGGTCATTGGTGAGAACACAACTTGAGTATTGTTCTCAAATTTGGGCACCATACAAAAGCGGTGAAATTGATAGAGTGGAGAAGGTGCAGAGAAGAACTACTAGAGCAGTGAAAGGTTTTGAGTATAGACCATATGAGGAGAGGATGAGGGAAATTAATATGTTTTCACTGGTATATAGACATTGGAGGTGATATGATTTTAGTGTATAAAGCATTTCAGGACCATAAACTTAGAAAAGATCTGGGGCTCGAAGTAAAGCAAAAGAAGTACAGCACTAGAATACATAATTTACAGTTAGACCAACAAAGATGGAAACTACTAAAATGAAAATACTGGTTTAGCCAGAGGGTAGTTCCTCATTGGAATTCACTTCCAGAAGTAATAGTACATAGTCCTTCATTGGACATTTTTAAAGGTAGATTGGATAACTACAGTCAAAACAAAATTTATGAGTGCTGAACTACAGAAATTTTAAAAAATTTGGAAAAATAGCAAGCAAAATGGGCGAAAGTCCAGATGATGCTTTGTATTGACTATGATACTATGATACTATGATAATGAGCTGTGAATGAGCTTGGTACTTCCAGCAGACCTGGGTTTGATTACCACAACCTCTACTTGCATACTGTGTGACTCTGAGCAAGTCACTTAACCACCCCAGTGCTCCCAGGTCGCCCCTGAAAGCAGGCATTTGTGCCTAGTGGGTCTTACCCAGTTACCAAAAAAAAAGACCCATTGTGTGTTTAACACATTGGAGACAGCACTCCAAACTACTTTTTGTTGAGAATCTTCCTAAGGCACTGTGCAGAATTCTTAGCAAATGTGCACACATTCCAAACAAATCTAAATATCTTTAAAACTATTCCAGCTGCAAAAAAAACATAAAAACATCCAGACTGAAAGTTGTTCAGGACAAAAAGGCCTTTTAAAAGAGGTAGTCGCTAATCTGAATTCCTTATATTTTGCAAAATATAGCTATCTATCTTATTATCTGTATTTCCATTTTTGTTTTTACAAAATTCACATTTCTGATGGCAATTAAAAAAAAACTATAAAGAATTTAAATTATTGACTGCCCTCATATGAAAAGCCTTTTTGTCCTGAACACCACAATATAAAATGATACACTTGGGGCACAGAAATCCAGGGGCAGAGTACAAAATGGGTGGAGTGGTGTTGACAACATTAATAAAGCACATATTCAAAAACAAAAAAAATTTACATACAGCTGATTACCATTTAACAATAGTATGCATCTATGGCTGCCACTGTACATCTGATGCAAACCCATAATCATGTTCCTCACTTGAAGCGAAAAGGGGTGGGGATGGACGCCATAACTGACTCCTTGTTTTTGTGTTAAAGGGGTCAGTTTTTTTACAGCAAAAACAAGGAAAGGGGTCATTTCTAAAATGTGCAGACAAGCACAGCGACCACTTTTTTTCAGAGCATGCCACCACTGGCAGCTACCACTTCAAGAATGCTACTACCCCCACCTAATACAATCAGGGGAAAACCAGAAGTAGTCTACCAGCACTGAGATCAAAATGCTTAAGGCACACTTACCAGAAATTACTGCTTAGAAAAGAATGACAAAGTGACTGTGATGATGAGCCAATCTCAGACCAGATCTCTAGTTTGTTAATAGTCCCCTCCTGCATCTGATTTTTACAGCTGTGTGGGCCAAGCTCCACAGATGTTATGCCATCATCAGATGTGTACAAGAGCACTGTGCAAGCATATAACTGGACTGCTGCCTGATGTTTTTCTGTAGTGCTCCAGCATAGTTTCCACTGTTTCTGTTTATACAACCCTTCCCCTCTGCGTGCCACATAAACATATCCACTTCCTGGTGCACTACTTTTACTTTCTGTAACTGCAGAATGATTGCCGTGTGCAACATGGTGGCGCTGACTTAAAGTGTGCATGCACGAGTATCGTGCATACATACGTAACCCCCACATCACCTTTGGCTAACTAGCACCCTCCTTAAAAGAACTATTGCCAACTACATAGTATACAATTTTCTTTTGGCAGAACTGCACACATGGTACCACCCCTACCATTGAAGTGTATACCAGGCTCATTATCTAGAGGATGGTGAGTGGGGGTGCATACCAAAATTAACCTTTTTATTTACAGCCAGGTCCAGGGGAGAGGATGCTAGGCATATGCTAGACCTAACTGCTGAGGGACCCCAATAACATTCACACTAGAAGCAACACATGGAATGCTGAAAGCAGTAACTGGATTTTGCAGTATGACCTTATTTGCAGATGTCACTAACTAAGGGTGGTCTCCCAAAGGTTTGTCACTGCAATACAGTTACACTCTCTTTTGCAGGACACTTTGCTAGGCAGTACCGTTTTCCACAAAAACATCTCTATCTCTCTTCCAAAGTTTATATCTGCGGGATGTGCCACACACTTTAAAATACTCCTGGTGCATGGTCTTTGCCCAGGGAACTGTGGTGCCCATCCATGAACCACTTAGTCCTGTCTGAAACTCCAGATGGCGTTCCTCATCCTTTGCCCCAAACAGCCTCTGGCATTCCTTCAGGGTTATACCAAATGAGTCTCCAGTCCCCAATGAATTGCTAAAGACTCCCAACTTTAACTTTAAATTCAGCACAGATGTGGTGAAAGGGGTCCTGACTGGTGTGATCAAGCCTTATCTAAGACACACACACACACACACACACACACACACACACACACCTCAGACAACTCCCTCAGAGAACAGTCTCAAATTCTGTACTCATAGAGTAGTTGTTCCTCCCTCCCAGTCATGGAAAGAACAAAAGGCACCTTTATTTTTCTGGTAGCTGTCAGATTCTACTCATTGTTCTTCCTTAAGGCAGCTGTGAAGTTCAGGGGATTGACCCTTGGATCCACAAGAACTGCATTCCCTCTCACTCCCCCTGGAGTAAAACTAAAGAATCCTGCAGACAAACTGAAGATTTTACCAAATTAGGGTGAGAAATACTGGAGCTTCCTTTGACATATCCCCAGTGGCAGACCTCCTGCTACTCTGACTGCCACACTTGAACTTACTGATCAACATTCTAATTCCCTAAGAGCAGCTGACTCCAAAATGGTTATGCCGCTGTGAGAGTTCTAAATGACATAATCATCTTTCTCTCAAGCTAGCTGAGTAAACAATGGTGTCATTATGTAGAAAGCCCCATAATGAGCTCCCCATCAACTGCCTTTTCCTACCTGCCTAAGACTAGTACTAATGGAATTCTAGTAACCTGAGGGACTGAGCATAAAGTTAGTGCTTACACTGATGACCTACTGCTATCCCTATCCAACTGTCGTAGATCACTTAAACATACTATGGAGCTCCTTGAAGAGTTTAGAGTACAGACTGACCTATCCATCAACTGGTCAAAGTCCGAAATACTTCCCTTAAAGGGCAATAAAGCATCTCTTAGAATTGTATGTCAGGACAGTAATCTGAAATGGCAGGGTGATTTCATTACTTATTTGGCGGTTGTAGTCCCATGCAAGCTAGATGGTTTAGTAACTCTGAATGTGAAGCCTTTATTAGAAGAAATGAAGTTGAGCATAGAGAAAATGGGCCAAACTTAACTTGTCCATATGGGGCAAAGTGAGAGCTTTGAAAATGATGTTGGCGCCCAAAGTACTGTACTTTCTAACATGGCGCCTATGTACATCCATCCAGTATGGTTTAAGAAAATGTACTCTCTTTTTAGGTCCTTCCTATGGGAAGGAAGGAAAGCAAGGCTCAGTCTGGTGAAACTTAAGAAGCATTGGCAACAAAGTGGTATGGGCCTTCCTAATTTTAAACAATACCAGCGAGGCCCTTCTGTTTAGACAAACATGTCAATGGTTACTTCCTAACAGTAGTACTCCCATATGGTTCAAATATGAACAGTCTAGTGTTTTTCCACATCTACTTCATCATATGGTTTTAGACATCTATCCAGCCTCAGTGAGTACACATCCATTCTTGATGAACTCTGCTAATTCTGTAATTGACTTTGCTAAATACTTGGCCTCCCCTTCAATACCTTTGCAATACATCCCCTTACAGAGGAAAACGAGCATTAAGTGTAATGGTAGGATGTTGGTTAACCCAATTTGGGAAAAGAAAGGCATTCATATACTGGGGGTGTATTAGACCCTCACACAGGGTTTGGTTGAAGCAGAGTGAGGTTCCAGGGAGTCTTGAGAGAAAGATCTTAACAGGACAGAGAGGAGACACTGGTGGCCCCCAACGGGTGGGAACCTCCCTGCCGGTCTTCCCAGGGTACCTCCAACACCCTCAGGGTAGAGTGGAACCACAAGGCACCGTAGAAGGACCATATAGGCCCTAGTTGAGAAAACAAACTGGAAGGAGGATCACCCAGAGACTGAGGCCTAACAGGGGAAGGTGGGCGGGAAGCAGTGATGAATGGAGAAGGTACACAGAAAGATCAAGAATTACAGTAGGTGCATAATTTTCATATTTTATCTGTGTCAATCTTCACCATTTATCACTGGTGGGTGATTACCAAGCCCCCCGAAGGGGACCCGGTACCTTCATAAGGGACCAAAGTCCAGTAGCCTCCAGCTGGGGAGACACTGGAGGAGGGAACCCTTCCAGGCCTGGTTAGGTCTGAGACTGGTCTGGGTGACGCAGGTTCTCAGCGTAGGAGATGGAAGTCACCCCTGCAGTTCTCACCTCACCCTGAGGGAGAAAAGATGAGTTCCCCAAAATGAGGAGGCAGTCACCCTATGCAGGGCCAAAGGTGATAATCATGAAAGACGAAGCCATGCTGCCTGACTAGTGCAGATCGCTGTCCCCGCCAGCCTGAAAGCCACCTCACTGGCATCATAAGATGCCCTTGCTTTGTGCCTCGCAAGCTCCAGGCCCCTTGCGGAGAGGGCAATGGCTTGTCTGGTCACCTATGAATCAGGCAGAGAAACTAGGATCTTATTTATTTATTTATTGAAATGTTTCACCAGGAAGGCACACTGAAGAAAAAACTGCTCATCTCCTGCTGCGACCTTGGGGGGGGTTACAAAGAGGATGAGAAATAATAGAGTCTACAATAAATGAGGTAAGTGCAGTTACAAATGTGTTGGACAATTAAAACAGTATATATAACAACTGGTAAGCAGTACAAGCAATAAAGCATGTACAATTTTTATAGCCAATAGGTAGGCACAAGGATCTGTCCTAGCAGAGGCCATTAGTACCTGTTGTAGGCAGCATGATGGGCCTGATGAGCTGAGAGGAATAACAGGAGGTGTGCTGAAAGGAAAGCCCTCCTCCCCCAAAAATCAAATTCAGCAGAATCTGATTCCGGAGGTTGGTCACACCTTGGGTATCTATGCCCAGAGGGTGTATCCAGGGGTGTCACACCTGAAGGGGGTGAGCCAAGGTTCCTGGAGACCCTAGGGGTGCACAATACCTCTGGTGGAGGTCCCTCTGGGCTGGTGAAAGGGTTCAGGGAGTTCACCAGGCACGATACAACGCCTCCCTGAAGGGAGAAGGCCAGGCGGGAACCACCAGATTGTCCGCACTGAACTCACATAGAAAGGCATGCACTGCCCAGTCAGGTTTGCGACTACCTAAAGTGGAGATGTCGAGCTCATCAAGCAACCCAGAGAGGAAGCACTGATAACCAGACAAATCAGCTGTGGGGGATAGGTGGACAGAAGACTCCTCTCCCTCAGATGATGAAGACGAGGGAGCTGATGAGTCCAGAGAGTCATGCAAGGGCGGCACCAGGGAATGATGGAATACCTGTTTTCCCAAGTCCCTGTAGTAGGCAGGGTAAAGTGCAGCCATAGACCAGAACTGCTCCCATAGGACTGGTGTGGCCTGGGAGTGAGGGAAGGGTCGGCAGAAGTAAGGGGCCAGACACCTCCTAAGAGGAGCACAACCTCTGCCAGGTCTGGGAGACCATATGGGTGATCTCAAGGGAGGACAAAACCCACTGGTCTCAGCAGTTAGTGGCCGCTTAACCAAACTGGAATGGCCAGGACTGAGCCCGAAGAGAAAAAAAACCCTGTGAGGCGACGGGCTGCATGAACCTAGAAAGGCAGTCCCAAGCCTCCAAAGATGAGGGCCCTCCCAGGGAGACCTCAGGGGAGAAAACAGGACTCATGATGTGACTCCTTCCCGAGCCCCTGCGGGCTCCCAGGGAAGGATGCTGCCCCCGAGCCTGTTCCCTCAACGCCTCGGACCCAGAGAGAGCCATCTTTCTCAGGATCAGCGTAGGCAGTTCGATCCCCATGGCCAACTCCTAAGAGACAGCCAGTGGGCGACCACCCTTCCCTGCTAGAGACGATCTAGCTGGTCCAAAAATGGGGCCAACCTGAGCAGCCCCAGGAAGGGGTACACCTTCCAAAGGAGCAGACAAATCACTGTCTCTGGTCTGTCCCCTGGTGCCCCCAGAACACCCGAGGACTGATCGGGACTACCGACATCAGATCCAGTGGTAGCTGCCAAGTCCATGGAAGGGGCTGAACCAGAGCTGAAGTGATGAGCATGGAGGAACAGGAGGATTCTGAGGAATCTGGGAGCCAGTCTGGGTCAACCTCCGAATCATCATCCAAGGAGGAGGCCCGGACCCAAACCACTCCCCAATCCCTCCCACCTGTGTTTCACGAACAGCACCACAAGCCAGTGACGCACCACCCATGGCACCACCTGGACCTTCAGTGCAGCAAATGGCGCCAGGGTCTGAAGTGGCACCGGCAAGTGACACTGAAGATGACATCGGACCAGGCCTGGAGGCCCCAGGCTGTGACTCTGGGGGAGCCCTTGCCTCCGAGGAGGTGACTGCCAGGACGGTGCCTCCCACCTGACCTCCAGAAGAGTCAAGCCAGGCCTTCTGCACTGTGAAAGGTGTTCCTGCTGAGGCAAGGCTAGGAAGGGTGGAAACCCCCTCCTCCATGGGATGTATAGGACCAGGAGAGGACCCAGAGGAAAGGTCAAGAATCCTGCATTTGGTATCCTGAGTATGAGTCTGTCCCCTGAAAGTCAGCGGTGCACATCTGACTTTGAATGAGTGCAATTCCAAAACTCAACGGTCCATGGAAAAACAGGCATCGCAACGATCCATGTCATGGTTAGGGCCCAAGCAGGTCAAGCATCGGTCATGTTGGTCGGATGAATAAAGTCGGCTGCAGGGACACCGCTGCATAGGCGGCCAACCCACCTTAGGAAGTTTCTTTTTGTCCCCTGAACGAGACATGACTGGATGGAAAACACGATAAACAATTGTACTCGGCAGTGTTGAAAATAAAAGAAAAGGTCTTACTGGTCGACGGCGCCGAGGAACGCAGCAGTACAGAACTAGAAAAAGTCAGTGCCAATGGACTAGGCCACTCTCACAGTATAAAAAGTCTTCACACATGAGGTCCATGCTCACTCTATGGTGGGAAAAGCAGAACTGGGACTGGGGAAGGGTCGGCGTCGGGTACTGGCAACCTGCGAGTGCCACGCAATGTGTCGGTCTTCAGGGTGGTGCTGCCCTGATGTCAACTCCTCCGCCTTGCAGAAAAATAAAATGCTGCCATGGGGTCCTGGTCCTCTGGCCAGAACCCACCAGTGATGAATGGTGAAGACAGACACAGATAAGATCTAACCTGCAAGATTTGTTCAAGGTGATGGCAATATGTTTCAGGGTGGTGTCAATGGCTGCACTGTAAACAGTAAGACCATAGTCTATGATTGAGAAGACTGAGCTAGTTATAGCACCCAGAGGTCCAGAAGTGCTCTGACATCCCATCCATGCAGTCTCTAACCATGTTCGTATAGCATTCTCACTCATCTGGGGCCAAGATGTGCTCACACATCACCCCCATTCATACCTCTGACCATGCTCCATTGATATTGATATGGGGGATGGCATTAAGGGCAAAATGTGCCTATTTGTGGATGACACCAAGCTCTGTGGGGGAGTGAACACAGCTGAAGGGATACAGGACCCTACAGGAAGATCTGGAAAAGCTGGGGAGGTGGTCCAGGATCTGGCAGCTTGGCTTTAATGCCAAGAAATGCAAAGATATGCATATTGGAGCCAAGAATCCTGGACAGAGTACTACCTGGGTGGAGTCAGAGAATTCACATCAGAGGAGGAAGAGAAGGACCTAGAAGTGATGATCACTAGTAACCTGAAGCACTCCATGCAGTGCAAGAAAGCAGCAGCAAAGGCAAACAAGATACTGGGATGCATATCTAGGGGGATCAGTAGTAGGACAGAGGAGGTTATACTGCCCTTGTACAGGTCACTGATAAAGCCACATCTGAAGTATGGAGTTCCGTACTGGTGCCCACACCTCAAAAAGGACATTAGCCTGCTGGAGAAGGTCCAGAGGAGGGCTACAAAGATGATAGCCAGTCAGCAGGGTAAGGTATATGAGGAGAGATTGAGGACACTGAACATGCACTTCCTGGAAGACAGAAGAGAGAGAGGGGACATGATTGGAACCTTCAAGTACTTGAAAGGGATAAATAAGGTTGATAAGGAGAGTCTCTTTAAGCTGAATGGCAACCACAACACGAGGCAGCACAGTCTTAAGCTGGAGGGTGGGAGGTTTAGGAAGGTCAGGAAGCACTTCTTCACAAAGAGGGTGGTGGACACTTGGAATGCACTGCCTGAAGAGTTCATCGCGCTGAAGACAGTGAGCAGCTTTAAGAGAGTGTGGAATAGGCATGGAGGAAGGTAAGGATCATGGGTAGGGAGGTTGAGAGGAGTGGGGAGGGAGGGACGGGACATTAGCTAAAGCTGTGGACCCTGCAATATGAGCAGACTTGATAGACCAAATGGCCTTCTTCTGCTGGCTCCTTTGTATGTTCATTTGATATCCTCACTCATATGGCACCCAGAGGTACTCTGACATTCCCAACTTTTTTGTATCTTGTACCATGCTCTGGTGGTACTTTCACTTGTATGGGCACAGAAGTGCTGTGACATCACACCCATTTAAATGTCAGAGCATGCTCTGAGGGTATTATCACTCATATGGGGTTCAGACGTGGTGTGACATCACTCCCATTTAAATGTCAGAGCATGCTCTGAGTGTATATCACTCATATGGGGTTCAGACATGGTGTGACATCACACCCATTTAATTGTCAGAGCATGCTCTGGTGGTACTTTCACTTGTATGGGCACAGAAGTGCTGTGACATCACACCCATTTAAATGTCAGAGCATGCTCTGGGGGTATTATCACTCATATGGGGTTCAGACGTGGTGTGACATCACTCCCATTTAAATGTCAGAGCATGCTCTGGGGGTATTATCACTCATATGGGGTTCAGACATGGTGTGACATCACACCCATTTAATTGTCAGAGCATGCTCTGGTGGTACTTTCACTTGTATGGGCACAGAAGTGCTGTGACATCACACCCATTTAAATGTCAGAGCATGCTCTGGGGGTATTATCACTCATATGGGGTTCAGATGTGGTGTGACATCACTCCCATTTAATTGTCAGAGCATGCTCTGGGGGTATTATCACTCATATGGGGTTCAGACGTGGTGTGATATCACTCCCATTTAATTGTCAGAGCATACACCAGTGGTACTGTCACTCATATGGGGCACAGAGATTGACATCAACCCCTGTTATACCTTGGACCATGCTCTAGTAGTATTCTCACTCTCATGAGATTCAGAGGTGTTCTGTAATCAGCCCCTATTATATCTCAGGCCATGCTCCAGTGGTATTCTGGCTCATATGGGTCCAAGAGGTGTGCTAACATCACCCCCATTTATATCTCAGACTATGCTCAGGGAGAATTCTGACTCAAATGGGGCCCAGAGCAGCTTTGACATCTCCCCAATTATGTCTCAGTCCATGGTCTGGGGATAGTCTCACTTCCATGGGACCCAGAGTTGATCAGAGATCACCTCCATTATTTCTCACACCATGCTCTGGGGGTATTCCCACTCAAATGGGACACAGAGGTGCTATGACATCACTGCAATTATATCTTGGACCATGTTGTGGTGGTATTCTATCTCATGTGGGGCAAGAGGTGCTATGACTGCTTTGCCATATCTCAGACTATGCTCCGGGGTATTCTCACTCATGTGGGACCCAGAGGTGTTCTGACATCATCCCCAGTGTATCTCATGCTTTGCTCCAGGGCCATTCCTGCCCAGGACACAGAGGTGCTCTGACATCACTGTCATTACATGTCAAACCATGCTCCAGTGTTTTGTTGTTTTTTTTTTAACCAGGAGAGACACACTAAGCTGAAAGCTTGTTTACAGGTGCATCCTGGGAGCACACATAAGTTAAATGACTTGCTCAGGGTCACACAGTATGCAAGTAGGGGATGTGGGATTCAAACCCAGGTCTCCAGGTTTGCAGCTCAGAGCCTTAAACCACTGCGCTATACTGCCTCTTCAATTAATCCAGTATTCTTGCTTATAGCTGGTCCCATTTAAGCAAACCACTTTTGCTCAGCATGCCTTGTCCTACTGAGGGCCTCAGTGGATAAACAACCTCCCAGCCTCCCTCATAAAATATAAGAAAATTGGCCCCTTCAAAAGAGAGTTGTGCCTCCTCCTTGCTCAAGCAAATCACTGTGACTGCCCCACTTAGACACATGCTTGCCAATGCCCAACTACTGATTTACTCACTCCAGATCTATCATCTTTTTCCCAATCCACCATTCTTAAATTCCCCTTGTTTTTTCTGATAAAGCCCACCAAAGCTGCTACTACCTCATCGACTTGCACTTAAGTAACTCAAGTGTTCTCATAGCATATAACTGAGTATTTGCACCTCAGAATTACTCTGCACTTCACATATTGTTGCTACTCTTACAACCACCTCAGAACTACTCTGTGCTTCACATATTGCTGCTACTCTTACAAATACCTCAGAACTACTCTGTACTTCACATTTTGTTGCTACTCTTACAATCACCTCAAAACTACTCTGTACTTCACATATTGCTGATATTGTTATAACCACCTCAGAACTACTCTGTACTTCACATATTGTTGCTACTCTTACAGCCACCTCTAAGCTACTCTGTGCTTCACATATTGTTGCTACTCTTACAACCACCTCAAAACTACTCTGTGCTTCACAGATTGCTGCTACCCTTAAAACCACCTCAGACGTACTCTGTACTTCACATATTGTTGCTACCCTTACAACCACCTCAGAACTACTCTGTACTACACATATTGTTGCTACTCTTACAATCACCTCAAAACTACTCTGTACTTCACATATTGCTGATATTGTTATAACCACCTCAGAACTACTCTGTACTTCACATATTGTTGCTACTCTTACAGCCACCTCAAAACTACTCTGTGCTTCACATATTGCTGCTACTCTTACAACCACCTTAGAACTACTCTATACTTCACATATTGTTGCTACTCTTACAACCACCCCAAAACTACTCTGTACTTCACATATTGTTGCTACTCATACAGCCACCCAAATACTAATCTGTACTTCACATATTGTTGCTACTCTTACAACCACCTCAAAACTTCTCTGTACTTCACATATTGTTGCTACGTTTACAGCCACCTAAGAACTCTGTACTTCACATATTGTTGCTACTCTTACAACCACCTCAGTACTACTCTGTACTTCACATATTGTTGCTACTCTTACAGCCACCTCAAAACTACTCTGTACTTCACATATTGTTACTACTCTTACAACCACCTTAGAACTACTCTGTACTTCACATATTGTTGCTACTCTTACAATCACCTCAAAACTACTCTGTGTCACAGGATAAACCCTTTAATAATTACTCTGTATAATATTTGTATTATTAATAAATGAATATGTGAATATCTGCTTAGTACACTGCAGCCATCAAGTAAGCAGGCTTGACATTGTGACCTCAAAGGTGTCAGTGTGCTGAGATAGTTGGCTGTCATAAAACTGGCCCAGTGGAAACACTAATTGAAGACTTCCTTCCAGGGAACAGATTGTAACACCTTATAAAACCTTTCTACTTTGAAAGGCAGAGAGCAATAGAAAATTGCATCTTTTATGACATCCTGGGAAGGGTCAACTTGTAACAGCTACATGTTATCAGGATGTGGCTTTTGAGCCATCAAAGGGGACTGCTTGATAAAAAGGACTGTTATATATATTTTTTTTCTTAACTGGTAACTGCTGATTTCCAGCCAGCAGTAAAATAACATCCTTTTGGATTTTCATACTCAGATTACAGAGTAATCACAGATCTAACTATGACCTCATGGGTACTGTGACCTCACAAGGAGGTGGAGAGACTGACTTTTATTATTGCCAACTCTGAGAGGATTGTGCAGTCTCCCTCTCTGATATTCACGGACACACTTCATTTTGTTGACTGAAAACAAGGCACTTTTGAAAGACATAAGCAACAGCTAGAACTTTAAGTAAGCAAGCAACTTTTTTGTTCTGTAAATTCCAAATTATTTTAGGATTGTAAGTACAAGATATCTGATCTATATGGGTTTGAATCTTATTGTTTTGTTGTTGTTTCTTAGTAAACCTGTTTGGTTCACCTAAAATCCTGCATGAGTCTTTCTTTTGCATGTGTAGGCTGGAACTGTATTGGATCATTCTGAAACTGTTAAATGCTCAAAATGGGTGTGTTACTATCTTGCTAAAGGTAAGAATATACCTAGGTCTCATATTGAGTCATAAGGGTACACTTGGGAACCTGACTGGGTGCCACTGGATGAAGGATTGTACTGCATTTCCCCAAAGAGAATACATATCTGAGCCTGTTAACTGGGTGTGCTAGCAAAAAGGTTCACATTTGACCCCCAGGACTCGAGGCTAGTAGGTGATTTGGACCCAAAACAGACAGAAGGGTTACCCTGTTTGTCTTCTGTTCAAATTATTGCACTTCGAGGTTTGGCACTGTGGGAGCAGAGGGCCTGACCTGCAGAGTGCATTTGTGACACACTGTATTTCACATATTGCTGCTATTCTTACAACCACCTCAAAACTACTCTGTATTTCACATATTGCTGCTATTCTTACAACCACCTCAAAACTACTCTGTATTTCACATATTGCTGCTATTCTTACAACCACCTGAAAACTACTCTGTACTTCACATATTGTTGCTACTCACACAGCCACCCCAATACTACTCTGTACTTCACATATTGTTACTACTCATACAGCCATCCCAATACTAATCTGTACTTCACATATTGTTGCTACTCTTACAACCACCTCAAAACTACTCTGTACTTCACATATTGCTGCTATTCTTACAACCACCTCAAAACTACTCTGTACTTCACATATTGCTGCTATTCTTACAACCACCTCAAAACTACTCTGTACTTCACATATTGCTGCTACTCTTACAACCACCTCAGAACTGCTCTGCACTACACATATTGTTACTACTCTTACAATCAACTCAAAACATCTCTGTACTTCACATATTGTTGCTGCTATGCTTACAACCACCTCAAAACTACTCTGTACTTCACATAGTGTTGCTACTCACACAGCCACCCCGATACTACTCTGTACTTCACATATTGTTGCTACTCATACAGCCATCCCAATATTAATATGTACTTCACATATTGTTGCTACTCTTACAACCACCTCAAAACTACTCTGTACTTCACATATTGTTGCTACATTTGCAACCACCCCAGAACTCTGTACTTCACATATTGTTGCTACTCCTACAACCACCTCAGAACTACTCTATATTTAACATATTGTTGCTACTCTTACAGCCACCTCAGAACTACTCTGTACTTCACATATTGTTGCTACTCTTACAGCCACCTCAGAAATACTCTGTACTTCACATATTGTTGCTACCCTTACAACCACCTCAGAAGTACTCTGTACTTCACATAGTGTTGCTAGTCTTACAATTACCACAAAACTACTCTGAACTTCACATATTGTTGCTACTCTTACAGCCACCTCAGAACTACTCTGTACTTCACATATTGTTGCTACTCCTACAGCCACCTCAAAACTACTCTGTACTTCACATAGTGTTGCTACTCTTACAACCACCTCAGAACTACTCTGTACTTCACAGATTGCTGCTACTCATACAGCCACCTCAGAACTACTCTATACTTCACATATTGTTGCTACTCATGCAGCCACCTCAGAACTACTCTGTACTTAACATATTGTTGCTACTCTTACAGCCACCTCAGAACTACTCTGTACTTCACATATTGTTGCTACTCATACAGCCACCTCAGAACTACTCTGTACTTCACATATTGTTGCTACTCTTACAGCCACCTCAAAACTACTCTGTACTTCACAGATTGCTGCTACCCTTACAACCACCTCAGAAGTACTCTGTACTTCACATATTGTTGCTAGTCTTACAATTACCACAAAACTGCTCTGAACTTCACATATTGTTGCTACTCTTACAGCCACCTCAGAACTACTCTGTACTTCACATATTGTTGCTACTACTACAGCCACCTCAAAACTACTCTGTACTTCACATATTGTTGCTACTCTTACAACCACCTCAGAACTACTCTGTACTTCACAGATTGCTGCTACTCTTACAACCACCTTAGAACTACTCTATACTTCATATATTGTTGTTACTCTTACAATCACCACAAAACTACTCTATACTTCATATATTGTTGCTACTCTTACAGCTACCTCAAAACTACTCTGTACTTCACAGATTGCTGCTACTCTTACAGCCACCTCAAAACTTTTCTGTACTTCACAGATTGCTGCTACCCTTACAACCACATCAGAAGTACTCTGTACTTCACATATTGTTGCTAGTCTTACAATTACCACAAAACTACTCTGTACTTCACATATTGTTGCTACTCTTACAACCACCTCAAAACTACTCTGTACTTTACGTATTGCTGAGATTGTTATAACCACTTCAAAACTACTCTGTACTTCACATATTGTTGCTACTCTTACAACCACCTCAAAACTACTCTGTACTTTACGTATTGCTGATATTGTTATAACCACCTCAAAACTACTCTGTACTTCACATATTGCTGATATTGTTACAACCTCGCACTTCTGAAACTCTTAATACAATGCATATATTGCATTTTTACTGCACTGTTTTGTGATCTTGCCCGTACCCTTTCACTTGTACTGCATTATAATTGACTTGGAACCTTTGTAAAAGAGCTGCTTGGCTCAAAGATATTAATCTGGAATAAATAAATAAAAATAAATAAAATATGGGGCCGGAGGTGCTCCAATATCACTCCCCATTTATATCTAAGACCATATTCTAGTAGCATGCTCACTCAGATGGGATCCAGAGCTGCTCTGACACCACTCACATTCAAATATTGGACCATGTTCTGGGGGTATTCCTGCTCATAGAAGACCCATCTGTGCTCTGAGATCACTCCAATTTAAACCTTGGACCATGATCTGGGGGTATTCTCACTAATATGAGCCACAGAGGTGCTCTGACAACACCCATATTCAAATATCGGACCATGCTCTGGGGACATTCTCTCTCATATGGGCCACAGAGGTGCTCCAACTTCAGTGCCATTTATGTCTTGGATGCTTTGGGGATATTCTTGATTGTATGGGACCCAGAGGTACTCAAGCATCACCCCATTAGATTGCAGACAATGTTTTTATGGTATTCTAGCTCATATGGGTCCCAAAGATGCTCTGACATCACCCCAGTGATATCTCAGATCACGTTCCTGTGTCATTCTCATTTATATGGGGCCCAAACGTGCTCTGACTTCACCTCTATTTATATCTTGGACCATGCTCCAGTGGTATTGTTGCTTGTATGGTATTCAGAAGTGCAAAGACAGGACCCCCTTTTAAATATTGGGCCAGGGTAGCACAATCCAAAGTAATCTGTCACCACACTTTGCACCATGCTACCAGATCGCTGGGTGAAGTCAGCCCACAGGAGCATAGTGAGGTGCATAGGAGTTGGCACCATAGTTCCCAGAGGCAATATTCAGCCAAGGCATACAGATCCCCCCTCCCAATCCATTATGTCCCCTTAGTGAACTATATATCATTGCCTAGTATCCACTGGCAACCTTCATCCCCAATCAGCCAGCTGGTAAGTATATATCATTCCCTGCTGTCTAGTGGACCACCCCTACTGCAACAGGTACTGCCCCACTACCCTGCCCCTCCAATCCTTTCCCTGAGCCAATGACTGGCAAAGCCCTCCACTCACCACCACAGCCAGCTGCCGACAGAGCTGTCAATGAGCATGTACTATGCCATCAGCAGTTACAGTGTGGGCTCACCGATATCTCAGTCAACAGCCAGCCGTGGTGGTGAGCAAAAGGCTGTGCCACTTGTTGGCTCAGGGAAGGGATGGGGGAAAAGTGGGGTGGTGAGGCAGTAGCTGCCAGGATGAGGGGTGCACTAAACACCATGGAATGATATATATATATATTTAAGTACGGTCAGATCGAGGATGGGGTGTTTGTGTGGTAGACCTGCATTCTACCTGATGAGATGATTGGGCAGAGGGACAGTTATCCTATATTCTTTCTTCTTACTATTTAATCTGTTGCACAACAGAATCTTCTGAAACCTATCCTGTTCTTTTTTTCAACACTGAAGAAGGCTGGCCACCTACAACAGTCATTTCCTATTCTCCATAAATTCCTTTCTATCTGTCTTTGTTTCTTTTTCATCATTCCGTCCCTCATCAAATAGCTCTATGCCCTGCCTGAGTAAGAAGGCTGGAACATGAATAAAAATGTATGCATACATAAAGTGCTGAGAGAAATAAAGTCCTTCTTGTGCTATATATATATATATATATAAAACCTACAGTGCAGCAGATATTTAGAGTGCTTAAATAAATATTAATATAGCACTTAGGGAACCTTCCTGAAATGTTTCGGTTTAGCCTGCAAGGAAAGGGATAGTGCTGCATGACTCCATTATGAATGGATAGACACTCTAAAGGAATAGCCCAGACAGAAGGAGCTATGGACTGTAAATCGGAGTGGCTTTTACTTTCACTTTTTATTGCACTAAAGTCGCACTGTGTGTTAAGTATTTCTCAGCTTGCCTCTATGTTTAAAAATCAAGATAAAAAGAGAATAATGTATAGCTTACAGTGTATTACTGGTCAGTAATACCATTGAAAGGTTCCTACATGTCCTGAACCTCGAGATGGCATTCTGACCGTTAACACAGTCTAAACTATACATTGTTTTTTTTTAATATATGGATCCAGCTTTGTGTTTCTTACCTTTAGTTGCTCACAGTTTGTCATGTGGGTCTGGTGATGCTGTGTTGAATGTATTGTGAAGACTGTGAAAAAGAGTAGAAGTGTCCAAACGTGGAAAATAATGAAAACAGTATTTTAACTTGAAGTGCCATTGATTTGTGGCAAATGTTATAGCACCAATGATTGCAGCAACAGAAAGTTATTTTTTCGATTTTCAGTATCTATTCTGTGTCACTGTCCAAATACATAATGTAGCGGCGTTTTCTGGGTGGCTGTGGAGAGTGACGTATGTTGATGACGATGTTGCCGAAAAAAGAGCAATGACTTCCGAATATGTTTCTGGAGGTTGCAGAGATTTGGGAGCTTGTCCTGTTTGGTCTATTGTGTGATGTCATTTCCTGGTGCTCCATGGAAGAAGTCATTGACTTTTCTTGAATTTTGGATCGAACGCTGTGTGTAGCTGGTGAGGTTTCTGGATTGCCAGAGTATGGTTCTGGCTCTGTTTGCTGTTGCCCCCGAGAGGTGGATGGCTGCTGGGAATCGCAAGACAGGATGGAGCACATTCGTTTCTGCTTTTGCTCCGATAAGGTGCTGTATACATTCATACTCTGGATTTTCTTGTGGCCAGAGAGCTGTGCAATGTCTGTTGGGGGGATATTTGAGTCTACCATTATTTTTATGGCTCTTTTCCTCATGGAGTGGTTTGTGATTCGTTTAGCTGGTATTGCAGCTGACTTTTGGAGGATCTTCATAACTGATCTAATTTTGTTTTCTCTGATTGTCATGCACTGATATCAGTAACTGTTTGGCTTTAGTCTGGTATTGGGTGCTAGGTAAAATGGGGAATCTGCTTGCAGCATTTCAGGTGGTCTGTGACTGGCATACTTTTTGCATGCTGTGATGGGGTCTCTGTCTGGGTTTTGGTCATCTGCATACATTCATGCAGCTACTGGCCATATGTCCCTGACACTGACCCCAGTTCTGGTTTTTGTTTGTCGTTCATTGTACTCTAAGTATTCTTTGCCTTCAGAATCAGTTTTTGGAATTATGTCTCCCCATCTTAATTGATACAGTTTATTGGTTCTTAATGCAAAGTGTAATCCAATGTTAAAAAAAATCATGTGCAGCGAGGTAGTAGGGGACTGGGAGCCGAGTGTCCCTGTGCTGTAAAGAAGGTTGATGTCTGCCTCTGACAGGGGTTGCGCTTGCCTGGGTTGGTTTCCGAGACCCAATTTTTTAAAGTACTTTTGTTTGGCTAGTAAGATGTCCTGCGTTTATTTGAATGACCCTGCAGGACCTTGAAATATTGATACGGAGTAGTTTTGTTTAAGTGTCTATCTACACTTGCCAACACTCCTCGAGTTGTTGTTGGCTCATACTCTAAGCCATTCTGTTTTTTTAATTGAAGGACAAAGTCTGCCAAAATAGGGTCTACTTCAGAAACTGGTATATTTTCTATTTGTCTGGACTCACCGGTTCTGCTGAGGTAGGCGTTGAGGAGATGGAGATCAAAATATATTTTTTTGATAGTGTTTATGTTCTCCTGTTCTTGGACTAAACAAAGCCTGTCTTCTGCTGTGTTTATGGGTTTAGATAGTGACATTTTTTTTGACAGCAAACAAAAGAATAAAGAGGTTTTCGACACATGGAGCGGTCGTTTGAATTTTCTGTGTGGTGTGGTTTCAGTTCGGTGTGTCTCGCACTGCGCAGCAGGCAATATTGAAGTGCTTGCGCTGTGTGGTTTCTGTGATGATACTGTAGTTGAGCTGTGAACAATAGTATTATCACTTTTGAACTGTGGTATTATCACTGGTGACCGATAGTATTACCATTTGCTGTCTAGTACTATTACCAGGATTTTTTTGTATGCTTTTGTATACTATTAAATTGCATATCCATATAGTAAAAGAGGCTAATGCACATGGGGAAAACTAGTTATCCTCTGCGTTATATTGCATTGGGTTCAAGGATCATTTTTATTTCTTAAAAAGGGACCTTTCAGTATGGAGCAACACGAGCAGGAATTAGAGACATTGATGACAAATTAACCACTGGAAGTGTGCTGCCTCCGAAAAGCTCTCCCCCCCCCCCCAAATATTACTGATACAATATATTTTCTGTGTACGTAACCGTTTCTGCAGTCCAGACAGAGGGATACAACAGAGACTGGTGATCATAGTAATTAAAATGGAGCTCTGTTCAACCAAGTAATTCTGGCACTCGACAGACTGAGAAGTGCACTGAAAGGTGAAAGTGCATAGAATAGAGCTCTGCAGCGGCACCAGATTCCCTAAATAAATGAAAATGTACCTTGATGGAGGTATTTGACGCTGTTTAAAGACTGGAAAAAATCAACACTTCTCTCTCTCCCCTCTCTCTACATCTCTCCTCTCCCCCCGTCTCCGTCTCTCTCTATTTTTGCAGCATTCTCTGGTGTAGCACTTAAACACCCCAGCACTTATAAATAAATAAATCAGGACCAAAAACGTCAACTGTTTGAAATATTGTATTGTGCTCCTGGTGCCCCTAAGAATACAATGAAAAAGCAACTTGAAACATTTTAAAAGAAAATAAAATGCTTCAAAAACAAATAATAGTAGATATGTTGAATGTCGCTAAAAGTGCCCTCCCCCTCATTATTGAGTCCCAATATAAATGTTTAGAGAACTGTCTGTTATTTATTTTTTATTTATTTATGACTTTGTTAACCGGGTAGATGCACTGATCCCAGGGACCATTTCCAGGCATGACCCAGGCCACGTAAGGAGGCACAGAGTAGAAACATCAGAATAACAAGAACATAACAAGAGCAGGTAACACATAGTGAAAGGTTGCAGTTGTTACATTTGGCAATACATGGTGGCAGTAGTTGAGGGACAACAAATAACAAAGCAAAGTAAGACTCATGGTGGTACAGTTTCAGTAAATTAAAGAACCTATTTGGCCCTACCCCGGAACCTATGGGGGGGTCTAGTCCTTCAAGCAGTGGCAGGTGGATGCCAACAGGAGCCAGTCTTTGAGGCGAGTCTTGAACTGGCGGTGAGTGTTTATGGTGTGCAGTTCAGTGGGCAGCTTGTTCCATAGTGTGGGGGCTACTATAGACAGGTCTCTAGCACCCATGTTTGTGGCTACCCTGGAGATTTTCAGGGAGGGAATACTAGAGGAACGTAGGCAGCAGTGGGAGGTTTGGGCAGTGAGAAGGGGAGCAGTGTCAGTGGCTCAGTAGGTAGCACACTCACCTCTGAGGCCGGGAGATCAGAGGGCTGTGGGTTCAGTTCCCACATCTGACACTTGGGTTAATATCCCAGTACTGACACTGTAGTGCAGCATGAGAGGGGTGCTGCACTTCTGAGGTGCCGTCTTTCGGATGAGATGTTAAACCGAGGTCCCATCTGCCTGGATTGGTGGTAGTTCAGGTGGATGTTAAAGATCCCATGGCACTTATCGAAAAGAGTAGGGGAATTTCCCTGGTGTCCTGGCCAAATTTCCCTCATTCACTAAAAATACCACCAACAGCTTAATCTGGTTCAAGGTCAGTTGGCATTCACCTGTATCCCCCTCCCCCGGGTCGTGCCTGAAAAAAGGCATGATTTGTCTAGTGCACTTACCCGGTCAACAAAAACTAAATAAAATAAATAAATAAAATAAAATAAGAGGGGATTTCTGGCCAATTCGGATGGCAGAATCAATAAAACTGTACAGTGCAAGGTCAAAGTGGGTTTATAGTGGGAGCCACCCCAGTGTAGCATAGAGTGTACAGTGGTGTGTGGAGAAAGGGGCCAGCAGGGAGAAGTGGCAGGCACTGTTGAATGCTGCTGATAGTTTTGCCATGGTGGATGCAGAAGTCCTGGAGTAGATAGGAGAGCGGTAGTCCAGGATAGGTAGCAGGTTTCCCTGGATGATGGCATGGTGGGCCTTAGGGGTGAGGTATTGCCGGTATCTGTAGGCAGCCCCTAGTTGTTGGTGAAATCTTAGAACCAGGGAGTTTATGTGCTCTGTAAAGGAAAGGGAGGGGTCAAGCATAACTCCTAGATATTTGAAGTGCTTGATGTCCTCTAGGGCATGGCCATCAGCAGATGTGATGATTAGGGTTGGGTTAGATTTGCATTTAGTTAGGAAAAGCTTAGATCTGAACAACATTGTATTTTTTTTTTTGCATTGACAAGAAGGAGTATGTCAGAGAACCAGTTGTGGGCTGCGGTGTAGTTTTGTGAAAGCGCTGTAGAGATGAGGGTATGAGACTTTCCACTGGAGAAGAGCACGAGGTTGTTGGCATAAAAGACTGAGTGACAGTTGAGACTATCCACTGGAAGGGAGTTAATGAATAAGAAAAAAAGGAGGGGTCCCAGGATACAGCTTTGGGGGACCCTAGTAGAGACAGGCAGGGTGGATGAGTAGGGTGGGCCAATGCACACAAACTGGCAGCGCCCTGTAAGGTAGCTTCCAAACCAGGTGGTGATCTCTGGAGAGCAGCCAAGGTGTTGCAATTTGGAGAGGAGGAGCGCATGACTGACCAGGTTGAAGGCTTTGGAGAGGTCAACAAAGACTGTGCCAGTTGCATTTCCACGGTCCATGTTTGTGAGGATGTGGTCCATTAGGAATGTGAGGGCAGTGGTGGTCAAGTGATTCTTGCAGAAGCAATGTTGTTGGCTACATAGTAGATCATATTTACCAATGTAGTCAGCAAGTTGGTGGTAGATGGCTTTTTTAAGTAGCTTGCTTAGGTGAGGAAGGATGGAGATCGGGCAATAGTTGTCTGTGGATTGTGGGTCCCCAGCTTTATGAATGGGAATGACCTTTACAGTTTTCCATGTATCGGGCATGGAGGAAGTGGTCAGGGTGAGGTTGAAAATAAACATTGGGGGGGCGATGATGGCATTGGAGATAAGTATAAGGAAGACAGGGGATACTCCATCTGCTCCAGGGGAGTTGTGGTTAGAGAGGCTCTTTAGAAGTTTAGCTATGTCAGCGTGTGAGAGTATTTTGAAGAAAAAATTGGGGTGGAGGTTGAGAGGTAGGCCTGGTGGGTGATGTCGTGGGGGCGTGCAGGGGGATAGGGTTTTTTTGCATGCTGTTTGGGAGTTTGCTCAGGTACATAGTGATGTCGGAATTTGTCATTGAGGGCCTTGGCCACTTCTTGGGGATTGGTAATGAGGCCAGCAGTAGTGTGTAGCTGTGGGACAGACTTACTGGGGGCGGGGTTAGTGGAGAGCCAATGGATGCCGAGAATTGTTTAGGGTCCCTGAGGTTAGTTTGCTGGACACTGCAAAAATGTATCTGTTTGAGAGCTTTAGCAAGGTGTTTGCAAAGGTAACACTACTGTGGAATTGCATATTGCTGAAATGAGGTGCAAACTGAAAAAGAAATACAGAGCTTACCTGCGGGAGATATTTTTCTGACTGGTCTGTTTAGAGACATCAGCCTCCAGAGGCCCTTAATAATAATAATAAAAGTACCCGTCATGCTGTTCAGGGGGAGTGGCTATTTGGCATTAAGTACCAATTATATATTTATGGATCTTTTCTGTGGAAACATATGTTTAGTACTGCATGTACAGTATATAGAACATATGGATTGTTGCAGTACACATAAAAATACTAACATAGAATTTGAATTTTTTGACGGCAGATAAGGACCACTTGGCCCACCTAGTCTGTCCATTTCCCTATCTGATGGATAAGCTGCAGATTCTAGTTATTCAACAGCTTACTTCCTCCTACCCCCCACTAGAATTGCCTTATGCATAGAAACATAGAATTTGATGGCCAATAAGGACCACTTGGCCCACCTAGTCTGCCCATTTCCCTAACCTTTCCTTTTGGTATAAATATATGTTTATTAGCCCCGAAATGCCTAATTGATATAAGTGGGCAGATCACATGTTCAGGGGAGGGGTATATATATATACCCCTGTGAACAGTGAGTATGGTAGATTAGCTGTGGTTCATCTCACTTACCTGAAGCCAAGGTCAGAGGAGGACCTATAGGAAGTAGACTCCTGGAAAGCTCAGAAGGATCGAAAGCATTTTGCAAGATCAAAACTGTGCATACACTGCTGAAAATAATACGTTGTGCTACTAGTATTCATTATTTTTGTTCCAATTTTTTTCATAAAATAAAGCCACATGGAGGTATGTTGTACGAGATTTCTATTGTCATGTGTTATCCTTTACCCACACCCTACGACAGGGCCACTGTACACTGAGGAAGGTTGGTGCTGTATGGTGCATGGACATGGTGTGCGGTACCAACACTGTCTGCACACCGTTAAGGGCCAGGTTTCAAAAACATTAAACTGTGCTGGGAGTTAGCTGTTTACTGCTTCTGAAATATTTTCATTTCCCAAAGCTCTGCATGTGCATGAGGGATCCACCAGCTGCATGGCTGCTGCAGAAAATGTTGTGCACCAGAACTGTTGGGGTTGCGCTGCACAAAGAGGGTTCCTGAATATGGGCCCTGCTCTGATAGCCAGCGTTACCTATAGTCAGCACAGTGCAAACCCAGATTGCTCTGTGCTATGCATCTGAATATGGGGCCCAATGTATGCTAAAGTTATTTTAAAGCAAGGAGAGATTTCTTGTGCAGTGATTTTAAATGGCAGGATATAAACCCCTAGTACAATATTCCTGTGCCAGGGCTGATGTTTTAAGAACAATTGCCACTGTGAAAATTGAATGTACATCCCTATTTCCAAAAGGTGGATATGACAGCAACATAGCCAGGCTGACATGTTTTAGGACTACATGTATTATGAAAGAACAGTTACTTAAGAACTTAATGTAACAGTAGATCTTTGAGAGGATCTCAATTTTCAAGTCACACCCTAGGAACTTCACTGTCAGTGAAGTAGGGATCCACATGAAAGATTTTAAGCAGTACAACTGGGGCTGTCCATGCGAATGTCACCTGCTAATGTCATGCACTCTATAAAGATGTGAGCAGCCCTGCTCCCTTCTCAGATCTTTCCCCCATAGATGAGAGAAGCAAACTCCTGCCATGGTGGACTGAGAAGAGAGAGAGTTGCCCATGCCTAAATAAAGGCTGGCGACACCAGACAGACACACTGAATACAGGAACCATTGAAGGGGATGGTGGGAGGAAAGGCAGACCTGATGACTGAGATCCCCTCAAAGATCTACTGTTACAGTAGGTTCTTGAGTAACTATTCTGTCTTCTTTTGGCATTATCTTAGTCATCAGGTCACACCATAGGAACAAGTACCAAGCAGCTGCAAGAAACACAGAACAGTCTGGGGGCAGGCAGACCGAGGCCTATGACAGAAGGCTCTAAAGGACAGCATGGACAAAGTTTGCATGTGCTCTAGAGGCAATGTCCAGACGTAGAGCTCAGTGAAAGTGTGAACAGTACTCCAGGTGGCAGCAGCGCAGATGTCAGCTGCTGAGACCCCATTGAAACAAGCCACAGAGGTAGTCATGCCTCTTGTGGAATGGGCCTTCACTGCCCAAGGCAACTTCTTCCCATGTTTTTGTAACAGAAAACAATGCACTTAAGCCAACCATTTACATAAACATTGTTTGGATACTGGGGAGCCCTCTCTACCTTGTGCAAAAGAAACAAACTGCTGCTTCAACTTACTGTATTCCTTGCATCGAAGCAGGTAATATTTAAAAATTCTGTGTACATCTAAAGTATGGAGCAGTGCTTCCCCTGGATGAGCACACTCTGGAAAATGAACAGGATGGTGGATGGCCTGATTCAGAGTAAACGCAGATACCACTTTGTAAAGAAACTTAGGACTCATGCGCAAAGACACCTTTATGAAAAATCAAATAAGCCTCTTCACACCACAGAGCCTGAAACTCGGCAATTCTTCGAACAGAAGTAAAGGCAACCAAAAATAATGCTTCCCATGAAAAGAAGCATAGCTCACAAGTCACAGCTGGATCAAAAGGAGACAGGGCAAATTTTTCCAAAACAAAATTCAAGTTCCAAGTCAGGATAGGATTGGGAACTGGCGGCTTCAGATGCAGGAAACCACAGAGGAAAGTATGGGTTACATCAAGCTGTACCACAATATGACCATCCACAGGCACATGGAGTCCAATATGGCTGAAAGGTGCACCTTGAGGGAGGAATACTGGAGACCTGAGTCCGACAAAGATATAAGGTAGTCCAGTATCTGATTCACTGGACATGTGAACAGGTCCACAAGATGCTTATCATCCCAGATGGCAAACCTCTTCCACTTCATGGCATAGGTGTCCCTTGTAGAAGTCTTCCTAGCCACCACCAGGACATCAGCCACCTTCTGAGACACCCCACAGCAGGCAATGGGATGTGCTTAGAAACCAGGCATGCACACAAAGGGACTTGAGATGTGGATGGGCCAGGGTCTCTTGAGCCTGTGCGAGGAGGTCCTTGCACAGAGGCAGAGGAACTGGAGGCTCCACTGCTAACTGTTGCAGTAAAGGAAACCATGTCTGTCATGTCCAGTATGGTGCTATGAGGATCATGCTGGCACCCTCCATTTGCAACTCAATTAGAACCCTCTAAATCACAGAAAATGGAGGGAAAGCATAAAGGAACTTCCCTGCTCCGAAAGAGAGACAATGCCTCTTGCCGGAAAACTCCAGGCCCAGGAGCTAGCAAGCAAATATTGGGCAGTTTTGAGCTGAGAGGGGATCCAGAAAGATCCAACTCTGGATGACCCCAATTATCAAACAGGTCTTTTGCTATGGACTGCAGAAGCTGCTATTTGTACATCCTGGACTGTGTCCATCTGAGGCTATCTGCCAGAGTGTTCAGTACTACAGGGACATAGACCACCGATAGTCCCAGGCCATAGTCCTGGGCCCAGTATCAGACTTTCATTGCTTCCCAGCACAGCGGATACGAATGCATCCCTCCCTGCTTGTTGCCAAAGTAGACAATGCTGAGATTGTTAGGCTAAATCAACAGCTGAGCTGGGGAAAGGTGGTTCTGGAAAGTCTGCATAGCCTATAGAACCACCCTCGTTTTGAGGACAATTACATGGATGAACGTCTCTATTTGAGTCCATGTACCCTGAGTCTGAAAGGGACCCAGGTGGGCTCCCCAGCCCAAGCCAGAGGCATCCATAGTAAGGATTTGCTGGGGAGACAAAATCAGAAAGGGGAACCCTTTTGAGAGATTTGGGGGGTCCATTCACCACTTAAGGACATTGTGAACTAGAGAGGAGACTAGCACCCACTGATCCAGCTAGTTGGTGCATTGGTCCCATAGTACCAGGAGGGTCAACTGGAGCACTTTCATATGCAGCCTGGCCAGAGGAACTGTGGCAATCATGATGGCCATTGACCCCAAGACCCTGGCAGGCATGTAGTGACTCTGGGTAAGACAGCCTGTGCAAATTTGGTTATACCCATGTAGTAGGTTCTTACAAAATAGGGAAGAGACAGGGTACTGCTATATTAGCATCGCAATCTACCCCCATACATGTTGAGGACACTTACACAGATCCAGAAAGTTGTTTAGCCATCCTGAAAGGTGTTTATATGAGCCGGGCTATAACTTTGGTCAGCTTTTATTTACCCCCTAGTGTCACCTCAGAGACAACTTGCTCATTTAGAAAGTTTACAGAATTTCAACAGGGGGTTCTATTAATAGGTGGGGTATGATTTTTGACTGGAAGGACACCACGAACTCCAATCCTCCCCAGAGGTTGGAAGCATAAAGAGTAATTCACTTTTTTTCTTAAGAAGATGGGTTGGGTGATGCATGAAGGACAGCTTATCTGCACGATAGGGATTACACCCATCATTCTGCCCCACATAATCTTTATTCTAGAACTTATTTATGCCATGCGCCTAAAGAATTTCAATATCGAATAAAGGATTGTGAATTACTCCCTGTACTTCTCTCAGATCATGCTCCCATTCTTACCTAGAGATGCTTTTTGAAGTCTTGAGTTTTCCATTGCTTAACCTTGATACGAAATGGCCACGAGGTACAACTGAATTAAAGTTAGATTGGAGTCCTCTCTCGGGGAAAAGTTTGTAGCAGTAAAATAAGAATGTTCTTACCTTTTATAGGGATGTTTAAAGAAAAAATTCCCCAAATTATAGCAGACAATGGTCATGCAGATATTCATTGGGGTATTCTATGGGATATCATAGAAACAGTTCATAGAGGGATAATGATCAAATTTTCATCCCATTACAAAAAAATCTCAAGCAGAGCACCTAAAGACCATTCAAAATCAACTCAAGGATCTTCAGGCTTTACATGCTGGAGGCAATCAGTCAGTGGCTCCATTGTTTTTGGCTACAATACAAAAGATGCAGGATATTTTGGATGTAAAAACTGAGCTTGCCCTTTAGTTTTTGAAACAAAAATATTATGAAGGTGGCTCTCATGTAGCTGGCATTTTGGCCTACAGGTTATGGCAGAAAATTAGCCAAACAACTATTAGTCAGATAAAAGACCCTCTCACTGGTGTTTTGGTTAAACATTCCCGGGAGATAATGCAGGTCTTTCAGAATTATTACCAGAACTTATACTCTTCTGACACCTCTTATGTATCACTTCAGATTGTTTCTTATTTAGCGGACCTGTGTTTACCCACATTTCCCTTCCATAAACTACCCAGCTGACTGCCTCAATCACTGTGGAGCAACTGAATGTAGCTATTAAACACTTAATGACAGAAAACACCCACGTCCAGATGGTTATACAATGGAATTTAACAAACATTTTAGGGAATTATTAGCACTATTATTAGATACCTGTAGAGAGGTCCTTGGGGGTAACCCCATCCCTCCAACCTGGAAGCTAGCTACTATTTCCTCTATACCCAAACCAGGTAAGGACAATACTCATTACTCTTATTGACCTATTTCTGTTCTCAGTATAGATTATAAGCTATTTCCGAGTGTTATTGACAAGAAGTTGGAAAATCTTCTCCCTTTTTAAACTGACAGAGATCAAACAGGATTTATAACTACCTGTCAGGCTCAGGATAATATAAAACCCACTCTTCATATCATGCCACCCGGTTGAACCTTCCTTTGCTTTTAATAAGTATTGATGCAGAAAAAGCCATCAACCGGGTGGCATGGTCTTTTCTTACAGCTACTTTGGAGAGAATGTACTTCTCCGTTTCATTTCGGACACTGATCCAGCATCTTTATGACCATCCTAAAGCCTATGTGAAGATTAATGGTCAGGTTTCTGGTACATTTCCACTTTCTCGAGGAACACAACAGGGATGCCCGCTCTCTCCTCTGCTGTTTGCGATATACTTGGAGCCACTGGCTCAAGTTATTAGGCAAAATTACAAAATCATAGATGTTGTCTTGGGCAGCAGACATCAAAAATTGGCTCTTTATGCAGATGATCTTCTACTTTACCTTACCTCGCTTGATATTTCTTTGCCTCCAACTTATGGGAAACCCTCATCATGTTTGGACACTTCGCAGGTTATAAATTGAATATATCAAAGATGAAGGTCCTTCAAATTCATCATTCCCCTTCCCAACATATCTGTAGTACATATTCCTTTAGACGGGACTGCCACTCGCTAAAATATTTAGGGGTACAGCTAATGAAGGACATTGGTTCTTTGTTCTCTAGTAATTATGTTTTACTAAAACAATTTACTCAGGATTTAGATCATTGGGCAAATATTCCCCTTCCATCAATTCAAAAGGCAGATGCTATCTGTATGAATTACTCCCTCATTTTCTTTACCTTGCCCAGACTTTACCATTTACTCCACCACCAACTTTCTACCAGGAGCTTAATAAACCGATCTTGCAGTTTGTCTGGGAAATATACTGCTCCTATATTCTATACTTCTTACTGCAACTTCCAAAATATAAAGGTGGCTTGGCTCTACCTGATTTAATAAAATATCATAGGGCTGCTCAACTTTGAACTATCATTTATTGGCTTAGCCAACAATACCAGGCTCACTGGAAAGATTTAGAAATGAGGGACAAAGACATGCATCACCTTACTAAGATATTATTTTCACATCCTCCCATCCCAATAAAGTACAGTTACATAAGAACTTACCATAACAGTAGATCTTCGAGAGAGGCTCTTGCAGTAGGTATTCACATATAGGACTAAGCCGCTGGGTCTCAGGACCCCAGAGAAAAATCTCTAGCTAGCAGTCTCTGGTGGGGACCGCCCCCACATCAGGTGACCAGCATCAGATGATGTCAGTATAAAGGAGTGGTCCCCAATGCTCGCCTTCCAGTTCTTTCCCACCAAAGGCCAAAAGAGGCAAAATGAGAGAGAAGAGAATATTTCCCCCCATGGAAATATAGTGAAAAAGTTTAGGGGGGGCAGAGGTCAGGAAAGAAATGCCTACTGCAAGAGCCTCTCTTGAAGATCTACTGTTACGGTAAGTTCTTACATAACTTTACTATCTTACTTCCAGAGGGCTCTTGCAGTAGGCATTCACTTATAGGACTGAGTCCCAAGCAGTCTGGAACAAGGAAAAGCAGTCAGGAGGAGGATTAGTATCCATAGCATGGAACCTCAGGGCTGAACTGGTCTCACGAAAGGAAACCTTGCAGGACAGCCAACCTGAAGCCTGCTCTATGGCGAGAGATGATGTCCAAACTGTAGTGTTTCATGAAGGTATGGACGGAAGTCCAAGTAGCAGCTGCACAGATGTCTGCCACTGACACATTTTTGAAACATGCTGCAAAGGCAGCTACTCCTCTGGTGGAGTGACTTCTGACCTGACCCGGAAGGGTCTTATTGTATTTGTTGTAACAAAAAGTGATACAATTCGCCAACCATTTTGATAGGCATTGCTTAGAAACAGCATTGCCTTCTCTTTTATGAGCAAAAGAGACAAAAAAATGATCAGTTTTCCTGAGCTCCTTAGTCTGAGTGGTGTAGTATCTCAGGATCCTGTGAACATCTAAAGTATGCAAGAGGGACTCCCCTTAATTGGAGTGCTGTGTAAAGAAAGCCAGTAACTCAATGGATTGATTCAGCATAGATTCAGCCACCACCTTAGGGAGAAACTTAGGGTTGGTGCGTAGAGCCACATGCTCTTTGTGAGAAATCAAATAGGGGATTTTGCACCTTAAGGCCTGAATCTCAGAAATTTGCCAAGCTGAAGTGGTGACCACTAGGAAGAGAGTCTTCCAAGAAAGGAACTTCAAATCAGCTGCCGCTGCTGGCTTGAAGGGAGGCAGAGTAAGCATTTCCAGGATGGAATTCAGGTCCCATGGAGGGGCAGAAATGTGGATGGGGTCTCAAATGGAGAACCTCTCTGACAAAGATCTTAGAGACTTCTAACTGAGCAAAAGTCCTGCCTCCAAAGGGGATATAATAGGCTGAGATAGCCACCATGTGGACTTTCAGCGAGGAATGGCTGAGACCCAGGTCGAAGAGGTGGCGCATGTAGTCCAGGACTTTGTTGGCTGGGCACAAAAAGGGCTCTAAGTCCTTAGAATCTGCCCAGATGGAGAACCGTTTCCACTTCATGGCATAGGTGGACCTGGTGGAAGGCTTCCTGGCTTTCACCAAAATGTCCGCTACCAAGGGAGAGACTCCAAAGCATGCTTTAGCTACATCTGCAGGAGCCACGCATGGAGATGAAGGGATTTGATACCTGGATGAACAAGGGTCCCCTGATCCTGGGTCAGCAACTGTCATGACAGAGGAAGAGGAAGAGGAGGTTCCTCTGAAAACTGTTGCAGAAGAGAGAACCAAGCTTGCCTGGGCCAGAAGGGAACAATGAGAATCAGCTGAGCTCCCTCTGATCTGAGTTTGTTCAGGACCCTCAGAACTAAAGGAATGGGAGGGAAGGCATAAACAAATCTGTCCTTCCAACCGAGAGACAAAGCATCCCACCAAAAAATGTCTCACCCTGCAGTGAGCAGAAGGCAGGAAGTTTTGCATTTTGGGGGGAAAGGTGAAGAGGTCGACCTGAGGCATTACCCATCGCTGAAAGATGTCATTTACGACCTGCTGATCTAACTCTCATTTGTGGGACCTGGCTAAGGACTGACTGAGTTCATCTGCCAGTGTGTTTTCCACTCCCGGAGCGTGAACTGCAGTCAAGTGGAGGTAATGCTGGGCTGCCCAATGCCCAACTCTCATCACTTCCCAGCACAGGGGATAGAAACGCGTTCCTCCCTGTTTGTGGAGGTACCATACTATGCACATGTTGTCTGATTGTATGAGAAGATGATTGGGAAGGAAGAAGGAAATGAGAGCCTGAAGGGCATAAAGCACTGCCCTCAGTTCGAACACATTTATGTGCATGTTTTGCTTGAATTTGGGCCAGGTGCCCTGAGTCCTGTGAGCCCCTAGGTGGGCACCCCAGCCCTCTCCTGACGCATCTATTGTCAATGTCTGGGAGGGAGGTTTGATGCAGAAGTGCACTCCTAGGCACAGGTTCTCGTACACCATCCACCACTGCAAGTCCCTGATCATGGGATCTGATACCAGTACCTCCTGGTCCAGATTGTCCCTGGTCTGGTCCCATTACGACCAAAGTGTCCACTGAGAGATCCTCATATGGAGTCAAGTGAAAGGGACTGTGGGAATGGCAGCTGACATTAGCCCTAGGAGGCAGAGGACTGACCTGGCTCCTACTCTCCTGTGGCCAGACAGAAGATGGGCCTGATTCTGGAAGGTGTCTACCCTGTCCAGAGGCAAGAATGCTTTGCCAATGGTGGCATCCAGAATTGCCCAAGAAATTGGAAGCATTGGCAAGGGACCATGTGAGACTTGGCCTGGTTGATGGTGATACCCAGGCTGGAAAAAACCTGCAGAGTAAGGGAAATGGAGTGCAGGAGTTCCTCCCTGGATGGGACCACCAGGAGCCAATTGTCCAGGTACAGGAATACCTGCATCCTCTGTGTATGCAGGTGGGCTGCTACCACCAACAGGCATTTGGTAAACACTCGGGGAGCTGAGGAAAGACCAAATGGGAGGGCCTTGAATTGGTAGTGGCCCCCCTGAAAACAAAACTGGAGGAACTTGCTGTGGGAAGGACATATGGCGATATGCAGGTAGGTATCCTGCATGTCCAAAGTGCATAGCCACTGTCCTGGCCAAAGTAGGGGTAGAATTCTCTGCAAAGAGAGAATTCTGAAGAGTTTGTACTCCACAAACATGTTCAGGAACTGAGGTCTAGAATGGGCCTCGGATCTCCAGTCTTCTTTGGAACTAGGAAAAAAATGAGAATAATAACCTGTCCCCCAAAGATGAGTAGGGACTGGCTCTATCGCCGCCTTTGAGAGAAGGAAGTTGATTTCCTCTCGAACAAGAGGAAGATGTTGCGGGGAGTACGATGACTGAGGGGGTGGTTTTTGGGGTGGTTTCTGCAGAAACTCTATTGAGTGCCCTGCCGATACCAGCTGGAGCACCCAAGCGTCTGAAGTTATCCTCTCCCAGCCCGGCAAATGGGAGGAGACTTTCCCCCCTACTGGTTCCTCTGGAATCTTTAGAGGCAGTGGGAGAGGTAGGGAGTCAGGAGGTGTGGGGCAGCGCAGCAGTTGAGGTTCCCGAGGCTTTTTTGCTGGGGGGAGTCTTGGTTGCTGTGGGGGGGGGCTGGGCATCAATTGGCCCATTTTCCTTGCGGCTTTTGTCTCTGTTGGTTTTTGTGATGAAAAGGATGCCGCTGCCCTTGAGGGGGTCTCTACAGAGTCTGGACAGACTTGAGTGCAGTACCCTTCTCTTGCAGTTTGGTAATGATGTCCATGACATGACCCCGCGGAACAGCACCGAACCCCTGAAGGGAGCATCCTGGATAGCAGATTGTACCTCAGGGACCAAACCTGACACGCGGAGCCAGGCATGACACCACAAGCCTACTACGAAGACTGAGCTCCTTCCAGCTGTGTCCACCGCATCGTAAGTGGCATGTAGCATGTGCCAGCAGGCTGAATGAGTGGAACGGACAAGGTCTACCACTTCCTGCTTAGTCTGTGACTCGGAAAGGAACTCCAGTTTCGATTCCACCTGACTTAGGTTGGTCTTCTGGAAATCCCCAATATGTGCCACATAGTTAAGGGCCCTGATGCCTAGGGTAGAAGAAGAATAGATCTTCTTCCTGTACTGGTCCAGAAGCCAGGATTCCTTATCAGGCGGAGATGAGCTGAGGTGTTTAGGACTGGCAGAGCGGCCGTGAGCAGCGCTAATAATGACCGAATCCACCTTGGGGTGAAGGCTAAGGAAGTCTACACCCTCAGGAGCCTGGTATAGCCTGTCCACCTTCCTCGGAGGGGAGGGCTAATACGGAAGGTTGTTTCCAAATGGTGGAAACAAGATCCACGTGAGGCTCGATCCAGGATGGAATCAACGTAGGAGCGGTCTCGGTCAGATCCAGATGGGCAGCGAGTTTTTTACGCTGTGGGTCTGGCTCCACTGATTGCCACTGATGGACTTCCTGGATTTTCCTTAACAACTCCAGAAAGGAAGTATCCTCCATAGGGGACTTAGAAGGATCCCTCAGCCTGGGGCAATCCAGAGTATGGGACTTGCCTTTGGGATCAGAGTGACTGGACTCAGAGGTCACTGACGAAGAGGGAGAAGACTCCTCCCTAGGAGGGGGAGGGACCACTCCTCTGAGAAGTTCCCTGGGGCACATGTCCTCCCTGTCTTGAGCACCGGAGGGTTTTCCTCTGGTGTCAGGTGGGGGGGGGGAGTCTCCCACCTCTTTTTTTTATTTTAGTCTTTGGTAACCGGGTAAGGCCCACTAAGCACAAGTGCCTGTTTTCAGGGGTGACCTGGGAGCACTGGGCAGTTAAGTGACTTGCTCAGAGTCACACAGTATGCAAGTGGAGGTTGTGAGAATCAAACTCAGGTCTGGTCTGCTGGATGTACCACACTCATTCAGACCTCATTCCTCTAACCTCTAGGCTATACTGCCAGACCAAATCACTGATGTAGGGAATCGGGTATTGGGTCAGGCACTGGGAGATGGCTCTTGACCTCCGGGGGAGCTGAGCCTTGGCCTCAGCCCACCAGGATGCCAAGGTCTCCTTAAGATCTGCCAGCGGCTGAGGAGTAAGCAGTGGAGGTGGAGGAGGTGGGGGATACAGGTAATGAGGGTACCCATAAAAAGAATATCCATAACCTGAAGGCGGGTAGCTCGGTGTTGGGTATTGAGTCGTTGGGTACTGTGGTGCCAGATACTGAAAGGCTGGGTACTGTGGCACTGGGAACTGTGGTGTCAGGTACCCAGGCACCAGAGGCTCTGATGAAGCAGAAAGACCTGGCAGAGGCCCAGCGGGTGGGCCAGACGGTGGAGGCGCCGGCCCCCGCAGGCGTCAGGCCTGGCATTGGTATACCATCGAGCAGGTCCGATGGTCCTGATGGAGGAATAGGTCTGACATCAGGCAAAGGGATGACGGATGGCATCGGGTTGACCGGAGTCTGAGGGTCCAGTGTCAGGGCGTCCAGCACAGGAGGAGGGAGCACTGATGGCAGCATCTCAGGATCCTGGGTGATGACCAGGGAAGGAGGATTAAAATCCTTGGGGGTCAAATGAGGGGTCGCGGGGACTTCATTAGGCAATGCGGCGAGGCGTTGCGGAGAGCCTGGGGAGTCAGACATTTCCCACTCCCGGTACTTCTCCTTGTCTTGCTTTTTCCTATGACTTTCAGGGGAAGTAGACTCCTGCCTAAGCTTTTTTAACTCTTTTTCCATGGAGACCATTTTCTTTTTGAGGATATGGGCTTCCAGGGACTGCTGCCTTCTCTTGCAGGTAGCAGAGATAAATTTCTGGCAGTGCTGACACTTCTCCACAGGGTGGTTGGGCCCAGACAGAAGAGGCACAAGGAGTGGCCATCCTTGTGTGAAAGCTGAGAACCATGAGTCACACTTTTTCTTATGCGATTTGGAGGGAGTCGGGGGCAACATACACAGCAACTGTTAAGTAAATTTAAAAAATTGGAGAAAAAAAGTCAGAAAAAGTTTGAAAACTAAAGACAGACAATTGATTGACGAGTGCTGTTCTACCGTGAGAAGCTTTCACAAGCCGACGGCGGGAAAGAACTGGAAGGCGGGTGTTTGGGACTGCCCATTTATACCAACATCATCTGACGCCAGTCACCTGATGTGGGGGCAGTCCCCACCAGATACTGCTAGCTACAGATTTTTCCATGGAGTCCTGGTGCCTGGTGGCTTAGTCTTATATGTGAATACCTACTGCAAGAGCCCTCTCGAAGTAAGATCCGATGTTAGTAATAACCCGTACACCCTTAACACACTGAGACACTGGAGGTCACTTCTAATCTCTTGACCTCTTTTGCAATTTTGTCCATTATTGTACTCACTCCCATACCTAACAGCTTTTTCCCCAGCCCGCTTGGATCAAGGCTTTAAAAACGGGAAGAGGATTCCTTTGGAATTGAGAGGGGGACCAGACAGGGTTGCCTGCTACCCTCACCTCCTTTTTGTTTTAAGTATGGAGCCCTTTGTAGCACTGATTCAACAGTTGACAGATTTTAAGGGAATTAAGGTGCAGGGTATAGAAGCCCGGATCTCAATGTATGCAGACGACACACTTATCTATATCTCAGATTTGGACCACATGGTCCCCCTCTTGGAAACTATGTTAAGGGATTTTGGGGAAATCTTGGGCTTTAAAGTTAATGATGCAAAGACTGAGATGTTTCCAGTGTGGGCTAAAGATACCTCGCATTCCCTTTCCTTACATGGCAGTTATAAATGGGTCAAAGATAGTTTTCGGTATTTGGGCATGCACATTCCGAGAGATATCTCTAGATTGTATAAAGTTAACTATGGCCATTTATTGCAAAAGGTACAAGAGGATTATCATAGATGGAATTTGCTACCACTTTCTCTCTCAGGTAGACTAGAGTGCATACATATGAATGTCCTTTTGAGATTTCTTCTTCTCTTTTCTGGCCTCCCCTTGGGGCCCCCAGACTCCTTTTGGAGAGAATTGAAATCCTCCACCACCCGTTTTGTCTGGAAGCATCGGCCGCCACAAATTAAATGGTCCACTATACTGAGAAATAAGAGGACAGGGGGTATGGGAGTCCCAGATTTCTGGAAGTATTATTGGGCTGCCCAATTGGGAGCAGTAGCAAAACTATATGAAACAGAGGATTCCCCCTTTATGGGCATTACTAGAAGGTACAATGACCTCTCAGTTACAAATCCCATATATTTTATATATGGATATGGTAGGACTGTCCAGGGTCTCATTTAATAACCCTTGGTCAGTGGTAATTAAACAATCCTGGTTAGCAGTTTCCAGGGGATTGAAAGTACCATTAAAGGTGGGACCATCCACCCCTTTGAGAGCATGCTTAGATTTTGTTCCCCAGTATTTAGATAAGGGGTATAGAAGATGGTCTCAACAGAGTCTATTCTGAATGGAAAATTTTTTAGAAGAAAGTACAATTAAAACATTTACGCCGTTAAGTACAGAATATAATTTGTCCAGACAAGATTTTTTTAGATTTTTTACAAATCTGACATTACTTACAGGAGAAGGGGATGGGGGGTTCATGGAGAGAGAGGGGCGAATTCACAATTGGACTTACTGCGCTCCATACTGGAGAAAAGAAGAGAGAGGGGCTTAATTTCCAGACTTGTACAGGGTATGGAGACACAGGACCCTACTTGCCCTTCAGAGTTAGCAGGGAAATGGGAAAAGGAAGCTAGTATTGAATTGAAGGAGGAGGACTGGTCGAGGATTTTGGAAGGGGTACACACCACTTCGGCTGCTCTGTGGTTGAGAGAATTTAGAAGGAAGGTGGTTTCTAGATTTTTTTCTCACACCCACGATTTCACAACATATAAAGACTCTAACACAAATCTATGTTGGAGACAATGTGGGGAGATTGGTTCTCATTTTCATATTTTTGGGAATTGTGTCAAGTTAAAACCCTACTGGGACCATATTCAGGAGGTTTTCAACCATATCTTTGACATCCAACTTCCGGTTTTGCCAGAAACCTGGTTATTTGGGTACATACCCATGGATATAGTGGCCCAGATATTCAAACTGCGCCCAAAAAGTGCACAATAGCAGGAGCAAGCACAAGTCTATTGCACCCATGCACAAGAGACAAGATATTCAAAAACGGAGCAGGCGCCTACAGCCGACGACTGAATATTGCACCACCTGCACCATAGAGCAACTAGGGAGGGGAAGCTGAGCAGATCTGATGCACCATAGCGCAACAAGGGATGTTCAGCTGAGCAGTCCAGAGGTGCCATAGCGCAACCAGGGATGCCTCCCAGCAGCAGAGCAATGTAACTGCATAACCAAGGAGGTAGGGGCCCACCACCCATGCCACAGATGGGCACAGGAACACACATCAGAACAAACATCATCCCCCGCACACCCCATGCACTGCACAACTGGGGGAGGGCTGGAATAACCACTGGCCCATGGAGACAAGCAAACAACCCAGAGCCGGGCCATGGTGCCCCATCACACCTACCGGCAAGCTATGACTGGCACACAAGGAGGGCTGACCACCCCGTGCCACACCATCTCCCAATGCAGAGCACACCCTGCACCGTGACCCCCAGACACCCCCCCCCATGAGCAGTGACCACCAGTGCAGGAAACCCCATGCATGCCACCACCCCCACTGTGACACTGCAACACTGTGCACCACAGAACCATGCAAGCCAGTCCCACCACGAGCACCCATCAGTGGATGGCAGCACACAGCAATGCAACAACAGCAGACACAGTGCCACCATGCACAGTCCCCCCAAGGTACTGCTGAGAGACCAACCATGCGTTGGCACATGAGGTACCCCACACAGGACAGGGCGTGCCCTTGACACCACCACCAGTGGTACAGCACCCTGCACAGTAGTCCAATGACACACCCCGACCCACCACTGGCCACAACAGCCAGCACAGACACCCACAGTGGTGCGTGGAAGCATGCACCACACCGGATGCCACACAGTGTATGGACAGACACCCACCCATACCCAAGGGCACAACAACACAGGGACTCTGTGGTGGGGCAACCAAGCCCCCAGTGTGGGCCCATGTAAACTGTGTACACATAACCCACACTGCTCCATGGCACTGGAGTGCCAGCCACCCTGTGCAGGCACTGTAGACCCATACACCACCATCAGTCGCCCAGAGCACAAGTCACAGACAGTGGGGTACATTCCCTGCAACACAAACAAGGCACAGCATGGAGGTGGGACAACAACTGTGGTGCCCACAGTGCCACCCGAGGCAGGCATGCACCACACCAGTGACAGGAGGCAACCCAACAATGTGACGGGTACAGTGGCTGCCCTTCAGGGACTGCCACCACTGACATGCCAGCAGACCATGCAGGTCACAGACATGCAAGTGTGTCAGCTGCACAGGTCATGGACGGGCTGATGGGTGCACCATGGACACAGAGCACGCACCATGGACCACTGCACACAGTCATCCAGTGCACAGGGCACAACACACACACCACAGACACTGACTGATAGCTACCCCCACACCATAGTCACCTCCACACGGACACACACGCATACCCATGACCGCACCACCCCTGACGCCATGCACACCACTGCAGCTGAGCACCTATGGCCCGCTGCAAATCAGAGACCACCACAGTATTCATATCAAAATTAAATGTATTGAAAAAATATATAACAATCAACTATATACAATATTACAAGAACTATATACAATATTACATGAACTATACAATATTACATGAACTATATACAAGGTTGGGGCCACAAACAAGGTGGGGTGGGTAGAGGGCAGGGTGGACAAATGGGATGGGAAAGGAGGGCATGAGGGTGAGTCCAGGGGGGTAGGGGAATACTGGGACCGATGTATCCCTAGCGGGAGTGCCTCTCCCCGCTCTGACTCCTCCGGGCCCTGTGCCTCCTCAGGACCCCGGTTTCGTCAGTGCATCATAGGATGTCCAGTGACGCCCTTGCCACCAACAATATCTCCCGCAGTGCCTCCCAGATTTCACATAGCTGGTGGGTACCTAGGACAAGGGAGCACAGTCAATAGGTGTGAATGCACAACCCCATACAGCCCGCCCACTGTGCATGGCATACGGCTGTGGGACATACCACTGTGATGGTGTGTGGCCACCCGCAGTGATCATGTCCACAGGACCTGCCCACCCAGGTGTATACAGACATGCGGAACGCTGCACACACCCACCGGCCAAGTCACGCACAGCACCACTGTGGCCGTTTAGTGACATGGCTATGTGATGCAAAGGCAGTGGCACAACCATGTACCTGGTGCATGCATGGACCACCATTGACGCACTCCCAGACATGCATTGTCACTGGACAGTGTTGACTGTAACAAGTCGCATGCATGGCAGTGGTGTCGATGGATGGTGGCCATGCCCCACAGCCCACCCTGTTACACAGCATGCAATAGTAATCAAGTGGGTGGTGAGGGCCCTCGCCCTGCCTGGCTGCACCATGCTCCTGCTGCCACTCTTCCCGCACACAGCGGCATTCCTCCGGGCCTGTGGGGCAAACATGGAGAGAGGAACATCAGTACAATCCCATAGCAAAGTCCCCCTGCCCCCAGGTGTGTGCCCTCCCACCCAGCCAGACCCACCCACCCCACACCCTGTGAACATCACCACAGCCAACTCCGGATGGTCCCTCCCCTATGTGCTGGAAACATACAACACTGTTACCCATATGGACGATAAAAGTGTGTTGACAGTACCCCTACCTGGCCGTGGCACCGTGCCCCTCCTGGCACGTGCCTGCCGGCGTGCCAGTAGCTCCGGCTCCCTCCACCGCAGATCCCCGTATCGGTGCCTGCACTGCTCGGCACTCCTCCCCCATCCAGTGGCCTCCTCAAGGGCAGTGGCTACATCCTGCCACACCTGGGTCCTGGCCCTGTCCAGGGTCACCTGCCTGAACAGAGGCCTATGGTGTGGTTCCACAATGGCCGCTAGGTTGGCCAGTTCAATAGCAGACCACTGGGCTACCCTTATGCATGCCATTCTTGGTTTTCTAGTTGGCAATATGGCGCTCTGCAATGCGGCTCCCCATGTGCAGATGCTGCGCAGTACAGCGCTGCCATTCCCTTTCGCGCTGTCACCGAACAGCACGACAGAGGTGCACCCATGCCTGACGCATGGCACCTGGGGGCAAAGGTCAGGCACAGGGTCAAGGGTCTCTGGCGCATGAACACGCACAGTGCCATTGGAACACAATGCGTGTAGCGCGATTGGCTGCCTGTATGCCAGCACCATAGTGGCCTACCACGCAGTTGGTCCATTGCACCTATGATGGCCCAGTGCCACAGCACCATGTAGTGACCATCACTATAGCACCACTGGCACAATGGTGGCCGTGCCCTGCGTTGCCTACCGCACACAGCACGTAATCAGCATGGCAGACGCCTGTGTCAGCAACATGGGCATGCACAGTGAAGTGTGTACTACGCATGTCACAGAACTGCGCCATTGGCTTAGCACGTTCAATACAATTGAGCAAAGCGCAACAGCGCGATATTCAGCCATCATATGCAAATCATCTAATCAGCCATTCAATGGTGCAGCACTGCAATTTGCATCTACTTAAAGTTGCTCCTCGCCTTATTTGCATGGGTTGCGCTATATAAGTGCGACATTGTGCTGCAGTGGCCATAGGAGGTTACTGCAGTCTGTTGGTGAGTTGCATGCTGTTTAGGAGTGTGGACTGTGGATTTAGGGACATGCATGGGACTGCACAGTCTCAGGTAACAACTGTCATTCTTACAGGCTACATAATGACTGAGCAGGTTGTTGGAGAGGAGGAACACAGTGGTGGGAGGAGGAGGAGGCCGAACTTTACCAAGGCCGAAACCGAAGCCCTGTTTGAGGCCTACCTGGATCAGGAGCCACTTCTCAGTGGACGGCGGGGAACACCTCAATCCCATGCTGCTGCATGGGAGGAGGTGGCATGTGCTGTGAACCTGCATGGCAGCCACCAGCACTCCGTGCAGGAGCGTAAGAAAAAGATGGGCACGGAAAGGAGGAGGATAAAGGAGAAGGTGGCTGCCATCAGGGCAGCATGAGCTGCAACAGGTGGGGGACAGCCGGAGGTGGTACAGCTGACCCCACAGGAGGAGAGGCTTGCTGGAAGCATGCAGCACAGTGCCATTGAGGGTGTTCCAGGTGGTGGCTTCCAGACGGGTGGTGGCCCATCACTGCACAGTAAGTCATGGTCTGTCTATGGGGGGGCAGGGTAGGTCACATGCAGTAATGTGACTTTGCTTTCCCTTACAGATCCTGAGCGTCTGCATGGGTCAGTGGTAGTGGGCCTGTCCACTGAGGACAGTCAGCTGGAGTTGGAGGAGGGCCCATCCACCTCCACAGGTATATGTGGATCATTGTGACAGTGGGGCCGCCTGGCTGTCCACACTGATGTCATTGTAACAGGTGCGGAGGAAGCCCTGCCTGTGTCCCAGCGTGCTGGCATCCACAGATGCCAGTATGCTGTGACTGTGGCTGGTGCAGAGTCTGTCACCAGTGATGATGACGCTAACATCATGGTGCCCATGGTTGTGGGTGGTGCTGCCGTGGAGGCCTGCATGTCAGCACAATCCCAGCCTGTGCCTGTCAGCACCAGTGGGGCAGCACTGGTGTCTGTTCAGGACAGTGGGACTGTTGCGGCCACTGCAGTGGCACCAATGCACCCTGGGGAGCGGCAGCTGGAGGGACAGCATCAGCAGCCAGCCAATGGGCTTGAGGGTACAGGGTTCAGCGATGGCATCTGTGCACCACCTGTGGACATGCCCAGACCTGGTCCTGGTGTGCTGCACCCACCCTCAAGGGGTGCTGATCATCAGGGCCGTGCACACCCTGAGGGACAGGATGCCGAGGAGGCAGATGACCTCTTGGATGAGCACACCCGCCTACTGCAAGCATCAGTCCAGCAGCAGATGCGGCTTGTGACATCCGTGGATGCACTGTGTGTGGCTCTGGAGCAGGCAGAGGAGCATCGCAGCAGGGACACCGCTCTGATCCTGGCAGGGATGGACCATTTGCGGGAGGATATGACCGCTGCCATTGACAGGCTTGCACCGGCATTCACTGCTGTCATGGCCACAATGGGCACACAGTCAGGTGCCCATGCATCGCGGACACCACGCAGTGCACTGTCCACCCCCCATTCCCGGCGTCATGTGACTCCAACCCTGTCGACACCGGGTTCAGCTGTGGGCATCCCGAGCACTCCTGGTGCAGGCATGTTCGATGTGCTGCAGACCCCTGCACGAGCATGGTTGCGTTCATGCAGTGGAACCCCTTGGGGACCATCGGTGCCACCCCATGAGGCCAGTGGTCAGCCTGTCAGTGCTGGCAGGTCTCGGTGGGGCCGCCCACGCATCCGTGGTGGCTGGGCCACTGTGTCGCGTGACTGACCTGTCTCCCAGTGCGGCTACTGTCTGGTGCTGCCCTGTGTGCATTGTGTGTTTCAGTGGGCAGTGCATGGGTGAGTACCCGGCCCTGCACGCGGACACACAGTCCACCTGCACACCCTCCCGGCTGCTTTCCGCAGTTGTGGGTGCATGATGATGCCTGCATTGCACTGTACACCAATGTGCAATGGTGCTCAGCATCTGACACACGCACATGGACAGGCAGTGGGCATTGTGGCCTGTGGACATGTGTGTTGCTAGGGTTGGTGTTCTGGGTCGGTGTGCCTCCTGCCCTCTGTGCACGTTTTTTGCATTGTGTGTGTGCGTCTGTGTGTGTCCGTCCGCGTGGCATGTTAATCCTCACCCATCCCTGGTTGTGTGTGTGCTTCTGTGCCCTGCCACTTCCCTTGATGGCATGCACCCCCGGTGTGTGTCCCTGCATGTTTGTGGGTTGTGCCTTAGCCACTGATGGTTGCACATGGCCCCATGACTTACCTGGGACCTGGGTTGGCTGAAGTGCTCCTCTGTGATGGTGTCCCCGTGCAGCTGTGCCAGCCAGATCAGTCGGGGTCCCGTTAGCTGGGCTGCCCATCACCATCGTCACCAGTGTCCTCATCGTCCCCATTGCTGTCCCCTCTTCAACCTGTACGGCTATCCCCCATTCATTGGCCATGTTGTGCAGGATGCAACAGGCCAGGAATAGCCGGCAGGCCTTTGAGGGGCTGTACTGTAGGGCACCGCCAGAGGTGTCCAGGCAACGGAAACATGCCTTCAGCATCCCGAACACCCACTTGATGACATTACGTGTGGTGGCATGTGTCTCATTCTAGCATTGCTGCGATGGGGTCGCGGGCCACCGGTAGGGTGTGAGCAGCCAGGGATGGAGTGGGTATCCACTGTCACCTGTGTGTAGAGGACAGAGGTTAGTTTGGTGATCAGCATCGCCCTGCCCCAGGCCATGTGGGCCCCTACCCATGTCACCTCTGGCCATGCCCCCCCAGGCCCTATGATTGTCCATGTGGTTTTCATACTCACCCACTAGGTGTCCAGTGGGGATGTCCCCACTCTTGAATCTGTGGCACAGTGCCGACTGGTGCCAGATGAAGGCATTGTGTGCTCCCCCAGGGTGCGTGGCACAGACATTGATTATGCGCCCCCTGGCATCGCACACCACCTGGCAGTTGATGCTGGCATAGCCCTTGCGATTGATGTATGTGGCCCCCTCGGGGCCAGGTGGTGTGCGTATGGCCACATGGGTGCAGTCTATTGCCCCTAGCATGCCAGGCATATGTGCTACCCTGTGGAACTCCTGTATGTTTGCTGTGCGCTCCACTGCTGTGCTGGGGAAATGGATATACTCTGCAGCATGTGGCAGCAATGCACTGAGGAATTAGGTGAGGTGGCATGATGTGGCCGACTGGGTTATGCCTGTGGTGTCCCCAGTTGGTCTCTGGAAGGTACCCGTGGCTAGCAAGCACATGCAGGCTGTTACTTTGGTCTCCACTGACAGGGCATGGCTCCGTCGTATGGGTGCCTGCATCACATCACTGCACAGCTCACACAGCTGCCTCAGAATTGCCCTATTCAGGTGGTACTGGCCCACAATCTCAGTATCAGTGTACAGCTCAAAGCTGGTGCGGGCTCGGTACTGCCTGTTGGGGGGCATACCGCCGACGGGCCCTTCCACGGCCACGCCCCCCTGCCACCTGCCTTCTCACCCCCCTCATAATGGCCTCCATCTGGAAGGTGGCACTGGTCATATCCCTGGCTTGTGTTTACCCCCCTGGCAGCTGTTGCTGTATTCCCCCCGCTGTCCTCCCTGCTACTTCCCCTGCACCGGGAACACCTGCCTGTGGTGGCCTCTGTGCTGTGTGGCACCTCCCCCTCCTGCACTAGCTGTGGCTCCCCACACCTTCCCTGTGCCTGGGTGTTCAGAGTGCCCTTTCCCCTGGCCTGCCCTGTTTGTCCCTCCTGCCCTGTCTGTCTGCCTAGGGTTCTGCCTCATGTGGCTTCCTGTAACGTTCTTGCGCGCTCTCCCTGTGCTCTTTTATTTTGGCTTATTTCCGCTATGGTGCAACTTCTGCTTGCTCCCCTATTGCGCATGGCGCAAGTCGTTGAATATTGCACTGCGCCATTTATGCATGGTTCCTCCCCCTTCAGTTGCACATGCCTTCATTATCATTGCGCTGTTGCTCAGCATGATTTCAGGGCCGCAACTGCCTCCTGCTGAATATCGCAGAATGGCGCAATTTTGGACTTGCGCAGGCGCAACCATATTGTGCATGGCTCAACTCTTTTGAATATCTGGGCCAATGTGTAAAACTGCTCCCTCTACAAATTGTATACATGGATTTGTATTTTCTAATGTCACGCTGTATAAAATGGAAAATCAATAAAAACTTTTATTTAAAAAAAATGGAAGAGACTAGGACTGTATCTGGTTTTACATTTTATATGACATAATAAAATAATGTCACATGGAGAACTGCAGCAAAAATATTTGCTGATGGAAAGTGACAGGTTTAGTTTTTTTACAGGATATAGCCTTTATAAGAAAGTTATTGCTATCTAATTATTTTGATATCCCCCCCCGGACTGATTCAAATAACAGCGCAAGCAGTGGAGGGTGCTGTATCTTTTCCCCATGTGCTTTCCTATATTCATAAGGCGCTTCATCGATTAAACGTGGAGCCTACCCAGACACATGAAAGGAGATGGGAGAAGAATGTTTATATTACTAGCCAGATTTGGATTGGGATAGACATCTAAAATATTTGCATTCTCCTACTCATTCTTATTCTTGGAAAATAACAGTTAAGAGTTTTCATTGTCCAGGCTGAGCAAAGCAAATATCTTCCTCATATGGGAGCAGCTTATTGGAGAAGCTGTGGATACTCCCCTGCCTCACAAGGACATATATTTTGGGACTGCCAGTTATTGGCACATTTTTTTATCACTTTGGAAGGGGCACTGTCTGATCTTTTTGGTGCTCCTTTTCACTTAAAGGCTCCTTCTTTCCTCTCTTCCTGTTTTGATTCTCTATGGTGTTCTCCTCAGACATGTAAGTTTTTGATCGTCTGCCTTTTAGCAGCAAAGAAAGCCATTACTAAAAATTGGCTCTCGACTAATCTCCCTACTTTCACTTTATGGCAACATTTGGTCTCAAGGATACGTAATATGGAAAAATTAACAGCACATGTTAATCACAGGTATGCAACATAGGAGAGATTTAATTTTTATTTATTTAAGTCTTTTGTTACCGGGTAACTGCACTGATCCTAAGGACCATTTTCAGGCATGACCTGAGCCAACAAAATGGTACAACAAAGTAACATATAGGGCAATCAATGTACAGACACGATACAAGAATGTATACAGCACAAGAATATGTACAGTACAGTTAACTGTGAAGAAAGCAGGTGCAGTAAAAAATTAAAAGTTTATGAGAAAATAAGGAAAAAACGTTACAATTTATATTGGGAAGGCAGAGGGACACTGCGATACAAATAAGGAAACAGTGAAAAACTAGGAAACACACAGTGCAAAATAGTACACAATATAAATTATATAATGGTTCCCCTAGGAGGAGAAAGGGGAAATTAAGGAGCAGGAGACAGGGGGCCATAGTGGAAGAGCAGAAATGGAGAACAGGAGGGGAAGGGCAGGGGTAAAGGGGAGAAGAAAAAGCGGGGCACTATAGATTACTCTGGGTGGCACAGGCATTTGGCTTCGCTTTGTAACCAGCCCTTGAGGTGGACATTGAAGGTGTTATGGGTGTTGCCAGAGTGAAGTGAAACAGAAAGGGTGTTCCGTAGTGAGAGAGCAGTTACCGATAGAGCTTTGCTACCCATGGCAGTCAGGATTTTAGGTATCTCCATGGGGGGGAGGCAGAGGATACAGGCAGGTTTCTGTGAGCAGGTCATTTTCTAAGAGATATGTATGGGGACAATGCAGCCTAGTGCATATTCATGAAGACCAGAAAGTAGAGGTCAACCAAGAGACAGGTACAGGTTGCAGTGGTGAGTGGGGTATTGTGCCAGGAGAGTGAATCAACAGACATTGGTGTAGACAGAGGTGAGATGTGTGCAGAGGGCAGAGGACATCCGGGAGTGGATGGGGTGCAGTAACCGAGGCTTAGGAGCAGGTTGCCTTGGGCAATTGCTGTGAGCCTCCCTGGTCAGGAATTGTTTTTGCTAGTAGGCGGCAAAGAGTTTTTGGTTTATCCAATGAGTGATGGTGTTTATGTGTTCTGCAAAGGAGAGGGAAGGGTCAAGAGTAACACCCAATTATATAAAATGAGGAACATTTTCCAGTGGGGGTCCATCTGGCGTTGAGCACCAAGAGAGAGAAGCCAGACTTAGCGATCTTAGCCAGGTATGGTCTGGACCCGAAAAGCAATGCTTTAGTTTTTTTACATTAACCAAAAGTCTGCATGACACAAACCAGTTGTGGGTTGAGCTATAGTTCTGGGACAGGGTAGAGGATATGTTAGTGACTTACCACTGCAAAAGAGGATGAGATCATCTGCGTATAGCAGGGCTTCATAGGAGAGGCAGTCAGTGAGGAGGGAGTTAATGAATAAGGAGTGGGCCTAGGATGGAGCCCTGGAGGATGCCAGTGGAAGCAGGCAATTCAGGGGAGATGTGTGTTCCAATGCCAACAGACTGGGACTGGCCAGAGAGGTAGCTCCTGAACCACTGTGAGGTCCCTGGGGAGCAGCCTCATTGGAGAAGAGTGGAATGAAGCAGTATGAGAGGGGTGCTGCACTTCTGAGGTGCCGTCTTTCGGATGAGACGTTAAACCGAGGTCCCATCTGCCTGGATTGGTGGTAGTTCAGGTGGATGTTAAAGATCCCATGGCACTTATCGAAAAGAGTAGGGGAATTTCCCAGGTGTCCTGGCCAAATTTCCTTCATTCACTCAAAATACCACCAACAGCTTAATCTGGTTCCAGGTCAGTTGGCATTCATCTGTATCACCCTCCCTCGGGTCATGCCTGAAAATAGGCATGATTTGTCTAGTGCACTTACTCGGTCAACAAAAACTAAATAAATAAATAAACATATGAAGAAGCCAGCAGAAGAAGGCCATTTGGTCCATCAAGTCTACTCAGGTTGTAAGGTTCACAGCTTGAGCTACCATCCCTGCCCCCTCTCCACACTCCTTCCTACCCGTGAACCTTACCTTCCCCATACCAGTCCCAGCCTCTCTTAAAGCTACCCACAGTCTTCAACAAGACTACCTCTTCTGGCAGCGCATTCCAAGTATCCACCACCCTCTCTGTGAAGAAGTGCTTCCTGACCTCCCTCCTAAACCTCCAGCCCTCCAGCTTTAGACTGTGCCCCCTCGTGTTATGGTTGCTGTTCAGCTTAAAGAGACTCTCCTTATCAACCCTATTTATCCCTTTCAAGTACCTGAAGGTCCCAATCATGTCCCCCCCCTCCTATCTTCCAGGGAGTACATGTTAAGTGCCCTCAACCTCTCCTCATATGCCTTACCCTGCTGACCAGCTATCATTTTTGTAGCCCTCCTCTGGACCTTCTCCAGCAAGTTAATGTCCTTTTTGAAGTGACCTGTAGAAGGGCAGAATAACCTCCTCTCTCCTACTACAGATCCCCCTAGATCTGCATCCCAGCATCTTATTTGCCTTTGCTGCTGCTTTCTTGTACTGCATGGAGTGCTTCAGGTCTCTAGTGATCATCACTCCCAGATCCTTTTCCTTCACTGATGCAGATACTTGGACTCCACCCAGATAGTACCCTGTCCTAGGATTCTTGACTCGCAATATGCATAACTTTGCATATCTTGGAATTGAAGCCAAGCTGCTAGCTCTTGGACCACCTCCCTAGCCTTGCCAGATCTTCCTGTAGGTCCTGTATCCCTTCAGCCATGTCCACTCTCCCACAGAGCTTGGAGTCATCTGCAAATAGGCACATTTTGCCCTTAATGCCATCTCCAATGTCATTGATGGAAGACATTGAACAACACCAGCCCCAGCACTGAGCCCTGCGGGACCCCACTGGTTACCTGTCTTGTGCCAGATAACTCTCCCTCCACAACCACCCTCTGGGTTCTGTCCTTCAGCCAGTTTTCAACCCATCTGGCCATCTTTTCCCCAACCCCAAGAGCCACCAACTTCCTGATCAACCTTTTGTGGGGTGCAGAGTCAAAGGCCTTGTTGAAATCAAGAGACAGCATATCCACCACATGGCCCCAGTCTACTGCCTTAGTAAGACAAAGAAGTCAATCAGATTTGTTTGACACGATCTCCCCCTCATGAACCCATGCTGCCTCGCATCCTGGAAACCATGCTCCTCTAGATATTCCACCAACCTTTACTTTATCGTGGTCTCCATGAGTTTGCCCACAATGGAGGTCAGAATGGCTGGTCTGTAATTCCCTGGGACCGCTGTGTGCTTGACAGAGTTCTCGCTGACTGAGGATGCTGTAGACCTCTCAGATGAATACTCCTCTTCTGGAAGGAGAAGATCAGGGTGATACTCCTCTTCAGCATCGACCCTTTCAAGTTCTAAGTCCAATGGAGAGGATGCCGATGATGCCCTGAGGGACCAGAGTGCATAGGATGAAGGGATAAGCAAGCAAGCAAAACCATATATGAAACACTACTCTGAAATGATCAAAGCATTGTACAAACATAAAACAACAGTAAAACAGATTAATACATACAATTTAAAAACCATAAACCAATCAGTTAGCAGGATTTAGATAACCAAGAAAAGCATAATTAAATAAATATGACTTTAGGGCAGATTTAAAGACATCGACGGAGCAGTCGACAGCACCATCAGCACTGGGTGCAAGATGCCCAGCCGGTGCACAAGCAACATTTTGATCTGTGCCAAAATGATATTCAGATCAACAATGGGCTGAGGCTATGACAATTGGAGGGAGGTCACCGGGAGAAGTGAAGAGCCCTCTGTTGGGTCCTGTGCACCCAATGGCCCTGGAGTCTGAGGACTGGATGAAGCTTTAGGTTTCAATACAGGGGCCATGGTCAATGACCCAGAGGTCGATGACAGTTTGCCAATGACCAGAGGGCCTACCTCCCTGTGCAGAGGAGGATAAAGATGTTGGTATGGGCCTGGGAGACTCTGAGGCCTGGAAAACTGAAACTGCTGATTCAGGAGAAGCTGAAACATTCTATTGAACCAGCATAATAACATTCAAAGTACCACATGAGGGATTTTAAACATAGAAGTATAACACGCCGCCATTGTATTTAGGGATACAATATGAAGATACTAACAGAAAGATTTTTTGATTATTTTATCCACCCACAATGCCCTGCATCTATTGTCCACACTTTACTTCAGGACATAGTATCCTCGGGGGTAGAGGTGGCTATCAAATCTCTTCAAAATGATAAAGGTCCAGATGGTGACCTGACCAATAAGCTATATAAACTGATTGGGAATGAGCTTACCTCAGAGCTGGCAAAAGTATTTAACAGTTTTCTGATCTCTAATGAGAGCCCATTATCCATGACTACTGGAACTTTGATTTATTTACACAAAAAGGAGATAAGAAGTGTCTGGAGAACTGGAGGCCAATAAGCCTATTAAACGTAGACTTTAAATTATGTTTGTGGGCAGAGCCTACATCCATCTTGCTGTCTGTAACTGGAAAAATGGGATACTGTGGCACACATTTTTGGAGTTTTCAATGCATCCTTCCCCAGCTGTAAATCACTATGCCAGTTAAATAAAATACTCCTTTGTTTCTGTTGAGTAGACCAATTCCAGCACTATTTTTTCAGCTTGTTATTGTAATGTGACTTGCTGTCTTTGGAGACTAATAATTTACTGACATGACTTCAACACAGGATAAAGCATTTAACTACAGAGCAGTTCGAAATTACATTCTTGATCATCTCTCCCAATCGGTGGAGTAACTTTGGTGTAAGAGTTGGGAGGAGGAGACAACCATAAGAGGATTTTACAGTAAGCTATTCACGTTCCGGGTCATGATGTCATATTATGGCACACCCCGGACCTTTGCGCTCTCAGAATTAGACCCCCCAGAGTTAGAATTCTTAGTGGGGGGGGTCCGGGGGTGCAGAACAAAAAAAGGGAAATTGCGCAACACGATTAAGTCGCACGACATTCTGACCCCGTGCCAGTTATTCATGACTGCAATGAGGAAATGTTTGGGGGGGCTGTCCCCCCAACTCCCTTATAATTACACCCCTGCTCCCAATGTGTGCATGTGGGTGTAGCAATGAAGAGTTGATTTATGATAACCCTTTCAGGACCAATCTAATTAGTGGCATTGGAACTCATGGTTTTATATTTGTAGGAAGGGTAAATGCTAGGCAGCTGATGTTCTAGGGGTTTCCAGAAGTTGCAAGGAGCATCATAGGAGGATTACAAAGAAATCATAGTGGTGTCATAGTGGTGTCAACTGCAGTGTTCCCAGACTGAACAAAACATTTCCCTGTAGGGCATCCTCCTTTTCCCGTATTTACATGTAAAACTGGAAGAAAACTCTTGTACATTTTCCTCTGTGCTCAAATCAGTATATGTATGCGACAGACTTCATTGTGCCTGTCAGTAAAATCACTATAACAAACGTTAAGACTGTTTTATGCGCTCTTATTTATTTTAAATGATAAAACTCACCTGCAACACTGCCTGTTCCACTTACAACAGATCTCTTTTAAAGAAGTTGACCTGCTTATCAAACTGGGCACTAAGAAAAGTGGTGGTGACAATGGGCTTGAACCATTCTTCCTAAAGTTAGGCTAATATCACCTCACAGCTCCCATTCTTCATATGTTTAATCTCTCTATATACACAGCCATAGTACCTTCATGCTGGAAATCCACTCATGTCCTTCATGTCCTTTCCTTGTTCAAATCAGGTGACTCATGATTTAAACAACTACATGCCCACTTCTATCTTGCCTGTCCTATCCAAAATCTTCAAGAAACTGATTTACTCTCAACTTAAACACCATCTTGAGACATTCTCCTTTCCTAACTCTGCCCAATCCAGCTTCCGTCCCAACCACAGTACCATATCTGCCCTTACCAAAGTCACAAATGACTGAATTACAGCCCAAGACTCCAAAAAGATCACTGGTGCAGTCTTCCTAGACCTAAGCAAGGTGGTCGACACTCTCGATCATAATCTTGTTACCAGTAGTCTTATTAGTATAGGAGCTACACCCCCCACTGCCCAGTGGTTTACCAGTTACCTGTCAGGGAGGTTTCAGAAAGTCAAGGCCAATGGACTTTTCACAGCTTCCGTACCAGTCACTAGAGGCATCCCAAAAGGTTCCCTTTTAGGCCCAATCCTCTTTTCACTCTATACTGACAACCTTGACTACAACATAACTCATTCCAAACTACATTTCTTTGCAGCCGACACAGTTCTCTACGCCTAGCTCAACCCTATCCAAAGTCAGAGATATGTTACAAGCAAATCTTGCCCAACTCGAGATGAAACTTATAAATACAAAGCTCCTACTCAACGCCATAAAAGCAAAAGCCATGATCTTTATCCTCAGTAACTCCCCCTGCCTCACACCAACTCCTCCTCCTACCACTGACTGTATTGTCACAGCACTAGGAGTGTCCCATGAGGTCGTGCTCAAGCTTAAATATTTAGGTGTATGGCTACATAAAAAAACTTAACTTCAATGCACATATAGATAATTTGGCCAGTAAGCCAAAGTATAGAATGAGCTTCTTCTTTAGGAAAAGGTCTCTCTTTCCATCTGAAATCTGAACCAGGTTCATACAGACCACATTCCTGCATTTACTCGATGATGCTGATGTAATTTACAATTCATCTGCAACCATAAATCTGAATAACCTGGATGTCCTATGCCACTGGGCCCTTTGGTTCATCACCAGCTCACCCATTTGTACCCATGATTGTGACCTCTATGCAGCTGTCAGCTGGACGTCACTTACCACCAGATGCTTGACGCACTATGGGACTTGGATACTTAAAATTCTCCTGAATAAATTCCTGGGCTATATCTCTTCCCTTCTTTGTACCTCTCACAGCTCCTACTCGCTTAGGAAGGCCAACCTTATCACTCTAGATTTGTCTAGGACTCGTACCACCTCTGTTAAATGTGCCATCTCCTATGACCTTCTGGCTACCTGGAACCGGATCCAGTCAGCAGTCAAACTCTCCTGCCTAGTATCTGTTAATTTCTTCAAAACCTTTGCCACTGGTAACTTGAAAATCACTTGAAGCTGTTACTAGCCTCTACCTGGACACCCTCTAACCTGTGCCTTCCTGGGCTCCCAATGACCCTTCTTGTATTGATCTGTTACTGTTGTGTTCAGCACTTTACTACATTTTAATATATGGATTGTAACTTTAATATGCTACTAAAGCACACAAAAAAAACTCAATAATGCTATCACTCCCAGAGTGATAATAGGACACTTCAGAAGTGATAATACTATAGTTTGTGTCCAGTAATGCTATCATTGGGACCTGAATGATAGTATTATCACTTCAACTCAACAGCGCAACCGCAAGTCTGCCACCTCATGTAATTTAAAGCATGCCTTCTGATTGGCCGCTTTTCCTTTCTGGGCGAGCTGAAAAAATTTTAAAACAGGGCAGCTCTTCCTCTCACTTAGCAAGAGAAATGTCTGTTAACAGAAATGAGCAGTATTTTTCTTTTTTTGGGGGGGAGGAGGAAACAATGTTGACTACAGTAACTGGTAGATCCACTGTTCAGTCTTGCTACCGCTGAATTGAAGTCGCCACTCAAGGTAATAGTGAAAATGAGCGACTCCTCACTAAACAGTACACTTTTCCTGTCTCCTCTGTAACAAGCTGTGTGCAGGCTACACATCGGGCACCCGTACTGAGTGTTTAAACTAGTCGGGAGCCCGTTTTAAATCCGAAAAATCGTATCCATATATTAAAAAAATATCCGATAGGTTTGTGTCCATTACCAGGCAGTAAAAGCATCTCGAGTTTCTGGACACATTGGAACCTCTCGAGCTTCACTCTCGAGGTTCATGTGTCCAGAACCTCTTGATGCTATTACTCCCTGGTAATGGACGCAAACCTATCAGTTATTCTCTTTATAACAAAATTGTATACCAACATACCAAACACCCACTTATTACAATTCTACGTCTTTTTACTAGGTGTCAATTGTTCTTATACATACTATTTGCATACGTTCATGGTGCTCGTGCATATATGCACCTGAAATATACCCTTTGAATTTCTTGTATTACTTATATATCCATTGTTGCGTGCATTGATTATTGTATACCAAACATCCTTTATATTACAATGTTAGGTCCTCATACTACTATGGATGTATGATGTTATTGCATTATGCCTCATGTATACTAGTTGCCTTTATTTGTATTTGCTTGTACATGCTCCTGTTATATGCCTTCAGGACCTCCTTGTGAATGAGCTTGCTCAACGGAGTTATTCCTGCAATAAACTTGAACTTTATGTGGGGTCTTACTTTAACCCATGTTTACATCTGTGTGCAATGCACTGACACTGTATAGCTTTGCTGAGATACTGATGGCCGTGTGCATCATGGTAGCACCGACAAACTGTGCATTTGCAAGTATTGTGCATATGTAGTCATGTCAGCACTGACATGTTATGAACGGCTGACTTTGGGGTAAACAGTACATGTGCACGTTACCACACATGTGAAGTACTGTAGTCACTGCAATATCAGTTAATCCGACTCCAGTGTGGCAAGTGCACCGCAAATTCTTTTCAACACTCTTGCCGCTCCTAAAAGCTCTTCACAGCCATATCAGCTCTGACCAGAATTTGTTAATGAAGATACTACATAACAGGCTCTATCTAGCAGCCCACTCCCTCATCATCTCTGCATAATCATGCTCAGTAAAAGATCACTCTATTACAGATTTTATTAAGGGAAATCTTTGAAAGAGGCTCAAAACACAAAAATAAATGGATAAGTACTAGCCTTAGACCAATGTCAAATATTTGGTTCAGTAAACCACAAGTACCTGTGGATTGTCTTGGAATCCTATGGTATTCCACTTTTCTTTATTAAATGGATACATTGTTTATACCAGACAGCTACAACTTCCCCTATGATAAATGGTTGGAAAGGCTCCTTGATTCTCTTAAAATGAGGTGTAAGACAAGGCTGTCCTCCCGGCCCTTACTATTCACCTTTAGTACAGATCCACTATTAAGAGCTGTGAATAACATCCCTTTTACATTCACTACATAACCAGGAGGGGAGAATACCCCCATAAAGCAATAGCATATGCAGATGACCTGTGTATTATGGTGTCAGATATACCACCCACTGAACAGGCTATTTGTGTATACACAGAATATGGGAAATGTTCAGGATCTTCTCTGAATTTAGAGAAATGTGAGGGAAAGCCAATAAGTAACTCAGTCCCGGTACAGTCAGTAATAGCAGGTATAACCACGTCGAATGGGCCCATTAAAATCCTGGGAGATCAATTTGAGAAAGAACAAATTGAGTCCCTACTGGCCACTGAGGTTAGACTGGGGGAAATCCCTAGTGACACAATGAAACCAGCGGAAAATGAGCAAAAAGAAAAGAATCGTTTTAGAAAAAACATACCCATATTTCTATATATTAGCTATGTCTCTCCCCCCCTAAAAAAAACATCTGGAGACAACTCTCCATAGCATGTTTCTTCAACCTATATGGGTTAGTCAATTGAACCCGATGAAGAGGAATACCTTGTACCTCCCCCCATGGTGGAAGGAGGACTTAATCTGATCAATCTTTTAGTGTTCTTTTATTCAGGCTTTTAATGACAGATCTGAAACCCTTAACTTTTCAACACAGGGAAATACTGGAGTATTATTCTTTTTTTTTCCATGCCGATGATGGTTTTTGAGGTGGGACACAGAACTATTAAGGGGCACAAGAACAGCCAAACACCCACCTATGTCTGAAGCTTCATTCTGAAGCTTAAATCTGGGAAAAATAACACGCATAATGATAATAAGTAGATATAGGAAAACATTATATGAACACATAATGAAGTGTGTTTGTTTTTTTTATCGACCCCCTCCCCTTTACAGCATACCCTCCATCTCTGTTACCTTCCCTGAAGGCATGTTTAACAGACAAAAGAATTCCACCTCACATATGGGATGTCCACTGGTTATGCTGTCATGAAAAATTAAATATCTAAGTAAATTAAAAAAAAAAGAATGTGCAGAAGACATACAGATGTCCAAAAACTGGAGACAGTAGAACATCTTTTTTTGCCTGTTCAAACATCTTCCAGTTATGGCAACAGCTGGCAAATCAATGGAAAGAACCATGTTTTAGTGACGTATGTAGTTCTCATACATGGGTCTTACACAGGGATCTGGACAAAATGGCAAGCTAGTATACTCCACTTTGGTTTTGTAACCATAAAATGGCACATTTGGAACACAAGGTGTTTACATACATTACAACAGAAACAAGTCACCCATTTACAGCTTGTGGCCAAAATTACATCAGACCTACAGAAAACATATTTCGCTGAAACCAGAGCAATACACGCAGCAGTCCTGAGTTCAGCATGGAAGACCCTTATACGGGTTACCGATACAGATGCCCATATTAAGTCAAATGTAAGGAGATTCGTTTAGGAGAGATGTGGTTTTCTTTTTCCTCACCCCCTTTTTTTCTCTTTTTTTATGGGTTGTTATGAAGAGACAACAACAGGATAGCTAAGGGTGTACATCTTTTTACAATGTTATAAATGAATTAAATGTAAGTTCTTGATTTAATTATGCTCCTCTTTCCCCTCTTATGTTGTTTGTCTCTTTTCCTTTTCTCTCACCATGTTGAAAACAATATTTAAGAGCATATTGTGTCATGCTTCCGAGACTGTGCTGGGTTCCTTTTTATATGTATATATTGACTGGTGATGTATTATATTGTATGATTTTTTTCTCTTAGTAAACACCCCTACTCTTTTCAAGAAGTGCCATGGGATCTTAAACGTCCTCTTGAATAACCACCAGAACAGGCAGACAGGACCTCAGTTCAATGTCTCATCTAAAAGACAGCACCTCAGGAGTGCAGAATCCCCCTCTGGATGCACCACAGTGTCGGTATTGGGATTTACTCCAAGTGCTTGGTGTGGGGCTAGAACCCACAACCTTTCTATCTTCCTGCCTGAGAGGAAAGTATGCAACCTGTTGCACCACTGAAACTGTACACAGTTCCATGTGACAAGTGTAACAGTAAAGAAAGATTGAGGCCTACTAAATACAGTAGATTTATAAATGTTATTGTTTCAACTTAGTGAAGGGACGTGTATTTTTTTGAAGTTATTATTCAAGTCATTATACAGTGAAAACAAACACCAAGATTAGCTTCTATGGAACATGTCACATACAGTAAGCTATCAAGTATTTCCAGAAACAGCACTTGATTCATGCTCATTTGCATTGCTCTTCAACATGTCCTCTCTTTCAGTAAGGTATTTTTGTAGAATGTCAGTGTAAACTGAAAGTAGTTTGAGTCCTAAACCATGAGTAGCAAAGTCAAACACTGTTATATGTGGAACCAGAGCTGAAGAAATTTCATCAAAACGTAATCTAGAACAAGAAAAAGAAAACATGCACAACATTAGGCATTGCAAGGGGAGACAAGACATTTGCAGTGATCTGACTGTGTTAAGACAGGCCACTGTGTTACAAAAAAAATCCTGAACCATGGTCACGTCTGTGAGTGAATCGCCCCTGGCATCCTCAAACTCATAAGGGAACAAGACCAGGCCAGGACCAAACACAGAAGGCACAGTGACCCCACCCAACTCATATTAAACAAAATCCTCTGGAACAAATGTAAAGCAGCTATTAGATCAGCAAAGGTTTAATTTCTCCACAGCAAACAGCTCAGGGAAAACTCCAACCGAGCCATCTTTGGGGTACCCTGAACTCTCCTTTGTTGGGTCAAGAAAGCTGAACACATTGCTCTCAGGCTTGGTGATCAGCACACTAGTGACCCATCTGTGGTTGCTAACCAGTTTAACAATTACTTTGGGGGAGGGATCAGGAGAAATATGAACTTTCTACTCTGACCCCCCCACCTGGTTTCTGCCAATCCTCACGTCCCCCATCCCACCTCTGCACAACCTGACCCCATCCAAATTTTCACTTCCGTGTTCTCACACCCCCTGACACTATCAAACTTGCCCACTCTAGCAAACCCTGTCCTAGCAAAGGCGCAGATGGGACTGATTTTAAAATCCTTAAACTCGCCATTGGCCCCTTATTGGTCCCATTCACCAACATCTTAAACCTATCACTTTGCACCAGCACCTTCCCCCACAAATGGAAAACTGCCATACTTAAACCTATTTAAATATGACTCCAGGACTGAGGTTGGCAACTACAGGCCAATCTTTCTCTTTGCCCCCATTTCCAAGATACTGGAAAAGGTGGTCCACTCTCAACTTGCCTCCTTTCTTAGCAACTGCAACATTCTCAGGGATGCCCAGCATAGTTTCAGAGCTTCCCAGAGTACTGAGACTGCCCTAGTCAAGCTCACCAGGGGGGATATATAGGAAGCCATTGACAACAGCCTGTACGCCAGCTCAATAATTTATGGACCTAAGGCCTTTGACTTTGTTGACCGTGATCTACTCCTTCACACCCTCTCTGACCTCCACTTCTCAACTGTACTGTGAAATGGGTCAGCAACTATCTGGCCAAGAGAACCCAAATAACCAACATTGATGGGTACCTCTCCTTGGACTGCCCCATTAAATATGGTGTTCCCCAGTGCCCTATCCTGGCTCCCCTACTTTTCATTAACAATCTCCTGGAAGTCGGTTCCAACACCAAAACAGTCCTCTATGCCAACGATGCTGCGCTTTATTGTAGCAGCAAAGACCCTGAAGATATGTTCGCATGCCTACAATCAGACTTCCTGAAGCTCCACTCTTGGTTCTCCATGAAAGCAATGGCCCTTAATTCCAAAAACTAATATATGGTCTTCTCAGGTCCTTGGAAAACTTTATCACCCCCAACGTACACTCAGACAATTTGGGAACTGCTATTGAACTGGTATCTGAATTCAAATACTTTGGAGACATGAAGGCAGAAAGACAGGTAGAGATCGAGAGTGATTCCAATGTGATCAGTAAAATCCACATGAGACTGGGGCTTCTATACAGGATTTGCAAGTTCCTAATCTCCTACTTGCTACCTCCTTTCTTCTCCCACTATTGCTTTATGGATCCATTATTTGTGTCTCCTGGTAACTCTAAACTCTTTAGCAGACTCAGATCTTGCTACAATAATATAATCCACTCTGTCACCGGACTTCCCCGTAGAAAGCACCACTGCACCCTCTACAAGGGGTCGGGGACTGGGAGCCCTAATAAAATTGTTAGAAACTTTTGTTCGATTCTGTGCCTCCATGTGCTCTGTGTGTGGATTCTTACCCTCTACCAGACACTTAACTGGCTCCCACTGAAGGGGCACTTCTCACTAAACAGTCTGTCCTTCCTATACAAAATTCTCCTGAACAAGATACCCCCAGCGTGACATCTCTAGCCCCACCCGCCAGACCAGCGGTGCCTCTAGTAACATATTCACCGTCCCTTTTTTCCCCACACCTCTCTTGCTCATAACTCCCTTTCCTACAATAGAGCCAAGCTTTATAACCAGCTCTCTCCCACACTAATGGCCTGCAACACTACCCCTGTATTCCTACGTTCCCTGAAGAGTCACCTCCTTACTAAGCACATTTGCACTTGCTTCCCAGCACCTGTGGTACCTAACTCTTGGTGTCCCTTAACCCCTCCCTATTTCTATTCTTTCCCCAATCCTGTCTCTCCAATTTCCTCCCACAACCACCTACCTCTAACACCCCACTTCTGTTTGCATTCCCACCCAGCACATGCCCACATTATATCCTTATTCGACTACAGCTAAATATTCCCTACGCCCTGGTTGATTTCCACTTGTCAAACCTCACAGCTCCTTCTTACCTCTGCTCTATTACAACCCTTATTTAATTGATATGCTTTGTAATCTGTATGCAGTCATGTCTATGTAACGACCAGGTGGTATGCCATTTGAATCTGACAGCAATACCAGATGGGCTGGGTTCGGGGAGGAATAGGTCACTCGGCACAAAGGCTAGGTTTGGCTACTCTGCACAGGGGCACCCAAGTAACTCTGAACACAGGAAGCAATAACTGTAGGGGGCATGTGCGATTTTGTATTTTCTTGAAACTTGGCTTCCCAGCCAAATGCCCTTTGGGGTAACTCTTGCCTCAGTGTTTGCGCACAGAGGTTCTTTGTCTTTTAAATAACTGTAATGTCCAATACCAGAAGTGGGATTCTAAAGTGTGGCTTTTTATTCACATCATAGAAACATAGAAACATAGAATTTGACGGCAGATAAGGACCGCTTGGCCCACCCAGTCTGCCCATTTCCCTACCTAATGAATAAGCTGCAGATCCTAGTTAACCAGCAGCCTACTTCTTCCTACCCCCACCCCCTAGAATTGCCTTATGACTGTCCCATGCATGCTTGAATTCAAACAGAATAAACAAAGCATAGATGGACCTCCACGGGGCTACACTCCTGGTAATGCAGATTAAATGAACCAAGAACACCTCCTCAACACTTTTAGCCCTCAGGCTCTGAACCCACTGGACACACAGGCTGGACTTGCACGCTGCTTTGGGTACACAGCCCAAACTTGTACACTGTTCTGGGATTTCCCAGGCTCAGCTCCCTTGCCAGCCACTCAGACACCTTTCATATGTCATGGATACATTTTTCTGGTGGATCCCTAAACCACCTAAGAGCACCTCAGCTCTATCAGAGAATTCTCCTTTTAATCCCACGTTTGGGTACTTTCCTCAGGCACTGGCCAAGTACCTGAGAGAAAGTAAAAGGTGCCTCAGAGCAAATCCATGGAGGTGAATTTGGTTACTATTGATAGGGGGTCTCCCACCTCTCGCTCCCACAATTCATACCCGGCCATTTCTCTGGACAGTAAACACCTCATACTGTAAAGCTTGGCAATGTAGATTATTGCTAAATGTATGTCACATTCCATCTACTTGTCTTGCTTTCCCTTTGTGCATACTTTTAATTGGCATAGCCCATTGCTCTAGGCCCCTCACTGATTAAGCAGTCCAATCCCCACTTCACAACTGTACTTGACTGTCTTTTCCTGAGCCCACAGTAACAGTCCCTTTAGTTTCCTTCTGTTAAGGTGAAAAAACACTTGGCGCTCTTTCAGAGCGAACTCACATTTTGGTTGCAGGTGCCCCACAGGTGATTCCTCCACAGGAATTTCTCTCTCAGAGCTTTTGGTGCCGCAGCACAACTTGAATAGGCAGCTTCTTCCCTTAGCTGGAAACCAGGAGGGTTGCCCCCGGAAAACGGGCAAATCTTCCCCCCCATCCCCTCAGGGATGGGGCACTTTGACCAGTAACAGCGGTCTCCACCACTTCAACTACCAGTTTCTGTGTTCCTCTTACAGTGGAAACACACACCTTCCTAATCAGTAGCTCTAAAACAGAGCTTAAAGCTCTAAGAGCCTGCACACAGACAGCTGTACTACTGTCTCTCACCAACACTGCACACAGACTTAATTCAAAATCCCCAACGTTCTATGCTAACCTCCAACTGCAACATTCCAGTGTGGCTTATGCAGCTGCGAAAGTTCTATGGTGATGTCATCCCTCAGTCTCAGCTGAGACTGAGAACAGAGTGAGACAGTGTGAAATCCATTTAACTGGAGTTTCACAAGCTGCCTTCCCTGCCTACCACTAGGTCTTACTGGGATTCTAGTAACCCCGGGGAATAGGGGGTTACACTCACCCTGGGCCAGGAAAATGACTGTCCGCAGTCATCATTTACCCAGCTCAGGCCATCTCACCCCATGTGTTGACTACAGGGAGGTAGCGCTACCTTCTCCCCTACCTTGTGTCAGCACAGACAGACAACACTAAGGGCCTAGAGGCCGTTGGCTGATGCATCAGCCTCTATTCTACCCGCTGACTATGGGTACCTAGTGGCTCCGGCAGAACTGCCCAGAGCATAGCCCTAATAGATCAGCACTGCAACCCCTACTGCAGGTCAGGGCCACAGCCTGTCAATCCCCCCTGCCCTCTAGGGAAAACCTATCTGCCTTTAACTCAAATCCCAAAACAAAACAAACAAGGGACCTCCCCGACCTTGGACACCATGCAACCACACACCAGGAGCTAATACCATACCATTGCATTACTCCCACATCCCACAGCCATACCTGTGGAAGAAAAGGGTTACACACAGAAACAACAACAACAACAGTACTTTAAATACTACACTCTAAAGTACTAGTGAGGAACTCCTATGAGTCCCTCCTCCTCTTCTTGTCTTCTCTTCTATCTTCTTCAGGAACACCTGCAAGGAAAAAGAAAGACAACACACACTCCTAATCTGCATACACAGTCTATCTAAACCCCTACCCTCAACATCCGCACTACTTAATAGAGGTTACACAGGACACCCTACAATGGTGAATGAGTTAGATGCGATCATATTCTAATGGCTCAACATCAGCACTGCTTGTTATAGGTTACACAGGTCACCCTACAATGGCAATGAGCTTGATGCAATCTTATTCTAATGGCTCAACATTAGCAGGACTTATTATAGTTTACACACGTCACCCTACAATGGTGAGTTTGCTGGATGCAGTCTTATTCTAATGGCTCAACATCAGCACTACTTATAGGTTACACGTGTCACCCTACAATGATAATGAGCTCGATGCAATCTTATTCTAAGGGCTCAACATCAGCAGTACTTATTATAGGTTACAAAGGTCATCCAACAATGGCGAATGAACTAGATGCAATCTTATGCCAAGGACTCAACATTATCACTACTTATTATAGGTTACACAGGTCACCCTACAATGGTGACTGAGCTAGATGCAATATTATTCTAATGAATCAACATTAACAGTACTTTTTCTATTAATGTCCCAGTAACCAGTACGAGTCCCTTGCCAGACCTGTGTGCTAAATGCTCGGCCCTGATACAGTACTTACAAATTCTTCTATTAATGGCCCAGTAACCAGTATGAGTTCCTTGCCAGCACTTTGTGCTGTTACCTTCAGTCAATGGATCCCCTGCTCTAAGCTGCCTTGCTGCCACTCCCCTTGCTTTGCCTCCTCATGCCCCCTTCTGATTGGTGTAGTCTCTACTGAGAGGGGCCCAGTGAGGCCAATAATTTGGTGGTCATGCTGGAAGAAGTGGTGCCCCACTGGTTTTTCCATCATCTCTCCTCTAATAACCCTCTTTCCCGGGTCGTACCTGAAAATAGGCAAATTGCTTGTCTAATGTACTTACCTGGTTAACAAAAGCGAAATAAATAAATAATAGTATGTATGTGCGAGTTCATCCTAGTGTGGAGCTGTTGGCTTGTCTCTCCAGTATAACCTGTTTGTGGACATAACATAAAACATAAACATAAAAGTTGTGTTTATGTCCACAAACAGGTTATGTTGGAGAGACAAGCCAACAGCTCCGCACTAGGATGAACTCGCACAGACATACTATTAGAGGAAAGATGACTGAAAAACCAGTGGGGCACCACTTCTCCCAGGCTGACCACTCAATTTCAGATATGTCAGTAATGGTCTTAAAAGGAAATATCAAAAACACACAGCAGAGACGAGCTTTTGAGATTAAACTTATTTTACATCTCAATACAGTAGCAGATGGAATGAATCTTGATCTGGGTTTCATTGGACATTACAGAAACTGACATCCACAGACCTCTTCTTCTTCAGACTGGCATATTATAGGACTTCAGCTTGTGTGGGATATGGGTGCGTGTGTGTATGTATGTGTTGTGAGGTACGTGATATAACTGGTGTGGGGCTTGCTGTCACATTGAGGTAGGCCTCTATTTAGATACATGGAGTTACAGTGTGTTACTGCTCTTACTTCACACACATAATGAATATTAATTCCTCCTTATTTTTTATCTCTGCCTGGGAGTAAGGTGGATTCCGTTACACCATATTCAGATTACCTAGCCTGTTACTGTACATACAGGAGTGTTATCATAGACTGTGACATATATTGTTTTAACTCTGTACATATTGGGGTGCGAGATCTCATTTGCATGGGGGTCCTGGACAGATCTTTGTAACATTAGGCTACTGTTGTAGTGATTTGTGGAAATGTAGGTATGTTAGACCTCTGGTCTTACTCACATACTTTATATTTTCTTCTAGTTACCTTATCCTGGGGAGGGTAGCAGGTTTATTTCATTGTAGTTGCATCCAGAATCCTTGGAAATGTGTGTGTGTGTGTGTGTGTGTGTGTGTGTGAGCATCTCCTTAAAGCTAGTTTTCCCCCCTTCCCCCACACACATTATGTGGATGTGGGGTTGGGTAGGGTTTATTGTTTGTGTGAAGAGGAATAGGAGAGAAATTACATTTTTATCTCTTTTTCAGATTCCTTAGACACTTCTGGTACATCAAGTTGTTACATGCTCAGTGTAGACTGACATCATTACATATCACTAAGGGTGTAAGTTTGTCATGGATGAGGTTTTAATGACCCATTGGTTGTTCAACAAATCATTAGTAAACATTAGTAAACGTCGTGGCACTGTCATCATTGCTACGTTTTGATGACAATAGTGAAAGTCATAGAAGTCCAGAATAAAGACCAAACGTCATGGAGTCCATGATGTGTATGACTGCCATGACAAACTTACATCCCTACATATCAGGCTACATGGACTTAATTCCTTGGAGGTCCACGACTAGAGTTTTTTGTTTGACACTAATACCATCAATTTATATTTAAATTATCATTTAGAAAGTCCTGTCACTACACTAGAGTTTTTTTGAAATTTATCGGTCATGATATCTAGCTGGAGAGTACAGCAGGGTGACAAGTCCAGCTAAGTTTTACACATTGTAGAGTGTGCACTCATGTTTTTAGGACAACTCTACTGGTAATTCCTTGTCTATAATGCATGCACTGAAACTTCTTGGGAGTCCTAAGACAATCTTAGTATGTCTTTAATCTGTGTGGAGGCTGCTTTTCAGTAATCACATTCTTATACACACTGTGACATCCATAGCTTGATTTAGGAGTCATCTGCTCCAGCAGTGTTATCTTACGTCAATTAAATTTATATGCAGTAGGATTCTTTGTGTGTGTGTTCCACCAAGCACCTTTAACCCTGGGACACTCCTGGCAGAAGGTGTTATGGTGCTGTTAAACTTCTCTGATATCATTTTCTGTATTTTTCAAATGAGTATTTTAAACCAATGGAGATTTTTTCTGTTTTTTTTCTGCATGTTCTAGCTGTTAAAAGTATTGTTTTTTGCTCAACAACTGCCATTAAGCTTCTGAAGAAGGACTGGTTGGTCCGAAAGCTAAAGCACCTTGTTCTTGTTGTTACATCTATGATGGTCCATTAAAAGGTATCAAATCATTTGCTTCTGGATCTATTCTTGCAAGGACCAATACAGCAGCTACTAAATCTATGTTGCCTGAGGGTAATCCAGTTGAATTTTTGACAGAGCTCACAGTCGGAGACTTGATGACCTAGCCCAAGACAGCAGGCACAGAGAGAGTGTTCGTTAGCATGAGCAATCTTCTTTCTGCAGTGATAGTGACAGAAGACAGAGGTCGATGAGATAAAAGAAATAAGGAGGATTTTTTTGAGAAAAATCTCATAAAATAACAGCAAGAAAACCTCATAGGTAAAAATGGTGTGAAACTCTCGATGCTTCCGCGGAGAGCTTGCAACCAAGTTGACTGCAGGAAAGAAGTGAGGAGGGAACGAGGGTCACTCATGCCTTAATACAATTGATGTCAGGGGATGTTGGCAGTGTGGGCAGTCCCGTCTTCTGTGTGGATCCTGCTTCACCAATGGTGAAGTTTCTATGGTGTGACCTGATGACAGATGCACCAAAGAAGATCTGGCTTTTATATATTATATAAGAAAAGAAAAAGGAAGATAGGGAGACTTATCAGGACAAACAAAGGGAGGCAGAGAAGGCAGTTAGGTGCACAAAAGCACAGAGCAGTATGCCACCAGATCAATAAAGAAAGAGGACAAGATATTTTTTTGATACATATGCAGAAAAAAAAGCAGACATATTCAACAAATACTTCTGTTCTGTATTCAGAGGAGGGGGTGGTACCAGGCAAATGAATAAAAATGACAATGGCATTAGGGGAAGGGAGACTGACACAAACCCTTTAAAGTAGAAAGAATCCTAAAGGAATTGTCATGGTTAAACATAGACAAGGGAATGGTCTCAGACAAGTGGCACCCCAGGTTATTGAGGGAGCTCAAGGAGGAGTTGGCTGCACCTCTGACAGCCCTGTTCAACCTGTCACTTGAAACAGGAGAGGTCCCAGGAGAGTGGAGGAGGACTGAAGTAGTCCCACTCCACAAAAATGGAAACAGAGAGGCGGCTGGAAATTACAAGCCAGTCAGCCTGACTTCAGTAGTGGTAAAAAAATAATGCAATCACTGCTGAAGGAAAGGATTGGGGAATACCTTGTTTCCAATGGTCTTCAGCATCAGAGGCAACATAGGTTCACAGAGGTGAGGTCTTGCAGACAAACCTGATAAGAGTTCTTTGAATGAGTAACCAAGAAAGTGAATCAGGAAGGAGCGGTTGATGTAGCCTTCCTGGACTTCAGCACTGTTCCACACAAAAGATTGATGAGCCAGCTGAGAAGTCTGGAAGTGGGTCCTAAAGTAGGAAGATGCGTAGAGAGCTGACTGAGCAATAGGAGTCAGAGGGTGGTAGTGGTAGTAAACTGCATCCACTTTGGAGAGGGTAAAGTGACCAGTGGGGCACTACAAGAGTCAGTACTTGGCCCAGTCCTCTAATGACTTTATATACGACATTGCAGAAGGACTGGAAGGAAGGTATGACTGTTCGTGGAGGACACAAAAATCTGCAATACAGGTGGGGATGGAAAGAATGACAGAAGATCTAAAACAGCTGGAAAAATGGTCGAGAGTTTGGCAGCTGGACTTCAACGCAAAACAAGTGTAAAATCATGCCCTTGGGGACAGAAACCCAGGGGCAATGTATCAACAGGGAAACATAGAAACAGACAGTTGGCAGCTAAGGATTGCTTGACCCACCCAGTCTGCCCATTTCACTATGTATTTGATAAGCAGCAGATCCTTGTTAACCAAGAGCCTACTTCCTCCTACCCCCCCACTAGAATTGCCTTATGTCTGTCCCATGCATTTTTGAATTCCCCCACTGATTTTGACCCCACAACCTCCTCAGGAAGGCTGTTCCATGCATCCACAACCCTTCTCTGTGAAAAAATACTTCCTTACATTGCCCCTGAGCTGTCCCCCCCATCTTCAAATTGTGCCCTGTTATTATTGCACATCTCTTTCTGAATGATGCTACCCTCTTGGACTTTACTGATTCCCTTGAGGTACTTAAATGTTTCCATCATGTCCCCCCTCTCCCTCCTTACCTCAAGGGTATACATATTAAGCTCCTTTAGTCTCTCTTTATATGGCTTCTGGTGCAGACCCTGCAACATTTTAATTGCCTTCCTCTGGATTGCCTCCATCCTGTCTATGTCCTTGTAGAGATGAGGTCTTCAGAACTGCAAGCAGTATTCCAGATGGGGTCACACCAACTGTCTGCAAAGAGGGATAACAACTTCTTTTCTACTAGGGATGCCTCTCCCTATGCATCCCAGTATCCCCTCAGCCCTCCTTATTGCCTTCTCACATTGCTTACCTACCTTTGAATCATCCGATATGACTACCCCCATTTCCCTTTCAGTTTTTGTTGCCGTTAGTACCTCCCCCTACATTTTGTACTCTTCCCCTGGGTTTGTTTCCCAGGTTCATTACTTTGCACTTCTTTGCATTGAATCTAAACTGCCATACTTTTGACCATTCCTCCAACCTTGCCAAGTCCCTTCTCATCCTTTCCACCCCCTCTTGTGCATCAACGCTGTTGCAGATCTTTGTGTCATCTGCAAAGAGGCATACTTTCCCCTTCATGTTCCACTGCAGTATGACCTGTAAAGACATTAAAGAGGACTGGTCCCAGTACTGAACCCTGTCGTACCCCACTAGTAATGTCCCTTTCTTCGCAGTGGACTCCATTTACTATTAACCCCTCTGTCCTGTTGTCCAGCCAAAGTTTTACCAAGGCTACAACTCTGGGACCCACTACAAGGCTGACTAGCTTGTCCTAACAGTCATAAAACAGGAAAGGGGCCAGGGGGTAAACATTTCTGACGACCTGCAGGTAGCTAAACTGTGCTACAATGCAGAGGGAAAGGCAAGCCGGCTGCTCAGATGCATAGGCAGGGGTATCACCAGTAGAAAGAGGGAGGTAATAATACTTACAATAAAGGGTGGCTGGTTATAATGAGAATTTTACACACACCCAAGGTGTGGGAAGCCATATAAATCCCCGAGAGCGAAGCTCGAGAGGTTTGTGAAGGCATCCCATACCGAGGGGTTGTGTAAAATTAGAGTTTTACACACCTACCCAGTCTTTATTTTAAATCATTGCTGGGGAGTGTTTTTTGCCACAGCAATTACACAAAAAAGCCATCTGCATGGAGTCAGGGATTGGTTCTGTTTGAGCACGGTTCATGGTCAGAGCTGACTCATGAAACAAACTTTTTTGTTAAGCAGTCCTGTTTAAGAGTAAAATAAGGCTTTTTAGCCCAATAATTTGCTTTTCTTTTCTTGTACTTACGCCGACTGGAAGTGGCAATGTATTGTTGACGGCGGAGGATCAGCAGCTGCCACAGAGAAAGTGAAGAGTGCCAGCTGGTGCATGCGGGGAGCGAGGGAAAACCAGACATGTGTTTGTCATTATAACCCACAGATTATAATGGCGAATCATAACCAGGTTTCCCTATAGGAGAAAACACTCCCCAATTATATAGAGAATAATGAATGGGCAACAGTTAACTGTGTTCATTTCAAGAGGCTGTCATGACAAGCTAGTAAACCTCAAGAACATAGTTCGTCAGGTTTACCATTATCATGACAACCTCAAGAAGTGAACTCAGCACTGTTAACTGTTGCCCACCCATTGTCTTTTACAGTATAAGGGCAACCGTTAACACTGAATGAGAACTTCTTGAGAAGTGTGTGTATTTAGTGGTCTTTTTTCCCCCTTCACACACAGGCTGACCCAATCTGCCTCTTCTCATCATTGCACAGTTGTTTTCAAATACACCCCCATATAAGCAAGCCCACCCCACACTGTACCCGTTCACACTGATAGTTTATTTTAAAAGGGAAGTAAACATTGCAGGGGTCACTCAAATTGTGAAAGCGCAAGAAAAGATATTTAAAGCGAGGCACTGGACTTCCTTGTAGGTGTCAGGAGTCCTGAGATATGACTAATTAATCTGTAAATCAAAACAAGACAGCCGCCATTTTTAAAGAGAAAGATGTAACTGAGGGACAAGCTGCATGTTAATTACAGCTTGCCCCTCAGTGACATCACTGTTCGTCTCATGAGTCAAAGAAATTGCTGCTGCCTTGTTTTGAGTTACAGATGATTTAGGTATTCATATCACAGGACTCCTGACACCTACACGCAAGCCCAATACCTCGTTTGAAAGATCTTTTTATGGGTTCTCACAATTTGAGTGACTCCTGCAATGTTTACTTCCCCTTTAAATAAGTAAATTAGAATGAGCCTCCCAGATACCTCTCTACCTTGATTACCGTGCTGTCTCTCCAGGTCTTCCTTGTTGTGGCTCTCCCTGTACATTAGCAATAATGGCAACTGGATCCCACTAAACTGTACGCCGGAGCTGCAGTCAGAGACAGAAGCAGCAGTGCGAGCTGGCATTTGAAGTTGTTGCACCATTGTTGTGACGTACTCAAGATGATACAACACTTGTACATCACATCAGTGGTAAAACACAGGTAAATGATGGATTTCAGTTAATAGCAGCTCTCTCCCATATAGTATACCCCTGTATAGGTCACTAGCAAGACCTTACCTAGAGTACTCTGTCGAGTTCTGAAGGCCCCACCTCTTGAAAGGACATAGGGCAGAGGTAGTGCAGTGGAGGGCAACCAAAATGATGAAGGGCCTGCATCAGGATTCCTACAAAGAAAAGCTAGAGAATTAAAGATGTACTTCCTAGAAGAAAGGAAGGAATGAGTGGATATGATAGAAACATTCAAATACCTCACAGGTATAAACAAGGCACAGGAAGGACCATTTTCCAGAGAAAGATGCTTGATGACAAGGGGTCACACCAAGAAGTTGGGGAGGAGAAGAGGAAATGTGAGGAAGTACTTCACGGAAAGGATGGTGGATGCTTGGATCAACCTTCCAGCAGAGGCAATGGGGGCTAAAATGGTGACAGGATTTAAGAACGCATGAGAAAAGACACAAGGGGATCTTGGAAGTAAGGCAAGGGGGATGCAAACTGGAGACCAAGAAGCATCTGCGGTGGCACTGCAGGTAAGAAAAACAGGGCAGGCTAGGTGAGCCAAGAGGTCCTTATGTGCGGATAACTTCTAAGTTTCTATAGAGGATTCTGCACATATTTTACAGATGGATGAAGAGAACTGAATTGTCTGCATCTACCTGTAAAATACCTGCACTCCCCCTGGAGCTACCTGCATACACTGCATTTCAACTGTCTCACATTATGAGACTTCTCTCAGTTTACTAATCAGCACTGTCCTGTCCCACATGTGCTCTCCTGACTGGTCCAGTTTTTAATGTTTTTATCTGGGCCAGCAGTCTGGATACCTCAAATAATGGCACTGGTTTCCACAATGTTTTGAAGTCCCTGTTGTGAGTGGTAGATCATTTATATGGCTGCATAACAGAGCTATGCTGACATATTGTGAATGAAGAAGTTAGGGGTCTGACCAGAATTCCTAACACAGCACAACTTGCTCCTTGCACTGGAGTGGACAATCTTCTTGTTTCATTATTGTAGTATTAAAAAATTACTTCAACAAAACTACAACTTCCAAAGTGCCGCGAGCATACTTCCTGCGCATGGTTCCCAGCGTGCTGCTAGCAGCGCCGTGTTGATTGCAATGAGTTTAGCAGTTCCAAGTATGGTGGCAATGGTTACAGATGGGCATCCTGAAAGCCATCACAGTAGTGATCATGCACAGGACTACAGTATCTGGAACATGTGGAGCTGCAGAGCAAGCTGGCTGAAACTGGGGTGCCTACACAAGGTAAGCAGAGCATTGTAACTCATGGGTGATGGGAGTTGATGGCCTAGCTGTGGGAGAAAAGGTCTAGGGATGGCAGTGTTGGGGGAAGAGAGTTGAAACCTGCTGTTTAACGTCCTCATGGTACTGGGCCAAACTTTTCCCTGGTGTCTGTTATTCAGTGCTGCTACATTGCTATGTTCAGAAGGAGCTGGATTATTTAAAAATGGGAGAAGAGCAGAGCTTAACCTCAGACTGCTATGTACAAGAGTGCAAGCTTCTAGATAAAATGTTTAAACTTCAGTGCAAGCAGACTTTGAACTAGCTTGCTTATGTTGCAATTGTGACGTTGGGTAACAAACATACACAAAAAAAAAGATCTGGGACCCAGACCCGATCCCTCAAGGGAGGAGGGAGAGGGGGAGACTGGACATAGAATCCCTTATGATCTTAAGTGACAGTGCAAATTTTCAGATACATTTGTAAGCCTCAGCACAGACTAAGAACCTATTCTAACATCCGTGTGCCCCTATTCTAGTTACCATGATTATGCCTTCTCAGCAAAGGTCTTGTAGGGCAAGGAACAATCTGGGGCTTGAGTGTGAGAGAGGGAGGACTGGGGATTTATTTCAAATGTTTTATCAGAAAAAGCATATTATTACACCTGCGCAGCAGAGCTATAGTATGCCAAAGTATTGCAAATGAAGTTGCGGGTCTGACCAGCACATGTCCTCTCTCTCTCTCTCTCTCTGTCTGTCGCTCTCTCTCTCTCTCCCCCCCCAGTGTACATTCTCTTCCTCTCCTCCCACATACAAACACCATTTTCTTGCTTCACTACAGACATTCATAGTCTGATCACCTCTTTGTGCACATGATTTGTTAGAATCTTTGTTCTGTGTTTTCTTTGTATTAAAGCCACTGGCGCAAAGTAGGAAATGAATCAGTGATTATGGGAAGGGAGTCAACCAGTGCCCAAGCTCTGGTCCTGTTCATCCACTGGTTTCCAGTCCGTATCATGAAAAAGCAAAATGGAAGCTGCTCCAGGAGCGGTGTGCTTCAGGTAATTCAAGTCATCAACACTGTACAAGTAAAAAAAAAAAAAGAACTTACTGTGACGCATGGCCAGCTGGTTATGATTCTTCTATGATATCTGTAATGCGGAATGTGGTATGTGATTGTCTCACATCAGACATCCTGTGCTCCTGGGTGACACCCCCCAAAAAAAACTAGGTTTTAGTGAAAATAACAGGATATATGTAACTGACCAGTATATTTCTGTAATATAATTAACTTCCTTGAGAATTTGCATTTTACAGCCTTTTTGTGACCTCCTGCCTCTGAAACTGGGAAACTAAAATCCACATTTTATGACTTCAGATAAGCCGATTCCTGTAAAGCTGTATTGCACCTTGGTGAGGGATTGCAGGGTTGTACATCTACAAAGGAACCACACAAGATCAAAACAAAATGTTTAATTAAGGAGTCATATTTAGGAAATGTCTTTTTCCTGCTGATGTCACATTATTTAATATATCTTCTGGCAGAAGATCACTGTTAGTATATTTTTTATATTCTAAAAGGAGGAGCTAGATGACATCATAGAAGGGGTGTGGAACAGTTTTAAACTTTATACTGTGTTTGAACTTTCTGACATATCTTTTTGGGCTCTTAAGAAACAAGATCTAACTATAAGCACTATAGAGGTAATACATTAGATAGAAAAAGTTGTATGTGGGTAGGAGTTTGTAGTTTTCTTTGCTTTTAAGTGATTGTATGCTCTTTGCTATATCGTTCTGTGTTGCATTTTTCATTTTTAGTAAATATATTATTTGAAAGACTGCCTTGGGTTGTTGGCCAGTTCTTTTTGCATGCGACGTACAGATGGTTAAATCTAACAATTGTTCAAGAGCTTCATGGTGTTACGAAACTGGGAAAAGGTAAGAATATACCTAAGATCTAAGTTTTAAAGGGTTCATTTTGGGAAGCCTGGCTGGGTGCCTCCTGGCATAAGATTGTACCTCAATCCCCAAAGAGGGTACAAATCTGCACTTGTACATTGGGTACACTAGCATAAGGTTCACAGTTTAAATCCCCCCAGAACTTGAGAATAAAGGTGATTCAGACCCATAAGCAGACAGGAAGGTTACCCTTGGCTTACCTGTTCACAATACTGGGCTCGGAGATTGGCGCTGTGGGAGCAGAGGGCCTGACCTGCTGAGTACGTTTGTGACAGATTTGGCTGGCAGCGGTGCTGATAAATTTGGTAACAAGCTTTAGCTGTTCAGTGTGTCAGCTTAATACTGTACAGCTCACTTGCAAAATAAGGCAGTGATTTTTAAAAAGGAAACAGAACTATATCATTTTGCTTACAATCAAGTTCCTACCTGTTTAATTATTTTTCTAAAGTGCAAGTTAGAGTAGCAGTAGTTAGGGAAGAAGATGGCTTCCAACTACAGTGAGTACACTGCAGACTACTTGAGGCAGTTGTGCCAGGACAGAGGAGTCCTGCACGAGGTGAGAGCCACCAAGCAGAACCTCGTGGATGCCCTGATGGCAGCAGATGCCCAGAGCATCGAGTCACAGACTGTGACTGAAAAAGACCAAACCTTGGGTGTGGAGGGGCTAGCGGCCAGTGCAGTGTCCAGATCCAATGGGAAGGGACAGCAGGGCCAGTGCCAGTGAAGGGCCACAGCAGCAGGGGAAGGTCACCAGCATTCTGGAGTGAGAAGCAATCAGGATGCAGACTGAGTTGTGCAGAATGGAGCTGAAGTCCCAGACAGAAGAAAAATGAGATCAGCGAGCTGCACAGGAGAAGGGGGAGCATGAACAGCAAGAGGCGGATTGTGAGGAGCGTGAGCGCCGGAGGTGACATGAACTGGAGAAGCTATGACTCCAACTACCCATACCAGAGCAGGTAAGTGGCTTGAGTTTAACTGGAACGACAGGACTGGGTTACAAATTTAATTCCAAATTGATAGCTGCATTTAAAGAGGGGGAGTATATGGATGCCTTTTTAAATTCCTTTGAAAAAGTTTGTATTCAGGCTAAAATTCCTAGAGTGTCCTGGAGCTTCCAGCTGTCCCTGCAACTTACCGGGAAAGCTCGGGATGCATTGGGTCAAATGGACAATGAGGACAGTAATAATTACAGCAAACTTAAAGCTGCACTTTTAAAAAAGTTTGATTTAACTGCAGAAGCATACAGAGCTAAATTCCATAAGCTCAGGAGAAGCCTTGATATGAGCTATGAGGAGCTAGCCACAAAATGACGTCAGTTTTTGAAACATTGGTGGGAAGGAATTGAAGCAAACTCTGTAGATAAAATTGAAAATGCTATTTTGTTAAAACAGTTTTTTTTGGGCATGCCCAGCAGAGCTGAAAACCTGGCTGGAGGACCGAGATCCCAAAACAGTGCAAGAGGCTGCTGAACTCTCGGACCGCTATGCCAAGAGCAGACCTGCTCTGAGAGCGAATGGGGCAGGCATGGCAGCACAGAAAGGGAAAATCACACCTTCAGGGCAGCCAAAACCCTTACTGCCACCACCAAAACCAGTTAGCCCCAGGTTTCAGAGAAAAGATTTCTCTGAGAAAAGAAACAAATGTTGGGTCTGTAAAGAAACTGGGCATGTTGCCAGACAGTGTCCCAAAAGGGTCAGCAATATGCAGAATGGGGCTAAGAAAGAAGTGGGTTGGTTTTGTGTCCCTAGAAGCATGCCTGTGAACATGAGGGAACACATGCTCCAGTCACGGTGAATGGTGTACAGACACAAGGGTTAAGGGACACAGGGGCATCCCTGACATTGGTAAAAGGGGAGCTGGTACAGCCTGGTCAGCTTATACCCATTGAATGTGTAATTGTACAAGATTTTACTGGTGAGGAGAAAACATTGCCCCTCACTAGGTTCTCCTAGACTGGGGTGAAATGGGGGGACTGTGCAACAGTGGCTGTCTCCAAAACTTTAGCAGTTGATGTCATCCTTGGCAACAATCTCAAACAGGGGATGGTGTGTGCAGTTACCCATAGCCAAGTGGCAAGGGAAAAGTGTAGTTCCCTGGACCCCACAGAAGCCATTGTGGAAACCACTGGGAGGCTTGTTCCCCAGTCTGTGTCTCCTGATATGGAGACTAATGAAAAGGGGGTAGAAATTTCCCCAGTAGCAGTTAACCACACAGCTATGGAGGGTTACTCCAAAGAAGGAGGGGTGACCCATTGTCAGAGGGTTAGGGTTGACAATGATCCTGAGGTCCCTGACGCTAGTGCTAGGGACCCTAGTATAGAGACTGAAGGGGACCTGTCCCATGCCTTGGGAATGTGTAAGGAGTTTGCAGCTGCTCAGAAAAGTGACCCTAGTCTAGAGAAGCTGAGAGCTTGGGCAGACTAACGGAGCACAGGGAGGTGACTGTAAACATAAGGTTTATTGGGAAAATGGACTGATGTATACTCAGGCTGTGAAGACAGAGGGAGGGTTGATGGGCAGGCAGCTTGTCATTCCCCAGGGGTACCGTAAGCAGTTGCTCAAGACTGCACACGATATTCCCTTGTCTGGTCATCTGGGAATCACGCGCACTATGCAGCGGTTGGCCCAGAATTTCTATTGGCCCAAATTCACCCAGCAGGTGAAGGAGTATTGCAGGTCTTGTCACCGGTGCCAAGAAATAGGGAAGGCAGATAAGAAAACCCAAGCCGCCCTAATTCCATTGCCCATAGTGGAGGAGCCATTCCAGAGGGTGGGAATGGATATTGTGGGGCCTTTAAATACCCCCAGCTCCTCCGGGAAGAGGTTCATCCAGACTGTGGTGGATTATGTCACCCAGTACCCTGAGGCAGTCGCCCTATCCTCACTGAGGACAGAAAGTGGCAGATGCCTTACTTGGCATTTTCTCCTGTGTAGGGTTTCAGCAGGGGGTTATCACCGATTCAGTGGGTTCCTTCATGTTGGACCTGATGAAATATTTGTGGGAGAAGGGTGGGGTGGTGCAGAGGTGCACAACACCTTATTACCCGCAAGCCAATGGGCTTGTGGAAAGATTTAACAGTACCCTGAAGTCATTGGTCCAAGCGTTTGCTGAACAGCATGGGAGGGACTGGGAGAAATACCTTCCCCACCTGTTTGCATACAGGGAGGTTCCCCAAGAGTAGACAAGATTTTCCCCCTTTGAGCTCTTATATGGACGCCGGGTATGTGGGCCCCTAGACTTGATCCAGGAGGACTGGGAAGGCAAGCACGCCACCATGTGAACTCCCATGGTAGATTACTTCCTTAGGTTTAGGGAAAGGCTGAAGGAGCTTATGGGGACAGCCCAGAGCAACCTGGCAGCTGCCTAACAGAAACAAGTGTGTGGTACGACCACAGAGCCAGAGCTCGCTCGTACACGGTGGGTCAGGAAGTCATGGTCCTTATTCCAGTCCAGAAAGACAAGCTGCAGGCCGAGTGGGCAGGATGGTACAAAGTAGTTAGGAAGGTAAATGACATGAACTATATCATAGAGTTATCTGACAGAAGACAGACAGAAAGGATGTACCATGTCAACATGATGAAGCCATATGCTAATAGGGCTGACATGGTGTTTGCAGCATGTAGTCCTGGGGAGGGGACGGGTGAAGGAGACCCCCTTCCGGACTTGCTGGAGGAAAGCAAGCAGGAGTCCTCTGTGAAGGCAGTTAAATTATCTCCCCAGCTGGTCCTGGACAAGATCCAGGAAGTAAGAGAGGTTTTAGCAGGCTTTGCCCCACTATTTAGCGCCAAGCCTGGACTAACCCCCTTAGCAATGCATGATGTGGAGACAAGGACACAGATGCTCATATGGCGGACAGCATACCAGGTGTCAGAGGCTGTCCAAAAAGACATTAGGAGGCAGGTGGAGGAAATGCTTGATTTAGGGGTAATCCAGAGAGCTCACTGCCCCTGGGCCTCACCCGTGGTCCTTGTGCCCAAGCCAGAGGGCTCTACTCATTTTTGTGTGGACTATCATGGACTGAATGCAGTCGCAAAGTCAGACGCCAACCTCCCAGAACTCCTGGACAAGTTGGGAGGGGTGACCTACCTTACAATTACTGACCTGACCAAGGGGTATTGGCAGGTAGAGTTAACTGTCAGAGCTAGGGAGAGGTCAGCCTTCATCACTCTGATAGGCTTATTTGAATTTAAAGTAATGCCTTTTGGAATGAAGAACGCCCTGGCCACTTTCCAAAGATCGGTGAACCAGGTGTTAAATGGTGCTGAGGAGTACGCCGTGGCGTACCTGGATGACATTGCAATCTTTAGTGCCAGCTGGGAGGAGCACCTGTCCCACCATAGGGAATTGCTGGGCAGGATACAGAGGGCCGGGCTCACTGTCAAAACTGAGAAGTGCCAGGTGACCATGGCTGAAGTGGCACACCTCGGGCATGTTGTAAGCCAGGGACAGCTCCGTCCTAACCAAGTAAAAATAGAGGTGATCAAGGCATGACCCAGATCAGAAATGTAGAAGCAGGTCAGGAGTTTTCTAGGGACAGCAGGGTACTATAGGAAATTTATACCCAATTACAGTGCACTGGCTGCTCCCCTCTCTGACCTGATAAAGAAAAAGATGCCTAAGAAAATTACCTGGGAACCAGAGTGTGAAAAAGCCTTTGCCAGACTGAAGGAGGCACTGTGCAGTGCTCCTGTATTGACAAGTCTTGACTATAGCAGACCCTTTATAGTCCAGACTGATGCCTCAGACATGGGTATTGGGGCAGTACTGAGTCAGACATCCAACCAAGGGAAAGGTCACCCGGTAGCTTACCTGAGTAAAAAGTTACTTCCCAGGTAGCAGGTATACTCTACTGTGGAAAAAGAGTGTCTTGCCACAGTGTGGGCCCTAAAGAGGTTAGAGCCATACTTATATGGGCAGCATTTTGAGGTACAAAATCACCACAGCCCTCTGGTTTGGCTGACTCAAATGGAAAAACATAATAGTAGACTATTAAGATGGAGTCTTGCCTTGCAAGGGTATGACACAACGATCTTACATAGGGCTGGAGCAACCAATCAGAACACAGATGGCTTGTTGCGTCTATGAGGAGTGAACTGATTTGGGAAGCTCATCCCATGCAGGGGATAGAGCCCCCAAATTCAGTCTAGGTGGGGAGGAGTGTGATGCTTGGCCAGCTGGTTATGATTGTTCTAGGATAGTTGTAATACAGAATGTGGTATGTGATTGTCTCACATGAGACATCCTGTGCTCCTGGGTGACAGATCTTCCTGTAGGTCCCTTATCCCTTCAGCTGTGTCCACTCTCCCACAGAGCTTGGTGTCATCTGTGAATAGGCACATTTTGGATTTAATGCCATCCCCAATGTCACTGATGAAGACATTGAACAACACTGGCCCTGGCACAGAGCCCTGTGGGACCCCACTGGTTACCTCTCTGGTGCCAGATAACTCTCCCCCCACCATCACACTCTGGGTTATGTCCCTCAGCCAGTTTTCCACCCATCTGACCATCTTTTCCCCAACTCTAAGATCCACCAGCTTCCTGATCAACCTTTTGTGGGGTACAGAGTCAAAGGCCTTGCTGAAATCAAGATAGAGGATGTCTACCACTTGGCCCCTGTCTACTGTCTTAATGACACAGTCAAATAAGTCAATCAGTTTTGTTTGACATGATTCCCCCCCCCCCCATGAACCCATGCTGCCTCTTATCCTGGAGACCATGTTCCTCTAGATATTCCACTAACCTTTCCTTTAGTATGGTTTCCATCAGCTTGCCCACAATGGAGGTCAGACTGACTGGTCTGTAATTCCCTGAATCATCCTTAGGACTGCTTTTGTGAAGGGGCACTACATGTGCTGTTCTCCAGTCCTTTAGTACCATGCCTGATTCTAGTGAATTAATAAATAGGCCTGCTAGTGGCCGTGCCAGCTCCTCAGCCAGTTCCTTTAGTACCCTTGGATGTACTCTGTCCAGGCCTGGTGATTTGTCCACTTTCAATGCCAGCAGACCCTCCCTCACTCTATCCTCCTCTATCACTTTGTCTGTGTTCCCCTCCCCCCTTCTCCTCTTTTCCCACCTGAAGGCACTGGTCCATCCTCCCCGGTGAAGACAGAACAGAAGTATTTATTTAGTACCTCTGCTTTTCCTCCATTATCCTCCACCCACTCCATACCTTTCTTAAGCCTAACAATCCCTTCCTTCTTGTCCCTTTTCTCACTTATATAGCGAAAGAAAGCTTTCTCCCCCTTCTACATCCCCTAAATCTACAAAGGAACCACACAAGATCAAAAGAAAATGTTTAACTCATTTTATCTGATGCCGCCATTTTGTGTCAGGTTTAGCAATGGATGGTTCTGACGCCATATGATGCTAATGGGTATAATAGGAAATGTATTTTCCTGCTGATGTCACATTATTTAATATACCTCCTGGCAGGAGATCATTGTTTGTGTATTTTTTTATATTCTAAAAGGAGGAGCTAGATTACATCATAGAAGGGATGTGGAAACAGAGTTTTAAACTGTATACTGTGTTTGAACTTTTTGACATTTTGGGCTCTTAAGAAACAAGATCTAACTATAAGCACTATAGAGGTAATACATTAGATAGAAAAAGTCTAACTGTATGTTGGCAGGAGTTTGTCTGCAGTTTGCTTTTCTTTTAAGTGATTGTATGCTCTTTGATACAGTGGCGTAAAAAAGTATTTGCCCCCTTCCTGATTTTCTCTGTTATTGCATATTTGGCACACTGGATGTTTTCAGGTCTTTAGACAAAATATTATATTAGATAAAGGGAACCTGAGTGAACAAATAACACTTGTTTTTTTTTACTTATTTCATTTATTTAATGAAAAAAGTTAACCAACACCAACTGGCACTGTGTGAAAAAGTAATTGCCCCCTTACACTTAATAACTGGTTACGCCACCTTTAGCTGCAATGACTGCAACCAAACGCTTCCTATAATTCAATATCAGCCTTTCACATCGCTGTGGAGGAATTGTAGCCCACTCTTCCTCGCAGAACTGCTTTAATTCAGTAACATTGGTAGGTTTTTGAGCATGAACTGCTTGTTTCAGGTCCTGCCACAGCATCTCTATTGGGTTTAGGTCTGGACTTTGACTAGGCCACTCCAAAACTTTAATTTTACTTCTTTTCAGCCATTCTGATGTGGACTTGCATTTGTGTTTTGGATCATTGTCTTGCTGCATGACCGACTACGCTTCAGCTTCAGCTGACAGACGGATGACGGACATTCTCCTTAAGAATTTTTCTGGTACAGAGCAGAATTCATGGTTCCTACAATTATGGCAAGTCGTCCAGGTCCTGAGACAGCAAAGCATCCCACACCATCACACTACCACCACCATGTTTGACTGTTGGTATGATGTTGTTACTGTGGAATGCTGTGTATGCTTCATGAACATTATGGGATCCATGTCATCCAAAAAGTTCCACTTTGGACTCATCTGTCCATAGAACATTTTCCCAAAAGGCTTGTGGATCATCCAGGTGCTTCTTGGCAAATGAGAGATGAGCATTATGTTCTTCTTGGTTAGCAGTGGTTTCCACCTTGCTACTTTCCCATGAAGCCCATTTTGCCAAGTCTGTTTCTGATTGTGGAGTCATGAACACTGACCTTAGCTGAGGCAAGAGAAGCCTGCAGTTCTTTGGATGTTGTTTTAGGATCCTTTGAGACTTCCTGGATGATTTTACGCTGCGCCCTTGGAGTAATTTTGGCAGGCCCACTCCTGGGAAGATTCACTACTGTTCCAAATGTTCTCCATTTGGGGATTATGTCTCTCACTGTGGTTCGATGGAGTCCCAGAGCCTTAGAAATAGCTTTGTAACCCTTTCCAGACTGATAGATGGCAACAACTTTTTTTCTGATCTTTTCAGGAACTTCCTTTGATCGTGGCATAATGTGCTTGTTGAATCTTTGTGCTGGCAACGTGAATCTGATGGTAAGGGTCAAAATAAGTGAGGTTTATATTGAGCAGGGCTGGCTGTAATCAAGCCTGTCTGTGTTCAATCAGCTGACTCTAATTATCCCTTTAATTGGGTTGATTTAATTAGGGGGGCAATTACTTTTTCACACAGTGCCAGTTGGTGTTGGTTAACTTTTTTCATTAAATAAATGAAATAAGTAAAAAAAAACAAGTGTTATTTGTTCACTCAGGTTCCCTTTATCTAATATTACATTTTGTCTAAAGACCTGAAAACATCCAGTGTGACAAATATGCAATAATAGTGAAAATCAGGAAGGGGGCAAATACTTTTTCACGCCACTGTATATTATTCTGTGTTACATTTTCATATTTTTATCCATTTTTAGTAAATATATTATTTGAAAGACTGCCTTGGGTTGTTGGCCAGTTTTTTGCATGTGATGCATAGATGGTTAAGTCTGACAATTGTTCAAGAGCTTCATGGTGTCACTAAACTGGGAAAAGGTAATAATATACCTAGGTCTTTCATACAGTTTTAGAGGGTTCATTTTGGGAAGGCTGGCTGGGTGCCCCCTGGCATAAGACTGTACCACAATCCCCGAAGATGGTACGGATCTGCGCCTGTACATTGGGTACGCTAGCATAAGATTCACAGTTTGAATCCCCCTAGAATGAGACTAAAGGTGATTCGGACCCACAAGTGGACAGGAGGGTTACCCTGTCTGTTACCTGTTCACAATATAGGAGGAGGCAGTATAGCGCAATGGTCTAAGGCTCTGAGCTACAAATCTGGTGACATCCAGCAGACCAGACCTGGGTTTGAATCCCACAGCTTCCACTTGCATACTGTGTGACCCTGAGCAAGTCACTTAACCTCCTTGTGCTCCCAGGTCGCTCCTGTAAAAAAGCTTTCAGCTTAGTGTGCTATACCTGGTTAAACAACTAAATAAATAAAATAAAATAAAAATACTGCGCTCGGAGGTTGGCACTGTGGGAGCAGATGGCCTGACTTGCCAAGTGCATTTGTGACAAGTACTGCCGCTGTAATTCTTCAAATCCCCTCAGAAACAGGTTTATTGAGTTTCTGTTGACCAGGTAAGTGCACTAGACAAATTTTACTCATTTTCAGGCATGACCCGGGGAGTGGGATACACTCACCAACACAGGTACTACAGCTGTAATTCTTCAAAGTCCCTCCAAAACAGGTTTCTGCAGTCCCTCCATGAAATCACCTTTCTCAGACAGGATTTTAAAACATTCTACTTGTCTTTATTATAAGGTGGAGTAATAAAAACACTACTGTGTGTGCTTGACTATTCACTACAATCTGTACACACTCACAGGTGGTGGTGATAGGGGAGCTCTCAACTCCAAGGCCAGTGACGAGTGGGGTGCCAGAGGGTTCTGTGCTGGGGCCAGTATTATTTGGGCTCTTCATAGCAGACATTGCACATGGGGTGGTAAGCAAGATAAGTCTATTCACTGATGACACCAAAATCGGAGCAGTGGTGAATGGAGAGGAGGGATGGAAGCAGCTGCAGGGGGACCTAAGCAAGCTAGAGGAGTGGTCAGAGAGGTAGCAACCAGGGTTCAATGCAAAGAAGTGTAAAGTTATGCATTTTGGGGTGAAGAACCCAAGGAGAGAATACTGACTGGGGAAGGGGTTAAGCTGGGGATCACCGAGGAAGAGAAGGACCTAAGGATAATAACAGGGACCATGAACAACACTGCAATGTGCAGAAGAGTGGCTGCAAAAGCTAACAAAATGCTGGGGTGCATAGCAAGGGGGTTTTCGTCCAGGCAAAGAGATGATCTTGCCCCTCTACAGGTCACCGGTAAGATCGCACTTAAAGGATTGTGTTCAGTTTTGGAGGCCATTCCTAAAGCCTGATATCAAACTACTGGAGGGGGTGCAGAGGAGGGCAACAAAGACGATATGTGGAATGGAGGGGGGAGAGACTAGGACAGCAAGCTGGGAGACCTGAATATGTACATTCTGGAGGATGGAAGGGACAGGGGAGGACATGATACAGACATTCGAGTATCTGAGAGGAGTCAATAAGGATGAGGCAGACGGGGTCTATAAGCTAAGGAGGGGGAGGGATACAGGGGGCATGGGCTAAGAACAGAGGGGGGAAGATTTAGAAAGGAGTAGACACTATTTCACAGAGAGGGTGGTAGCAAAATTGAATGCTGTACCTGAATGGGTGGCATCATGTAAATCTGTGAACAGCTTCAAAAGGGCATGGGACAGGGAACAGGGGAAAGCGAAGGTGGGGAAGGTGGGGGGTGGCAGTGGGACGACAAAGGAGAGTGGGGCAGCTGCTAACTAGGGGTGCTAGCTGCACACTCGAGCACACTTAGATAAACCGGGTGGTCTGTTTCTGCTGGCACATTCATATATTCATATAAATTCTATATCCCTTCTCCTTGATTAATGCATTAGCAGCCATTTTGGCTCGAACTACAGCTTGTTATTAATGGTCCTGCTGCTTACATAGAACAAAATCAATTAACATTGATTTTTGTGGTACCAGCATTGAATGAGCCTTCAGGAGGGAACACTGCTGTGACAGTGTAAACACTACACTAGGAAACAAGGGTTAACCTCTTGTTTGAGGCTGAGGAAATGCAGGGAATGCAACATGAACAGGTGAGGGGGGTGCCTCCCCAGGTGTGGCTAATTAGAGGGATTGCTGAAAGGCAGACAGAATCCAACAAGGAGTTAGTTAGAAGCTGGAAACTGTTGCAGGGAGCAGAGACTCCTATGCAGAGAACCCTGTAAGATGGAGAGTGGAATGTGAGACAGGAACTAGAGCAGAAAGCCAAGGAGAATGATTAAGTATTGGAGAGAGCCTTTGGGAAAACTTGAAACCTGCTGCTGAGACTGTGCATTCAAAACTGCTGGCCCAGAAACCGTTTATTTCGTTTGAGACTTATACTGAACAAACTGCTGACCCACATAGGTGGTTTGAAGATTCCTTTGTCAAGTCAGCCTAAAAGAACTGTTTTGTGTTAACCTGTATGTTACCTGACCAGGCTGGAGAAGTTGAAATGACCAATTATGCTTTTCTGGAGCAACAATTTACATTTGAAGCAATAAAAGTTACTTCCATGAACTTTAAACTCAGCGTGTTGCCTCTCCATCTACCATAGGCCAGCTTGTCACAACTGCATTCATGATGTTGTGGTGCAATACTGGCTAGCATGAGAGTAATACGTTTCTGAATGGCAATTGTTAGCAAAAGACATTTCTGAAACGAATGCTGCCGCTGAGGAAGACGTGCCTCTAGGGCAGACCTTATAGACAGGGACACCTGCCATGTACCTCTTTAACCTCAACAGCTTTCGTGCAGTTTCCTTTCTGTACCTGTGTGGTAGACAGGTCTACAGCCTGATAAGCAAGAGATTGAGTTGGGCCCCAGACAAGTTTATCTCCATTTTTGTTTCTCGAAATTTGATCTTGGTGGTGATCCATGGTGGGTTGGATTGATAACAGTAAATGTATGCAATAATAAACATATGGGAAAAGAGAGAAAGAATAAGTGTAAAAATAACATGGTGCCTCTGAGGTGTGACAGCCTTGGAGGAAACCTTTGTGTAGGAAATGTATGTGTTGCGCAACTGCTACTTACATGATGCTTTTGAGGAATGTTCCAGTGATTAATCCTTTTCCTACATTTCTTCTCCAATGTATAATGCATCATTATTCATTGGAAAAGTACAGTTAAACAAGGACTTACTGTAACAGCAGACCTTGAGATAGGTTCCTGCAGGAGGTCATGACATGTAGGACTGAACCCCCTTGCGTCAGGACTGCACAGCAACGGGTGTGCGTTGCAGCAACTCTCTGGTGTCAGGCGTGGAGAAAGCCTGCCGACAGGTCTCCGGCTGGGCATACGTCGGGAGTGCCAACGTCAGACTTATCAGCCGTGTCCAGACAGACATACATCGGTGGGGCCAATGCCCAGCTTATCGGATGCACTCCAGCCGAAGTCACGGCCGCTGTGGAAGAGACGTGTGGCTTAATGTAAGCCTGCATCCCTGTACTCAGCTTCTAATTTATATATTTTAATTTAGCCTGTTCTGCTCGGCCTGGGTAAAGTAACTTACCATTCCCCCCCCCCCGCTGCAGTTTATCTCCAACTGTATGTGCACTGATTCAGTGCTAGCTCTGCAAACTTCTCCTTGATTTTTCATCCAACCCCTTTCCCTCCCAGGCCTCCTTTAAATGCACACAGTCTCCGCCCAGTCCTATCTGATGTTTCAATTTATTTGGTTACTTACTGTCAACAACTGCAATTCCTCCCATCCCCTTTTTGCAACTAAGCCTTCTAGCAGCCTTATCTCATTCTGTCTTGCTGAGGCATATTATTTTGGTACTTTAGGTTTGCTTATTGCTGACTAGCATATCCTGTCCTGCTGACTAGCATATTCTGTCTTGCTAAGGCACCATTTTACTTGAAACATCCCTTTTACTGAAAAAAAGAAATTACTGAGCTGTGACTGATTTGCCAAAAAACTGTTTATTGTCTAAATATGTTCCCAGCAACCAAGTGTAAAAGCCCCTTTGTGACTTTGTAGCTCTCTCCAGACTGCAAGGCCCCAAGGAAATCGTAGGCTTTTCAGTTGCTAATTGAGCTGTTTTCGCTCAGACTGCTAGCCTTTGTGTTGCCCCACTATTAATTTGAGCTACTCTCTCTTTTCTCTAGACGAGGGCGGTATACATTTATCTTGTGTAACTCCATTTTTAAACTTCCCCAAACAAGTCGCATATGGAACAATGACTCCTGGGACCTATATAACTTACATAGCAGAAGCTACTGCAGTACGCGCCTTACTTACATAAAGGGCAACCATGACAGGCCTTGTTTGGATGCGCTTATTCGCCAGCCTTTGTATAATACCCTATGTGGTTAGGCAACCCGACAGAATTGATTCCAACAAAGGTGCATGCTCTATCATGCTAGTCTCCACATATACCAACACTATGAACAAATTATGCTGTCACTGTACGCCTTTGATCCCCTCACAGTTTGTGGAATCTCCTCGAAGTGGACCTGCTAACCAGTATCCTCTACGTGGTCCTATACCCTAACCATTCAAACTAGGGATGGCTTGGTGCTATTCTGCATGGATCCTAGGATATGTATCCGTAGGGCAGCACAATAAGATGATTCAGTCTTTGGACCCATGTACTCAAACCTATACCAGATGTAGAAAGACTCATGCCTTTAAACTTCTCCTTGCTGCCCTGAAGAAAATTGTGCTCCTTCTACTCCTATGCTCAGGTGACATCGAACTTAACCCTGGCCCTACGAAAGTGGTCTCATCTCCTTCTGAACTCACAACTTTGAAAGGAATTAGCTTCTTGCATACTAACATGTGCAGTCTTTTAAAGAAGCTCGATTCAGTCCAGGCTTGGATTATTCATACTGCACCAGACGTACTCGTGCTTTCGGAAACATGGCTCCAGGCATCCACCCCAGACAGAGAGGTAAACAACCCTAACTACCTCGTCTTCAGAACCGACAGGCAGACCAGGGTGGAGGAGTAGCCATTTATGTCAAAAACAAATTCTCAGTATCTATATTATATGCTACCTCCCTTGCCTGTGGATTTGAATGCCTGTCTCTTAAAGTCGAGCATTCCTCATAAGTGGCGTTCCGCATCATAGGCTGCTATAGACCTCCAGCAGCAGGACCGCAACTTCTGACACACCTGTCATCCCACCTGGATACTACCCCAATGGAAACAATCATGCTAGGTGACCTTAACTATGATTGGCTGACTAAGGTCTCGTTACCCCTGAAACAATTCTGTGACTCTCATGGGCTCACTCAACTTATTACTGAGTCTACTCGCATTAACAAAAAAAATCCAATGAGAAGCACCCTCTTGGATGTTCTCCTTGTTAACAGACCTCATTCCTTTTCCCATGCTGGTATCCTTGTAGCGGACGTTAGTGACCACTGCTTTATTGGTGGCATAAGAACTGTTACCAAACCTCTATCTACATTAAAGTTTTCCACTAAAAGATCCAGACAGAACTTTGATCCTATTGCATACTTCAATGATCTAAAAAACTCTTTTCTATGGCAGAGTTTCTACCTGGCTAAGTCAGTGAGCGATACCTATGATCTTCTCCATGAAATCATATCCAGCGCCCTAAACAGCCATGCTCCCCTGGTTAAAGCACGAATAAAAGCCAGAACCAGGCGTTGGTTCTCACCGGATCTGAAGGCTGCCTTACTCAAAAGAGATTACCTCTGGAAAAAGGCTCATAAATCTCGTGCCGATGCAGACTGGTGTCTCTTCAGGGCATCTAGAAACGTCTGTACTAAGTTGGTCAGAGAGGCCAAAGCCAACCTTTATCAAACCGAGCTACTCTCTGCGTCAAACTGCCCTACCAAGTTCTGGTCCACCATAAAAGAGCTATCTGGCCACTCTCCAGGAAGTGCGCTTCCTTCCAAAATTACCACTGATAATATTATCATTAACGATAAATTAGAGATACTGCAGGCTTTCAACAATCACTTTGCCACTGCTGGCCTGGTGTTTGATAACGCACCTGTAAGTAACATTCTTCCTCAGACCAACACCCAGCCTTCAGAACCAAGTAGCAATAACATGGACTTCTACTTTTCACCTACCACCATAAAGGAAGTTGAAGATCTTCTTCTATGACTATATACTAAAAAAAGTGCTGGGGCCGACTCCTTCAACCCATATCTCTTGAAAATAGCATGCCATATACTTGCTACACCTATAACACATCTATTCAATCTGTCCCTAGCACAAGGCCCCATCCCCAAGGCATGGAAAACTGCTCATGTCATTCCCCTGTTTAAAGCAGGGGACTCATGTGACCTATATAACTATAGATCAATCTCCCTTCTTCCCATACTTTCAAAACTTCTGGAAAAAATTGTGGATACACAGCTGAGATCTTTATTAGACAATGCTAGACTACTCAATCCAATGCAGTCTGGCTTTAGAGCTAGGCATAGTGCAATTATGGCACTGGCAAAAGTTACTAATGATTGGCAAAGGGACCTAGACAATAAAAAATTAATTTGTGCCGTGTTTCTGGACCTCAATAAGGCGTTCGACACTGTCGGCCACTGCCTACTCCTCTCCACCTTAAAAACTATAGGCATTGGCTCAACCGCACTGGGATGGTTCCAAGACTACCTTTCTAATAGGCAACAACAAATTAAGGCTGATGGAGAGAGTTCTCCACTTAAACCGATAAAAAGAGGTGTCCCCCAGGGCTCCATACTGGGCCCATTACTGTTTGCCATTTATATCAACAGCTTTGACATAGGCATCAAAGATGCCAGTATTCACTTGTTTGCTGATGACACAGAGCTCTACTTAAGTCAGGAATCTCCTGAAGCTGCCTGCACTGAGTTACAAGCTGACTTTAATACTCTGCAGTACCAGCTCCTTAGCAAAAAGTTACTACTAAATGCAAAAAAAACCAAGGCCATTCTTTTCTCACCATCAGGCCTAGGGGCTTACTCTGCTGTCGCTAGTCCATTACCATCAATCTCTACTTTATTAGGAGAAAATCTTGAATTTGTGGCTAAATTCAAATACCTTGGTATTTGGCTAGACAACAAATTCTCTATTGTGGAACACACAGAAGAACTGCTGAAAAAACTGAGGCAGAAAAAAACCAAGGCCATTCTTTTCTCACCATCAGGCCTAGGGGCTTACTCTGCTGTCACTAGTCCATTACCATCAATCTCTACTTTATTAGGAGAAAATCTTGAATTTGTGGCTAAATTCAAATACCTTGGTATTTGGCTAGACAACAAATTCTCTATTGTGGAACACACAGAAGAACTGCTGAAAAAACTGAGGCAGAGGCTTGGTCTTTTTTTTCAGAATTAAACGCCTCTTGACCACAGACGCAAAAAGACAGCTTGTCCAATCTACACTCCCTTCTTAAATTGACTACGCCGACTTCATTTATAGCCATTGCCCTCCTCATATTTTGCAAAACTGGATGTATTATATCATAGAGCACTGAGATTTATAACTGGCCTCCCGTACTCCACACATCACTGCTCTTTACACGCAGCCATAGGGTGGCCCTCCCTTCAATACAGGCGATATAGAAATGCAGCCCTATGGATGCTCCAAGCCCTTACCAACAAACTCCCACAATACATTGTTGACTGTCTCCCCCTTAGTCCTATTAGGAACTACTGTATGCCTCAAGAAGTCAATCACTGATTTCTTTGAATGTCCCAATGGCCAACACTCACCTTGGAAGGGCCGCCATAAGCTATGCCCTGCCTACTCTCTGGAATAGGATACAAAAATTGTTGAGACTTAGCTCACCTGTCAGTCCTGCCTTCTTTAAGACCCTCTATGACAAAGCGTTTGCTGAAATCTGTAATTGCTTCTATCGCTCCTAGCAGCTTGACTATTGTTCCTCTCTTCTTCAACACTAGTCCCAGCTGCTTATCCAAATCAGCCCTTGCCACTACTACCCCCCCTCCTCTGCCCCACTTGCCCTTAGCACCCTCTGCATCCCTCTTATTCACCACCCCCCTTCTGCCGCATTTACCTAAGGCTTATACACTGTTATGTGCACCTCCATAGCTTAGGAATTTCCATCCAGGCCTGTAACGTGTTTCTGCCGGACAGGAATAAAAATAATCTTTCTTTTTTCTTCTATGGTTTGTATATGACATCCATACAGATCCTGCTCCTGTGGAAAATGTGTGTGTGTGTGTGTGTGTGTGTGTATATATATATATATATATATATATATATATATTATGTTAGGGTTTGTGTTATGTATATCTTTCTTGTACATGTGACTTGGAATGTAAATACTCTGCTCCTATCAGTATTGTAAACATGTTGTTCCTTTTGTATTGTGTATATTTATATGTAACTGTACAATTTTCCCCTGCCAACAGCAGGTCCACCTTGTAAATGAGCTTGCTCAATGGTGATCGCCCTGCTAAATAAAGATTTGATTGATTGATTGATTGATTGATTGATTGACTCTTACCGGTAGGCCTGGGTTTAGAGGCTGTAGTGGAGGTGTGGGCCTCCTTTGCCATGGAGGCTCCTGGCAGGTCCAAGCCCGACGGGGAGTAGATGCCAGCTTAGATACCACTAAGGCAGCCAAAGGATGATCCCCCAGAAGGGAAGCTACATGGAGAGACGTGACTCCAGCCGAAGTCACGGCCGCTGTGGAAGATGTGTCCCAATCCTGGTGTTTCTCTTTGTCCCTCTTTCTTATAAAGGCCCTCAGGAGAAGTTGAAGCCTGCCTCAATTTCTTCAGTTCCTTTTCCATGGATGCCATTTTTTTTTAAGAAAATGGGCCTCCAGGGACTGCTGCCTTCGTTTCTGGGTAGCAGGGTTGAATTTTCAGCAGTGTTCAAACTCCTCCATGCGGTGGTCTGGGCCCAGACAGAAGAGGCAGAAGGAATGGCCGTCCTTATGAGGAAGCTGGGATCCACACGAGTCGCACTTGTTTTTATGCGATTCTGATGGTGTCGGGGACGACATGCACAGCAAAGTAGTAACACACAATTATCAGAATAATGTAGTAAATGGTCAAAAAGGATTTATACTTATCCAAAATGGCAAGATAAGTGAGTGCTGTTCTTCCATGAGGTACTTTCGAAAGCCGATGGTGGGAAAGAACTGGAAGGCGGGCATCGGGGACCACCCCTTTATACCATCGGCTGATGTTGGTCACCAACTCAGTGATAGCCAACTCAGTTAAGAAGGGGGATAAAACCTTTTATAGGTACATCAGGGAGCATAGAAAGACAAAGGGAGGAATAGTGAGGCTGAATAAAATGGACAGTGGGTGGGCAGAGAGGGACAGTGAAAAAGCAGGGATACTGAACGAATATTTCTGCGCAGTATTCACAAAGAGGAGGAGGGGGAAGTGCCTAATCCAATTGACAGAAGCACTCTGGATGGGGGGGGTCGATCCCAGTTCTTTCACAGAAGAAAGGGTTCTGAAAGAACTCCTAAAACTGAAGGTGGACAAAGCAATGGGGCCCGACGGAATTCACCCCAGAATTCTAAAAGAATTAAGGGGAGAACTAGTGAAACCACTGACTACCCTTTTTAACAAATTATGGAAGGATGGTGTGGTACCTGAGTACTGGAGGAAGGCAGATGCGATTCCACTTCACAAAAGTGGGAGCAGAACAAAGGCAGGAAACTACAGACCTGTCAGTTTGACCTCTGTGGTAGGGAAAGTGATGGAATCACTTCTGTAGGAAAGAACTGTTGAGTACCTAGAGGCCAGTGGGGCACAGGACTCAAGGCAGCATGGATTCACAGCAGGAAGGTCATGTCAGATGAATCTAACCGATTTCTTTGACTGGGTGACAAAAGTAGTAGACCAGGGAGGGGCTGTGGACATGGCCTACCTAGACTTTAGCAAGGCATTTGACACAGTCCCACACAAAAGATTAATAGTCAAACTAACCAGCCTGGGAGTGGGTCCCAGGGTGATAGCCTGAGTAAAACATTGGCTGGACAACAGGACACAGAAAGTTGGACAACAAGACACAGAAGGTAACTGTAAATGGAGTCCACTCTGAAGAAAGAGGGGTAACTAGTCGGGTATCGCAGGGTTCAGTACTGGGTCCAGTCCTTTTTAATGTCTTTATAAGTGACATTGCAGAAGGACTGGAAGGAAAAGTATGCCTCTTTGTGGATGACACAAAGATCTGCAACAGGGTTGATACACAAGGAGCTGTGGAAAGGATGAGAAGGGACTTGGTAAGGTTGAACGAAAGGTCATAAGTATGGCAGCTTGGATTCAACGCAAAGAAGTGCAAAATAATGCACCTGGGAAACAAAAACCCAGGGGAAGATTACACAATGAGGGGGGAGGTAACAACAACACAAATGGAAAGAGACCTGGGAGTAATCATATCAGATGACCTTAAGGTTAGTAAAGCAATGTGAGAAGGCAGTAGGGAGGGCTGGGGGATACTGGGATGTATAGGGAGAGGCATCACCAGCAGAAAACAGGAAGTTGTTATCCCTCTGTACAGACAGTTGGTGAGACCCCATCTGGAGTACTGCATCCAGTTCTGGAGACCCTATCTCCGCAAGGACATAGACAGGATAGAGGCAGTCCAGAGGAGGGCAACTAAAATGGTGCAGGGTCTGCAAGAGAAGCCATACGAGGAGAGACTAAAGGAGCTTAATATGTATACCCTTGAGGAAAGGAGAGAGAGGGGGATATGATAGAAACTTTCAAGCACCTCAGTGGAATAAACAAGTCCAAGAGGGTAGCATCTTTCAGAAAAAAATGTGCAAGAACAAGGGGACACAATTTTAAGATAGAGGGGGGTGGTTCAGGGGCGATGTGAGGAAGTATTTTTTCCCAGAGACGGTAGTGGACACATGGAACAGCCTTCCTGAATAGGCTGTGGGGTCTAAAACTGTGGGAGAATTCAAGAATGCATGGGACAGACATAAGGCAATTTTTATGGGGGATAGGAAGAAATAGGCTGTTGGTTAACTAGGATCTGCAGCTTATCCTGTAAGTAGGGAAATGGGCAGACTAGGTGGTCCAAGCGGTCCTTATCTGCCGTCAAAGTCTATGTTTCTATGTGGGTGCGGTCCTCGTCAGAGACTACTAGCTAGAGGTTTTCCAAGGGGTCCTGACGCTTGGTGACTTAGTCCTACTTGTGAACACCTACTGCAAGAGCCCTCTCGAAGTAAGATCTTTTGCTAGCAATGCCTGGCGGTGACCGTCCACCCAACGTCATGTGACGGATATCAGCGTGACCCTATATGGTAGGCAGTCCCCACACTCACCTTCCAGTTCCCTCGCTGGAGAGCCATGTAGGATGAGACAGGAGAAAGGGTGGAATCCTGCAGCCCAGTTCAGAATAAGACAAAAGAAATGCAGAAACTGGGGGAAGGAGGGAGGAGAAGGGTAACCTACTGCAGAAACCTTTCTAGAAGATCTACTGTTATGGTAAGTTCTTATGTAACTGTACTATCTTACTTCGAGAGGGTTCCTGCCGTAGATCATAACATGTAGGACTGAATCCCAAGCAGCCACTCTCAGACAGACAGAGAATCACAGGAGGTGGAGCAACAGAAAGGACAGAACAGGACTTGCCTAAGACAGTAGGCCCTGCAGGATGGTGAGACCAAACCTGCCCTATACCTAGAGGCAATGTCCAGACTGTAATGCTTTGTGAAGGTATGGAACAAACTCCAGGTTGCTGCCGCACAAATCTCTGCTGCAGAAACATTCCTGAGAAAGGCTATGGATGCAGCCATGCCTCTGGTAGCATGACCTCTGGCCTCCCTCGAAGAGGTCTGTTGTACTTCTAGTAACAGAAGGGTATACAGTTAGCCAGACATTTGGAGAGACACTGCTTAGAAACTGCAGACCTCAAGAATTTGGAGGCAGAGGAGACAAAAAGCTGGTCAGACTTTCAGGACTCTTTGGTCCAGTGGACAGAGCAACTCAAGGTTCTATGCACATCCAACGTGTGGAAAAACGCCTCAACCATGTTTGAATGAGCTGGATAATAGACTGGAAGCTCAACCAACTGATTTAGGGTGAGCTCAAAAACCACCTTGGGAAGAAACTTAGAATTAGTGTGCAGGACCGCCCCATCCTTGTGAAAAATGAAATAAGGCTCCTTATGCATCAGAGCCTGGAGCTCGGAAATCCTTGGAGCAGAGGTAATAGCAACCAAAAAGAGCACTTCCCAGGAGAGATAGCACATGTCACAGCTTACTGCTGGTTCAAAAGGAGAAAGGGTTAGCTTTTCTCAAATGAAATTAAGGTCCCAAGGCAGAGTGGGGTTGCAGACAGGGGTTTTTAAATGGAAGATCCCTTTCAGAAAGGTTTTCAAGATCTCCAATTGAGCTACAATTTCCCCTCCACCAAAGAGTGGGTAGGCGGAAATAGCTGAAAGGTGGAAATTTACCATCTTTATTAGTTTGACAAAAAAAAACAAAGCTACAAACACAAGCATCTACTATACAGTACAGTACAACACATTCACATATACTTCACAAATACAGGTTACTCACCTGTAACAGTTCTAGGAGTGGTATATGTTGTTCATCTACACTGTCTGGCAGGTTTCTTGCCGCTTTAAATCTTGCTGGAAAGTCTTCAAGCTGGCTCCTTCCACCCACCTGAGTGGTAAAACCCTTGGCTCCACCACATGACACCAGATCTAGCCCACTGGAAGCTAGGTTGCACGTCGAAGCCAGGGAGGTTGGGTGGGTCATGTAGATGAACAACATATAACACTCCTAGAACTCCTGTTACAGGTGAGTAACCTGTATTTCTAGGGACGTGGATATGTTGTTCAATCCACACTGTCTGGCAGACTCCTAGCAGTTCTTCGGGAGGAGGGAGGCAAGGCGCGCACCCCCTACTTGGGAAATAAGGACTGGAGAACCGAGGTCCCAAAACCAGCATCCCAGCATGACTCAAGATCAATGTGGTAATGTGAAATGAAGGTGTGTGCCGACTTCCAGGTAGCAACCCTGTAGAGTTCCTGGATAGGGATGTCCCTAGAAGCAGCCACTGAAGCAGCGGTATGGCAGGTAGAATGAGCTCTTATCCCTTTGGGAGGCTCCATGCCCACCAACCTATAACAGAGATCTATGCAGGAGGTAACCCACCTGCTTATCGTCCACTTGGCTGCAGGTCTGCCAGGTGCGGCTTCAGTGTAGGTGACAAACAGCTGGTGAACCTCTCCCCAAACTTCAGCAATCCGCTCCTTATAATAAGCGAGCGCTCTTCTAGGGTCCAAAGTATGGAGCCTATATTCGGCCTCCGAGGTGTGATTGGGGTAGAACACTGGCACAGTCAACAGCTGGTTAAGGTGAAACTCCAACACCACCTTCAGAAGGAACTTCAGGTGGGGGCAAAGGACCACTTTGTCCCTGTGGAAGACCAGGTAGGGAGACTTGATGGAAAGCACCTGGAGCTCTCCCATCCTTCTGGCTGACGTAATAGCCACCAAGAAGGTGGTCTTCCACAACAGGTGAGAGATGTCACACCTGTGCATCGGTTCGAATGGCTTGCCCATGAGCTTAGCCAATACCAGCAGTAGATTCCACGGAGGTGGAGATTCTCACACCAGAGGGGATATGTGGTCTAGGCCTTTGAAAAAGCACCCAACCACCTTCTCCTGTGCCACCAACTGCTTGCCGGCCCATGCCCAGTAAGCAGAGGTGCACCTTATGGGTAGTCGACCAAAGCCCTAGTTGAGAAAGGGATCACAGGTAGTCCAAAATGCTAGCCAATGGACAGGAAGAGGGGTCCAACCCCTTGGCCTGACACCAAATGGAGAATCTCTTCCATTTGAAGGCGTAGCATTTTCAGGTCGACTCCTTACGGGACGCCTCAATGACGTTGAGGACCTCGTCGGAAAGACCCAAGGCCTGGAACTCTAGCCGCTCAGGAACCAGGTCATCAGGTGCAGGGATTGAAGGTCCAGATGGAGAACCTTCCCCTTGTTGACTGAGATCAGGTCCGGGCGGGCTGGAAGTCGCCTCAGGAGCCTGGAGCCAAGGCTGAGGAGATCTGGGTACCAGAACTGGCGAGGCCAGTCTGGGGCTACCAGAATCACCTGTGCCTTGTCCCTCTTCACCTTGAGAAGCACCTTGTGGATCAAGAGAAATGGAGGGAAGGCATTGAAGAGGCCCGGGGTCCATGGCCTCGAGAAGGCATCCCCCTGCAGTGAGCCCTGCTGAGGGGAGTGGGCGTGAAACAGCCTCAGCTTTGCGTTCTCCCTGGAGGTGAACAGGTCCACCTGAGGGGTGCCACAATGGGAGAACAGGTCTTGCACTACTTCTGGTAGGAGAGACCACTCATGACATGCAGCGCCTATCCAGCTGAGGGCATCGGCCAGACTGTTCAAGGCTCCTGCCAGATGGATGGCTAGGAGATCCGCCTCCAGGCTGATCACAAGAGACCAAATGTGGAGAGCTTCCTTGCACAGAGGCAAGCAGTGTGTCCAGCCCTGATGCTTGAGATAGTACATGGTCATGGTGTTGTCCGTCTGAACCTGAACCACCTGACCCCATACAAATGGAGTGAAGGTGGTGAGGGCTAGTCAAACCACTCGAAGCTCCAGCAGGTTGATGTGGCATCGAGACTCCTGAGGGGACCAGAGGCCGTGGGCCTGGAGATCCCCCAGATGGGCACCCCAACCCATCAGAGAGGCGTCGATCGTGAGAGTAACCATCGGCTCGGGGCGGACAAACGGGATGCCCTTCTGCAGATGAGCTGGGATAAGCCACCACTGCAGGCAGTCCCACATCTTCTGGGTCACAGTCACCAGCTGGTCCAAAGGACCGGAGCGCTGTAACCACTGGTGGGCCAGCCCCCATTGCAGGGGGCGCATATGCCAGCGGGCCCAATGGACCACGCTGGTGCAGGCCGCCATGAGGCCCAGGAGGTACAGGAAGTCCCGGGCAGGGTGCAATTGCCGAACCAGAAATGATTGGGCACAGGTGGAAAGGACCTCAGCCCTGTCCACCAGGAGCCAGGCTCTGGCTCAAAGAGAGTCGAGTTCTGCCCCAATGAACTGAATCACCTGCGATGGCACGAGTTATGATTTGGCCTCGTTGATCAGGAAGCCAATTTGAGAGCAGATCTGGAGGGCCTGATCCCTGGACCACTCCACCTCCAACCTGGAGGGGGCTGCAATCAGCCAGTCATCCAGGTAAGGGTATACCTGGACCCCTCAGCGCCGAAGAAATGCTGTCACCACTGCCATGCATTTGGTGAAGACCCTGGGAGCTGGAGAAAGGCCGAAGGGCATAGCCCGGAACTCATAAAGTGATCCCTCTGCTCTGAAGTGGAGGAATCGCTGAGGAGACGGATGGATTGGGGCGTGAAAGAACGTGTCCTGGAGATCCAGAGAGCAGAACCACATGCCTAGTTCCAAGGATGGAATGATCTGAGCCAGAGTGACTATCCTGAAGGTGCGTGGCCTTAGGAACTTGTTCAGGTCATGCAAATCAAGAATGGGGTGCCAGACCTCCATCCGCTTTGGGACCAGGAAGTAACTGGACACAAACCCCGGGTTTGGAGGAGGATCCACCACCTCGCTGATCACCCCCTTTTGGAGGAGCAGAGCTCGATGAGCCGACAGAGAGGCTGTGGAACCCATAGCCCCCCCCCAATGGAGCGACAGCTAGATAGGGAGGGGTCTGCTCGAATTCCAAAGGCAGACCCCTGCCGACCACTTCCAGCACCCAACGGTCCATGGTGATAGCGGACCAGGTGGAAAGGAAGTGGCAGAGCCATTCCCCCACATGGCGAGCTAGGGGAGGAGTGATGAGGTTGGAGGTGACACCCCTCAACCCGTCACCGGGCAGACTTGGAGGAAGGGCCAGCCGAGGGGCCACCTGGACCTTTCCCTCCAGGTTTCCTACTGGAGGAAGTGGCAGACTTGGCCTTGGGGCACCAAGTTTGAGCCTGCTGGCCCTGTTGCTGGTGCTGCTGGGCCGGATGTGCCACAGGGGCCGAAGGGAGAAAGGGCTTACGCTGCTGCTGGTGGTCTTTGTCCTTCTGGGCAGACATGACTGAGTCCAAGGTGGCACTGGACTTCTCGATCCTCTGGAGATGGCCTTCCACCCCGGCCCAAACAAGTCAGTGCCCAGGAAGGGAACATTTGCCAACCTGTGCTCGGTATCTGCTGTAAAGGTGGAGATCTGCAGCCAAGCTCTGCGGTGCATGGCTACTGTGGCCACTACTGACCGGGCACAAGAGTCTCCAATGTCCAAAGTAGTTTGGAGCTGTTTGGCCACTGCCCTTCCCTGTTCCTGCACCTGCTTGACCGTTGTCTGAAGGTTAGCCGGGAGATGAGGAAGCATCTCATTCAGGGAACCCATAAGGGCATGTGAAAAATGTGCCATCAGCACAGCCGAGCTAGCCTGTCGAGGACCTAGGGAGGAGGCAGCGAAAACTTTGCACCCCGAGTAGTCCAGCTTCTTGGACTCCTTGTCAGGGGGCTTTTCCATGTCCCTAGCATTTCCGGAGCGCCGGAAGATGTTATCGGTTGCCAGCCCCTCAGCCGAGGAGTGCTCCAAAAAAACGGAGAGGGAACCTATGGAGACTGCATACTTGCGAGCCATCCTGGCCGAAGGCTCAGGACAGGATGCAGGCTGCTGCCACAACTCCAGGGCTGGACCCACAATGGCATTGGCCACAGGAAGGCCTACGAGGGGGAATCCCCTCAGTCCAGAATCTCCGTAAGGGGATATCTGGCCCATTTTTGTATGGGTTCAAGCTGCATCCCAGTGGACTCTGAGATGAGCCGAATGATTCCCAGGAACGAGGATGGGCTCTCGTCCACCGACTGTTCCCTGGAAGATTCCAGGTCAAGGGGCCTGGAATACAAGGAGGAGTCATCGGACTCAGAGGAGTCCACGAATAGCTGCTGAGCACCTGAGCCACCCTCCACTTGCTGACGCTAATCGGGGGTGAGGGTGACGGACAACCTGTGGGGCAAGCCCTGACCCGACTGAGAATCCTTGGTCGGGGCCCCAGTCTTAGGTTGTGGAGGCGGTGGTTCCACCACAATGGGTGGAGCAGCTGGTTTCGGATGAGCAATCAGTGCCGGAGTCAGCTCCTCGACAATAGTGAGGGGTTGCTTCGGTCGTTGGGGCGATAACCACTTAATGGCTGGTGAAGGCGATGGAGTCGGCTTATTACCGGCTACCAAGAGTTGCTGCCACATCATGTCCTCATAGTGCCGACGCAACTTGCGCTGGAGCCTATCCTTCAAAGAGGACAATGAGGATGAGCAGCGATGCCGTTTTCCATGATGCCGGGACCGGGACCACCAAGTTTGGCGGGATCTACCTGACACAGAGGAGGACAGAGACCGAGACCTTTGGGGTCGCCGATGGTGGATCAAAGAGGGGGTTGGGGAAACCCTCTCATTCCTTGGTTCAGGGTTCTTGACCGGGGACTTCGGCACAGGAGGCACGGGCAAATCCTCATTAACCACTGGGGAACTGGTAAAGAAGGGTTGTCGGTTTCTCCAGTTGACAACCCGTCCAACGGGTCGAGAAAAATCTCAACTGCATCGACGGGTGTCTCAGCCAGCTGACCTGACGGGGTCATCGTGAAGCCAGTGGCCTTAGCCACAACCATGACTGAAGTCGAATGCAGTCAGTCCAGGGAACGAGATCTCTCCCATTCCCATGAACGTCGATGGTAGGACTTACCTTTCAGTTCCTTTTTCTTTGATCTACTCATGCGAGTCCCCGAGGACCCTTCTCCCTTGGTGGAAAGGGACTGACAAAGCTCCTTAAAAGAAGCAGTGTAGGAGGAGCCCAAGGAGAGTGGGATAAACGCTGACACAGTGGTAGAAGACGACATGGCCTGGGCCGCTTCCTCCTCGAGGGTGATCAACTGCTCTAGCTGCTCTACGGAGCCCACAGCCAGGAACACCGCCCAACGGGCCTCCTTCAACTTCACCGGCGGAAACTATTTCTCGAGCGCCCCAGTAGAAGTCGGGCAGTGCGGTCCTCTAGAACCGAAGGCCTTGCATTGATCGCAGGGCTGCGGATCATGAGCAAGTCCCAGGCAGTAAACGCACATGGCATGCGGGTCAGTCCGAGACATCTTCTGTCCGCAAGGGCACTGACAGAAGCTGGGAGTAGATTTAGTATCCATCACAGACGTGAGGGAAGATTAAGACTTAAGTCTCGTAAAACTTTAAAATTATTTTCGGAAATTCCAAAGGATTAGGATCCAGGCCTACAAACGCAGAGCACTAAGGAGGGAACCTGAGCTTCCAAGCGGTAAGGAAGATCAGCTGTCATGGGGCGTAGCCGAGGGTTTTACCACCCAGGTGGGTGAGAGGAGCCAGCTTGAAGACTTTCCGGCAAGATTTAAAGTGGCAAGGAACCTGCCAGACAGTGTGGATTGAACAACATATCCACGTCCCTAGAACACACCTATTCCCCATCCCGACCCCCTTCCCTCCCCATCCTCTACCCACCCCACCCCTCCCGACATCCAGTGTATAAATATGTAGTGATCACTTTTGAGGTGGCAGTAAGGCAACTGTCACAGTCAGACATACCTGGGGGTGGTTCACATACCATACAAGGTGTCTAGGCTACTCCACATCCTTATATATTTAGGGAGCCTGTTGTGCATACTAGCAATAGTGCTCTCCATCCTTAGGTTAGCCAGAAGCTCCTGCAAGCATTCCATATATAAGATATCTGTGGCATCTTTCCAAATCTGCAGCACAAGAGTTTTAAGTGATAAGGCAATCACAGACATATGATACTTCCGATGGGATACCCCTGCTCTGGAATAGTCTCCAAGCAAACATATTTCAGGAGTAAAGAGGTTGCTTAATCCCAACAGTGGGTCCACCCTTTGCCTGACAGTGTTCCATAACTGGGTGATGCTTGGGCATTCCCAGAAGATATGGTATCGATTGCCCATGGCTTGGTTGCATCTTATACACATAGGACTGGGGAGTCTACACATTTTATGTAGTTTGATTGTAGTCAGGTATGTATTGTGTAGAATGCCAAATTGCATCACTCTCAATCGATCTTGGTTAACAAATAAATGACAAGATTTCCATAACTTGCTCCAGTCTAAAGATTTGTTAGGAAAGCAGGACACCCAGTACTCTGAAGCTCCCTCCACCAATAGGAAAGCCAGAGAGTAAAGGCTGGGATATATATTTGATACAGCACGGGGTTGTGTAGATATGGTGACTAGGGATTTAACTTGGTTTCCTAATACTCCCTCTTGACCTTAGGTTCAGTTTCTTAGATATTATACAGTGTCTGAGTTGGACAGTTTTGAAAACGTTTTTGGCTTCTATCTGAAATTTATCCATGACACCCTGCAGTGCTGGGCAAGACTGTCCATCCATCAGATCACCTAAACTTGCACCTCCCATTTCTGGTAGCCAGTCTGGACTCAGGATCTGTCATCCAGTTCTGAGATTTGGATTAAACAGGATGGTCTGACCCAAATCTTCAGTGTGTGGATATTTCACAAAGGAGCAGAGTTGGTTATGGACTGTCACCGACGTGGCTATCGAAGAGCCAAGCCAATCTCGAGAAAGATCTTTCATTTTAACATGTAATATTCCCACAGAAGAGAAGCCCTTCTGTTCTAATAGCTCTTTATCAACTGTCAACCATACGGGGATATACAGGAATGTATGGAATGCTTCAAGTGGCTGAAGCCACCGCAGATACTTGCTGGCCTGACTGGCCCAATAGTATAACCCAAAATGGGGTAGTTTCAATCCCCCTTAAATTTGGGAGCAGCTAGCTTTTGATAAGCTATTCTTGGGGGTTTATTTTTCCAAATAAAGTCAGTTATAATTTTGTGTGTCCTCTTGAACCAGCTAAGAGGCAGCCAGAGGCTGAGCATGTTAAGAGGGTAGAAAAGGCGGGGAAGAATATTCATTTTTATTAGGCTGATTCGCCCCCAGAGGGACAGGGGAAGTCCACTCCAATGAGTTAAATCCTGCTGTATCACCATTTGCAGTGCATCTAAATTCAACTGTCTTAGTCTCCCCTTCTGGCCAAGCGAATACCCAAATATTTAAGAGTCTTCGGGGCCCATTGTAACTCCAGGTCTCCTAAAACGTTCCTGCAAGTCCAATCGTTCAAGGGAGAAATCTGTGTTTTGCTCGCATTAATCTTATAATTAGACATGGTGCTAAAATCTGATATGGTCTCAAGGTTTGCCTGAACTGAGCATGTGGGTTGGGTGAGATGAAGCAGAATATGATCCGCGTAAGCAGATACTTTAACTCCGCTCATTCCCAGCATAACACCATGGATTCTCGGATTTCTTCTCAGTCTGTGGAGAATAGATTCAAGGTATAAATTGAACAGCAGGGGGATAAGATGCATCCATGACGTGTTCCAGAAAATAAGGGGAAATTAGAGGAGAAGACCCCCGTTATGGTAAATCCTAGCACTCAGTTCCTTGTACAATGTACTGATCCAACGGATGAACAAGGCTGGGAACCCAAACCTATGGAGAACACTAAACATGAATGACCAGTCTACCCTATCGAAGGCTTGCTCCTAGTCCAGGGAAACCAGGACTGCCATGGTCTGGGAATCCCTGGATGCAGAGAAAACATGGGCAAACTTACGGAGGTGGTCAGAAGATGACCTACTCAGCATGAACCCGACTTCTTGTTCTCCTATCAATAACAGAATCACCCTGCCAAGTCTATTTGCCAGGATTTTAGAGAGAATTTTGATATCATAACTGAGCAAGAATATAGATCTACAACTTGTAAGCTCCTCTTCATCCTTGCTCTGTTTATGTAAAACAATAATCAGGGCTTCCAACAATCTAGGATCAGAAAAGTCTGAGGAGAGCATGTGTGTACAGTAAATAGCTTATGCAACCAGGGCTTTGACTGATCTATAAAAACTTTATAGAAATTAGGGAGAAGCCATCAGGCTCAGGGGCTTTCTCAAGTGGAAGACTACCCACCACCTATTTGATTTCAGTCTCCGTAATACGAACTAGCAGGGAGGTAGATTCTGCCTCACTTAGAGAAGGTAGGGGAACTGAATCCAGGTATGCTTCTCTCCTTTGGGGGTCTGGTAGAGGATCCATGGTACTATATAAATTCCGATAATACTGCTCAAATTCATATGCAATTTCCTTGGGATTGGTTTTGAGGGACCCGTCACTGCCAGATCTGATAGCCTTAATGAGCCTGGATGATTCTGTGCTTTTAACTCGGAGGGCCAGCAGATGTCCTGCTTTTTTGCCCTGATCTATACAGGTGGAGTGTGTCTTGAGTAAAGCGTACTCCACCTTCTCCCTATCTTACTCGTTGAGTTGAGATTGCACACAGTGTATAGTTCAATTGTCCTAACCAGCTGCTTAACTATGCTGACATCCTTTAAAAGTTGGTTGTTTATCTTCCAAATTGTTTGTTTGTGCTGTTGGGTGTCAATAATGATGTGGCACCATACCGGGGAATGATCAGAGATCATCCCCAATTCAATACTGCTGTCTATGATCCCCACCGGCAACGTGTTACTAACCAAAAAATAATCAATTCTGGATGAGGTATTGTGGACCATCGAGCAAAAGGAATATACCCTGGTTGTAGGGTTTAGGTTCTGCCATGGGTCACATAGTCCAAATTGATCTATCAATTCCCTTATTGCTCTCTGAGCCGGGGACAGCCCCTGGGACATTCTGTAAGACTTATCCAGACTCTGTATAAAGGGGAGGTTCCAATCACCCCCTAACGAAATGGGAAGAGAAAGGACGGGGGCCAACACTGTTGCTAGTTCTGTGAAAAATGCCAGTGAATCTGTGTTGAGGCCATATACACATCCCAGAACCATGTCTGTTCCATCTAATAGCCCTCTCAGTATACGGTATCTACCGTTGGGGTCCCTTATAGACTAAGCATACAAAGGGGGGTTCTACGAGAAAGGAGTATAGCAATACCCCTACTTTGGGTGCTGCTCCCAACTGTGAATGCTTGACCTATGAATTGTCTTTTAAACAGACTGGCCTCAGTTTCTAACAAATGTGTTTCTTGCAAGTAACAGAAATCACCCTTTAAGTATTTCAAGTGTTTTAAAATCTGATACCTTTTAAACCTTGTGTCTAGTGCCCCTAACATTCCATGTTAGGATTCTCAGCCCACCCGCCATCTACTTGCATGCTTGGGGGTCTACCATAGGGTAACGTTAGGGTGTTAAAATGCACCACCACTACTGCCTAATCTAGTAAGAATGCCAACCCACCCTCCTCCCTTGTAAGGTCCCTTAATACTAACCCCCTCCCCAACTCTCCCATAATGAACTTTGATCCAAATGCAGAATCATGTATTTCCCCCAGGCAACCCCATCCCTCCCTCTTCCCTAGCCCTTCCACCATGCCATGTACCCAAAAGATTGTCCACAAAAAGCAAGTCTTCCCACCCTCCAACAAAGCATTGCATTGGTCCATGCTGCACCTATACACTAGACATAGTGTGCCACCAATCCCCGAACAACCCACAACTTCAGTTCAACCACATTAACATTCAACAATATAGAGAACATTCAATGTGAAAGCTGAAACTATTATCATCACAAAGAGAGAACAAGAACAAGTCCCTTCAAAGGGGTTGAGTACAGTGGCATATCAATGTCCTAATCTTTGTAGACGCTCATCCCACATAAGATAAAACAAAATGAAAAGGAAATAGAATCCTTCTTTATAATAGCCATGGGAATACACCTGATGCCCTATGCCCAACCCTCCAGCACGAGGACTGTGATATAAGAAGTCAGGTTCTGGTAATCCAGGGAGCTCCTTTGTTGATTAACCTGCAGTTACGAAGAGAAAGGAAAAAAAAAATCCAAACTGTAACTTGAGCCAGTAATAAGAAAAGCAGAGCAGGCTGAAAGGAAAAATAATAAATACTGTCTGTCTGTGTTTTGCCCATGTCCTGTTCCCTTAAGACCAGTAATGTGTCTGAATGGGTCTTGCATAGTTCATGCCACCCAGATAAAATAAGTGAGAAATAAAATTAAAATTAATTCACAGCCACATTCTCTCCCAGTTAATCCCAAAGAATGGACATTGCCGCGTGCTTAAACAGTGAAATGAACTTGGAAACTCCACAATTGGCTCGTTTTTATCTGCTTTTCTAAACGTCTGGTGCCAAACTTTGAAAATAATACCTCACACAGTCCAGTTTCCAATGTACACTCCTTCACGAGGATTGCGATAGGAGTCATCAGATTCTGGCAACCAGTGAGCTCCTTTGTTAATTAATATGCAGATACAAAGAAAGGAAAGTCCAAGCAAGGACTTAAGCCCATAATATAGGACACAGTTCAGACTGAAAGGAAAAAAACACATACTGGCCGCTTGTATTTTGCCCATGTCCTGTTCCCTTTGATACCAGTAATATGTCCCAAAGAGCTTTGCATGATTCATGCCACCTCAAGGCAAGACAAGTGAGAAATAAAAATAATAAAAAAAAAAATTCAACAATCACATTCTCTCCTGGTTTACCCTGGGGACGGACACTGCCGAGTGCTTGAATGGTAAGGTTAATTTGGGAGCTTCGCAGCTGGCTTAATTTTTATTTATTTATTACGACTTTGGAAAGTACCTTTGAGTCAAAGACTCATTTACAAAGGCTCCACATCACATTTAGTAGAACAACACAACAGTAAACACAATTCCAAAGCAGGACTTAGACAGGCTTGTTACAGAGAATACAGTAAATGGCTAACAGTCAAATCCAAAAGTGTACTTGGACAGATCTAAAGCAGCTTAGTATAACGGCAACAGGTAAAGAGCTAAGCAGGCAGCTCAGGAAGAGGCAAAAAAGGGGGGGACCAGCCAGAGGCCCTTGTCAGTGGAGGGGGGCAGGGTGCTCAACAACAGTCGCAGGGGGGAGGAGGAGGATTGGAAATGGACTCTGAGAAAGGTTTTGAAGGGGCCAATTCTGGTTTCGTTAGTAAGTGCACTGGGCAGACAGTTTAACAAGGAAGGGTCCCTTTGGCTGAAGGATCTTTGAATTGGGAGGTTCGACACCTGGGAACCGAGAAGAACAGCTTGCCAGAGCTACGGGTGTTTCTATGGGTCAGGGCCAGTTGGTTAATATGGGTGAGGCCAGCAGGGGAGAGACCCAGGGCGATCTTTTTGGCCATAAGGCATGTGTGGAACTGTATTTTACTGTTAAGGTTCAGCCAGTTAATGGAAGTATATAAAGAGCATGTGTGTGTGAGATGTTCACAGCCAAGGACAAGGCGGCAGGCTTTGTTCAGGGAGAGTCTGAGTCTGCCTAGGGTTGAGGTGTTTGCAGCTCTATAGATAAGAATACCATAGTCAAGGAGGGAGAGGACAGAAGAGGAGACAGCAAGCCGAAGAGCTTCAGGAGTAAGACAGTGTTTTTATCTGCCTCTCTAAACCTCTGGTGCCAAACTTTGTACTTATACATCAAACAGTCCAATTTTCTTTGTACAGTACCTTTTTTGTTTCAGATACCACCACTAGCCACTTCAGCGGGGCTTAAAAAGATTCAGGAAAGCCTCTGCCAAATCTGATTCCACTGCTTTTGGATCTTTGTAGCTTTTCCACTCTCCTTTCACATAAACCTGCAGCTTTGCTAGTTACATCATGCAGAATTTGATACCAGCCAGTATCAACTTGGTTACACGAGGTTAAATGCCGTGCACCTCCGGCACACCGATGCCGGTAGGTCCTGGGCCACCAATATTTTCTTGTCTCCCCAACGCACTCCTTGCAGCTCTTTAACTTTAGAAAGTGTTGTCACTCCAGGAAATTGAGGAATCTAAATACAAGGGTTCTTGGTGGTGCCCCCTCCGGAGGCATCGGGCATAGGGCTCAGTGCGCCCGTTTAACTGAGTACAAGGTCCCATAAGGAGAAGGGCCCACCAACTTGAGGACCAGTTTTTGAATGAAGACCACCACATCCAAACCTTCCTCTCATTCGGGGAGACCTGTGATAATGGCGTTGTTACACCAGCTGCAGCCCAAATCCTCTACTTTTGCCTCCAGTCGGGCCACTCACTGTCTGGCATGCACAAGCTCCTGGTCGACTTTCTCCATTCTTTTCTCGAGGGAGAAGATTCTTTCTTCGCCTTCCCCAGTGTGCTGGGAAATCTCCAATGTTGAGGAAATCCATTTCACCTCTGAGGCATGTGTTTTTAATTAGTCCTGGAAGGGTCTAAATTACTCCAGAAAGCGATCAACAGTGCGTGGGCCATGTTCCAACACTGTATTACTAGGACGACCGGCTGCCGAAGATTACAGCCTAGACATTTTGCTTGTCTTCTTGGGCATCAGCGGTGGCGTGTGCCTTGGCAGCGCCACTCTCATCTCTGTATCCATGCTCTTTTCTTCATTTTTATCCCTGCTAATCTCCACACCCTTAGGTCCACAGGGAAGCTGAACTGTAGTTCGAGACTGGACAAAAAGTCACAGAATATAAGTTTAATAGCTTGGGGTTGGCAGGAGCGATGTAGAGATGCTGTTAGCCATTAGACTGCATCATGTGACTCTGCTGAAAGGTGGACTTTGAGGGAAGAATAGCTTAGACCAATGTCAGACAGGTGCAACAGGTACGCCATGATCTGAGGAGCTGAGCAAGTGAAGGGGTCCCAGCCCTTTGATGTGGCCCAGAAGGAGGAGAAATGCTTCCATTTCGTAGATTAAGTGGAGCTGGTAGAGAGCTTCATAGCTTCCACCAGGACCGGAGCTACCCTTTGGGAGACTCCAAAGTGAGACACGAATATGTCTGAAGGAGCCACGTATGAAAATGCAGGGTGCAGAGTCCTGGATGCAGTAGCCTGCCCTGATCCTGCACCAACAGATCGTGTTGAAGGGGGAGGGGAACTGGGGGTTCCACGGCCAGCTGCTGCAGGGGTGGGAACCAGATTTGCCTCAGCCAAAGAGGGGCTATAAGGAGCATCTGAGCCCCCTCTGTCTGAAGTTTCAGAAGGATGCACTGTAGAATGGGAAATGGAGGGAAGGCGTACAAGTACTTCCCTGTCCAACATAAAGACAAAGCATTGTGCCAGAAAGCATCAGGCTCCGTAACGAGCGAGCAAAACCTGAAAAGTTTTGTGTTCGATGGGAAGGCGAAGAGATCCATCTGTGGATGTCCCCATCGATGAACAGTAAATCAGCCACTTCCTGACTTAGTTCCCATTCATGAGCTTGAGACGATGTCAGACTGAGGCTGAGAGAACGTTGTGCATGCCTGGGACATACATAGCCTTAACAGGCCATGCTGGACTAGCCAAAACCACACCAGCATCGCCTCCCTGCACAGAAACATGGAATCTGACGGCAGATAAGGACTGCTTGGCCCACCTAGTCTGCCCATTTCACTACCTAATGGATAAGCTGCAGATCCTAGTAAACCAACAGCCTTTTTCTTCCTACCTCCACTGCACGAGGATCAGGTGCCTCTCTGCTTGTTGATGTACCAGACCACAGACATATTTTCTGTCTGGATTAGCAGTGTTTCCATGGACAGGAAGGGCTGGAATGCCTGAAGGGCATACAGAATGGCCCTAATCTCCAATATTTTTATATGGAGAGACATCTCTAGCTGAGACCATAATCCCTGTGTTCGGTGGTTCCCCAGGTGAGCTCCCAAACCCAGACCCAAAGCATCTGTGGTGAGGGTCCATAAGGGGGGGTTCGGAAAGCTAACCCCCAGATAAATTCTGGGGATCTAGCCACCATAAAAGGTCCTTAAGTGCACTGGACACCAGGACAGGATGGTCCAAATCAGAGCGCTGATCCCACTGGACATGAAGTGCCCATGGGAAATCCTCATGGGTAGCCTGGCAAAGGGAACCATGGAGATACACTACCATGAGGCCAAGAAGGCATACAAACACCTTGGTGGGAATACGCCTGGATGAAAGAACCAGACTGACCTGCTCCCATAGAGTAACTGCTCTGTCCAGGAGCAGAAAAGCTCTGCACTGGACTGTTTTCAAGATCACTCCAATGAATTGAAGCCTCTGGGAGGGAACCAGGAATGACTTGGAGTAGTTGATAGTAATCCCCAGTCAAGATAACAAAGGTCCAATGTGGAGGAGAGAGATTCTTTAAGGCTGGCCCTGGATAGGGCCGCTAAGAGCCAGTCATCGATAAGGGAACATCGCAATACTCCGGCAGCATAAAGCCGCTGTCACCACCACTAGGCACTTGGAGAAGACCCTAGGTACCAAGGAAAGGCCAAAGTGGAGGGCCATGAACTGGAAATGCTCCCACTGGAAAAGAAAACATATAAAACCCCACTGGCCCGGCAATATGTAGGTAGACATCCTGCATATTCAGTGCAAAAAGTCAGCGATCTTTCTGCAAAAGGGGCAGAAGACTCCGTACAGTCTTCATGCGGAACCTTTTGTATTCAGCAAAAAGGTTCAGTCTGCTGAGGTCCAGGATGGGTCTGAGGTAACTCATCTTCTTGGGAACCAGAAAGAAGTGGGAGTAAAACCCTTTTCCTCTCTGGTATGGAGGGACTGTCACTATAGCGGACTTTGTCTTAGAGCCAGGATTTCCTCCTGGGGGATGCCTGGTTTGGAGAGTACCTGTATCGACCTAGAGGTGAGCTCGGAGGGAATTCCAGAAATTCTAAGGTGTGCCCTCTTGAAATGAGTTGCAGGACCCATGCATCTGAGGTGATTCCCTTCTACTATTACATGTGGAGGGCAAACCTTCGTCCCACTGGCTCCCTAATGGAGGAGGTGGGCGAGGGAGTTGCGAGTCAGGAAGCAGAGGGGAAGGGACTCCCTGGCCGCTGTCTGGGTTTCTGAGGTGGGGGGGGATCTGTAGCTTTTCTTTTGTTCTGGCACCTGTTAAAGGGTTGCTTTCCCTGCCTCTTGTTTTAGCGCTGAAAGGGCCGTTTCTTTTGGAAGCCCATTTAGTACATGGACTTCACAGATCTCAGGGCCTGACCACTGTCCTGGAGACCTGTGATAATGTCCTTGGTGTCTCCCCCAAAGAGGACCGAACCTCTGAAGGGGGCATCTTTTATTGCCTCCTGAACATTGGCGGAGAGTCCAGAAATGCACAGCCAAGCGTGTCTTCTAAGAGAAATGGCTGTGGCGGAGGAATGGGCCATCGTATCTACCAAATCGTACATGGCCCTGAGCGCATGTCTTCAGGAGATTTTGGACAGGCGCAAATCTTTAGTTAGCTCCTCCTTAAGATCTGAGGCCTCCATAGATTGGATACAGGCCTCGAGCTTGGGCCATGGTAGCTTTCTGAATGGAGACCATGTGCATCACATAGTTGAGGGACCAGAGGGCGCACGTAGAGAAGGAATGAATCTTTTTGCCAAATTGGTCAAGCTGCCTAGATTCCTTATCTGGGAAGGGTGCTTATGTGCTTTGGCGTAGCCAGATGATCAAGAGCAGCTGCAATGACAATGGAATCCACCTCGGGGTAAGAGTTCAGAAAGGGAATACCCTCCGGTGCATGATATATCTGGGCTGCCTTCGTAGGGATGGCCAGAATAGAGTGGGGCAGCTGCCAAATGGTAGTGGCGAGGTCTTCATGAGGGGCTGTTCAAAAGGGGGGGGGACAGGAATAGGGGAAACTGTCTCCAAATCGAAATGCTCTGCGATAAATGTCCTCTTTGGGTCCTGTTCTTCCTCATTCCAGCCATTGGTATGCTGGATAATGTGTAGGAGTTCAGTGAAAGAGGGATCCTCTGGAGGGGGATTTAGGCGATTCTTTGCCCTTAGGTGCAGAGAACTGCTCACCAGATTCATCTGAGGAATCCTCCTCAGAGTCAAAAGAATTGTGCTCCTCAGGGGTCCCAATCTCTGCTAGAGTTACCTCCTGAAGGGTTGCCCCCGAAATATGCACTGTGCCCGAACAAAGTGAACTGACTGGAGACGTGGAACGGGTGGGGGGGAGAAAGACTACCAGTGCTGGCAAACACTGTTCCAAGTTAGAGACTAGTTCAGACCTGGCATCTCTCCACCAGGACTGTATCAAGGATTTGAAGTCCTGTTGGGGAGGAGGCAGAGTGTGGGTGGGCGGATAATGATAAAAGGGTGCACCCAGCCCGACATTGGTGAGAATGATAACCCTGGTAATAGGAGTAAACCAGGGGTTTGATACCCAGAATACAATGAATGGGTTAGAGAACCTAACGCCAGGCCAGAAGGAGGACAAGCCGGCATCTGGAGCCCTGGGTGGGGAAGGAACCCCTGCAGATGGCCTTGGTCCATTGGGGGTCTTGAAGAACCTTGGAAAAGTATCTAGTGTTGGGTTGGAAGATGTCAGAGGGGCTGACATCAGGCCTGTCAGTGTCCTGGTAGTCAATGTCTGTATCAGGTGTCTGGTCTGGTGTAACCATAGCTTGCATTGGGGTCCAATATAAGGGCCCTGATGAAGAAAGGTTAGGCAACATACCTGGTGGTGCCCCTGTGACAGAGAGGGTGTGCACAGCAGAGGAGGGCACGATGGCAGGGCCGCCAGCAGGCTAAGAGTAGACAAGGGGCCATGAGCCATCCTAAAGATTGGGTCTGGCATTGGTACACCATGAAGGGTGTCCACGGGGGCAACTAGGGCACAGTCACTGGAGTGGGGGAAAAAGAAACACATCCAGATGCCCCACTTTCTCCTCCGTTCCTGAAGTGATGTCTGGGATAGGAGGTTCCAATGGGAGAGGTGGAGAGGAAGACTCCTGCCCAGGGGAGACCTAGGAGGAGGGCTGGCTGAGAAAGGTCAATGGGCTCGACCAGATGTCGGATGAGGTGGTGTCAGCCCCCAATGGGTGAGCAATGTCTGGGTGGTCATCTGAACGGAGGTGACCGACTTATCGGATGGTAGAGGGACCAGGTGGAGGAGGGTAGGACTCTCAACCAGCTTATTGGTCAGTGTCATGCAGATCCCAGATTGAATTTTGGGATCCGACTCGGTGACGGTCGGGCGGGCCCTGGAGGAGCCAGGGGCAGACTTATCGGTAGAGACTGGGCATTCACCAGAGGATGATTTACCAGTGGAAATAGGATGAAAAAGAAGCAGAGGAACCTAGTGTGGATTCAGACATGGCCTGGACAACCACAAGGGCAGGTAGAGGGGAAACAGCCTTGCTGGTCAAAGGCTTGCTGGAGGTCTCACAGTCCTGGTCCTTCAGATGCTCCCATTCCCTATGCTTTTATTTGTCCTTTTTCTTCTTGGACTCAAAAGGGGAAGCAGCAGTGTCCCTCAATTTTTTCATCTCCTTTTCGAGAGTGGCCATTCTAGATTCAGTAAGTGGGCCTTCAAATCCTGCTGCCTGCTTCTGTGTGCAGCCCAATTGAAAGGTGTGCAATCAGGGCAGGCCGCGGTGTCGAGGTTCGTGCCTCAGCAGAAGAGGCAACGACGATGGCCATCCTTATGAGGATCTGTGCACTGCACTTCTCAGTCTTCAAAGCCGGAGGTGGAGAAGACAGACAAATCAAAAAGCAGTCTGAAATCAGAGAAATAAAGGCACTGAATAGCAATTGACTGAGCAACGTTTACCGTGAAGTTCTTTGCACAGGTCGATGGCGGGAAAGAACTGGAAAGTGGGCATGGGGACTATATAGGGTCACAATGATGTCTGTCACATGAAGTCGACTGGGTGGTTCCCCCACCAGGCATTGCTAGCAAAAGTATGCCATGCAGTCCTGACAGCAGGAGGCACAGTTCTACATGTTATGACCTACTGCAGGAACCCTCTTGAAGTAAGATCATACATTACATCTTCCAATTGGAATTTTGGAGCTCTTGTTGGAGCTTAACATGGGACATTACCTGAAATCCTTTAACTTCAACAGTTCATCCTCTGGAGGGTCTCCCAGCCTTGTATCACTGTTGGCACATTCTTTGAAATTAATGAAGTTACTGGCTAGCCTGTCAATGTCCCCAGCTAAATCCTTAACCTCACCTAGAAACACAGAAGGTTCACAGTTTAATGCTATCACCTCTTAGAAAGCTATATAATGCCAAGAGCAGTGTAAGAAACAGAAAAGAATATCACTACCAAGAAGAAATACAATGAGCTCTGTGCACTATGTCAGCAGCCTGGTCACAGTGCATAAGCATAGAAATACCTGAATGCTGTGCGTCAGGGTCCATTGGACACCCTGGTGACATTTCCAGGAGGGACATGTGTCCCTTCCCTGGTCTATCACCTGCCTCGAGCAACTCCGTATGTGACCGGACAGTGGCGTCGCAGGGTGTGTCCCCAAACTCTGCACCATTCACCATGGCGTGGAGTGCTGGGCAAGGTGGAGGGGATGCAGGATATGCCAGCAAGGACCCAGTCTTGCATCCGTTACATTGCACCACTCTCCACATAATGCTATACTTACTCTGCTATTTATCTAGGTGTTTGCTTCTCTAACCCTCCTCCTCCTAGGTCCCTTTTCTTTGTTGCCTAGCAGTTTTGTAGCTTGACCCATACCTCTCAACTGCCCTGATTTTCAGGGAGAGCCCTGATTTTTCCCTCAATTTTCCTCTGTCCCTTGTAAAATGTTCTGTTTTTGTGACAGAACAGTGGGGATTAAAATCACAAAATAATGTCAGACATTAAAGTTACAAACTTGTTCTTCAAAAAAATGCATCTTAACACAAATCCCCTTAATATTATCAGCATTCTGAGTGAACGGTACCAATTTTTATGTTGGCTCGTGTGTGCGTGCACCAGCCAACATACTGCAGTAGTAGCAGATTTGGCGGTGCAGTTACCGTGGGTGAATGCAGGGCATGCATCAGTAGGTGCGTCCCTCATTCCCCAATAAGGCAGCATGCAGGCACCACACCAGCAACATGTAATGAGGCGAGCACATCTGAGAAAAGGTCCACTGCAATGAGAGCGAAGTTCATCATGCAGCGGCAGCAGAATATGCCTCCCGACGTGCCCTTGCTGGTGAAGCAATGCAATAAACATGGCGGCAGTGACTGCCGCCGCTGCCTACCACAATGCTGACTTCAGGGGCACCCAATCCCCCTTTCGGCATGCCCCGACCCTGTCCATGTGCCGATGGGGGAGCCCACTCCCTGTCAGCATAATGGCCCCCTGCCCATTGCAATTCTGGCCGAGGGGGTGCCCAATCCCCCTCGGCATCATGCGCCACCCCACAACAGTATTTCTTTGCCAAGAGGAGGCCCAATCCCCATCAGCTTCAGTTCCCCAGTTCCTGCTTCAGTCTGCTGGTGGGGGAGCCCACCCCCCATCAGCATAATGCCCACCCATTTGGTGTGTGCCAAAGGGGGTGCCCAATCCCCTTCGGCTCTTGCCTCCCCCAACTACTCCATATGTGCCGACGGGGGTGCCCAATCCCCCATCGGCTACAGCCCCACCCCAAACAGTTAGGTGGCATGCTGGGAACCCACCCCAGTGTGCCAAATACACCTGTAAAAAAAATAAATAAATAAAAGTCCCGCAATGTTTTTATTTACTTTTTTTTTAAACCTGCAAACCAGAACACTGTCCCTCGTCAAGTCCTGTGGCCCTCCCCAAACCCGTGCCCCACCCTCTGCACAACCTGCCTCCCTACACCCCCCCACCCCAAACTTACCTCCGGAGTTCAGAACCAACGATCTTCGGTGGACTGGGAACTCGTCGGCACTCTTCAAAGCCGACCGCAAACTGAAGAACTGCCGGTAAGCTGTATAATGGCATAATTTTGTTTTCAACTTTGGCGCATATCTCTGGCATTTTTGGGAATTTTGGCACCAAATTTTCAACATGGGGTTATTGGAACCTCTCCTCATAAATTCAGTCACTGTCATGTCATTATTCATTCCCGAAAGGTGATTTCGCTGTCATTGCGCGGAATCACCTTTTGGGACTGATTAACAGAACAACAGTGCCACTGTTCATGAAGGGGGCTCTCAGAAAGCCTATGTTGCAAATTTGGTGGAAAAAAATCCCCAAAATGGCTATTTTACGAGCGTGCATTGCGCAGTTTCCACACACGCTCGTAACTTCGTGAATTTTAATATTTTCACTCCAGATTTTCAAAACTGGCATTTTACCATACCTCCTTATGAACAGTACAGCTGTCATTTTACATATCCTGGCCAAAATGTGTTTTTGCACGTCTGGCGCAGGATAGCGTGGTCACCATGTGAAATCAGTTTTCGGGACACTTTGAGAAAATGTCGGTGACACTGTTCATGAACTGAGGTCCTAAAATGCCTATGTTGAAAATTTGGTGACAACAGTCCATAAAATGACCGTTTCCATGCACCCTTGTAACTTCGCAAATTTGCAATATTTTCATGCCAGATTTTCAACACTGGCATTTTTTCACACCTCCTTATGAACAGTACAGTTGTCATTTTTCACATCCTGCCCTAAATGCGCTTTTGCACCTGTGGCATACAATGGCATTGTCGATGTCGGAAATCAACTTTTCGGACAGATTAACAAAATCACAGTGCCACTGTTCATGAGGGGAGGTCCCAAAATGCTTATGTTTAAAATGTGGTTAAAAAAAATTCCCAAAATGATTGGGTTACGGACCTGCGTTGCACTTCTATGCATGCTCATGACTTCACCAATTTTTCATATTTCCACTCCACATTTTCAAAGTTGCCATTTTTTTTAACACCTCCTCATGAACAATACAGTTGTCATTTTTCACATCCTGCCCAAAATATGTTTCCACACCTGTGGCACCAAATGGTACAGTCGCTGTACAAAATCACCTTTTGGCTAACAAACTGATAGTGCCGCTGTTCATGAGGTGGGGTCACAAAAAGCCCATGTTGAGAATCTGGAGTGAAAATACCAACACATGCCTACGGCGTTAGGGTTTCCAGCTGTAACACCCCACCCTGTAGAGACTGACAGGCATCAGGGGTGTGACTTGGGATCATCAGCTGTAATGCTCCCGCCATTCCACCCCCAACCCCACGCTGCAGCCAGTGGCTGGCATCGAGGTGTGCCTTGGAGTGTTCCGCCCCAAAGTTCACCCTATTCATATTTATTGAAATGTTTCACCAGGAGGGCACACTGAACAACAAGTTGCTAGTCTCACGGTGCGACCGGGGGGGGGGGGTTACAGAGGGTTGTGAAGGATGATCAGTTAGAACAGTATGTGGGTAGTACAAACAATACAATATTGTAAGATTGTGCAACAGTTGGAACACAAGGTATTGTACAATAAACAGTAGTGGAACATTAGGTAAATTACAATACGTATCCAAAATCATACAAAAGAACATATGAACATGCAAAACAGTAAATATTGCGATAGAACCATTTATAGTGCATAAGTGTACCAGTAGCAGGTTCGCGGTAGTGTGCAAGTATTGCTGGAGTGAAAAGGACGGAGTTAGGTTGTGCACACTGGTGACCCAGAAGGGCAGGTGGAGAAGAGAGGGGAGAGAGGCAAGAACTGAATATGAGGAGAAGGGGTAGCCATTTCCTGATTTCCCCCTTCAACATGTTGAGAACCCTGCCGGGGGGGTCATGATAGGAAGGCAGAAACTAGGGATAGGTATTAAGGTGGGTTATAGCAGGAACAGCTGAAGGAAAGGTAATTGTGCAGGGCACAAGTAAGGGAGTAGCTGGAGGAGGAGTGTTGTATTTCAGGGGGAAGGGAATTCCAGATTTTAGGGAAACGATGGGCGAAACCAGTCTGACCGATGAGGGTGGAGCAGCGAGGGACCATCAAGGTGCAGGCATCATTTGATCTGAGAGAGAGAGTGGGTGGGGGGAGGTGGAGTGGAGAGAGAGGATGAGAGATAGGAGGGGAGCCCCCCAAATCAGAATTTGGAAGTTAGTTTGGCACAGTGAGAGATACATCTGTGAGATAGTGGAAGGAAGGTTAGAGAGCAATAGAGTTCACAGTGGTGGGGAGGGGAGTCGATAGCAAAGTGGCAGGAGGTGTTAAAGAGAGTGTCCAACTTGGTCAGGGAATATTTTGGAGCAGCACCATAGACTACGTCACTGTAGTCAAAGATGGAGAATATCATCTTCTGGACAATTTCATGCCTCGCAGTCAGTGGGATGCAACTGCGATTCCTATACAGAGCCCCAAGCTTGGGGTGCTGTTTCTTCAGGATATCATCGATATGCACAGAGGAGTTAAGGTGCTGGTCCAGCCAAACTCCCAGATATCTAAATGAGGAGGTGTCCTCCAAGATGGTCCCATCAAGAGTGTGGAAGGTGGGTAGGGCCGGGAGCCTAGAGAGTCTCTGCCTGGTGCCAAAGGTCATTGAAACTGTCTTCTTGGCATTTAGGAAAAGTTGGTGAGAAGCAAACCAGAACTGAACTTGGCTGAAGTCATGCTGTAAGCTGGTTTCCACAGCAGCAGGGTTTTTGGCGGAACTGTACAAAACAGTATTGTCAGCGTACTGTGGAAAGACAAGGATGAGCAGGCTGTGGGAAGATCATTAAGGAAAATGGAGAAGAGTAGGGGACCAAGCACTGAGCCCTGAGGGACACCAGGGTTGATGGGGAATGGAGGGGAGATGGAATCAAGGATTCTCACCGACTGGGTACTGCGAGTGAGGTAGGATTTAAACCAGTTGGTGGCTGATGGAGCAAGGCCAGCTGAGAAGAGTTAATCAAGAAGCAGGGGATGGGAAACAGTGTTGAAAGCTTTGGCTAGGTCAACAAAGATGGAACAGGTGATCAAGCCGTCGTACATCCCTGAAAGGATGGAGTCAGTAAGCCTGAGGAGGGAGGTGGTTGTTCAGTGGTTATTCCAAAAAACAGATTAGAAGGGGGTGAAGAAGGAGGAATCAGAAAGGAAGGGTGACAGTTGAGGGAGAACTAAATGTTCTTGAAGTTTGGCAACAGTAGGAATGAGGGAAATGGGGAGATAGTTGCCAGAAGTAGATGTGTCACCACCCTTGGGGAGAGGAAGGACTACAGCGTGTTTCCAGGATGAGGGCACCTGGATAGAAATAAAGGACAGGTTAAAGATTAGGGAGATAGAATAAGCAATTGCAGGAGCAGAAAGGTAAAGAAGTTTAGGATCAAACTCATCTGGTGAGGAGCCTTTAGAGGGGTTGAAGGATAGGACAGCATTAAGAGCTTCATCAGCAGAGATAGCAAAAAAAGGAAATGGGCGATGGGTAGACACAGGCTGAGGCAAAGGGCTGAAGTTAGTAGGTGGCAACGGGGAGAGGGAATTCAGAAGAGACACAACACACGAGGTGTGGTAGGCAGTAAATTCATTGGCCATGGAGCCAGGGTCAGAAACTAGGGAGTTATTTATTTTGAGAACTAGAGGAGGAGGGTGAGAGAGGGGGGAGAATAGGGCATGAACTACTCTCCAGAATTTAGATGGAGACTTAGTGTTAGTCAGGAATGAGGTGTTGAAATAATCAGACTTGGCCAGTCTAGTAGTTTTAGTACATGAATTGTGTAGCATTCTGTACTTGGCGTACTCGTTTGGATGTTTAGTAGATTTGTGTTTTCTCCAGGCCTGCTCACTCTCCCTGAAGCGTGACAGTAGTTCGAGGGCGATCCAGGGGAGGTGAAGCCCACAGACTCTGGTCTGCCTGAAAGGAGCAAAGGTAGCAATGAATTTATCCTTAAAATAGTCAAGTGCTTGGTTGACAGAAATGGCAGTGGAGAGAGGTCCAGTCGGTGGAAGAGAATACAAAGCTGATTGGAGTAAGGTCTAAGGATTTCAAGGACTGGAGCTGTATGATTTTAGGGGGAGGTTTGGGGTGATGAACCTTACGTACAATGAAAATGGGGTTGTGGTCACTAAGGGCATTCTTCTATACTGCACCCACCTAAGCATATTTCCTTATGGAATGGGGTAAGTATAAGGCCCAAAGACCCCAAAGCACACCACAACACCTGTCAGTATCTACAGGGTATGGTGAGGTAAAATGGCATGAGCATTACAGCAGACGACCCAAAAGCACACCCCAACACCTCTCAGTCTCTGCAGGGTGGGGGTGGGGTTGGCAGCAGTTCAATATTTCACTGCCATTCCTATTATGCGTCTCTAACTCCAGCACTACCAATGCCAATGCCAGCGAGACACCATTCGGCATTGACAAATGCTTGTTAAGATACAGTATGTCCCTGATTTGGGGTCTTTGTCCACGATTTCTTTTTTTTTTTTTTTTTTTAGCCTTGTCACCAATTCAGGAGGCAAGAGGCTGAGAGGTATGACATGACCCCTTTCAAAAGTAATGTGTTTGGCTGCCAAAGAACTATAAAGTTGGCACTGTGCTTGGAACTGTATTTTAGCAGTTGTGTTGTTCACCTTCAACCCCTGTTGTAGCCTATTAACAGCCAGGATGCCGCAAAGGACTCTCCGGACTGAAAAAGAGACTTGAGTGAAATACAGGGACTCTTCTTGGCACCCAATAGGATGACCAATAGGGCGTCAAGCTGGTTACATAAATATTAATTTGCCAAATGGACAAATGTGGCAGTCTATGAGAGTGCGCTGTTTAACAGCGGATAAAAGGGACCAGTCTGCCCACCAAGGGGAGACCTGTGAGGATCCTGAGAGTGACGAGCCTAAGGGTGAGAGACTGCTATGGGCTTGCTAGTCAAGCAGGCCTGTAGTTTTCTAGAAGGCGTTGTCTGGCCAGAGTCTGGACATGCTGCAGAATGCTGGAAAGAAACCCATCCCCTGGGAAAAGACTGGATTATGAGAGAGCTGTCCAGGGTGAGAACTGAACCTGTGCCTTGGCAAATTTGCATTACAGCCCTTGAAGAGCTCCTGCTCAGATGGAAACCCCTGTTGTGACAAAAGAAATTCTTAGCGAGAGATTGCTGAGAACTGCTGCCAAAAGGAGCGGACTGTCCAGCAGTGCAGAACGAGCCCTAGGAGTGTGGCAGCTGAGAAGCAGAGACTGTCAAGTTCAGAACCTAAAGTCATAATTTGGCAGCTGCAAAGAAAGTGTTCTGCAAAGTTGCATTTCCCCTTCATGGGGTCAGAGCCTTAGAGACTGCTGCTGTTGCATGCCGTAGTAATTGTGTGTACGAGGAAGAGAGACTGAGCCAATTTCCCAATCCCCGTGATATTGCATCAGAGGAAAATGTGAACCAACCAATAGTTTGGGGAGCAATCATCCTGTTTAACATAGAAACACAGAAACAGACTTTGACGGCAGATAAGGACCGCTTGGCCCACCTAGTCTGCCCATTTCTTACCTACTGGATAAGCTGCAGATTCCAGTTACCCAACATCCTACTTCCTCCTAGCCCTCACTAATGTAACCCCTAGATGGCGCTATCCCAGGGGCTACTACCCCTGCCTGATTTGCCACTAACAGGTTGAGGGGCCTGGATCCAATGGCTGGTGCCTCCACCCAGAGGTCAGGGTTTGCAATAGTTAAACTAACTTGGTCACAGCCCTCTGGGACACTGCAACCCCCCTTTCTTCCCACTAGTGGCCCACACAATATATCAGAATTACCTTCACAGTATACTCTTACCCCCCAGGACTGGTTCCGGCACTGGGACCTCCTGTGAAATGAGATACAGTGCAACAATCACAGTACAGTACTTTAACATGAACCAAATACCTCCAGGCAGTATAACTTTGCTGAAACAAGCAGCTCTGATTTATTTAGGGGATATAACAAGGACAGGGAAATCAGGTTAATTAGCTTATCACTCTAATAATCTACCTATGGCTCTGTGCACAGGCCTATCCCTATCAGTTACTGTCCTGGGTACCCAAGCCCTAGTGGCTAGTCAAACCGTGGCAGCTGGTGAGGGCCTTTCACACAGAGAAAAGGAAAATTAAACAGTCAGCAGTACAGTAATTCCATTTGGATTTAATGTGGCAATTCAACAGGAGGCGACCCTGAATTAGTACTCACGACCTCCAAATAAGATAGGGTCCTTCAATATCAGCAGGGCTACTCTTGAGCTCCAAGAGACTCTTCACACATTTATATGGTAAAAAGAGAGTACTATACCAGGCAGGCTGCTTCTCTATCGATGCAATTACTGCACAATGCCGGAGAACACAGCAGATTCAGTTCCTGACAGACAGTGCAATTCAATAATTTCTCCAGTCTTCTACAGGGTGAGCCTGGTTTCTACTCTTCAGAGATCCTTTGATTCTTTTCACAGGACAGATTCAGTCCTAACAAGCAGTTACACAAGCTGCAGACCGGAACTCTGGGCCTTACACCGTTTTTGACTAAAACTGCACACTGAAAAAGCACAGGGCTCCTTCCTTCTTCACTGCCAAAGCTCAACTGAAACCCAACCGACAAAACCGGGCACTTCCTTTGAGTTCCTCCCAGTTCTTGACTGGATTGGCTGTCACTCACAATAGACTGCTGCTGTTGGTCCAAAAGGTGCTGAAGTCTAAACTACATCTCCCAGAGTCACTGCCCATACAATCCTCTTGTGGCTGGCTCAGATTATGAGTCCAAGTTCTGATTCGTCCAAGGCACCATTTTAGAGCTAGCTTACCCCACTGATTGGTCCAGTTCAGCAGTTCAAAACCAGAATGGAGAACTAGGCAGACACAGTTCTGACTGCAAAGAAAGCAGGTTAGACAAACTGTAATTTCATTATTACTCTAAATGATTTCTGGCAAACAGTTATATCTTTCAGATAGGTTCCTTTGCACTCCTAGTGACTGCAAAATGGAGTGAATTGGCAGCAGTTCAGTGGTACTCAAACAGAGAAGCACAGTCCCCCATACAAACTAATTATGTCTGCAAGCAGACAGCTCTTAAAGAGACAGTACCAGAGGCTCTAAAAACACTCACTGATAAATGGCTTAAATGCCAAACACCATTCAGGCTTGGAGCATTCAAGCAAGCTCCTGGAAGTCTTTTGGGAACCCCCATTTGCAGGGGGGTTACACTAAGATTGCCTTATGTCTGTCCCATGCATTCTTGAATTCCCCCCACTGTTTTTGACCCCACAACCTCCTCAGGAAAGTGGTTCCTTGCGTCCACCACCCTCTGTGAAAAAGTACTTCCTCACATTGCCCGAGCCGCCCCCCCTCTATCTTCAAATTGTGCCCCCTTGTTCTTGTACATCTCCTAAAGATTCTCCCATCTTAGACTTTGTTGATTCCCTTGAGGTACTTGAAAGTTTTTATTATGTTCCTCCTCTCCCTCCTTTCCTCAAGAGTATACCTATTAAGCATTTTAGTCTCTTTGTATGGCTTCTGTTGCAGACCCTGCACCATTTTATTTGCCCTCTTCTGGACTGCCTCCATCCTATGTCCCTGTGGAGATGGGGTCTCCAGAACTGTACACCAGTACTTCAGGTGGGGTTTCACTAACTGTCTGTACAGAGGGATAACAACTTCCCATTTTCTACTAGTGATGCCTCTCCCTATACATCCTAGTATCTCCCCAGCCCCCCTTACTGCCTTTTCACATTGCTTACCTACCTTAAGGTCATCTGATATGACTACCCCCAGGTCCCTTTCCATATATATTGTCATTAGTAACCCCTCCCCATTGTGTACTCTTCCACTGGGTTTTTGTTTCCAAGGTGCGTAACCTTGCACATTTTTGCACAAAATCTAAGCTGCCATATTTTTGACCATTCCTCCAATCTTGCCAAGTATTTCTCATCCTTTGCACTCCTTATTGTGTATCAGCCCTGTTGTAGATCTTTGTGTCATCTGCAAAGATCCATACTTGTCCTTCCAGCCCCTTTGCAACGTCATCTATAAAGACATTAAAGAGGACCGGTCCCAATACCGAACCCTGTGGTATCCCACTAGTAACCCTCCTTTCTTCAAAGTGCACTCAGTTTATTATTATCCTCTGGGTTCTGTTGTCCAGTCAGCATGTTACCCAGGCTACCACCTTGGGACCTACTCCCAAGCTGGCTAACTTGTTTATTAATCTTTTGTATGGGACTGTGTCAAATGCCTTGCTAAAGTCTAATTAGGCCATATCCGCAGCCCCTACCTGATCTATTACTTTGGTTACCCAGTCAAAGAAATCTATTGTTTTTTGACTTTTTAGTCTTTTATGTATCTTCGTAGCAGGGCAGCTACTCGGCTTTGTATGTATAGCCTGCCCAGCTTGGATTATCCCTAGTTTATGGATGGACTGTTCAATGGGAAGACAGAAGCTGGAGGAAAAATTACTTCTTGGCCCATTGATTTGGGACTGCTGCCAATCACAGCTAGGTGAACCCTGGAAGAGAGGTTGTGAATACTTTGTGGCAGAGCTCCTGTTCTGGTTCTTGCTTGGGGTGGGTGGGAGAGGGGGCTGTTCGCAGACCTGGAGCTCCAATGGATCTTGCTAGCGGTCCCTCTTTGAAGAACTGAGTCTGGGTCTGTGAGAGTGTGAGGGTTATTTTGGGAGCGATTGTTTTGGGTATGTGGTTTTTAATGCTAGCTGGTTGGCTCATTCATGAGCCACTGTGATTTTTCAGATGTGTTTGATGGAGGCTCTCCCTGTCAGGCACTACTCCCCCTCTGAGCTCTGGGACCTCCTCCCTTTTAATTGTCCCCCCCCATCTGCAGCAGTTTATGGTCACTGTAGGGCTGTTGGAAAAGTGGGGAGGAGAAGGGGTGAAGGGGGGGTGAGCTGGGTGGCCTGATTGGGACTGTGGGAACCAGAAGATGCACTGGGGCGAAATGGTGCACTGAACAAGGTTCTCCTTGTTTAATGCCCATACCCAAGAGCTCCATGATTAGTGGACTGGTATCTTGAACTGCTCCAGGTTTTCACCTGACCTGCACGGTGTTGTACAATGCCAGATCTATCAAAAACAATTCAGCTAGAGATCACATGATGCAGAGCTCTTGGTAGCTGCTTCTCCAGAGTGCTCCTCCACCCGACCCCCCAATAATATCAAAACCATCGTTTTTTCACCCCAGGAAGCTGTTCCTACTTGTATATTCTGTGACAAAGAAGACAGAAGACTACTTTGCAGCAATAAATGGAAGCAGAAATGAGAAAAGCGCTTCCGAAGCATACTCCTCCAACTTCCCTGGAGAAGGCCCCAAAGAAAACCAGGGCCTCGGCTAATCAGCAAGCTCAGTCACCGGGTACAGACATCACCGCTACAGAACCGCTGTCACTTGCAAGATTTCTAGAGGAATTCCAACCCTTTAAAACTGAAATGAAGGAGCTGACGGGGGGAATTAAAATGCTGATTCAAGCTCTCGAAGATCTATCTTTACGTACGTCTGATAATGAGACCCGCATTCGGTCCATTGAACGGAAAAATGAAAAAATCGAACCCAAGGTAGTGGCCTTACGACAATGGATTGCCAAGCTTGAAGACAAGATGGAAGATCTGGAGGGTCGCATCCGCCGGAACAATGTGGTTATTATTGGTCTCCCTGAGACAGAAGAGGGTGACGATCCAATAAAATTTGCTCAGAAAATTGTGGAGAAGATTGCTGGCGCCTCGCCCTATGGGCAAACGTACATTATAGAAAGAGCCCACCGCGCTTTGAGGGCCCCACCTCCAGCAGGAGACCCCCCCCGCTCCTTCATCTTCTGATTTTTGAATTACTTAGAGCGTCAGTACTTTTTCCGCAAAGTTAAAAATATAAAAGAGCTCTGTTGGGAAGGTAATAAATTAAGAGTGGTACAGGATCTGCCCCTATCAGTGAGACAAAAAAGAGCTGCTTACCATCCTATTATCGGGAAGCTGATCGCAGCCGGCATTAAGTTCAGGATGGGGTACCCAGCTTGTTTCCAAGTCATGTTACCCGGTTCTTGGCGTTACTTTGATAGCCCTGAATCTGCATTGGAGAATCTAAAAGAGACATTACCTAGTCTCTTCAAGAAATCCTTAAGGAGTTGCTCGGCAGGTCTGACAAGTAAAGCGCTTCTGTCATAGGGATGAAGAAACGGAATTCCATTGCAGATTTACTCTAGCTCCTGGAACTAACTAACTTTGCTTCCCACCAAGCGTGTCTCTACTACCAGAGCAGCTTCTTCTCTTCAGGGGTTCTTCAGGACTCTGGTTTTGATAATTCTGTCTGCCCTACCTGGGGCTGGCTTTATCGCTCCCGTAATGTACATTCCTTTTTGTAATCGCAAATCGCGAGGACTCTCTCTGTGGTGATGATTACTGCTCCCCGCTCTCAAGTGGTGCTTCGTGTCCCCGTTTTAATTTTGCATAGTCTTCAACTTCAGATACTGGACTTTTTGAAATGTTTGAGGAACATTCTCCTTTCATCGTTCATGGCACAATTCTAACACCAGAGGGAGACAGAGACTTTGCTACCTTCCGTTTAGTTCTGCAACTATAGGCTGTATAGGCTTCATTTAAAAGAGTTTTGTTATACTTAATTGGAGCCCTAGATTATTGGGCCAAAGTTGTTTCTTTCTTTTTTAAACAATGTTGCTTCGTGTTGTGGCGGATCAGTGGGGGCGGGTGGAAGGGGCCGTTGTGAGATGACTAGGTGGGCTGCGGGCATGACTATTGATAGTTTGGGTGGGCTAAGGGAGGAAGGGAGCAGGCTTACGAGGGTAAATAGTTGTCTGGGGTTGGGATTTACGGGGATCCAGGTTGGCTGGACTATGAGGGGGAAGGATAAGGGTGGGGACTGCACAGTGCACGCTACTTACAACAATATTATGAAGGAGCACTGGTGCAAAGCAGGATTACATCCGGGACTAAATATAATTTCAGATGGCTGGAAGCATTAATTTGGTGACCTGGAATGTTAAAGGTGCTCACCATAAAATGAAACAATACAAAATTTTAAAACACCTAGACCATGTCCATGCAGACATTATGTTTCTACACGAAACTCATCTGCTCAATGATGAGATTAATAACTTGAGGAGACTGCAAATAGGGCAGGTTTATGCCTCACAACAAAGCAGAGGAGTGATGATTATGATTCGCAGATCTCTCCCTTTTAAGCTGACCCAAATACTACATGATACTGCTGGGAGGTACATTTTTATTAGAGGCACCTTATACACTGTTGAGATGGTATTGGGGTCGATCTACGGCCCAAATACTGACACCCCTGAATTTTTCGTGCAAATAATGGAAACACTCACACCTTTTCTCAACTTAGCTATTATTATTGGTGGGGACTTAAACTTAGTACTAGACCCAGTTATGGATAGGTCTGGGAGTCCAAGGAAAGGTCCAACCCCTGCGCAAAGGGCTGTGACTGAACTACTGGACCAAATAGGTCTCTGCGAAGTTTGGAGGATCCTTCATCCAACTGAAAGAGATTTTACATTTAACTCCCAGGTACACGCCACCAGATCTAGGATAGACTATATCCTATTGTCTCATACCTCATGTCAGGCATTGTGAATTCGACTATAGCCCCTGGTCTACCCTCTGACCACTCCCTAGTTACCTGTGTTTGTGTTTTTTCTTCCCTTCCAAAAACAGGGGGTAGATGGAAAATAAATAACCAATTATTAAAAGATCCCAAAGTAGTAGACCTTATTTCTACCCAAATAACTGATTTCATAACTATCAACCAGAATCCCAGTACTCAACCTGATATGCTGTGGGGGGCATTAAAAGCTTACCTGAGGAGAACCCTGATATCTCTGGCTTCCCATCGGAAAAAAGAGAGACAAAGTCAGATTTCTGAGTTATTAACCCGGATCCGGGAGAAAGAATCCAGACTTTCCCCTTCCTCTTCGGAGGAATATTTACAAGAAATAACTCAGTTACGCAACTCATACCTTCGGATATTAGGGGAGAAGGCAGAATGGGCAATTATTAAAACAAGGGCAATATACACCAATCAAGGAAAAAGCTGGTAAAATGTTAGCCAGACGTCTAAAACAATTGGAATCCTCCAGGCTAGTCGCCTCCATTCGATCTTTAAAGGATAACTCCCTTAAAACAACTCCCAAGGATATCCTGGTCGAATTTAAAAAATACTTTGAAGAGTTATATGGACCCATGAAAAACTCCCCTTCTGATCAAATGATTAGCGGCTACTTAAACAGCCTGAACCTACCATCCTTGGAGAAGTCGAGTCAAGACAAATTAATAACTCCTATCACAGAAAGTGAAATTGATAAAGTCATCAAGTCCCTGCCTTCCGATAAAACACCAGGCCCAGGCGGGTTTCTGCCAACTTCTATAAAGCCTTTTCTAAACAATTAACCCCCCTATTACTGCAATTGTTTCAATGTATACTAAATGGGTCCGCCACTGATATATCCTTATTTGAGGCTTTAATTATTCTTTTACTTAAACCGGGCAAACCTTCAGATTTAGTATCCAGTTACAGACCTATATCACTCCTTAATCAGGATATCAAGATTCTTACTAAATTATTGGCAAACCGAGTCAATGAGGTTCTTCCCGGGTTAATTGGGGTTGAACAGGTGGGTTTTATGAAAGGGAGATCCTCAACAGACCACATGCGATCCTTGGCCCATTTCTTCTCGGCCTCCGGCAAAGCCGACCATCCTATGGCTCTGGTTTCGCTGGACACCGAGAAGGCCTTCGATAGGGTCCACTGGAATTATCTGTTTGAGGTGTTGGAGTTTTTTGGTTTCCCTCGGGTATTCCGTTCTTGGATTCACTCTATTTACAAATCTCCTTTTGCTAAAATATCTTGTAATGGTATGATATCTGAGCCCTTCAAACTGTTCATCGGCACCAGACAAGGATGCCCCCTGTCCCCGCTCCTTTTTAATTTATATATTGAACCCCTTATTAGGCAGATTGTACAGGCACAAACGATTCAAGGTATCTCAATTATGGGGCAAACCTTCAAGGTCCTTGCCTACGCCGATGATTTACTATTGCAGCTTTCCCATCCAGTGTCCTCTATTCTGGTTCTACTTGAGACTATTCAGGGTTTTAGTAAAATCAATAATTATAAGCTTAACATGGGGAAAACTGTGGTTTTTCCACTGAATCATAACATTTTCATTCAGGATATTCTTATTCATGGGCTTGCCTGGAATGCAGAAACAATTAAATATCTGGGCCTTACTTTATCGAGATCCCCTACTCGCATGACCCAGATTAATCTTTTTTCATTACTAAATGATATTGAATCAGATCTTAAAAGATGGGCCCTTCTTCCACTATCCATGTGGGGGAGAATTAACTTAATCAAAATGAACATATTTCCTCAATTGTATTATCCTATTTCCATGTTAAATGACCTGCTCCCTTTAAAATGGTTCAAGAAAATTCAGGCCATATTTAGGGTTTTCATTTGGAATTCTAAGAGGCCCAGACTAGCCTACAAAAAACTAATGGCCCCGAAATCGCTCAGTGGTCTGAGACTTCCCCATATGGGGCTGTATTACTGGGCAAGCCATGCCAATAAATATTTTAGATGGTCAATACCTTTTGAATCTCAAGTTAGTAATTACACCCCCTTTGGTTAACCTTAGAGAAGTCCTACATTTCTAAGCTAGGTCTTTCCCCCACCTCTCTCTTGTATTGTCCTCTAAGTTCACTTCCCAGATCTCTCCATAACTCTCCCATTGGGACATCAATTAAAATCCATTCACAACTTTGCTCATTTTTAAAATACTCCCACAGTAAGGACCCATCTCAGCCTTTAGTGGGCAATCCAAATCTTCTTATTGATGGTAGGCCCATCAGGGATAACTGGCTACCACAAATAGGGGGACATAGAGTAAAGGATCTCCTCTCAGCAGAAGGGTTGGTCTTAACGTCTACTGATATCATGAGCAAGCTCCAAACTCCACAAACTAATATATTTAAGGTATTCCAATTTCGCCATCTATTGCTCCAGAAATTGGGCCTAACCTCTTTAGTTTTTTCCATTCCTGACTTTTATGATGAGATATACCCTCTAGTTGGTAAACCTCATGCAGTCTCTGGCATCTATAGCAGACTTCTTGGTTGGTTTCAGCCCTCTAATCTGACTCCGACTAGCTTTTGGTCTTTATACTTTCCTAACGCTGATCTGGACTGGTCATGTATTTGGAAAGCTTGTCATAAATTTTTTGTGCAAGACAGGCTTAGACTAATGCAATTCATGCTACTGCACAGTATTTATTACTCTCCCCTAAAACTCACCAGATTAGGTATGATATCTTCTCCTACTTGTTATAGATGCCAGCATGATACCGGGGATTTATTGCACATCTTTTGGAGTTGTCCCAAAGTGGCTCCGCTTTGGGCCAATATTAGACGTCGAGCGGACCCCCTTTTAGGACTGGAGGAATGTTTCACTGCTGAGATCTGTGTCTTAGGAGACATCTCCTCCATTGTAGTACGTAATAGAAAATTTCATATTTACCTGATTTCTGCTTTGGTTAAAAAAATTGTACTCAGACACTGAAAAGATACTCTTGATATCTCTTACGGCGAGTGGCTTCAAGAACTCCTTGCTAATCTTAGGACTGAACATTCTATTGCTAGCCTCCAGAATAACCTACGTAAGTTTAATCAGATCTGGGGCCCTTTATATACGCTTTATTCTTTATCTGACAAGGTATAATATTTTATACCTGATACATCTGAAATATATTTTATGTGTGCTGTGTGGGGGGTAGGTTTTGGGGGGTTTGGGGTTTATGTGGGGGTGAGGATGGGGGATTGGGTTGAATACATCTGTTTTCATGTTACTCTCATGTTCTGATGCATTTTCTTGTACAAATCTAGTGGCCTGTTGTATTCACTTGCTGTAAAACCTTAAAGGAGTAGTACACCCAGAATAAAAAAAAAAACATATGTTATGTAGAGTGTTTTGATATGTATGTTAAATCCTAGTGTGTTCTTCCCTCTGTCTGCTATTTGGAGGTTTTCCTAAATTGCCTGCTAGCTGTATGGTAGTTTTACGACCCCTGTGGATCTCCATAACAAATACTTTTATTGGCTTTCTTTCTCCCAGGATGCCCCCATCTCATGTAACAGTGATGTAGCCATGCCCTTACATTTAGCATGTGTATTGCTTAAAATTAGTTTAGCAACAGCAGAGCCTTGTAACTTCTTATCCAGGGAGCACAAATGGCAACAGTTAGTTTAGCAGATACATGAGAGCCAGTTAACTGGGGTTTCTGTAAGACAACAGCTACTAAATAGCTCTAATTCATTATTTGTGTTTTTGATGTTACAACACTCCTGCTAGCTAGACCTGATGAACAGAGAAAAAAAAATAGTGAATTAGAGCTATTTAGTAGCTGTTGTCTTACAGAAACCCCAGTTAGCTTGCTCTCGGGTATCTGCTAAACTAACTGTTACCATTTGTGCTCCCTGGATAAGAAGTTACAAGGCTCTGCTGTTGCTAAACTAATTTTAAAGCAGTACACATGCTAAATCCAAGGGCATGGCTACATCACTGTCACATGAGACAGGGGGCATCCTGGGAGAAAGAAAACCAATAAAACTATTTGTTATGGAGATCCCCAGGGGTCGTAAAACTACCACATAGCTAGCAGGCAATTTAGGAAAAACTCCAAATAGCAGACAGAGGGAAGGACACACTAGGATTTAACATACATATCAAAACACTCTACATAACATATGTTTTTTTTTTAATTCTGGGTGTACTACTCCTTTAATAAAATTTGAATGGCAAAAAAAAAAACAATTCAGCTATTACAGCTGATCTGGTTAGGTCATCTGACCTGGCTTGCATCACTGAGACCTGGTTGGGTGAAAATGCAGGTCCCATTTTGGAGTCGGCAATTCCAGACAGTTTCTCTCTGATGTACCATGCTAGGTCTGGTCACAGGGGCGGGGGTGTAGCAGTATGTTTTAAATCTGAATTAGGCCTTGTTGATGTGCTAGTTGAGGACACCAGATCTTTTGAGTGTACCATGGCCACAGGTGTGGGGTGCAAAATCATTGTCACCTCCTGGTGGACAGTAGATGAGAATCAGTTTCTGCAGGAAGTCACAGACTTCGGTCGATATGGTGTTGGGAGTCCCCCAGGTTGATGGTACTGGGGGACTTTAATGCCTGGATCGACAATGAACTCTTGCAGTTTGGACAAGATTTCCTCTGGCTTATGAGATCTCTGGGATTCAAACAGGTTGTTACCTCTGCAACACAATCACGGCCACTCATTGGACCTGGTCTTTCTCCTGGGGTTGGAAACCTCCAACTTGGTGGTGAAACCAGCTGGATGGTCCAAACACCACATCATAAAGTTCAATTTCTTGGCTCCCCCTTATAGACTGGCCCCTATGGAGGTGATCCGATACTGCCCATTACAGGGTTTGACCCCTGAAGGTCCTCTGGTTGTATTGGATCCATCAGAAATTCCAGAGGCAAGTGAAGGCCAGGAGAACATACTTCAAACTTTTGATCGAGCAGTGGTGGGGGCTCTGGATACCTTTGTTCCTTTCTGTGTTCGTCCACTTACTCCTCGCCCTCGGTCCCCGTGGTTTGATTGGACTTTGAGGTAATTGAAGTGAGTGGGTCGAAGGTTAGAGCATGCTTGGCGTAGGTCTGGCCTGGATGCTGACAAGCTTAGACTGATGGAGCATTATAGAGACTAGCAGTCAACAATCTCTCGTAAGAAGACAGAGTTCCTGTCCAGAGAGAGATTGTGGCAGCACAGAATCAACCAACTCAGCTGTTCCAAATGGTAGACAGACTGTGCAATCCAGCCTGTCTACATGTTCGGAAAGCCTTTTTGCAAATTGAGTGTGATGAGTTTGCTCGCTCCTTTGCTGATAAGGTTGCCAACATCAGGTCGGAGATTCGCCTTTCATGCTCTATGGGGATTACTGGTGGTCAGAGCAGGGTCGCAACCCCTCTGCTCTGTTGGACTGAGTCTGACCAACCAGAGAGCCAGGATATTATGCAGCTTCTCCAGGCTATGCAGCCAACTACCTGTAGTTTAGACTCAGGCCCTACTCACCTTTTAATAAGGTGTGTTGATGTGATCGACCCGGTTCTAGTGGATTTAATCAGGTACTCACTGGAGTTGGAGGAGTTCCTCAGCTCCCTGAAGGAGGCTGTGGTAACGTTTTTTCTCAAGATGCCTTCCCTTGACCCAGATTCTCCGGCAAACTACAGACTGATCTCTAACCTTCCCTTTATAGGGAAGGGAATTGAGAAGGTTGTTGCACAACAGTTAGGGAACCATCTTACTATCCATGCCATCTATGATCCCTTCCAGTCTGGTTTTCATAGGTGCTCAATCTCCTGATGGCTAGGGACCAGAAGCATTGTTCCATTTTGGTCCTTCTGGATCTCTTGTCAGCTTTTGACACCGTGGACCTTGGGGTGCTTATCGATCGCCTGTGGTTCATCTTTGGCCTGTCTGATATGGTCCTCAGATGGTTCCATTCTTTTCTCACAGACAAGTTGCAGAGAATAGTATCAGGGATTTTTTTCCTCTGACTCATTCTCCCTGCCATGTTGGGTCCCGCAGGGTTTGGTGTTGTCCCCATGTTGTTTGCGGTGTACATGCTACTATCAGGAGACATTGTAAGATGGTATGGGCAAAGTTTCCACTGTTATGCAGATGATACTCAGCTATACCTGTGTTTGCTCTCAGTCTTTTCCAACAATCTCACTGAAATCCAAGACTGAATGAATTCCAGCTGGTTAAGGTTAAACTCCGACAAGACAGAGGCGTTAGTGGTGGAACCGGGCTGCCAGATAGAGGGGTTGGCCACTGGGTGGCCTGCCGAGCTTTGGCTTGGGGCTCTCAGTTGTTGACCTCTGAGCAGGTGCAGAATCTGAGGGTGATATTTGACGACAGGCTGACACTTTGTTCACAGGTGTCAGCTGTGGTCAAGTCCTCATTTTTACCACCTGAGTAACATCGCCCGGATTAAGCACCTTGTTCCATCTGGCAATCTTCCAACTCTGGTCCATGCTTTTGTGACCTTCTGCCTTGACTACTGTAATTCCTTGACTACTGTAATTCCCTATACTTGGGGCTTCCTGGGGTTGATATCTGCCACTTGCAGCTAGTGCAGAATGCTGCGGCCAGGTTATTGGCTGGTCGACCCGATCCAGCCATATTTCTCCTGTGCTGCGCTCTCTGCACTGGCTGCCAGTTCAGTGGCAGATTATCTTTTAAAGTTGGTTTACTGACTTTCAGAGCCCTACAAGGTTTGGGTCCAAGCTACTTGTAAGACCTTCTGAGTCCCTACTGCCCCCTCCGACCACTCCACTCAACTGACGAGGGATTGCCAGAGATTCCCAGGGTGCGTTTGAAGACCTCGGGAGCATGGGATTCCTTTTACACTGCCCTTTCCCTGTGGAATTCTCTACCTCGTTGGATGCGAGAGTGCTAGACAGTGGAAAGCTTCAAAGTTGCTTTAAAAACACATCTGTTTTCATGTGCTTTTCCCGATTTCTGATGGATATTAGTTAATCCAGTATATTGTATTAATATTTTAGTTAGTTTTTATATTTTCTAATTTTTTATATAAATATTTTAGAGTTGGATGTGTTTGTACAGCGCTTTGACACATTGAATTGCACTTAATGAAAAAAGTTATTTATTATTAGATTCGTCTGACATGACCGTCCTGCTGTAAATCCATGCTGCCTTAGGTCCTGTGCCCTGCTGGCCTCTGGGTACTCAATAATTCTTTTATTCAGAAGTGATTCCATCACTTTTACTACCACTGAGGTCATGCTAACAGGTTTGTAATTTCCTGCCTCTGTCTTGTTCCCACTTTTGTGAAGGGGTGATGGAATAGGCAGGGACAAGGGGCAGACTGGATGGGTGACAAGCCCCTTTTCTGCAGACAAAATCTATTTTTCTATGTTTCCAAAAATGGGTATCCCTACCACATTCTGAAATTACATGTAACCCCAGACCCCCTTTGGCAACACAAAGACACAGTATAATCCCTGGCATTAGGGCAACACCTGGTTCATTTTGTAGGAGGCAGGGGGTGGGTATATAATAACATTTCTATTTACTCCAAGTCCCGGGGAGACACCTTGGCAATGGTGGGTTTCACAAATGTCTGAGGGGCCCCAAAAAGCCAAACAGGTCACACACAGATGGAATGTCCACAAAAGGCATACAGTCATGCAGTCTGGCTTTATTTTGATGAGATGTTGGTCAGATATTGGTGGTGCCTATAGGGGCTTTTGCAGGTGCAGGGCAATGTACACAGAGATCCACAGGCTGCAGAAATTACTACCAGTAAAAACAGTTTGAATGTCCATCCCCTCTTCTGGGCAATGGACTGGGCACCAGAGTCCTCAACATTTTAGTTCAGCAGTAGGCAATTAGGATCCCACAGAACATGAAAGTTACTCTGCAGGCATACAATCTCAAACGAAGGAGGGAGAGCAGCACCTGACTCCCCAAATATTTTGTGAACAGAGAGCACCTCTGAAACTGGACCAAGCTGACTAGCCCAGCTCTAGCCAAAGGCCAGACATTTTTGATTTCACTACAGAAACGAAAAGAACTTGTGAAGGCCCAAATGACTTTTAGCATTAGTTCAGACAGAAATACACTTTACATTTAAATGCTGTGCAGGTCCATCTCTCTTGAAGCCATTCCGAAGCAACAATTGAAGACAAGCCCTGGCCAGAGCCGATGGGGCTGCAGCCAAGGAATTAGGGGTAAAAATATTGAAAATTACAGTTATGAGCCTGTGTTCTCAAAATGTAACGTAGGCTCATAAATTTGTTGTTTTTAAATTTTTGCACCAAATTTGCAACATAGCTTTCTTTTGACCCTGCCTCATGATGAAGGGCAGAGAAAAGTTCATCTCCTGGCCTAAATTTTTTTCACAGAGAGAGTGGTGGATACATGGAACAGCCTTCCTGAGGAGGTCGTTGGGTCTAAAACAGTGGGGGAATTCAAACATGCATGGGACAGACACAAGGCAATTATAGTTGGGGGTGGCAGGAAGTAGGCTGTTGGTTAACTAGAATCTGCAGCTTATCCAGTAGGTAGGGAAATGGGCAGACTGGGTGGGTCAAGTGGTCCTTATCTGCCGTCAAAGTCTATGTTTCTATGTAAATTTGATATTTCAGGATGCAAAAACACATTTTGGGCAGGAGTTTAAAAATGGCAGAATTCACATTCATGAGATGCTGTAGAGAAATGGCTATGTTGAAAATCTGGGGTAAAAATATTGAATATTACTGACTAACAAAGAAGGGATCACAGATCTCCAGGTAGAAGGTCACCTGGGGGCCAGTGACCATCACATGGTATGGTTCAATTTGGCTACTACATCTAAATCATCCCATTCCAAGGCAAAAATATGGGACTTCAGAGGAGCTGACTTTGATAAGATGGCCAACAGAGTTAAGCTAGCCCTGGCAAAAACACAGGTGAGGAGGTACAGGCCAAGTGGGCAAGCATTAAGGATACAATACTTGAAGCAACATCCCATTGTGTTAGACAGAAAGGAAGTGCAAAAGAAGAAGGAAACCACTTTGGTTCTCAAATACAGTAGCAGAAAAGGTCAAAGCCAAAGGCTGGCCTTCAGGAAATATAAGGGAACACAGCGGATGAAGATAGGAGGCATACCAAACTGCCCTAAGGGAAGCAGGGAAGGCAGTAAGGCAGGCAAAGTCCCAAACTGAGAAACACTAGCACGAACAGTAAAGAAGGTGACAAGACTTTCTATAGATACATTAGTGAAAGGAGAAAGTCCAGAGGATTGCTAAGCTTAATGGAGAAAAGGGAGCATGTGAGGAGGAGGACCCTGTAAAGGCATCTATCCTAAATAGATACTTTTGCTCAGTATTTACTGAAGAGAAGGTAGGGCAGAGCCACAGCTCAGCATCATGGACACAGGGGAGGAGGTGAGCACTACTCCCTTCACAAAGAAAGGGTCCTACAAGAGCTTGCTAAGCTCAGTGTGGATAAGGCAATGGGACCTGATGGCATACATCCCAGGGTACTTAAGGAGCTAAAGGAGGAACTAGCAGAGCCATTAGCAGAATTGTTTAGTGAGTCTCTGAGCACAGGAGAGGTCCCAGAAGACTGGAGAAGGGCTCATGTGATCCCGCTCCACAGAGTGGTAGCAGGGAGGAGGCGGGGAACTACAGACCAGTCAGTCTTACCTCAGTAGTGGGCAAGATTATGGAGGCATTCCTTAAGGAAAGGATAGTGCAACACCTGGAATCCATAGGGGCACAGGATCCAAGACAGCATGGGTTTACAAAGGAAGGTCCTGTCAAACTAATCTCATAGATTTCTTTGACTGGTAACCAGAGTGGTGGACCAAGGGAGCAGTTGATGTCGCCTACCTTGACTTCAGCAAAGCTTTTGACACTGTTCCACATAGAAGATTGATAAATAAGCTAGGTAGGCTCGGGTGGGTCAGAAGTTGGTCAACTGGGTGGCAAACTGGTTGACTGGCAGAAAACAGAGTGGTGGTAAATGGTATACAGTCAGAAGAGATGCAAGTCACAAGTGGGGTACTCAGGGATCAGTCCTGGGGCCAGTCCTATTCAACATCTTCATTAGTGACCTAGCAGATGGACTAGAGGTGAAGGCTTGTCTGTTTGCAGATGACACCAAGATCTGCAACAGAGTAGATGATCCAGATGGGTGGGCAGAATGAGAAGAGATCTGGATAAACTAGCAAAATGGTCAGAAGAGTGGCAACTGGGATTTAATGCAAAGAAGTGCAAAATCATGCACATAGGGAAGAGAAACCCTGAAGCCACTTATAGGCTGGGAGGGAGTTGCTAGCAGTCACAAAGGAAGAAAGAGACTTGGACATCATCATCACTGATGACCTTAAATCATCAAGCAGACCTCTAAAGCAGTAGATAAGGCTAGGGGGTGTTAGGGTGTATTAGTAGGGTATCACAAGTCATAAGAGGAGGTAATAATCCTCTGTACAAGACATTAGTTAGGCCCATCTGAAGTACTGCGTGCAGTATTGGAGCCACACCTTCACAAGGACATTAACCAAATTGAGGCAGTCCAGAGAAGGGCAACCAAAATGGTGCAGGGACTGCATCAGAAGACATATGAGGACAGATTAACAGAGCTCAATATGTATACCCTTGAGCAAAGGAGGGAGAGAGGTGATATGATCGAGACATTTAAACACCTTAAGGGCATAAACAAGGTGAAAAGAGTCTAACATGTTTAAATATAAGAAAAATAGCAGGACAAGAGGACACAGCATGAGATTAGAGGAGGCCGATTAAGGGGAAAGTGAGAAATTCTTTTTCACAGAAAGGGTAGATGCATGGAATGGCTTACCACAAGAAGTGGTGGCTATGAATACAGTGCAGGGCTTCAAACAGGCATGGGATAGGCATAAGGGAGCAATACAAATGACTATGAATAGATAGGTCACTGACAGAGCAAAGGCCGATGGCACATTTATAAGGTAGAAAAAGAAATAGGCAGACTGGATGGGCCTTGCGGTCCTTACCTGCCGTCAACTTCTATGTTTCTATGTTTCTATGTAATATTACCAAACCTACAAGCTTGTGTTTGCAAAATTCAACATAGCCTAATAACTTTTTTTTTTATATATTTTTACACCAAATTTATAAAATAGCCTTCTTAAGAATTTGCCTCATGAACAAGGGCAGAGAAAATGTTCAACTCCTGTCTGAAAGTTGATTTCATGCAGGGACCACAAAAGCACCTTTCAGGATATAAAAAAACATTTTGGCCAGGATGTGAAAAATGACAGCTGTTGCATTCATGAGGTTCTGTAAAGATTTGGCAATGTTGTGAATCTGGGGTAAAATATTGAAAATAACCAGTATTACAAGCCTGCATTCACAAAATGTAATGTAGGCACATCACTTTGTTGTTTTTTAAATATTTTTACACCAAATTTTCAACATAGACTTCTTATAACCCTGCCTCATGAACATGGGCAGAGAAAATGTTCATCTCCTGGCCTAAGGATGATATTGTGTAGGGATTTCGGGATATAAAAAAACATTTTGGGCAGGATGTGAAACATGACAGCTGCCACATTCATGAGGTGCTGTAAAGATATGGCTATGTTGTGAATGTGAGGTAAAAATATTGAAAATTGCCAAAGTTATGAGCCTGTGTTTACGAAATTCAACTAAGTTTCATAACTTTGTTGTTTTTTAATATTTTTACACCAAATTTTCAACATAGACTTCTTATGGCACACCTCATGAACAAGGGCAGAGAAAAGCTGCAACTCCTGGCTGAAAGGTGATTTCCACAGTCACCATAGAATAGTCTTTCAGGACAGATTTGCCTAATGTCAGTGCAATTGTTCATGGGGCAGGGTCTCGAAAAGACATGTTGAAATTTTATGCCAAAAATATGCAAAAATGGCTAAGTTATGACACTAAGTTCTAAACATGTTTGAAATACATTGAAGCAGATACCCATTTCTTCAGTTCACAGTACGGCTTTGAAGAGTGAAGATTAGTGGTGTGCAAAGTGAGAAAAATTCACTAAGCAGACTTATCCACGAATTCCACCCATTTCGCATGAGAGAAAATTATATATAAAAAAAAGTACGCCACACTGGAGGATTGGGCACCCCCAGTGTCACAGTTATGTTTCTTGGGGGGGGGGCTGAGAGGGAGGGTCAGGTGGGCAGGAGGAAAACATATATCTTTAAAAATAATAAACAAGTCTCATCCACAGTCTTGTTCGCAGAGGTCACAGCAGAACACAGCACAGTCTACTGTATCCAAGATGGCTGCCAAACTCTACTCCACATGCATAAGTAGTCGCGCATGCACAATAGAGTTTGGTGGCCATCTTGGACACAGGGGACTATGTCATGTTTCACTGTGACCTCCATGAGTGGAACTTACTGAATAAAGATAGGGCTGTGTTACTGCTAATGGAGAGAGCAGAGTGCTTTACGGACATGGAGGCAACTGTGAGGCAACTCTACACTGTTGTTCGGTCGGAAGAATCTTCTATTTTGATTGCAGGAGATCTGCAGGGCTCAGCTCACTGCAGCCTTAAAAAACAGTGTCCTCAGACATCCAGACACCCACAGCTGAAAAGGCTAATCTTCTTTACAGTCCTGAAGTGACAAATTCCAAACATATTGCATTTCCATGATTGGGGCGTCTTGGATTGAGCCAAATCAGTTCTGGGCGGCACTTTTGAAACAAAACTCTACCGACGTGAGGATTGCCCCAGCAACTTCTCACTATTATCAAGCCCAAGGAACACTTTCAGAAAGATTTCACCCCTTGGAGCATCACAGGGAAGGGTAGCCACCACTACCTGACATCAAGACCATCTCGTGAATTAACTAGGGCAAGAAAAGGAAAAGAGGAAGACCCCTCTAGCACTCGGGCTGCTCATGGACAAAAGACTGACCCACTCACTCAAACTCCACACTCTGACTGCCGAGTCAGACTTCACTGAAGCACTCTAGCTCGGGGTTATGCTGCTGTGAGAGTTCCACATTCCTCTCTTAGATCCCTCTGCCCAGCAGAGCTTAACAGATGGTCTTAAAGGAGCCCTACAGGGATAGTACCCTGGTGCTGCCCAGCTCCTATCTAAACTACACTGAAAAAAGCTATTTTCCTCTTTACTTTTTCCATGACCGCCTTGCTCACCCAGCTAGGTTTCTTTGCCCTAGCCTTCTTGTGCTGGGCCGTGCTGCAGGTTCTGGTTGCCTCCGCTATCCCCAGCTTTATGAGCTCCCACCTCTGGTTAGTGTCCATACTAGGATGAATTCTGGCCAAGTACCCTTTTACCACTTCCCCCATCCTCCTGAAGTCTGCCCTCCTGAAGTCCAGCACCCCTGTGCCGGATTCCACTCCTTCCTTATGCATATCCAACATGAACCATACTTAGTGGTGGTCACTCCCTGCCAGTGGTTCTTCCACCCTCAGTTCCCTCACAAACTCTTCATTTGCCAGCAAGGTCAAGGGTATTCCCTAATCTGGTTGGTTCACTGACCATTTGCATTCAGGAAGCTGTCCTGGAAGGCATCCAGCAGTACCTGCTCCTTTCTATTCCTGGTTGCTGGGGTACTCCAAACCACTCCTGGCATGTTGAAGTCCCCCACGATCACCACACTACCCTTGTCGCAGGTCCCCCAGTCGGTCCCTCCAGTTCCCTGTCTAACTCCTCTGTCTGAGAGAGTGGCCTGTACACCACTCCCATCCTGAGAATCCTATTCTTGGAATCCTGGATTTGCATCCACAGTGACTCTGTAATACCTTCCTCCCCCTTCCTCCTGTCCACACTTCAGTCCTTTCCTCACATGTAATGCCACCCCTCTTCCCATTCACTCTATCCATAAAAAAATATCCTGTACCCTGGTATTGACAGGTCCCAGACATTGTATCAGGTGGCCCATGTTTTGGTGATGGCCGCCATGTCCATGCCCCCTCTGCCATGAGAGTCTGTAGCTCTTCAGTTTTCTTTCCAAGGCTTCTAGCATTCAGGGTGACCACCTTCCACCTCTTCACCTCCCCCCTCCCCCCGCCCTCCTTTACTAGCATCGCCACTAGTAATTTTCCTTTGTCACTGTTATGGTGGGTAAGCTCCTATGACTTCCCAACCTGTGGTCTCTGCATGTCCCTTGCTCACTTGCCACCCTCTGCTCCTAGTTTAAATTCCCAACTACTTCTATGTACTACTCCATCCTCTGTTTCAACACTTTCTTTCTCTCCTCGCTCAAGTGTAGTCTGTCCTTGGCATAGAAACTGCTGCCCTCCCAGGCCCTTCCCCATCCCCCCACCAGCACATAACCTTTAGCATGACACCAGGTCCTTAGCCATCCATTAAATTCCTCTATTCTCAGCTTTCTTTCTGTGCTTGCCCTGGGCACTGGAAGTATCTCTGGGAAAGTTACTGATCTGCCTACCCCCTCGTGTAATGTTCTAGTTCCTCAGACCTCCCTCTGGACTATATTTACCATCCTGTCAGCCAGGTCATTTGTCCTCAAATGTATAATTAAATGAGGCTTTTTCCTACCTCTTCTAACATATTTTAGAACCAATTGTCCAACCCTTTCCGTTGTCATTCCCGGCATGGCCTCCACCCAAATGCAACTATGCCTCTCCCCTTTGCTACCCCACCTGACTCCTCTTAGTATTGAGTCCCTCAGTACTGAAATTCCACCCCTCTTACCAACTGCTTGCTTCCCTTCCTCCCCACCTCTCTCTCCCGGCTCCTCCTCCTCCTCCTCTTCCTCCTGCACAGTAGTTCCCTTTCCGCCCCGTTGTAATTCCCCAGCAGAACTTCCCCCCTCTCCAAATTCATCCAGACTTCTATCAGTTACTCCTCCAATCTCATCACCACCTTCTTCTTTTCCCTCTAGTACTGCAAAAGGATTTTCTGAAGACCCTTCTCCAATGCCCACTTTCTCTCTCCTCAGAGTAGCCAGTTCCCTCCTTTCGACTCTATGACTGTTGCCACTTCTTCTCCTTCCCTCACCAGTCCCTTTCTCCTCCTTCCAATCGTATTTTTTCCCTTGGCCTTGGTTCCCCCAATGCATTTCCCCTTGGCCTGGGTCCTGCTGTCTCTGCTTCCCTTCTTCTGACCCTCTCCTCCCCCCTGTTGGCCCAAACTGCCCTCCCTCCTTGTCTTCCCTTGTCCCTCCCTCCCTCCTTCCCTCCCTCCCATGTTGGGCTATAACCTCCTCCAGTCTGCCTTGCCTGTCTTAGCTACTCCTGCAGACCCTTGATCTCCTTTTTAAGTTTCCTTATTTGGTTGTACACTAAACATCCCCCCACCCTCCATGCAATTTTATAAAGACTGGTGCACCGCAGTTGTTGCAGCCTACCACCCAACCCATTGCTCTTGTCTCCCACCAGTGACCCCCCACCCTTCCAGATGAAGGATACCCAATGCTCCCCCAAGTCTCCCCTCTCCCCCTCTATCACTGCAAAATATTCTTCTCCTTTACTCAGTTTCCCTTACCTCTTCTGTCATACACTTTAGATGGATTGGGCAGCTGTTTTTTTAAGTTCTTATCCTTCCTATCCACACCCAAAAAGAAACTGTAATCAACTATTGCACCGCCTCCTTCTAACTCTTTCATCTCCTTTTCATAATGTAAACACCAAAGCAAACAGGTAAAAATGAAAGCACTTTGTGATGCAGTTACTTCCCTTCCCCAAAGACAGCAGCCACCTGTTCACTCGCAGCTGTTCCTTCCCTGGACATCTGCTTCTGCAATGACAGGTACATGGCCTTTGCCCTTTTGGAGAAGTGATGTCAGAACCCCTGGTATAAAGGAAATTATGTACCTGGGGTGGGTGGGGTGAGGGGCAGGGTGGGTAGAACCAAGCCCATACCCTCCAGAAACAATCAGGCAGCTGAGGCCCCTGGCCAGACAATTAGTACCCTTCCCCCACCATTCACCAAACTTTGCAGCTAATGAAGACAGCAAAAAGCAACCACAACTCCACTAAAAGCACAAAAAATAGGTCTGATACCAGAAGAAACAGGTCTCCAATTCAAAGAAACAACAACCTCACCAACAATACATGAAACTAGGCTTGAAATGAGAAGAAATAGGTTCCCAATTCAAAGAAACAGCCCCAACAAAAGCACACCAAAACAAGTTTGAAATCAGAAGAAACCGGCCTCCAATTTAAAGAAATAACAGCCCACTTAAAGCACACCAAAATAGGTTTCAAAGTTTCAACAACTCCAAAACAGTTCCTGCTAGCCCCTTTTAAGAAGTAAGAAAAACTCAGCCTGCTACCAAGTGAAACAACAAGAAATAACAGCCCACTTAAAGCACACCAGATGAGGTTTCAAAATTTAAACAGCCCCAGAGCAATTCCCTGCTAACTCTTAGAAGTAGTAAAAAAAAAAACACCTGCTACCAACTAAGATCAACAAGAAGCAATTTAAAAACAACAAGGAGCAGCTACTGCACTGAAATGTGTATGTTCTTTTTAGCTGTAATTGTATTTGTATTTATTTTAGTAAAACTTTTGTTTTTCTGAAGAACATCTGCCTGAACGAGAATTTCTTATATTGTGTGTGACTGTAGAAGGTTTCTTAATAACCTATGAAAACTGTTATTACCAAAGGCGTCTCACCACAGCAACCAAATTGAGAAAATGTTCTACAAAGGATCTAGAAGGACAAGGAGAATACCAAAATCTCAGGAACAAGTCTGAAGGTATTTTTTTTTCATTGTATTTTTGCCCCGTCGAGCACCCCTAGGCCCATGAAAGGGCTCACCCTGGGCTCAGCAACCTGTACTCTCACCCAGGAATGCCCCCTCGAGTGGGGCCACTGAAGCAGAACTTGATGTGGCTGGAGGGCCAGGCACCAAGCCCCGGCTCATACACGGGGGCCAGCAGAATTTTTCTATATTGTGTATTCTCCATGGCACTGGGAACGTACAAAGATGGTAGTAGCAAGTGTCCATCCCAGCTCCAACCATGTTATGGTGTGATGCCATGCCTCCAGCCTCCACCAGGGAGCAATCAATGTTGGGACCAACTACCCTACCCTCCCTGGAGAAGGAGAGCAGTTCTCTGGATGCTCGATCCTTCTTCTCCCCTGCCAACCCCCAGCAGCTGTGCCCGTTCTGGAACACGGGTCGGCGGCGTGGGGCGAGGTGTGGTGTCCAGCACCTCAACTCTCAGTGCCACCAGACCGGTGTCAGTCTGCAGGGATTTTGAACCAGGCTGTTGCATGTCCTGTAGGGAGAAGGCCAAATCAGGCTTACACTGCTAGCCCGAAGACAGTGTGATGCCTGGGTTTTCCTTCTTCATGTGATAGCCAATGAAAGGGTTCATATTTGCCCACAAGACTCAAGACTGGTATTGTGCCCTTATCCTGAGCTAGAAGGATGCCCTGAATCCTCATGGTAGATGTGCAGTCGTAACCTTGGTGAGTATTCAAAAAGAATGAGGAGGGCATCCCTGTCCCCCTCATCATGGATTGCACTTAAGGGTGTGCACTGTGAGCTCAGTCAGCCTGACCCTCAGGAGTGTGTTCCTGACAATTACCACCTCTTGGACCAAGTAGTGTGCCATATACCACAGTACACCGGGGCATGCCAAGCAGTTGCATCATTCACATGGGTAGGGTGAGTGGGCTCTCTTAGTACTGCTCATTTGATCATTCATATCCATTTCTAGGCCTGTTCAGCTCTGACTGGAACATCCACCAAAATAATACCCACACAGCACACTTAATAAAAAACAAATCGTAGCTGGCTGGCAGTGCCTGTAGTGTTTACAGTGCTAGGTGGTGCTATGATATAGGTATATGCATCTGTCTGTCTCTCTCTCTTCATCTCTCCCAGCACACTCATGTCATGGACCTGAGCAGGATATGCCACCATTATAGGCCAGTCATGAAGGGGCTAGTAGTGATCGATTGCTTTTTTATTTAGCAGTTTTACTTTAATTTTTTTTATACAAATAATCCATTAAATTATTTCCTTTGGGCCTCTGTGTCAAATGTGAGTGACATTGGCCACTTTTATGCATTGTTTTGCATTTTTTCAAATATTGGTCAATAAATTGTAACTAATCAGGATAAATCAGAACTTCATTGTGTTCCAGTTATTATTTAATAAGGGTCAGAACTTCACCGAGTTCTTACAGCCCTACCCCGTTTGTTATTTTTCTTCTCTTTTAGGTGGCCCCTGCTTCATCCTTGTTTCTTCCTGGTTTCTGCTTGCACAAGACAGTCTCTCCTTCTTATCTAGTCCTGGCAGCCCTCCAGTGGGTTGGTGCCAATGAACCTCCAGCACCTCATCTTGTCCTTGACAGCCCTCCAGTGGGTTGTGTGCTGAAGGATCTCCAGCAGCTCATCTTGTCCTTGACAGCCCTCCAGTGGGTTGTGTGCTGAAGGATCTCCAGCAGCTCACCTTGTCCTTGGCAGCCCTGCAGTGGGGTTTGTGCTGAAGGATTTCCAGCATGTCATCTTGTCCTTGGCAGCCCTCAAATGGGTTGTGTGCCGAAGGATCTTCAGCAGGTCATCTTGTCCTTGGCAGCCCTGCAGTGGGGTTTGTGCTTAAGGATCTCAAGCAGCTCATCTTGTCCTTGGCAGCTCTGCAGTGGGGTTTGTGCCGAAGGATCTCCAGCAGCTCATCTTGTCCTTGGGAGCCCTGCAGTGGGGTTTGTGCTGAAAGATCTCCAGCAGCTCATCTTGTCATTGGCAGCTCTGCAGTGGGGTTTGTGCTGAAGGATCTCCAGCAGCTCATCTTGTCCTTGACAGCCCTCCAGTGGGGTTTGTGCCGAAGTACTGTATGTTTTGTAGCTTTTCTGCTTTCTAGCAGCCCTCCAGTTTGGTTTTGCCAGAATTTTGTTTCATTTTGCCCTCCTGTTTTCCTGACAGCCTACCAGCAGGCTGTACCAGGAACTTGCTCTGTTCACCCTTCTATACTAGCAGCCTGTGAGAGTTGGTTTTATGCTGATGAACCTATGTTCTGTTTACAGATCTCTCCTAATCCTAGTAGCCTCCCCTAGGCCTGCACTGAAGTGGCAGTGTTGTGCTTTGCAGAATCCCTCATCTTCATTCACCTTCTTCTTCATCTCATTCTCTGCTTTGGGGCATAAAGACTGTCCCTGGAAGTGGACTCTGATGTGCTCTTTACTGACTCAAATTGTTGCAATTGCATTGTATGTTACAATACCACAAGAGCCCTTTTAGGGCTGAAAACTGTCTAATGGTAGTGCCATATAAATGCTAGGGGTATAATCAAAACACAGAGGCCTTAGGCCGAGGTACACCGCTTAGATGTCATTCGATCCTTCCTTAGTCGCTGTTAGATAGAATGATTTGCAGCATATGAAAATAGTGTTTACTTGCTTTTGCTTGTTTACCTTAAAATTTACAACCCCCTTTCCCTTGTGATCGTGTCACCCTACCCCTGTTGCTTGAATTAAGCCTTCCAGCATCAAAACTCAAGGGATGACTCCTGCCTCTTCTTGTCGGGTGTTTCCATCTACCCATCTAAAGAACCTTTAGCGCCCCTTCACCACAACACCTGCGGAGGGTGTTCCTTGTGTTGGTAGTCTGGTGATTGTAATGAAATAAAATTCATGGTCATTCCACTCATCTTTCAGGGAGTAAAATAAAGTCTAGAACACTATTCAAGCACCAGTCCTTTACAGAAGTGAGATTTTTGGCTTAGTAGGCAGGATAAAGACAATCATCCAAGGAGTCCAAAGCAGGAGCTTCCTAGAGCAAGATGTCAGTGGAGTCAGGCTGCAACAGTGAGTTGTATGAAGAAAACGGGGAAGGAGACCCAGGGCACATACCTCCTTCACCCCTGACAATGCCCTATTATTTCAGAGCACCATGGCTTCCTCAGGTTACCGGAGAAAGAGATAGAAGTGGAACCAGCAACCTGAGAGAGTTCCGCTTGAAAATGCAGGCAATGTTCCAGTTGTATCAGATCCCAGAACAACAGAAAGTAAAGATACTGATTGGGGGTAGCAACCTATATGAGCGACTATTATTGAGCGACTCAATAATAGCACTTGGAAGGACAGCGAATGGTGAAAAACATTGCTATATCCTGTATACCGAGTGTAGCAGGGAGCTACACTCACTAATGCAGGATATGGGATGATGCTTGGCCTAGCTCTGCTGAGCTGGCCATGTAGCGTAATGGTGTACGCTACAACCTGTGGAGCCAGTGACCCAGATTCGGTTCCAGTGTCAGACAAAAAAAAATGTTTTCCCTCTCCCTTTGCTTTATACATAGATACACAGATACATAGACAGTGTCGGCAGATAAGGGCCTATGGCCCACCTAGTCTGCCCATTTGAGATTGTAAGTTCAGTTTGTTTTCCTAGAAGTCTATTTCCCCTTACCCCTGACCTCTAGAATTCCTTTATGTCTATCCCATGCATTCTTAAATCCCGTGATTGTTTCAGCCCCCACCACTTCCTCTGGCAGGGTGTTCCACTTGTCCACCACCCGTTCTGTGAAGAAATTCTTTCTCATGTTTCCTCTGAATCGTCCTCCTCCAACTTCATCCCATGCCCTCTAGTCCTGAAACATCTTTTTGCTTAAAAATAGTGTTTTCCTGCACCCTGTTCCTCCCTGTAAGATACTTGTATGTCTCTATCATATCCCCTCTCTCCCTCCTCTCCTCCAGTAGTACATGTTCAGTTCCTTCAACCTGTCTTCATAGGATTTGTGATGCAACCCATGCACCATCTTTGTTGCCCTCCTCTGAACCTTCTCTACCCTGTCTATGTCCTTACGTAGGTATGGTCTCCAGAACTGTACACTGTACTCCAGGTGGGGCCTCACTAGTGTCTTGTATAGCAGAATTATGACCTCCCTTTTCCTGCTGGTGATGCCCCTGCCTATACATCCCAGCATCCTATTTGCTTTACCTGATGCCTTGTCACACTGTTTCCCTACCTTGAGGTCACCAGAGATGACAACCCCAAGATCCCTTTCCTGCTTGGTGCATGCTATATCCTCACCCCCAACTGATATATTGTGCCAGGGTTTTTGTGCCCCATATGCATTATCTTGCACTTCTTTGCATTGAATTTCAACTGCCAAACCCTTGACCATTCTTCAAGTTTCTGCAGGTCCCTTCTCATTCTGTCTACACCCTCTGGTGTGTCTACTCTGTTACAGAGCTTTGTGTCATCAGCGAACAGTGAAATTCTGCCTTCTAGATCCTGTGCAATGTCACTGATGAAGATGTTGAATAGGACCGGTCCCAGCACTGATCCCTGTGGTACCCCACTGGTCACTCTTCCCTCTGTGGAGTGACAGCCATTTACCACCACTCTGTGTCCTGCCACCCAGCCAGTTACCTACCCACCACACTACTGTCCTGCCCACACCATATTCCCCAGTTTGTATAATAGTCTTCTATGTGGCACAGTGTCAAAGGCCTTGCTGAAGTTCAGATAGGCCATGTCCACTGCCCTCCCTGATCCACCTCCCTAGTCACCCAGTCAAAAAATTCAATGAGGTTGGTCTGACATGACCTCCCCAGGTGAAACCATGCTGCCTTGGGTCCTGTAGTCCACTGACAACCAGATGTTCCACCAATCTCTCCTTCAGTAGTGCTTCCATGATCTTTCCCACTACCGAGGTGAGGCTGACTGGTCTGTAGTTCCTGCTTCCTCTTTGTTCCCACTTTTGTATAGGGGACTACATCTGCTGTCCTCCAGTCTTTGGGTACCTCCTGTTTCCAGTGATTGGCTGAACAGGATAGCCAGAGGTTCAGCCACCACCTCTCTTAGTTCTTTAAGGACCTGGGGTGCACCCCATCCAGCCCCATTGCTTTATCAGCTCTTATTACTTCCAGTTCCTTCAGGACCCTTTCTCGTGTAAAGGGACTTGTGTCCATTTCTGCACCATTCTCACCCCTTGTACTCCCTTCAGACCCATTACCCCCCTCTTCCTTAGTAAAGACTGCACAGAAATACCTGTTCAATATGTCAGCTTTACTGTTGTCATCCTCCACGCGGCTCCCATCCTCCCCCTTCAGTCTCACTATCCCTCCCTTTGTCTTTCTTTTTTCCCTTATGTACCTGTAAAAGGTTTTGTCCCCTTTACCCACTGATTTTGCAATGCGTTCTTCTGTCTGAGCTTTGGCTTCCCTTACTGACTTCCCTGCCTCCCTTTGTTTCTCCTGGTACTTCTCCCTATCCCCTTCTGCCTGTGTCTTTTTGTATTGCCTGAATGCAATCTTTTTGGCTTTCACTTTCTTTGCTACCTCTTTGGAAACCATAATGGTCTCTCTTCCTTTTCCTCTTGCTAACCTGCTTAATGCATAATTCTATTGTTCTTATAATCCCCATTTTAAATACTGCCCACTGTTCCTCAACCCTGATTCCTGTCCCATTCCCCTTAATGCCTCTTTCAAGTATCTCCCCATTTTCCCAAAGTCTGCCCCTAAAATCCAGGATCGTGTTTTGTGTGGTTTGGTTCTGCTCTTTCTGTGATTTCAAACCACAATGACTGGTGGTCACTGTTACCAGGTGCTCCCCACTGTTACCCCCATCACACTGTCCCTGTTTGTGAGCACAAGGTCCAGTATTGCCTTCTGCCGAGTTGGTTCCATGACCAGTTGCTTGAAGAAGGCACCCTGAAAGGAGTCAGGATAAATCTGCTCCTAGTTGATGCTGCTGCTGGGATGCTCCAGTCCACGTCTGGTATATTGAAGTCTCCAACCAGTACTACCTCACCCTTGTCTGCCATCCTTTGGATGGCTAGCATCAACTCTATCTGTTTCTTCCTCCTGGGCTGGTGGTCTATAGACCACACCTGTGCGGATGGTTGGCCCCATTTTCCTTTCCAGCTTAACCCACAGTATCTCCCCCATTTTGTTCCTCCTGGATCTGTGTGGCCCTTATGTTATTTTTCACATACAGTGCCCTCCTCCTCCCTTCCTGCCTGCTCTGTCTCTTCTGAATATGTTGTAGCCAGGTATGGCCATCTCCCAGTCATGGTTATCATTACACCAGGTTTCAGTGATGGCCACAATGTCCAGGTCTGACTGTACCATGACAGCCTCCAGATCTTCCATCTTGTTGCTAAGGCTCCTGGCATTTGCACACATGGCTTTCCACGATTTGACCTCCCTAGACTGCTTCACTGTTCTACTCAGCCCCTTCCTTGGTTGTCATTTATCCCTGGTTCTCCTTGCTGTCTGCCCTTCTGCTGAATTTTGCCCCTTTTCTGCTTATCCACCTTTTGGACACTAATCTCCATCTTTTGCACACTGCTTTGCAGAGATAGCCACTCCTCTGGTTCACTGGTTCCACTACTAGCTGTGGGGGGTGAGCAAGTAGGTACCGTCCTTGCTGGCCTGCCACCCCCCTTTGCTAGTTTAAATGCTTGTCAATGTAGCATTTAAACTTATCATTGAGTGCTTGGATTCCCCTCCAGGATGGATGCAGGCCGTCAGGCTTGAACAAACCTCCATCCCTCCAGGTGGGTCCCCAGTCACCAATGAATCCAAACCCTTCCTCACAGCACCAGTTCTTCAACCATGGTTAAAGTTCCTGGTGCATGCACTCCTATCTCTCCTTGCCTCTCACAGGTAGTACTTCTGAGAAAGTGACAGAAGTAGCTACTTGCTTGAGACCTCCCCAGTTTCCTAAACTCTTCCTGAACTTCCTTTGGCTCCCCATTTGCCAAGTCATTAGTACCTAGGTGGATAATGACATTCAGCTCACCCTCCCGTCTTGCCTTCCCAGTGATCCCCAGTATCTTCCTTCCATCCCTCCATGCCGTGGCACCTGGTAGGCACCTCACCTCCCTGTCCTCCCCCTCCTGTGTTCCTAGCTGGATCCCTCTTACGATGGAGTCCCCACCAGGATTTGCTTCCTCCTCCTCCTCCTCTGGGGTCCACTGCTTTCCCACTGAGGTCACCTCCTTGCCTAACCTCCACATCCTTTCCTTCCACTTCCCTGGGTACCTCTATTTGGTTGTCCCTCATTTGCCAGTGTGGCATATGAGTTCTTGAGAAGGAATAGGATCTGGGATGTGCCTCTGCCTGACTGCTCTAACCCTCCTGAGCCACTGTCATCCAAGTGCTCCTCGTTCTTGGCATCCTTTGAGGCAGCTGCATTGGACTGGGTGGTCCCTGGATAGGGGTGATGGTACTCCTGACCCAGTTTACTTCCGCTCTGAGTCTGGCTACCTCATCCCAGCAGTCCCGAGAGATGCATGCAGATAGGGCAGCACCTCAGTGTCCAGAAGGTCTGCCTGAATATGGCTGCCCCACAGCCACTGCATTGCACCACTCCCCACATTATACTGTAATTCCACTACTTCTCTGCTACTGAAGCTCTCTTAGTTCTCTTTTTATTTATTTACAGTACTAAAAATCCTGTAACTGATCCTCAGATATATATATTTTTTTAAGGAAAAAGAAACCAATAAATAAATAAATGAGTCAAAACACTTGTCGTGCTGATGGTGGTCTTCTTCCCCCTTATGCCCCTCCTACTTCACACCTCTTACTATACCCTGTGTTTAGCTCCTGTCAATCAGATTTATCAGGGCATATAATTAAGAGTTGGGGGAAGGGGTGGGAGGGGGGCGAAAATTTGCAGCAATTAAAGACAGCACAGAATTACACCACCACTATGTTTTAAATTTTCAACAGCCCAAAAACAATTATAAGTAAAGACAACACAGAAAGAAAGTATAGTGTCACTACAAGCCTACAATCTAAGTTTAAAAGAAAATACCAATTACCAGTTACTCTGAAGCACTGAATTGAATATGTTTCCTTCCTTCACCTTCTGGCTTCTTCTGAGAAGATGAACCTCTGTTTGCTGCTTTAACTGTGACTAAGCCCCACCTCCAGTTATCATGTAGCTGAGGTCAGAGGCCAGACAATTAACACCCTTCATCCAGCTACAGGACAGTCAGACAAGCCAAGATAAAATTTGCAGCAATTAAAGACAGCACAGAATTACACCACCACTATGTTTTAAATTTTCAACAGCCCAAAAACAATTGTAAGTAAAGACAACACAGAAAGAAAGTATAGTGTCACTACAAGCCTACAATCTAAGTTTAAAAGAAAAATACCAATTACCAGTTACTCTGAAGCACTGAATTGAATATGTTTCCTTCCTTCACCTTCTGGCTTCTTCTGATCTTCTAAGTCCCCCCCCACCGTGGAGTTGATTATATTTATTTTGGGGTGTGTGGGGGCCATGCCCTCCACAGAGGGGGATGTACTGTAGGTGGCACAGTCCCCACATATAAACAGATATGGTGTGTTTTCTTGCCTGTAGTAAGCAACTGTCACCATTTGTGTCGGTCACCCTGGGGTCCATCACTATATGTGATTAGCACTCTTTATGAGTCACTGTTCTCACATAAAATCCTGACTGGGCAGCTGAAGGGAGCAGCCCATCAAGAAGTCCAGTTCTGGCCAGAGGGTGAGAAAGCTACATCAGATCAGATCTTGCAGAGGTTGCAATGAACCTTTGACACATGCACAGTTTCGGACCTCAAGATGAAGTTCTTTTCCCATACCCAGAGATCCCAGGAATGTGCATTGAGACTCCAGGAAGAACTGAGGATGATCAAGAGGGTGAACGCTAGAGAAGTTCAGGACCCTCATCACGTGCTTACAGAGGAATTTATGGAGGGAGTACACAGCGAAGCCTTGAGGAGAGAGCTCAGGATATTACACTTGCAAGACCCTGATGCAGACTTCCTAGATTTCAAGGAGAAGGCGAGAAAGATCTTAGGTTTGGGATGGCCGGGAGAAGAAGTTGTAAAATATCCATAGATGGTGATGCCATTAGGTGCGGCATGGCCAAGGTACCCTATTGGAAGGGTTGGCAAGAGAAGACTCATGGCAAAGGGGTCCTTAGCCTGGAGGACTGTCCCCTGAGAGGTCTGCATATGGCAGAGAACTGACGGGTGGTTACTGGTTACCCAAGTTATGCCCCTGACCCTGGTCCAACATAGGCTGTGTAATGGGCAATGACTAATATGGAACCTTTATAAAGCAAGCAATGAAGAGTGTGTGTGTGTGTGTGTGTGTGTGTGTGTGTGTGTGTGTGTGTGTGTGTGTGTGTGTGTGTGTGTGTGTGTGTGTGTGTGTGTGTGTGTGTGTGTGTGTGTGTTTCTAAAGTTTTAAAGGAGAATTATGCTGGACCCAAACTTTTTCTGTGTAAGTTGATTTTTAAATTGTGGTCCCCATTCTATTACTTTTCCATCTTTACTGGTCTTTTAATAAACTTAATGTATGATTCCAGTTTAGCTACACTGTGAGTATGAGCTAACTCCACTGACATGGTGCCTAGCCCTTCTCAGTGTCTTGATGCACTTAATAATTTTCTCCTCTCCTCCTACGCCCTGAGCTCTTGCTACTACCAGTCTTCCCACCCTTACCCTTTTCGCATCTGCCCTTCCTCCTTCCCATTGTACCTTTCCTCCCTTTTAATGCAAAGCCCCCCCCACTTACATAACGGTTCTATTCTGCACCCCCTACCCCCACTCCCTCTTGCTTAAATTTGATGTCTCACACTAGTCTCCTTCTAGTCTCCTCCTCCTCCTCTTCCTCCTTGTCTAAGCCCTCCACCTCCTGGACTGAGCCTACCCTCTAGGCTGCCACCCCCTTGACTGAGCCTACCCATCAGGCTCCCTTGCACTTGTTTTTTGAGACAGAATGATGTGTTTTACTACACCAGTTGAACAATAAAGTGAAAATCTGTTAACTTTATTTATTGTGTCAGGGGTACTCTGAACTTGGGCATCTGCTATAAGTCAACTAATGCATTGCCTGAACATTGCCATGGTTGAATTATCCCTTTCCTCCTATATGTCAAGTTAGTAGTGACTGAACATGGTGTTGCCTGAATTATTCCCTTACATTTGTAAAATGTACTCCTTTCTATTTTTTTCGTGAACTGAAGTTCTTATATTGTATGTACGTATAAATGAATATAAGTATGTATTATATTGTATTGTATTGTTTAATACTGACATGGAACCTTTGAAAACGAGCACCTTGCCTAAGGGTTATTTTAGAAACCAGGAAATAAATAAAAATAAAAATAAAGATAGTTGTAATGTTCAAGGCAAAAGGCAGAACTACTTTAAGAGTAAAGGGATTGTAGTGGGAAGGTTATGACACTAGAGGGAGCTAAAGGGCAAGAAGAAAAGCTGACAGTCCTGCACTAAGGTTCTGGCAGTGTGCATGTGTGTGTAAAGTCTGCGTAAATGACTTCTTTACAATAGTAACTGCCTTTTTAAGACTATATGTTGTAATTGATGTCCCACTCAATCACAAAGCCCGAAAGCAGAACAAACACATTAAGTATGACAAAATGGATGAACAAGGACATAAACTACATCATACAGTTTTAATAAGGTCTATTCTCAACAGTGTGTCACTGGATTTACTAAAAGGGCAGTAAAGAGACAACAGTACTAAAACGTAAACCACTGTCTGAAAACAGCTCCTACAGAACACACCCACATGTAGAGGAAATGCAGTTCTGCTTTTAAAGGATTAAACCATTACTCTCTGAAAAATGTGGCATCTCACCGGAATATGGCAAATTGTAACCAGTAGTAAGGAAATACAGGTTAAAATGTATTGACTTGTCCTCATATAAAATTAACCCTGGGAAATTATTAGCACAATTAAAGGACTGAGAGCACCAGAACCACAGCATGGTCCATCCACATGTCTGTTGAACAATATCAGAACTACAGAACATCTCATTGCGTTAAGCATTGCACTGTACAATGATTGTTCCTTACAGTGATTGTGAAGCCAATGTTTCTATGTATCTATGTAATATCAGAACTACCAAAGATCTCATTGTGTTAAGCGTTGCACTGTGCAATGACTGTCCTTCCAGTGATTGTGAAGCCAATGTTTCTATGTATCTATGTAATATCAGAACTACCAAACATCAGATTGTGTTAAGCGTTGCACTGTGCAATGGCTGTTCCTTACAGTGATTGTGAAATCAATGTTTTTATGTATCTATGTAATATCAGAACTACCAAACATCTCATTGTGTTAAGTGTTGCACTGTGCAATGATTGTTCCTTACAGTGATTGTGAAGGCAATGTTTTTATGTATCTATGTAATATTAGAACTACCGACCATCTCATTGTGTTAGGCGTTGCACTGTGCAATGATTGTTCCTTACAGAGATTGTGAAGGCAATGTTTCTATGTGTCTGTCTATGTAATATTAGAACTACCGAACATCTCCTTGTGTTGAGCATTGCACTGTGCAATGATTGTTCCTTACAGTGATTGTGAAGGCAATGTTTCTATGTATCTATGTGATATCAAAACTACTAAACAGCTCATTGTGTTAAGCATTGCACTGTACAATGGCTGTTCCTTACGGTGATTGTGAAGGCAATGTTTCTATGTGTCTATGTAATATCAGAACTACCGAATATCTCCTTGTGTTGAGCATTGCACTGTGCAATGGCTGTTCCTTACAGTGATTGTGAAGACAATGTTTTTATGTATCTATGTAATATCAGAACTACCAAACATCTAGAATTGACCCATCCGTGCAGCAGTTAGTTTCTGCTTATGAAACCCGACAGCAGATTCGAGAATGGACTCGGGTTGTAGGAGGGCTGGCCGCGGGGAGAAGGATTGAACAAACCTAGGGCTGGTCTCCTTCTCTGGGGGGAAGGGAGGGACCCGCGATTGCACAGTAGTGACACCTGGTGGAGGCTGGGTGGCTGCCTGTATGTGACATGAAATTGACACTCTCTGGGGCCGGCCAGATGCTGGCGTCATTGCACATCTCCACCCCAGGCTACAGGGGAAGGAAAAAACAGGGCGGGACCCCTGTCTCTGTGAAGCCCTCCCCAGGACTTCAATTAGCCTCTGCTGCCAGAAGCTCTCCCAACTCGATACTAGCCCGTGGCACCGAATACCATAGACCGGTGCCACGGTCCCACCCTCTGGGGGGTATGCCGGGCGTGGCCGGGAGAGCAACGGCAATAGGCAGTAGGTGGGAGTCCCGGGGGCCATGACCACGGCCGATTCTGACAGTAGGGTCCAGCCAGGAAAAAAGCAGAATAAATAAAAAAAAAAAAAAAATCTACCAAAATCTCATTGTGTTAAGTGCTGCACTGTGCAATGGCTGTTCCTTACAGTGATTGTAAAGGCAATGTTTTGATGTGTCTATCTGTGTAATATCAGAATGACCAAACATCTCATTGTGTTAAGCGTTGCACTGTGCAATGGCTCTACCTTACAGTGATTGTGAAAGCAATGTTTTTATGTATCTATGTAATATCAGAATCATCAAATATCTCATTGTGTTAAGCGTTGCACTGTGCAATGGCTGTTCCTTACAGTGATTGTGAAAGCAATGTTTCTATGTATCTATGTAATATCAGAACTACCGAACATCTCATTGTGTTAAGCGTTGCACTGTGCAGTGGCTGTTCCTTACAGTGACTGTGAAGGCAATGTTTCTATGTGTCGATCTATGTAATATCAGAACTACCGAACATCTCATTGTGTTAAGCGTTGCACTGTGCAATGGCTGTTCCTTACAGTGACTGTGAAGGCAATGTTTCTATGTGTCTATGTAATATCAGAACTACCGTACAGCTCATTGTGTTATGCGTTGCACTGTGCAATGGCTGTTCCTTACAGTGACTGTGAAGCCAATGTTTCTATGTGTCCGTCTATGTAATATCAGAACTACTGAACAGCTCAATGTGTTGAGCGTTGCACTGTGCAATGGCTGTTCCTTACAGTGATTGTGAAGCCAATGTTTCTATGTATCTATGTAATATCAGAACTACCGAACAGCTCATTGTGTTATGCGTTGCACTGTGCAATGACTGTTCCTTACAGTGATTGTGAAGCCACTGTTTCTATGTGTCCATCTATGTAATATCAGAACTACCGAACAGCTCGTTGTGTTATGCATTGCACTGTGCAATGACTGTTCCTTACAGTGATTGTGAAGCCAATGTTTCTATGTGTCCGTCTATGTAATATCAGAACTACCGAACAGCTCAGTGTTATGCGTTGCACTGTGCAATAACTGTTCCTTACAGTGATTGTGAAGCCAATGTTTCTATGTGTCCATCTATGTAATATCAGAACTACCGAACAGCTCACTGTGTTATGCGTTGCACTGTGCAATGACTGTTCCTTACAGTGATTGTGAAGCCAATGTTTCTATGTGTCCGTCTATGTAATATCAGAACTACCGAACAGCTCACTGTGTTATGCGCTGCACTGTGCAATGACTGTTCCTTACAGTGATTGGCAAGCAATGTTTCTATGTGTCGTCTATGTAATATCAGAACTACGAACAGCTCACTGTATTAGCTGCACTGTGCAATGACTGTTCCTTACAGTGATTGTGAAGCCAATGTTTCTATGCGTCCGTCTATGTAATATCAGAACTACCGAACAGCTCACTGTGTTATGCGCTGCACTGTGCAATGACTGTTCCTTACAGTGATTGTGAAGTCAATGTTTCTATGTGTCCGTCTATGTAATATCAGAACTACCGAACATCTCACTGTGTTATGCGCTGCACTGTGCAATGACTGTTCCTTACAGTGATTGTGAAGGCAATGCTTCTATGTGTCTATCTATGTAACATCAGAACTACCAAACAGCTCAATGTGTTGAGCGTTGCACTGTGCAATGACTGTTCCTTAAAGTGATTGTGAAGGCAATGTCTGACTTTGTTATTTCTGATTATGAGGACCAAGGGGGTTGGGGTTGATGTAACTAGAGTCCCTTCTGACCATTATCATGTATTTCTTTAACTTCTGATAGTCGGTTTGCACAGTGAACTTTAGCAACATGCTGTGACTGTTTTCTCTTATGTGTGACACAATAAATTATCGTATTTACAAATGCCTGTCTTAAAATGATATGGTACAGAACTGTGGTGGAGAAGAGGTGTAAAGGATATGGGGGTCTACTGGGAATAGTGGGGGCCCCACAGAGGGGTTTCACAGAGGGCTTTGGAATGGATAAGGCTGGCCCTGGATATCTGTTAAATACTAAGATCACTATTGCTCCGGTGCTGCTCTTCTTATTTTTATGGCAGCTTCTTGCAATGTGGCTGACTTATTATAGTTATAGCAACTAATACATTTGGGTGTAGTTTTATTAACCCCATCACATTTCGTATCTGATCTGGAGTTTTAAATATGATTTAAATATGTACTCCCTTGAAGGCGGGGGGGGGGGTGTGGCATGATAGAGGCATTCAAATACCTCACAAGAAAAAACAAGGTACAGGAAGGAAGTATTTTCCAAAGAAACAGATGCTCAAAGACAAGAGAGAACACTATGAAGCTGGAAGGGGGAGGAGGCTCAGAGGAAACATGAGGAAGTTCTTCTTCATGGAGAGGGTGGTGGATGATTGGAACAGCCTCCCAGCTGAAGAGGTGGAAGCTAAAATGGTCACAGGATTTTAGACAGCATGGAACAGGCACAAGGGAATTTTAGAAGGGGGGAAGCGGTGTGTGTGTAAGCCAGAGACCACTCAGGGTCAGGGTCTGGAGTGGTAATGTAGGTAGGGAAATTAGGGCAGACTAGATGGATCAGTCAGTCCTTATCTGCCATCATCTTCTATGTTTCTATGGCTTTGATGTTTCCCCAAATGCCACTCTAAGGTTCCAGAACTACCTAACCTCCCGGCCTCTAAGGGTCAAGATAGGCCACTCCATATCTGCATCCAAGGAAGTCTCGCTGGGGTGCCTCAAGGGTTCATCCTGGGTCCACTGCTCCTCAGCATGTTCCTGAATGACCTCCCCGATGCCTTCACTAGCAAAGTCATTCTATACGCCGATGATGCTGTCCTACTTAGCTGTCACTCTCACGTAGAGCACCTACAGGCTGAGCTACAATCATCCTTCCAGCAACTGGAGACCTGGTTCTACTCCCAGAGGTTGCTACTAAACTACAAAAAAAAACCAAGACGATGCTCCTCTCTAGCCCCCAACTAAAAAGGAGATGCCCAGAACTAACAATCACAAATCACCTGACTGTCCCACTGGAACAGGTTCACTCCTTCAAGTACCTGGGTATCATTGTGGCTGATACCCTCTTGTATGTTCAGCACATTGACATGGTGGTGAAAGTTGTGAACACTAAATTAGGGATCCTGTTTAGGCACAAGAAAAGCCTAACTGCTGAAGCCCTCCAGCTCTGAGTCTCCAGCTCTGTCCTCTCCCTGGTCAACTACGGGCTGGTGGTTTATGGCGCTGCCACTGATACGGCCCTCAAAAGGGTTGACACTGCCCTTAACAATGCTTGCAGACTATTGCTAAATGCTGAATGCTTCACGCACACCTGTACCCTGTATTGTCTGGCCCACATACTACCGCTTCAATCCAGAATCAGACACCAAACTTGCCTGCCAGGGAGAAAGGCCATGCTCTCCCTAACCCCTACCTGCATTGCACACCTGGTAAAGGACACAAGCTCCAAATACAACACACAACGAACAGTGACAACACACCTTAATGTCCCATTTCATAGAACTTCCCTAGGACAAAGATCCTTCATGTACCGAGCTCCACTATGGCTAAATGAGATCCCTGCTGCAGCTCTTAATACAACAAATGTTCGGTCCTTTAAAAGAAAGCTGAAGCAATACCTGTTGAACTCAAATGCCTGCGACTGCCTTACCTAAATCCATATCTTCAACCTGGATACCTGCTCTTAAACACCACTGACTCCATTACCTGAGTCCATATCCTAAACCCAGATACCCCCTCATCTATCTGAGCTTTCCTACTGTTTTACCTACCCTGGACCCCCACCTGCCATCCCTTGCCACCCCCCTCTCAAGCTCCCTCCAACTCCCTCCCCGCCGTACCCCAATACCTCCCCTTTCTACCCACTCTCCCCCTAAATATTCTCCTTTTCCTTCTAGCAATCCCTTCTCTCTCTCTCTCTCTCCCCCGTCTCTCTCCCCTCTTCTCTTTCTCTCTCTCTCTCTCTCTCTCTAATCTACCCCTCATTTGCACTCTGCTCCCTTTCTTTCTCCTACCCTTTCTGATACTCTACCTTTACAGGCTCCCCTGGGGCAGCTATGCCGTACATTGCTAATTGGGAAACCTCGTTCGCACTCACCCCCCTTTCTTTCTCCTACCCTTTCCGATACTCTACCTTGACAGACCCCCTCTGGGGCAGCTATGCCATACGTTGCTAATTGGGAAACCTCGTTCGCACGCTTCCCCCCTTTCTTTCTCCTACCCTTTCTGATACTCTACCTTGACAGACTCCCCCTGGGGCAGCTATGCAGTATGTTGCTGATTGGGAATCTCCTCCCGCTGTTTAATTTCAGTTGTCTAGGTTACTCAAATGTATTATGTTTCTATTTTCTGTATTACATAGCAATCTTATGTTTTGTGTTAACTGTCAAGTTTTTGTTATGTCTCTGCTGTTTTACATCCTGACGTGGAACCTTTGTAAAAGAGTGTATACTCAAAGGTTGTATCCAAATTACCAAATAAATAAATAAATTAAAGCAGGAAAATAAGAGTCTTACCATTCCTTGGCTGATACTTTGTTTGTTCAGTGTCTGCCTGACCATCTAATAGTCCTCAGCCAAAGAAACAGCCTTTTCCCCACTTTCTGGATAGTGTTCTTTTACTCAAAGCTGCACATCTGTAGGAAGGATGTTGATGAATTGCTGCACTGCAAATACATCCATGATCTGTTGGACTGTTGTGTCCTCTGGTTGGAGCCGTTAATAAGGAGTTCTCTGAGCTGAGTGAAGGCTTCTTAAGGATTTTCAGCTGAGTGGTACTTCAGGGACTAGAATGTCTGCCTGTAGGTTTCTCCTGAGATGTCATATCTTTTCAGGATTTCTATTTTTACAAGGTCATAGTTTTCTGACTGTGTAATGTTCATATTGCTGTAAGTAAGTTCAGCTTTAATTGTCAGATAAGGTACCAGCCTGATTGTCCATTGCTGTTTTGGCCATTGGCAGGCTCCAGCAACCCTTTCAAAAGTTGTCAGGTATGGTTCAATGTCACCTGAGGGACACAGCTTTGTAAATTTATTTGTTTTTTGTCAATCTGCTGGAACTGTACCAGATCCTTCAGCTTTGATAGCTTGCAAGGTAGGCAGCAATCACTGCATCTCTTCTTTTGTCTGCTGAATCTTCTTTTCTCTCCAATACTTCTCAGTCTCACTTTGTTGTATAGCCCACCATTTGAAGAAGGCAGACTTGCTTTCATGTTCTGTCCCTACCTGCCCTTCTTCATTCATCACTGATGCTAGCTGTACAGTCTGAGTTTGGACTTTCATTTCTGCTTCTAGTTAGGATGCCATTCTTCTTGTAATCACTCCTGAGATTACTGTTACAGGATCTATACCTTTCTTCTCTACTTCCTTGGTACCAGCTCTAGTGTCCATGCACAAACTTCCTGCAGTAAAGTATGCACAGCATAAATGCCACTTTGTCTGACACCAACTGTCATAAAGGAATAGATCAAGAAACAAGACCAGGAGAAGTCATCAAATTCACAAGTAGCATTTTATTACAATCAATAACAATAAAATAACAAGCATTTGTCAATGCAGAATGTTCACCATTTGCACTGCTATCAAAGGAGGAGCTGGTACCATTGAACGTGACATTGAAAATTGCTTCAGTGAAGGAATCACTTTATTAAAAGTTAAGAGTTTAAAGTAGATGTGATGAAGCTGGGCAGTGTAACTGTCTCGTTTGTTAATATTTATGCCCCAGATTTTCAACATATCCTTCTTATGACCCCACCTCATGAACAAGTGCAGAGAAAATGTTCAACTCCTGGCCGAAAGGTGATTTCATGCAGCTACTGTGAAATCACCTTTCAGGATGCAAAGACACATTTTGGCCACGATCTGAAAAATGACAGCTATCACATGCATGAGTTGTTTTGAAGAAATAGTTATGCTGAAATTTTGGGATCAAAATATTAAAAATTACTGGTTACAAGCCTGCATTCGTAAACTTCAATGTAGGCTCACAACCTTGCTGTTTGTTAATATTTTTGCCCGCAATGTCCAACATAGCCTTCCTATGATCCCACCTCATGAACAAGTGCAGAGAAAATGTTCAGCTCCTGGCCAAAAGATGATTTCGTGCAGCAATTGCAAAATCACCTTTTGGGATGCAAAAACATATTTTGGCCAGGACCTAAAAAATGACAGCAGTCACATTCATAAGGTGCTGTAAAGAAATGGCTATGTTGAAAATGTGGGTCACCTTGGAGACAGGGAATGGCATCACAATCTACACAGGGGTTGTATACAGACCCCTGTCTCAAGGGGAAGAAACGGACAAGAAAATGATAGAGGACATTCTCAAAATGGCTGAAAAGGAGAGATACTGTTGATGGGGGACCTGAATATTCCAGATGTTAACTGGATAACATCTACTGCAGCCACATCCAAGAGCAGGGTCATTCTCAATGCCCTGCAGGGGGCAGACCTTAGACAGCTAGTGTTGGAACCCACTCGGGAGGGTGCAATACTAGACCTGGTACTCTCAAATGGAGAGAGGATCACAAATTTAGAAGTCAGTAGACATCTGGGAACAAGTGACCACTGCACAGTGTGCTTCACAATAAGCATAACCATGGAGACAAGCCATACAAAAACAAGGATACTGGACTTTAGAAGGGCCAACTTTGGCAAAATGGGTGAATACCTGAGGAATGCACTAGCAAATGGCCAGAAAGAAGGAGTGGAAGAACAATGGAGAAAAATCTAAACTGCTATCATACAGGCAACAAGCCTTTGTGTGAAACAAATAAAGAAAACAAAGCGGAGTAAAAAACCACTATGGTTCTCAAAAGAGGTGGCAGGGAAGGTTAAGAAGAAAAAGGCAGCATTCAAAAAGTATAAGGAATCACAGAAGAAGCATGACAGAGAACTGTATCAATTAAAGCAGAAAGAAGTGGGGAAGGCAGTCAGAATAGCAAAGGCCCAAACCAAGGAAAAAATAGCCAACTCAGTTAAGAATGGGGATAAAACCTGCTATAGGTACATTAGGGAGCATAGAATGGTTAAGGGAGGAATAGTGAAGATTAATAAAGGAGAGGGGAGGTGGGCAGAGGGAGACAGTGAAAAGGCAGAGATACTGAATGAATACTTTTGCTCAGTATTCACAAAAGAAGATGAGGAGGAGTTACCTAAACCAGACAATAGAAGCACTCTGGTTAGGGGGGTTGACACCAGTCCATTTACAGAAGAAAGAGTCCTGAAAGAACTCCTAAAACTCAAGGTGGACAAAGCAATGGGGCCTGATGGGATTCACCCCAGAATCCTAAAAGAACTAAGGGAGGACCCAGTGACACCACTGACACACTTTTTAACAAATCATGGAAGGGTGGGGTGGTACCTGAGGATTGGAGGAGGGCAGATGTGATTCCCCTTCACAAAAGTGGGAGCAAGGCAGAAGCAGGAAACTACAGACCTGTAAGTTTGAACTCAGTGGTAGGGAAAATGATGGAATCACTTCTGAAAGAAAGAATTGTTGAATATCTAGAGGCCAGCGGGGCACAGAACTCAAAGCTGTATGGATTTACAGCAGGAAGGTCATGTCAGATGAATCTAATTGATTTCTTTGACTGGGTGACCAAAGTAATAGAACAGGGAGGGGCTGTGGATATGGCCTACCTAGACTTTAGCAAGGCATTTGACACAGTCCTGCACAAAATACTAATAATCAAGTTAGCCAGCCTGGGAGTGGGTTCCAGGGTAGTAGCCTAGGTAGCAAACTGGCTGCACAACTGGACACAGAAGGTAACAGTGAATGGAACACATGCTGAAGAAAGGGGGGTTACTAGTGGAGTACCTCAGGGCTCAGTACTGGGTCAAGTCCTATTCAACATCTTTATAGGTGACATTGCAGAGGGTCTGGAGGGAAAGGTATGCCTCTTTGCAGATGACACAAAGATCTGTAACAGAGTTGATACACAAGGGAGGTAGAAAGGAAGAGAAGGGACTTGGCAAGGCTGGAGGAATGGTCAGACATGTGGCAACTTAGATTCAATGTAAAGAAGTGCAAAGTAATGCACCTGGGAAACAAAAACCCAGGAGAAGAGTACACAATAGCAGGGGAGGTACTAACAACAACAACAATGGAAAGGGACCTGGGAGTAGTCATATCAGATGATCTAAAGGTGGGTAAGCAATGTGAGAAGTCAGTAAGGAGAGCCAGGGGGATACTGGGATGCATAGGACGGGGCATCACAAGTAGAAAAAGGGAAGTGGTTATCCCTCTGTACAGACAGTTGGTGAGACCCCATCTGGAGTACTGCGTGCAGTTTTGGAGACCCCATCTACGCAAGGACATAAACAGGATGGAAGTAGTCCAGAGGAGGGCAACTAAAATGGTGCAGGGTCTGCATGAGAAACCATATGAAGAGAGACTGAGAGAGCTTAATATGTATACCCGTGATGAAAAGAGGGATGGGGGGACATGATAGAAACTTTTAAGTACCTCAAGGGAATCAACAAATTCCAGGAGGGTAGCATCTTTCAGAAAAAGAGATGTGTAAGAACAAGGGGGCACAATTTAAAGATAATGGGGAGATGGCTCAGGTGTAATGTGAGGAAATTTTTTTTCATGGAGAGAGTGATAGATGCATGGAACCACCTTCCCAGGGAGGCTGTTGAGTCTAAAACAGTGGGGGAATTCAAACATTCATGGGACAGACATAAGGCAATTGTAGTGAGGGGTTGCAGGAAGTAGGCTGTTGGTTAACTAGAATCTACAGCTTATCCAATAGGAAGGGAAATGGGCAGACTGGATGGGCTAAGTGGTCCTTATCTGCCGTCAAAGTCTATGCTTCTATGTCTATATTGAAAATTACCAAAGTTAGGAGCCTGTGTTTGCAAATTTCAATGTTGGCTCATAACTCCATTTACTTAAAAATATTTTTACACCAAGGGCCGGATATTCAAACTGCGCCCAAAAAGCGCGCAACCGCAGGAGCAAGCACAAGTCAATTGAGCACAAGCACAACACACACGATATTCAAACATGGAGCAAGACAAATTGCGTAAGCAGCCAATGTCTGAATATCGCACAACCTGCGCCATAGCACAACCAGGAAGGGGAAGCTGAGCAGAGATGATGCGCCATAGCGCAACAAAGGCAGCCCAGCTGAGCAGTCCAGAGGCCCATAGCACAAGCAAAGAGACCCCCAACAGCAGAGCAATGGAACTGCACAACCAGAGGGTAGGCAGGGGCCCACCACCCATGCCACAGATGGTCACAGGGACACACTGCAGAACCGACAATGTACTCCCACACCCCAAGCACAGCATAACTGGGGGAGGGATGGAACAGCCACCGGACCATGGGGAGAAGCAAGAAAGCACGTCCCGGCCGTGTTACTGCAGCACACCCACTGGCAAGCTGAGAGTGCCACACAAAGGGGGCGGACCACCCCAGTGTCCAGCAGCCCCCCTGTGTGCACAGCACACCCAGCACTGTGACCCCAAGACACCACCCATGTGCAGTGACCAGCACTGCAGGAATCCCCAGGCCCCCCCGGCACACTGCAACCCCGTGAACCACGGAACTATACAAGCCAAACCCACCATGAGCACCCACCCATGGCAATACTGAGTGGAAGCCACGCTCACACCAGAGACACCACCCCACACACACGCACACACACATACCCATGACCATACCACCCCAGATGCCATGCACACCACTGCAACTGAGCACCAATAGCCAGCTGCAAATCAGAGACCACCACGTTATTCATATCACAATATACATGTATTATGAAGATGAATAACTAGAACAACAAATCAACCACATATTTACAAAGCAGGGGTGGGAGTATGGGTATGAGGTAGGGGTGGGTAAGGAGCAGGGGTGAACAACCGGGAGAGGGAAGGTGGGGCGCACTGATGTCCAGCTACCGCCTGGCAGCCTATCCTCCTCCCGCCTGGTGCTGTACCCGGGGCCTCCTCTGGCACCGCATCCCATGCCACTGCAGATCAAGAAGTATGGTGTGGGTGTCGATGGCCACCTGAGTGAGCCTCCACAGTCCCCGCTCCATCTGGTGCAGGATCTGGATACCTAGGACAAGGGATCAGAGTCAATGGCTGTGACTGTCCAGATCCCTGAATCCCAACCAGCATGCATGGCATACAGCCAAGTGCCCCGCTCCTGTGATGGACTGCACCCACCCACAGTGACCGTGCACAAGACATGCCCAACCAGGCAGCAACAGCCATGTGTACCACTGCACACACACACCACCCATGTCCATCACAGCACAACCAAGGCTGCCCAGTGACGTGGCTACATGGTGAGATGCTAGTGCCACAGCCATGTGCCCAGTACATGCATGGACCACCAGTGACGCACACACACACATGCAGTGCCACTGGACAGTGATGACTGTCGCATGTTGCATGCATGGTAGTGTCATCCATGGAAGGTGGCTGTGCCCCCCCCCAGCATGCAATAGCATATGATGTAATGACACTCACCCTCATCAAGTTGCTGCTGCAGGTGCTGCTGCAGCTGCGGCTGCTGCTGCTGTGGCTGTGGCTGCTGCTGCTGCAGCTGTGGCACACCTCCTCCACCAGCCACCCTGACACCGCCATCCCAGGCCTCAGCCTGGGCTCGCCTCCGCTCCTCCACGCCTGTGGGAGACAAATGAAGAGAAACATATCAGTGAGAGCCCAAAGCAGACAGCCCCTTGCCTCATTGAGTGTCCCTGCCCACACAACCAGACCCATACAGCACACACCTGCAAACACCTTTACAGCAAACCATAGCCCAACCCACCCCCATGCGCAGGTCACAGTACACAGTGTCACCCATGCGGACAAAACAGGTGCATACACAGCACACCCACCTGGCCTAGGCACAATGCCCCTCCTGGCACGTGACCTGAGGTGATCCAGCAGTTCCCGCTCCGTCCTGCGGAGGTCACCATAGCGGTGCCTGCACTGCTCTGCAGTCCTCCGCCGCCCAGTGGCCTGCTCCAGACTTGATGCCACCTGCTGCCACACATGGGTGCAGGCCATGTGCAGGGGTTCTCCCCCATACAGTGACCCATGGTGTGGCTCCACCACAGCCACCAGGTTTGCCAACTCCACCGCACTCCACTGTGGAGCTCTCCTGCATGCCATCACTGCAGTTGTATAGTAGGCAATATGGCGTTCCGCAGCGCGGTAACCCCACGTGAAAATGTTGCGCAATACAACTCCATCAGTCCCTATTGCGCTGTTCGTAGAGTGCCGTCGGTCCACATTGCGCTGTTACCGAACAGCGCAATAGAGCCATAGACATGCCAGACGTACAGCACCAGGGGGCAAAGGTCATGCACAAGGTCATGGGTCTGTGGCGCAAGGCCACACACAGCGCCTTCGGATGTCTACACGTCCAGCGTGATCAGTCACCTGTGTGCCAGTGCCACAGTGTACTATTGGGCAGGTGTGCCACTGCACTATGTGGTGCCCAGTCCTGTAGCGCCACTGGCACAATAGTGGCCATGTCCTGTATTGCTGATCACGCACAGCACGTCATCAGTGCAGCAGACGCCTGTGTCAGCTACCTGGGCATGCGCAATGCGGTGTACTACGCAGTCACAGAACCGTGCCATTGGCTCAGCCGGCACAACCGTATTGCGCAAAGCGCAACAGTGCGATATTCAGCCGACATATGCAAATCATCTGATCAGCCATTCAAAGGCGCATTGGCGCAATTTGCATCTCATTACAGTTGCTCCACTCCTAATTTGCATGCATTGCGCTATATATGTGCAACAGTGATCTGCGGTGGCCAGAGTCCGTTACTGCAGGTGAGAGGTGAGTTGCATGCTGTGTGATGTTCTGGGCAATGGTCATGGGATAATGCTGTATACTGCACAGTGACAAGTGTCCACTTCCACCCATTCAGACTGACATGGCCGAGCAAGGACTATGTGAGGAGGATGATGATGGTGGGTGAAGGAGGAGGCCCAACTTCACGAAGTCCGAGACAGAGGCACTCTTCCAGGCCTACCTGGATGAGGAGCCACTACTTAGTGGACGGCGGGGCACCCCTCAGGCCCGTGCTGCTGCATGGGAGGGGGTTGCTTGCGCCGTAAACCTGCACGTAAGCCACCAGCGCTCCGTGCAGGAATGTAAGAAAAAGATTGGGACCGACAGGAGACGGGTGAAAGAGAAGGTGGAAGCCCTCAGGGTGGCACGCGCTGCCACAGGTGGGGGCCAGTCAGAGGTGGCACAGCTGACCCCGGCGGAGGACCATCTGTCTGCATCCATGCAGCGCAGTGCAATCGAGGGCATTCCAGGAGGTGGCTTCCAGACAGGTGGAAGCCCATCACTGCACGGTATGACATGGTGGTGGTGTTGGGGGGGGGGAGGTTGATCACATGCACTAACATGTCCTCACTTTCTGTTACAGATCCTGTTCATCTGCAGGGGACAGTGGTGGTGGGACCATGCAGTGTGGAAGACCTGCCAGTGTTGGTGGAGGGTCCATCCACCTCTGCTGCCAGCCGGCATGCACTGCACCAGCACGCACGCCTGGCTGCCACCTCTGTTGTCGGTGAGTCAGGTGTGGGGTGCACAGCCTGTGTCTCAGCAGTCCTGGCATGCGAGCATGCAGCACTGTGACTGTGGCTGTCACACGAACCTGCACCATTGATGATGCAAGGACTGCAATGGGCAGTGACATGTGTGTGTCTCATAACAGACACACAGCAGGCCAGCATGTGCCCTTGGACCTAGCTGGTTCCAACGTGTGTGCCAGCACGTCAGCACAGTCCCAGGCTGTGCCTGTCAGCACTGGTGGGGCAGCACCAGTGGCTGTGCAGGCCTCTGGCACTGTTGCGGCCACAGCAGTGGAATGAGTGGTCCCTGGGGCACAGCAGTTGGAGGGGCAGCAGCAGCAGTCATCCACCAGATCTGGGGGTACGGTGTCCAGCGGTGGCACATGGACACCGCCTGTTGACTTGCCCACACCTGGTCCTGGTGAACAGCGCCTACCCTCAAGGGGTGGTGAGCATCAGGCCCCTCCATACCCTGGGGGACAGAATGCCAGTGGCACAGGACCCATTGACCAGCATACCCGCCTGCTGCGGGCATCAGTAGAGCAGCAGATGCGGGTTGCAGCGTGCGTGGAGGCACTGTGTGTGGCTGTGAGTGGAACAGCAGGGACAATGCATTGATCCTTGCAGAGATGGTCAGACTGCGGACGGATGTGACCGCCACCATTGACAGGCTGACCCAGGCAGTGGTGTCTGTCATGGCCGCATTGGGCACACAGTCAGGTGCCCTGCACACCACACCCACACGATGCGCCTCCACCCCATTCCGGTGTCGTGTGTGACACCCAGACTGTCGACGCCAGGTTTCTGTGGGCATCCCGAGCACACCTGGTGCAGGTATGTTCGGCATGCTGCACACCCCTGTGCGGACAAGGTCGCGATCGCGCAGTGGGACCCCTGGAGGTCCATCGGTGCCACCCCATGTGACCCATGATCAGCCTGCCAGTGCTGCTGGGACATGGTGGGGCCACTCACACATCCAAGGTGGCCGTGGCACAGTGCCACCTGAGTAACCTGTCTCCCAGTGCAGGCCCTGTTTGATGCTGCCCTGTGTGCAATGTGTGTCATGGTGAGCAGTGCACTGGTGGGTGCCCTGCCCAACATGCCGACACACGGACCACCTGCACACCCACCTGACTGCTGTCCACAGGTGCGTGTGCATGATGATGCCTGCATTGTACTGTACACCAAGGTGCAAGGGTGCCCAGCATCTGACACACGTACTTTGACAGTACAGGTGGTGGGGGGGATCCGTGTGTTTGCCATGTCTGTTCCTGCTCTGCTGTGCACCTGTCCATGTATGCTTTGTGCCTGGTGTGTGTGTGTGTGTGTGTGTGTGTGTGTGTGTCCATATGACTAGTCACCCCTCCCTGATGGTGTGTTTGTGTGCCTGGTCCCTTCCACTCCCCTTGCCGTCATGCACCCCTGGTGTGTTATCCTGTGTGCCTGTGGGTTGTGCCAGGACAGTGTTGGTTGCACATGGCCCCTTGACTTACCTGTGTCATGCAAAATGCTCCTCTGTGACAGTGTCCCGGTGCAGCTGGGCCTGCCGGATCAGTCGGGGGTCCCGCCATACAAGGGGAAGGCTGCTCATCACCATCATCACCGGCATCACCGGCGGCCCCATCGCTGTCCCCCTGTTCGACCTGAATGGCTATCCCACAGTCTTTGGCCATGTTGTGCAGGATACAACAGGCCAGGAATATCCCACAGGCCTTTGAGGGGCTGTACTGTAGGGCACCGCCGGAGGTGTCTAGGCATCGGAAGCGTGCCTTAAGCATCCCAAACACCCGCTCGATGATGTTGCCTGTGGCGACATGTGCCTCATTATAGCATTGCTGCAATGGGGTCATGGGGTGCCGGTAGGGTGTGAGCAGCCAGGGACGGAGTGGGTATCCGCTGTCACCTGTGTGGAGATGGTGTAGATTAGTATCATGTACAGGTCCATATTGCCCATATCCCTGTGTGCCATTACCATGGCACCTGTGGCTTTCCAACCCTTGCCCCAACCTGGCAATTCCTACATGCATACTCACCCACTAGATGTCCCGTGGGGATGTCCCCACTCTCGAATCAATGGCACAGTGCAGATTGGTACCATATGAAGGCATCATGTGCTCCACCAGGGTGTGTGGCACAGACACTGATGATGTGCCCACTGGCATCACACACCACCTGGCAGTTGACACCAAAAACCCTTCCCCTGCTTTGTATGCGTTTATCGCCAGGGTGGCATGCTAACAGCCATGGTGTGCAGTCAATTGCCCCTAGCACACCAGGCATACTTGATACCCTGTGGAACTCCTGCATGTTTGCTGTACGCTCTGCCGCGGTGCTGGGGAAATGGATGTACTCCGCAGCATGTGGCAGCAGTGCACTGAGGAATTGGGTGAGGATGCGTGACGTGGCCGACTGTGTTATGCCTGTGGTGTCCCCTGTTGGCCTCTGGAAGGTATCCGTGGCGAGCAGGCACATGCAGGCTGTTACCTTTGTCTCCACTGACAGAGCGTGACTCCGTCGTGAGGGTGCCTGCATCACATCACTGCACAGATACATAGATACATAGATACATAGACAGTGTCAGCAGATAAGGGCCTATGGCCCACCCAGTCTGCCCATTTGAGCTTGTAAGTTCAGTTTGTTTTCCTAGAAGTCTGTTGCCCCTTACCACTGACCTCCAGAATTCCTTTATGTCTATCCCATGCATTCTTAAATCCCGTGATTGTTTCAGCCCCCACCACTTCCTCTGGCAGGGTGTTCCACTTGTCCACCACCCGTTCTGTGAAGAAATTCTTTCTCATGTTTCCTCTGAATCATCCTCCCTCCAACTTCATCCCATGCCTCTAGTCCTGGAACATCTTTTTGCTTAAAATAGTGTTTTCCTGCACCCTGTTCCTCCCTGTAAGATACTTGTATGTCTCTATCATATCCTCTCTCCCTCCTCTCCTCCAGGGAGTACATGTTCAGTTCCTTCAACCTGTCTTCATAGGACTTGGATGCAATCCATGCACCATCTTTGTTGCCCTCCTCTGAACCTTCTCTACCCTGTCTATGTCCTTACGTAGGTATGGTCTCCAGAACTGTACACTGTACTCCAGGCGGGCCTCACTAGCGTCTTGTATAGTGGAATTATGACCTCCCTTTTCCTGCTGGTGATGCCCCTGCCTATACATCCCAGCATCCTATTTGCTTTACCTACTGCCTTGTCACACTGTTTCCCTACCTTGAGGTCATCAGAGATGACAACCCCAAGATCCCTTTCCTGCTTGGTGCATGCTATATACTCACCCCCCAACTGATATATTGTGCCAGGGTTTTTGTGCCCCATATGCATTATCTTGCACTTCTTTGCATTGAATTTCAACTGCCAAACCCCTGACCATTCTTCAAGTTTCTGCAGGTCGCTTCTCATTCTGTCACACAGAGCTGCCTCAGTATTGCCCTGTTCAGGCGGTACCGGCCCACGATCTCTACATCCTTGTACAGCTCAAAGCTGACATTGGCACGGTACTGCCTGTTGGGGGCGTACTGCCAACGGGCCCTTCCACGGCCACGTCCCCCTGCAGCATGCCTTCTCACCCCCCTCATTATAGCTTCCATGAGGAAGCTGGCACTGTCCATGTCCCTGGCTTGTGTTCCCCTGGCTGTTCTTGCTGTGTTACCCCCACTGTCCTGACTGCTACCTCCACTGCACTGGGTACACCTACTGGCCTCAGCAGTCTGTGGCCCAACACACCCTCCCTTGTCCCTCTTCTCTCCTGTGCACTCCCTGGCCTGCACTCTTTGCTACTGTCGCACTCTCTTTCTCCCTGCCTCATGTGGCTTCCCTGTAGCGTTCTTGCACCTCTTCCTTGAGCCTTTTTATTTTGGCACATTTCCGGCATGGCGCACCTTCCAGCTCATCCACTGTTGTGCATTGCGCAGGTCTTTGAATATCGCATTGCGCTCTTTATGCATGGGTCCACCCCCTTTGGTTGTGCATGCCTTTAGTTGCATTGCGCTGTTGCTCAGCCTGTTTTCAGTGGCGCAACTGCCTCCTGCTGAATATCGCAGAATGGCACAATTTCGGACTTGCGCATGCGCAACCCTATTGCGCATGGCATAACCCTTTTGAATATCTGGCCCCAAATCTTCAACACAGCCTTCATATGACCCCACCTCATGAACAAAGATGGAGAAAATTTTCAACTCCTGCCGAAAGGTGATATCTCTCACTCTATCTCTTCAGAACACCAGGCAGTGCTGGTTTGTGGAGGTCCCACATGGAATATCAAAGGCAACTTGGCTGGCAAGCAACATAATTTAATACCATTTAGACTCATAGCAAAACTGTGTTAAGTGTTCCTGTTCTGTACTGTGATAAATGCCATCTTCTCCACTCACAAAAAAAAATTTGGAACCCCACCCTGTGCCACCTGGAGCTCCTGCCATCTTCTTCTTCTTCACTCACAAAAGAAGGTACTCTGAACCCAGACCTCACAGACTGTGCTAGACACTACAGCCCTCTTTTTTTCAGCCCATTCTGAACTTGGCGACTTTTTACTTGTGCTCCTCCTCTGATTCTGGAACCTCATCAGCCTGTTTTATATCTGATTTACCTGGTTTAATTATTTTGAAGCATATCTACAGGACAGCCTGTTTTATCATCTGTTTGAGAGATTATTTTTTTTCCATTTGCAAATTGTGCTGCAAAGCCACTAGAGGGCAACAGCTCAATTAACTTGCTGCTGCTGGCAACTATTACTGTCCACTACTACTCACAGTCACTTTACTTCTGCTAGTGCCACTTACGTACATCCTACTGCTGATTAGTATACCCTGCTCTATTCTTGCTCCCCCAATCCATACAATATGCCCAGCCACCCTTCCTTCACCACTTCCCCTCCTTCTAATTCTTCTATCAATTTTATCTACCTCAGCTCCACACTGTCCTCCATCCAATAAACTTATCTCACCTTTCCCCTCCACTCTCCTAGCCCATACATACATCCTTGCCATAACTCCTACATCCCCTCAAATACTCTAATCCCATTTCCCTCATCCCTGCTACTCTATTCTCAGCCTCTAGTCACCTAGCTTTCCTTTTCTGCCTTACCTTTACCTCACCTAGCACCCAAAATACTTGCTTGTCTCATCACAAATGCCCTAAACTCCACTCCTTCATAATAGCACTCCTCTTAGTTGCATCAGGAGATGTTCATCCCAATCCTGGTCCAAGTACACACACCTCTGCCAGTTGCAATCCTTCCACTAACGTACCAACTTCCCCCACCCCTTTTGCCCTCCCCAAGGGTCTGAAAATCCTCCACATAAACATGTGCAGTCTTGTGTCAAAAATGTACCTTTTACATCCTATGGTAATCTCCCTTATACCTGATATTCTAATTTTAACAGAAACTTGGTTAAATGCTAAAATACCTGATCTCACCATTAATATCCCAGGTTATTCCATAATCAGGCAGGATATGACTGGCAGGGGTGGCGTAGTAGCCATGTATATCCTGTCCTCACTTCAGTTCTCAACCATTCTATCATCCTCATTACCCTCCGCCTATGAAGCACGTGTAGTAAACATTACTTTGCCTTTTTCCTCCCCTATCTTCATAGCTGGCATCTAGCGTGGACCTGGCTCCAAGGCATCTGATACTTTGGATCTTATTACCTCCATAACCTCCTTCTCACATAAAGGTGAGCTATGCATCCTGGGTGATGTAAATCTAAACTGGCTATCACCAACAACTGCCAAGATACGTAATGACATCACCACCCTCAATCTCTCGTAACTCATCCTGGAACCCAATCATCTAAATCATAAAATCCTTACCCACTCCTTGATAAATTGGGCTCTCACTTCTCACATCTACTGAGTCATTAAATCAGACATCCTCCCGGATGGGCCCTCAGTGATCATCGCCCAATCTTTGTAGTCAGGATAGTCCATAGACCAAAACCACCACACAGAATTCTGCAACTCTGCTCCTTCAGCTCCTTTAACCTTAGTCTCCTTCTAAATGAACTGGCCAGCTCTGACTGGTCCACTATTGCCTTCGCCCCTTCTATTGACCAAGCCCTCGCTTATTTTAAAAATAAATTTCTAGCTGCATGGAACTCCTACGCTCCTTTCAAATGTACTAGAGTTCATGGCAGCCATCATCCCTGGGTCTCCCACGAGTTACTGACCTGTCTCAGGGAATGGGACAAAGCTTCGAGGAAACATAAGGCCTCCCAGCTTCCCCAGACCATGCCGGGTATCGCATGTTAAGAAATGCCTGCACAAAAGCTACCAGACTTGCCAAGTCTGAATATTTTAAATAATCTTTTTCTCAAAAACAGCAATTCCCCCTCCAAATTCTGTAAAGTGGTCCAGGCCCTATTCTCCCCCCTTCACATCTGCCTCCCCCTGTGCTTAAAATAACAACTCTTTGTTCTCCGAACCGTGCGCAATGGCTCAAGAGTTTAACTCTTATTTTACATCCGGTGCCATAGTAATTCTAAACTCCCTCCCCTCTAACCTCCTTCCTCCTCATCCTCCCACATCCAGTGCTCAACCCCTTCATGCCCATCCTTCCTTTTCCTTTTCTGCTGTCTCCCCAGAAGAAACACTATTGACTTCTCTTTCTTAATCCTTCCAAAGACTCATTGCCGAATGACCTTGACCCTAAACTCCTCTACCTTTTAGCTTTTGCTATAGCTTACCCTCTCTCCTTAATCTTAAATCTTTCCTTCTTGTCCTCATCTGACCCTTCATCCTGGAAACATGTGGTAGTCCTCCCTCTCCCAAAGGGTGGTGACCCTTCCTCCACTGCAAATTTTTGCCTAATCTCCCTCCTCTCTGCCCTTGCTAAACTCTAAGAACACCTGGTCCTCTCTCAACTAACCCCCTTCCTTGATGAGTCTTCCTTTTTCACCCCATTCCAATCTGGTTTTCAGAAGAACCACTCCACTACCACCTCCCTACCTAGGCTCACTGACTCCAACCTCACCGGGATGAATAATGGCCTCATTACCTCTGCCATCTTTGTCAACCTGGCCAAGGCTTTTGACACAGTATCCCATGCCCTACTTCTTGCTCTCTTATGGCTGCTGGGTCATCTACTTTTGCCCAAAACTGGTTTAGAGCTTACCTCACAGGCAGAACACAATCAGTCAAGATCCAGGATACAATCTCCCCCCCTCCATATTTCCACAGGAGTCCCACAGGGCTTGGTGCTTGGATCCATTCTCTTCTCCATCTTTCTAAACTACTTGTCCTCAGTATGCTCCCCCCCCTCCTCTATCCATATGAATGCCGACAACACCATCCTGTTCCTCTCTGGCAAATGCCCGCCGATGTAGTAACCACCTTTCAGCATGACTTTCACCAGGTTCAGCTCTGGTTTGCCTCACATCAGCTATTCCTAAATACCAAAAAGACTGTCCCCATGACCTTTGGCACTAGGCAGAAACTTTCTATCAATCAATCACAATCTTTATTTATCCAGGCGGGCACCACTGAGCAAGGCTCATTTGCAAGGTGGACCTGGTCATGAATACATCAAAGTACAGTACAGAAGCAGGTATACAAAAAGCAATAATATACAAGGAAGAAAAAGTATATACAGTGTATACAGTACAGTATGAGGTTGAAATAAATAAAAAAAAAACAGCATTATTTTACAATTGAAGAAGTCAGCAGATCAACCATAGACAAGGCCTTGATTTTTCAGCGGCACTTCAGAGCAAAGTTCTGCGGCAGGGTTCCCATTTGCCACAGAACTTCTCCGGCGTTAGACACCAATTTCTGCAGCAATTCTGCTGCACATTTTTACCCATAATTTTACCACTTTTTATACAAACTTGCAAATATAAAATAGTAATAGTAAGGAAACTATAAAGGTGGCCAAACAATGTACAAGTTACACACACACACACACACACCCCTCACATACATTTCCAGAGATATTATGATTACAAGGCTGAGCGATGCTAAACATATGTGTGTGTCTCTCTGGGGCACTCTCTGGCCCCAATTTGTGACAAAAAAAAATTATCAGGTCTCTTCCTTGCTGGCATACTCCATGGTAGTGACATTGGTACCACGGTGACCAATAAATATTACGTCTGTGGGAGAATTCATTTATAAAAAGAAGAAACAAAGTCCAAGAAATAATAAACAATGTCTGTGCCCTACAGGGAGCCCTGCAACTGTTCTTGATTAAAGCTTAATTACCAGAGCCACTACTGTCTTTCTGTGGCCCAGTCTTGATATTGGGAAGCAACAAAAAGATATCGCCCTATTGTAAATCTGGCACAAAAGCTTGCTCACAAAACAGACTTTGAGTTGTGTTAGGCAGGATTTCATTTCTTTGTCTCTATGCAGTAGCTGGACTGAGCCCCGGAGAGCAACGGAGTGACTCAGTCAGACTGAAAGAAACATTTCCCACTTGTGACTGTTCTGTGGCAACAGTATTTGTAATATAATTTAGTCAGCACAGGGTGGAATATTAGAAATAAAAGTCAGCATAGTAGGGCACTTTTTTACATACATTTGTCCCCAATCATCAATGCAGAGTCAGCCACTGTCCCAGCTAGGAGGAGATGCGATTGTTTCTGCATGCGGAGCAAAAGTCTGCATTTATTTATGTACTTATTTATTTATTTAGGAACTACCATGTGTAGTGCTATGTCCAGGAAATGTGATGCGCTGCTGTAAGTCCCTCAATTTCTCGCCGTGGCTCTGCGGGAAACCAAACATATTTTTATGTTAACAGAAGCATCCTGGTCACCGTAAATGTAAAGCCTGCATAGATCATATTAAAGCATGGGAGGTTAATTTTTAATGTAAAGTTTATCTAGTTGGGTACTAAAGTGTGTGTGTATGTCTATATGTGCTGGATGATGTTACTGAGTGCTTGCTGTAATTTTTATTCACTTTCTGCCCGATGTCACCGACAGCAACCCTTGGCGGGAAAAAAAATGTTTAAATCTGAAGCACCCCAGAAACTTCCAGGACTCTAACATGACTGAGGGGATTAATGTATTTTTTATTAATATTCTTTGAGCTATGGTGTGAATCTGCCAACTGGCATGTAAGATGTTTTCTGTGTCCTGTTTTACTTTGAAAAACAAACAAAAAAAATTGACAAAAAAGCAAAGGTACTCTGGAAGAGAGTACTGCAATTTTTAGTCCATTTCTGCCCGATGTCCCTACTAGGAGGGTACGTGTACTGATAGTTGTATTTTGTCTCACCAGAGAGCAGGGACCATGGTGGCTGTTGATGACGTCAGGTAGAAATGGGCAAAAAAATGACAGTACAGTCCAAGTACTTCAAATTTCTTTAATTTATTTTTCCTGTTAAAGTAATCAAAAAAAAATTATCAGTATAATTTGTCAAGGCATGCAGTTACCATATTTTTTAGCTGTTAGCCACTTCAGCTTTTCTGAACTAGATTGTGAGGCTTCTTCAGAATATCAATTCATCTGGTGAAATTAACTACTGTATGTGTACAGCAGCTGTTTAGAAGCATATGCGCACACCACAGATAGGACAGTGATCGTACTGCTGAATTTGTTTCCGGTTTCTTCATTTTAACTTACAAATGACAGTTTGCACTAATTTATTTGCTTTGGACATGCTCTTACAAGACACTTAGGAGCACAGTGTGATCGCAAATTCTCTCACTGTAAGTATTACCTGAGCAACCACTCCCGTCGTCATGGGGCAAAAACCACACCACTGGGTTTTGTCTTAACGTCGCTTTATTTGATCAAACTTTACACATGCATGTGGGACTTCTACAAAGGAGAGGGTCCCTGATTAAAGTTTACAGCAGCTTTTTATAAGCTAGATTTTGCACTTCTTATCTTGAAAAAATACCAACATCTCAGTATAAGCCAATCATAAAACAGCATAACAAGTTTTCAGCAATGAAAAAGAAAAACACGTTGATATGTATGAGGTACTTTTCCACTGCTTATTTCATCTCTTTTCCCAATACTGCTTGATACATATGCCTGGGTCAAGCTGACCTGAAAGAGACAATGAGTTTCACTCACACCATAGCAACGTACAGCTTGCCCTCAATGCCTCTACGCGCTGTTATCTTTATATTTTGCCCAGGCATGCTCTTATCTTTATATTTTGTCCGAGCCTGTTATTCAGGCTGGTACAACCAGTTCTGCTCAGTTTTATCTAGCGTTCTGTTTTTACAAATGTACCTCAAGTAACCTCAGTACAAATTCTATAACCCTTAAGAAAAGAAAACATGAACTCAGAAATTTCTACTACATTCATTATGACTTTGTTACAGCATGGCTTTCAAAGCAAGCATAACTTCAAGGCATATAATAGCAAATATAGATTAGGATATATAAAAAAGGCATATATAAAAATTCCCTCACACTCTCCCCCCTTTTGATACTTTGTATCAACTTGTTAACTATTATACTTTAGTCACATCTGGTACATCACAGAACGGGAACACCCCAGCTAATTCGCTAGGGTGTTGGTCCTTGGGGTGTAGTAAGGGGTGCAGCTGGGTGATGGCATGTGGCGACAAGGTGCTACACAGTTGTCGCAAGAGAAATTTGAGCAACACAGTCAGGAGCCATAATGCCAGTATCACCACCACAATTACTGCCACCCAGTGGAGGAGGGTAGTGCCCCAGTCACCAAATATGCTTGAGAACCATGACCAGGGGTCCCAGCCCTGCGATACAGGTGCATGCTCACTTAGAACACATTGCTGTAGCGTTCAGTATTCCCTCAATTACTTGCTCAAGTTCTTGAATTATCTGGTATATAGGTGCATTCTTTCCTATAATGGCGACACCCCCCTTTCCAAGCTAATACATAATCAAGTGCGGCTCTATTCTGCAAAGCTACGATTCTAAGTGCTTTAATTTCAGCTGTCAGCAAGTCAGTTGATTTCAAAGTATTATTAATTAGCGTTTCTAACTCATAACTTAACTGGTCAATGTAATGCATGTTTTGAACAACACCCCACCATGGAAGATTCCCGCCCCAAATTTTTCCCCCACTGGGACACGTTTATTCGCGTCCAGCACCTCCCTTTTTTGAATTTGATTTATATAGCTTACACGCTGATGTATAGCAGATGCATTGTACTTATATACATGGGCCGCAGGGTGGAGTGTGGCTAGATAGCAGCAGCCCGTCCACCCCATAGGTAGAAAAAGATAGGCCCTATCCCCGCATACCCAGTATAGACCTGACAGACTGCCCACGGCAGTGAAATGAGGATGTACTGTGTGGGCATCTGCTTGAGAGCAGTTGGTTATGGTAGATTCGGACTTGGTGGTGCTGTTGTAATGCCTACAATATTGGCACGTGGACCATCCCAGTGGCGCTAAACTCACAGTTAATTTATTACACAGGCAAAGCCTGGCTGATATTTTCTGCTGTCTAACGTCTAGATACAATGGGGTTGACACATTTGTATCATTCGGTGGGCTGTACCATGCAGTAAAATCATGCCCCCGAAACACAGTTAGGTTCTTTATTTTGTTTGTAGCATAATCTGGGGCATTAGTGATGTTTCTTCCCTGATGGCACCTAGAATTTCGCTGGCCTCAGTGCTATTTACAGGCTTGGTTTTAGGTGGAGCCCTCATGGCTGCAGAGAAAGGAGAGCTAGTGCATACATAGCAATCAGAGACATTAGCATTATTAGCATGTAAGTTCATTAAAGTCCACCAGTGTTCAGATGTAACGGCTCTGTGCTGCGGGGAGCAGTTGCCTCCTCGTATCCAGAGCCCCATAGCAAAAAATAGCAGCGATAGTCCGAACGTAAACAGAATGATAACAATTTTCATGGTTGCTCAGTTCACTGTGCAATGGTATCGACTGTAGAGGCTGTCACCAAACGACAATGAGATGCGTGAATCCACGCTTTCTCTCTGCAGCATCTTTATGGCAGTGGCGGTAGTCAGGAGCACTTGAAACGGTCCTCGCCACCGGGCGCATCACTTTTTCTTCGGAAGTCCTTGATAACCACGGTCTCCTGGCTGTATCCTCATGCAGGGGTCCTCCAAGGGAACCGGAAGTACAGCTTTACCCTAGATAGATAGAGATCTTAAAGCAGCATTAAGAGATAAACAATAGGCAATCATTTCATTATCTAAACCGTGCAATGTTATTGGGTTTTGTGGGAAGGGACATTTGTCATTCTGAGGGGCCTTCCATCAAAATTTCATGAGGTGATAAACCCATGGGGCCAGCTCTTCCCCCATACTCATTAGGCTATTGGTAGTGCTTTTACCCAACTAAGGCCAGTATCTGCCATAATTTTGGTCAATTTTAGCTTTAATGTCTGATTTTCCCTTTCTACTGCCCTCCCGATTGTGGGTGGTAGGCACAGTGCATTCAGAAATCCACTTGCAGTGCCTCCACACAAGGTTCTGATGACTTCATTTTGCAAAATGCGAGCCATTATCGCTGGAGAGCCGGTGGGAATCCCCACCTTGGTATGATTTCTCTAATCAGGGCCTTTGCTACTGTACAGGCCGTGGTTTTCCATACTGGGAATGCTTCTACCCACTTTGAAAACATATCTATAATCACTAAGCAATATTTATACCCTTCACACAGGTTTAGCTCAATATAATCCATCATTAAATGTTCAAAAGGTCCTGTAGGAAAAGGATGGGCAGAGGGGGTTACTTGGAGTCCTCTGCCAACATTATTTGGCATACATATTACACACTTTTTACAAAAATCTTCAGCATATACGGTAAAGCCAACAACATACCAATGTTTATTTACAAGGTCAACCACTCCACTTTTTGGAACATGATCGGCCCCATGGGCCCATTTTGCCAAAAAGAAGGGAAATACTGCCGAGGGCAGGCAGAGCCTGCCATCGGGTTTGTCCACACCTTAGTGCTAGCATCAAATTTACAGTTTGTTTGCCAGTTACGCTTCTCTTTGCACTGGCCGACTGTTGTAAAGTTACAACATCCTTTACTGAGAATAAATCAAGTTGGTTAGTTATAGTCAAAGACATTAGAAATTTCGGAACACTCCCAGAAAGAGCTGCTTCCTTTGCAGCTGCATCAGCCCTCACATTTCCTGCAGAAACAAAATCTTGGTTAGAAGTATGGGCTTGACATTTTACAATTGCTAACTTTTCTGGCTTCTGGATTGCTAACAAAGATTTTTAACAAATCTAGTGCAATAGGTTTTCCAGCTGCTGTTAAAACCCTCTGTGTTTCCATAGGGTGCCAAAATCATGAGCTACCCAAATGCATATCGACTATCTGTGTATATGTTAACTGTTTTACCTCGGCTATTATACAAGCTTCCTCATCAGAGCTATCAGTTCAGCAGCTTGGGCTGACGTTCGTGGGGGTAACTTTGCTCCTTCCACGACATAGTTTTGAGTACACACTGCATAACCTACCAAGGGGGATCCTTTTTCATCTCTTTGTGCTGAGCCGTCAACAAATAATTCTAAGTCTGCGTTTTGTATGGGTACGTCAGTGATATCCGGTTGAGGCTTACAGTCTAAGTCAATTACTTGCCCACAGTCATGCTCCTCCCCCTCCTCCGGGGTGGGGAGCAACGTCGCTGGGTTTAAAATGGTGCACCTTTTCAAAGTTATGTTAGACATGGTTAGTAACACATTTTGATACTGAAGCAATCGTGCAGGCGTTAAATGAGCTGTAAAGTGCTTGTAGCAGAATAGAATGTACAGAATGAGGCACATGCACTGTCAAAGCACAGAATCCTACCAGATCCACGCATGCCAACACCACTTCAGTAGTCGCCACTGACTGCAAGCAAGACACCATCCCACATACTACTGAGTCTAAACGCTTCGAGTAATATGCTATGGGCCTCTGCCCTCCTCCATGCTCCTGTGTCAATACAGCTGACATGTAACCTCCCTTACCATTTACGAACAAATTGAAACCCTTCTCATAATTTGGTAGTCCCAAACAGGGACTTGTGATCAATACATTTTTAAGTTTTGCAAAACTGGTCTCTAGACCAGGTGTCCACCTGATCTCCTCATTCATTTGCATTTTTGTGCCATATATGGCTTCATGGAGGGATTGTGCCAACATAGCATAATCCACGATCCAAGCTCTGCAATAGCTCCACCATACCCAAAAAGACATCATTTGCTGCTTTGTAACTGGGCGTGGCATGCTGCTATGTTTTAATTCTCTCAGGGTCTAACTTTCTATCACTGCCAGACAACACATGACCCAAATATTTCACTTGTTTTACACAATTGCAATTTTCTCGAGACACTTTTATGCCCATTCTCAGCCAAGAAAAGTAATAAAGCTTTTGTATCCTGTTCATTTGCTTCCTTACTGGGCTAAAGCAATAAATCATCCACATACTGTATTAGGGTACTGCCCAATGGGACACAAAAGCAGATAGATTCTCTCTCATTTGAGCTGAGAATACTGCTGGAGACTCAGCATAGCCTTGGGGCATGCGAGTCCAGGTCCACTTTTCCCTTTGTAAGTGAATGCAAACCATTCCTGGCTACTGGGTTCTACGGGATACTATAAACGCATTTCTAAATCAATGATCGAAATAACAGCTGTTATGTGGAATGGATGACAATACTGTAATTGGGTTTGGCACTACCGGGCACGACATGTACTGCTTCATTTACCACTCTCAGGTCCTGCACAAAGCGGTAACTTCCATTTGGCTTTCTCACTGGTAAAATTGGTGTATTTACCATTGCATATGGGCAGGGGACGATTACTCCCCTCTCCACTAATGCTGCATGCATTGGGGCTATTCCCTCCTCCACCTCTTTACCCAGCGGATATTGATGCCTATTCGGTCTGTAAGAGGACTTTGGCTTGACCATAAGGGGTTATGCATTCTTCAGTAATCCCACATCATACTTTGATTCTGCCCATAGCTTTGCTGGTAACTCATTTATCCAACTTACACTCTCCTGCATGCCTATTTCTTCACAAACCTTTCGCACATTCACTTCTCTTTCATCCACTGCACTCTGAACTTTTCTGTTGATTATGTATTTTTCATAATTTCAGCCTTTGATATTAGCTTGCTTCCTACACATTCCCAATCACGAACTGTACCATTTCTGCTACCCATGGCCTCAATTCCTTCCACTCAAGGGGGGGTTCTCTGGCCAAAGAAATGTGTGGATATGACCCTGGCACTTGGAATACTTTCAATTGCTCCGCATTTAGTCTGACTGAGGCTGCACAACGATTCTTTGCCACATATATCTCTGACACCCAGATGGTCTGCTCTAGGGGCTGTTTTCCCCACTCTTTGCACTCATAATCCATGTCCCGACCCCTACTGCATAGTGTGTGTGCAATGCAAATCTGTTTGTAACTGCAACCTACGATGTGTTATTTCTTCTGCCCACCCTTGTAACCAGCACATTTCCTTGGTTCTGTCAGTTCCCAGCTATACAGCCAATCCCCTGTTCTTTCAGCTATACATGGGTACAAGCCTATTCCTGGTGCTTTTATATTGACCCCCTCTGAGGTACAAGTAATTTGTGCATTTACCTTTGACAGGAGATCCTTTCCCAATAAATTCACAGGACAGGTCATGCTACTGAGGAAAATATGTTGTAATTCCATTTTTCCACACCGAACCGGTAATGAGATTGTCAATTGCTCTCTTTGTGGTACTCTTGATGCCCCTATTGTTGTCACCATTCGACTGGATAAGGGTGCATTTAACTTGCTTCTTTGAATTACTGACATCGAGGCACCTGTGTCTATCAAGAAGGTCAACTTGGTGTTCATGATTATTAAGTCTATTACTGGACTACCTTCTGGCGTTGTTGAAGCACATAGCATTTGTGAAAAGGGGGAAGGGCAGTGTTCCTCTAACCTTCAGCTGTCATTGGCAAAGCCAACATTATTAGTCCAGAACTGAGGATCCCAAGGATTTCCACTCAATCTTGTTGCTGATTTGGCTGCCACTGTTGTGGAGCAGGAGGGGTAGCGGAGGCAAGAGGGCATTGGAATCTTGATTACGCTGCCACTGGTTTGCCTTTACACAATTTCTTGCTATGTGTCCCTGTTCTCCACAAGCAAAGCAGATGATACCCCCTCCCGGTCCGGGTCTTTGTCCTGCCATTCCTTCCGATGGTTGCCCTTTTCCCCCTCCTCCCTGTGGATAACCTCCATTATTTCGTCCTCTCTGTCTTCTTCTGTTGCCATTTCCACCTCCCTGTTGGGGCTGCTTATTGTCTCTTTCAAAATACATTAGCTGAGCCTTTTCTAGCTTTTCTTTCTTTTCCTTTTGTATCTCCTTCTGCTGTCTCTCAGCATGTTCAGCATACGGCACTAGGTCAGCCATTTTCATTGTCTCCCATCCAATGCACACTGTGGTAACTCCCAATCTAATTGGCTCACTTAGTCCAGTGCAAAAAGCCATACCCAACTGATGCTGGTATGCGGGATTATCCGGTCCAATACCGGAAAATTGCCTAAAGACCCCCTGCAATCTTTCCTTGTATTCGCGTACTGATTCCTCATCTTTCTGTCTCATATCCCGGATGCGAGGCCAGTCTGTCACATCCCTGTAATTTTCCCGTAGTTTTATGCACACAGCATTAAATTGTGGCATAATGTCGGCCCTTGGCTTCTCCGGGTCCCAGGCTTCCTTTACTTCCTCCCACATGCCCTTTAATGTTCGTCTAAAACATTCTCCAACCTCAGTCGAGATAGTTCATACATTTTGATTAAGTTTGTTAACTCTTGATATATTTTTCATGTTATTCTGAGGCTTTTGTATATCTTTCGGGCCTCTCTCAACTCCCTCAGGGTTCCATGGGCGGTCCACTTCAATGTATTTAGGGACTGCAGGCTGGTCTTCGGTAGCCAGTCTCCTGCCTCGGGTGTGGGTTGGGATAACGCATCAAAGGCAACTGCTGTTTTAGTTTTCTTCCCCTGCCTGTTTTGGGCCCTTAGTCCTTGCATCAGTGTGCCTAAACACCCAAGCCTTCCCATCTCCCTGGCCCTGTACCTTTCCCACCAGTGACATAGATTCCACTGCTTCAACCAGGTCCTCTTCCATCCCCTCTATTTCTATCTCCTCATCCGAGTCAGTGTCCAACTGAACAGGGGTTGGGGACCATTGGGGGGTTCTGACCGCAACCTCCCGCATCGGAGTCACAGGAGGTTGAACAGGCTGTTTTTGAATTGGTGGGACCTGAATTGGTAGGGCATCCTGTTGTACGACCTGCGCTGGTTGTACTGCTTGGGCTGGTTGGGCCACCTGTACTTGCTGAGCAGGAAGGGCAGCCTGCACAGCTGGGGCAGCTTGTTGTTCAGGCTGCACTACTCCCTGTATTGGTGGCCCTTCTGGCACCATCCCTGCCTGTGGTTCCAGCTGAACAGTTGGTGGAAGGGGCTGATATGGTGGGGGGGTATCGTGATGGTGAAACACCCTCCCACAGGCTTCAGTTTCTTCCTCCTCTTGCTTTACCATTAATCCCTTTACTTGATTTTCATGTCGCTTTCTGCCTCTCTTCCCATATTCTAAACCTTGACCAGTCTACCTTGCACCCTTTTTGTTTGCTCTTTTCTTTTTCTTCCAATGCTATCCTTGCTTCCTTCCTTTAGTACATCTATACTAAAAGTACCTATAAGGGGAAATATCCCCCTGGTCAACTTATGCCATTGTACTATCTCAGAGACCGAATCCTGGCCAAACTTATCAACCATACATTTTGCTGGTCCAGATAATACTAACTCTGGACCTAGGTTATTTTTTGTTCCCTTGTTTCCATTTTATCTAGGCCTGTTCTTTATAGTGCACACTGCCAAGGTATACTATGTACTTACAGTGATGATGAGTGTCGCCGGCCCCTAGGCGTCACGTCCTGATGGGGTTCCACAAAAATGTCCTTCTTTTTGTCCAAGGGAAACAACCCGATCACGAGGTGACACGGACTGAAGAACTCATCCTGCCGACTACGCCAAAACTGTGATCGCAAATTCTCTCACTGTAAGTATTACCTGAGCAACCACTCCCGTCGTCACGGGGCAAAAACCACACCACTGGGTTTTGTCTTAACGTCGCTTTATTTGATCAAACTTTACACATGCATGTGGGACTTCTACAAAGGAGAGGGTCCCTGATTAAAGTTTACAGCAGCTTTTTATAAGCTAGATTTTGCACTTCTTATCTTGAAAAAATACCATCTCAGTATAAGCCAATCATAAAACAGCATAACAAGTTTTCAGCAATGAAAAAAGGAAAACACGTTGATATGTATGAGGTACTTTTCCACTGCTTATTTCATCTCTTTTCCCAATACTGCTTGATACATATGCCTGGGTCAAGCTGACCTGAAAGAGACAATGAGTTTCACTCACACCATAGCAACGTACAGCTTGCCTTCAATGCCTCTACGCGCTGTTATCTTTATATTTTGCCCAGGCATGCTCTTATCTTTATATTTTGTCCGAGCCTGTTATTCAGGCTGGTACAACCAGTTCTGCTCAGTTTTATCTAGCTTTCTGATTTTACAAATGTACCTCAAGTAACCTCAGTACAAATTCTATAACCCTTAAGAAAAGAAAACATGAACTCAGAAATTTCTACTACATTCATTATGACTTTGTTACAGCATGGCTTTCAAAGCAAGCATAACTTCAAGGCATATAATAGCAAATATAGCTTAGGATATATAAAAAAAGGCATATATAAAAATTCCCTCACAACAGTCAGTGAAGCGGAAGGCTGAGCACAGAACAATGAGGCTAATCGGAGCTATGACTTCACTTTCATTATTCAATAGCTTGGCAGAAGACACCAGGAGAAAGGACTGCTGTGTGACTGAACTCTGCTGGGACTAAAGTAGAAGAACTTTTGTATTTGACCTTTAATTTAGGGTAAAAAAACTAACATACAAAAAAAAGTGTGTGTTTGGGTTAACTGAACTGAATGGGTATCTGAAGAGTTATCTAGGTGTAAATCTCAGGTGACTGAAAGGACTTAACTGCTGTGAGGTTTAAATTACTTGTAGAAAGATCTGGTAAGTAGGGGAGTGCTTAGCAAGAAGGAGGCTACATTTAAAGACTGCCTAGAAAGTATCTGCTAATAGCTTGGCAGAAGACACCAGGAGAAAGGACTGCAGTGTGACTGAACTTCTCTGCTGGGACTATATTGCCCTCCTTCCTTCCCCTCCCCTCCACCCCCCCACCCAAAGCTAGTTCTATTTTTATAGGCACAGAATTTGACTGACAACAGGAACTTCCTGTTTAGGGGCAGGAAGTGAATGATCACAGAACCACCAAGGACCCACCATCCTAGAAGGGCAAGAGTAGCTCTACGGCCCCCTCTAGCTGCTGGAGGTCTGCCACTGAGCAAGTAAGCAGTCTACTGCGAAATATAGGATATTCTTGTCTCAGAACAGGACAATCAGGAGCTTAAAGGGCACACAGGCAGAAAGTAAGGAGAGAGAGAAAAAAAAACAGAGGAAAGAGTAAGGATTGCAAACAGTTAAGGGGCCAGAAATAAGACATGATTGGAGTGGTGCAGTGCAGTGGCTGTGGAGCAGCAGTCTTCCAGGAGATGTTCTGGAGGATGCGGTGTTGTCCCATCTGCAGGCACCTCTCTGGGCTGAGGGAGGAGGTTGCTCATCTCCAGGCTGAGTTGGCCAGGATTTGTGGGACCTCCTCTTCCATCCAGGGACCACCAGTGCCACTGCCATTGCCTCAGAGGTTGCCAAGAAACAGGAGCAGTTGGACCACAGTGGGCTCAGGGATGGTGAGGGTGGTGGAACAGAGGTGCATCCCTCCCATTGTACATCTCCACAATTCCTATGCCATTCTGGCAAAGGGTGGTTCCTCTGTGGAGGCACCCACAGTGGAGACCAAGGAGGATGCTGGGAACCTCCACAAAGGAGACCCACAGGAGGGTGGCAGGGGACCCTGCAGGGGAAGGAAACAACTCCTGGTGGGGGACTCCATTGTTTGGAAGGTAGAACTGGGGAAGGAAGGGGAGAGGGAGGTAAGGTGCCTGCCTGGCGCCATGGCTTGCAGGGACAGGAAGCGAATCCTCAGGATTGCCGGAGCAGCTGCACAGGGGAGGGAGCTGGATGTCATTGTCCACCTAGGGACAAATGACCTGGCTAAGAAAGGGATTAGAGAAGTGCAGGAAGAGTTTGTGGAATTGGGGAAGGGCCTTAGTCAAGTAGCATGCACGGTAACCTTCTCGGAGGTGCTACCCATCTATGGCATAGGAGAGGCTAGGTGTTCCACACCATGGGATTCAATCAGTGGTTGAAAACTGGTGTAGAGCTCAGGGATTTGGCTTCATTGGGCCTGGGGTCCACCTGGAGTGATGCAAGCCTATACTGGCATGATGGGCTGCATCTGTCCGGGAGGGGACCCAGGATCCTAGGTGATAGGTTTAAATGCTTCATTGGCAAGCTTTTAAACTAGCCAAGGGGGGAGGCACTGGAAAGAAGCAGGAAAATCCTAGCCCCCCAAATAATCATGGTAGTAAGTGCGGCAAACACCAACATAGAGGTGTCGATAGGGAGAAGGGCAGGGGTAAATGGAGAACATGACAAAAGCAAGAAGGACAGGGATGGGGTAAAAGGGAGTAAGGCCATCAGGAAATGGAGGGTAATGAGTACCAATGCCCGTAGTCTGGGCAACAAGCTCCCTGAGCTGATGGCCTTAATGGAAGAGGGATACCTGGATATCGTAGCAGTCACAGAAACATGGTACACAGAGAACCATGACTGGGATGCTAACATACCAGGGTACATAACCTACAGGAGAGACAGACAGAGGAGAAGAGGGGGAGGAGTAGCTCTCTATGTAAAGGAAGGGATAAAAGCAACTGAACAAAAGAGTAAACAGAGAGGAGAGGAGGCACTGTGGGTCACCTTGGAGACTAGAAAGGGCACCACAATCCGCACAGGGGTTGTGTACAGACCCCCATGTCAGGGGGAAGGAATGGACAAGGATATGATAGAAGGCATTCTTATAATGGCAGAGAAAGGGGAGATACTGTTGATGGGAGACCTGAATATGCCAGATGTTAACTGGAGCACATTTGCTGCAGCCACATCCAAGAGCAGGGCCATTCTTGATGCCCTACAGGTGGCAGGCATTAGACAGCTAGTTTCGAACCCACTGTGAGGGAGCAATCTTAGACCTCGTACTCTCAAGCGGGGCAGTGAGAGGATCTCAGATCTAGAAGTGGGTTGCTATCTGGGGACAAGTGACCATCAAACAGTGTGGTTCACGTTAACTCAGCTACAGAGTCAAGCCATACAAAAGTGAGGGTACTGGACTTTAGGAGGGCTGACTTTGGCAAGATGGAGAGTGCCTCAGAAAAGCACTAGCAAACAGGCTAGAAGGAGGTGTGAAGCAACAATGGGGAATTATCAAAACTGCCATCACAGAGGCACAAGCCTTTGTGTGAAGCAAATGAACAAATCAAACAAAAGAAAAAGCCACTATGGTTCTCAAAAGAGGTGGCTGTGAAAGTCAAGTAAAAAGATAGCATTCCGAAGTATAAGGAAACACAGAAGGAGCAGGACAGAGAGCTGTACCAGTTAAGGCAGAAGGAAGCAGGGAGGGAAGTCAGAATAGCAAAGGCCCAAACTGAGGAAAAGATAGCCAACTCAGTTAAGAAGGGGGAATAGACCCTTTATAGGTACATCAGCAAGCGTAGAAAGACAAAGGGAGGGATAGTGAGGCTGAATAGAATGAACAGTGGGCAGAGGGGGACAGTGAAAAAGCAGGAACACTGAACGAATATTTCTGCTCAGTATTCACAAAAGAGGAGGGGGAAGTGCCTAATCCAATTAACAGAAGCACTCTTGATAGGGGGGTCGATCCCAGTCCTTTCACAGAAGAAAGGGTTCTGCAAGAACTCCTAAAACTGAAGGTGGACAAAGCAATGGGTCCTGATGGAATTCACCCCAGAATTCTAAAAGAATTAAGGGAGGAACTAGTGAAACCACTGGCTACTCTTTTAATAAATCATGGGAGGATGTGGTACCCGAGGACTGGAGGAAGGCGGATGTGATTCCCTTCACAAAAGTGGGTCCAAGACAGAGGCAGGAAACTACAGACCTGTCAGTCTGATCTCTGTGGTAGGGAAAGTGATGGAGTCACTTGAAGGAAAGAATAGTCGAGTACCTAGAGGCCAGTGGAGCACAGGACCCAAGGCAGCATGGGTTCACAGCAGGAAGGTCATGTCAGATGAATCTAATAGATTTCTTTGACTGGGTGACCAAAGTAGTAGACCAGGGAGGGCTGTGGACATGGCCTACCTAGACTTTAGCAAGGCATTTGACACAGTCCCACGCAAAAGATTAATAGTCAAATTAACCAGCCTGGGAGTGGGACCCAGGGTGGTAGCCTGGGTAAAACATTGGCTGGACAACAGGACACTGAAGGTAATTGTAAATGGAGTCCATTCTGAAGAAAGGGGGTTACTAGTGGGGTACCACAGGGTTCAGTATTGTGTCAAGTCCTTTTTAATGTCTTTATCAGTGACATTGCAGAGGGACCAGAAGGAAAAGTATGCCTTTTTGCAGATGACACAAAAATCTGCAACAGGGTTGATACACAAGGAGGCGTGGAAAGGATGAAAAGGGACTTGGCAAGGTTGGAGGAATGGTCAGAAGTATGGCAGCTAGGATTCAATGCAAAGAAGTGCAAAATAATGCACCTGGGGAACAAGAACCCAGGGGAAGAATACACAATGGGGGGAGGTAGTAACAACAACAAAAAAGTAAAGGGACCTGGGGGTAATCATATCAGATGACCTTAAGGTTAGCAAGCAATGTGAGAAGGCAGTAGGGAGGGCTGGGGGTATACTGGGATGTATAGGGAGAGGCATCATCAGCAGAAAACAGGAAGTTGTTATCCCCTGTACAGACAGTTGGTGAGACCCCATCTGGAGTACTGTGTCCAGTTCTGGAGACCCCATCTCCACAAGGACATAGACAGGATAGAGGCAGTCCAGAGGAGGGCAACTAAAATGGTGCAGGGTCTGCAAGAGAAGCCGTATAAGAAGAGACTAAAGGAGCTTAATATGTATACCCTTGAGGAAAGAAGGGAGAGGGGAGACATGATAGAAACTTTTAAGTACCTCAGTGGAATCAACAAAGTCCAAGAGGGTAGCATTTTTCAGAAAAAGAGACTTGCAAGAACAAGGGGACACAATTTAAAGATAGAAGGAGGGCAGTTCAGGGCAATGTGAGGAAGTATTATTTCACAGAGAGGGTAGTGGATGCATGGAACAGCCTTCCTGAGGAGGTTGTTGGGTCTAAAACTGTGGGAGAATTCAAGAATGCATGGGACAGACATAAGGCAATTCTTGTGGGGGGTAGGAAGAAATAGGCTGTTGGTTAACTAGGATCTGCGGCCTATCCTGTAGGTAGGGAAATGGGCAGACTAGATGGGCCTAGCGGTCCTTATCTGCCGTCAAAGTCTATGTTTCTATGTCTATGTCTATATTTCTATGTTTCAGTATAAGACAGGTGTATGCAGCTAGGCAAGATGTGCTTCATTTCAGATTTTTCTTTTTTTTTCCCACTTACAAATGGCAGTTTGCCACTTGTCAGTACTGTCTGTGGTTCTTTCAGAAGCCTCCATTATAAAGAAAAATTTCTGCTGATCGGGGTTACGAGGAACGAGGCTCTGACATAAAAATCAATTCATCTGGCTCATTCAGTCTGTGTGTACGGAAGCAATAGAGGCTTACACTACAGGGTAAATATGTACAGAGAGATTTTTTTTGTTACTATTACTTCTTTCCTGATGTTCATCATTTTATCTAAGTTTCGGTCAATAAAACTCTAAGGGAGATCACTTGAATACCTGGCAGGGAGAGACAATTTGATGGGGAGTTCCGAGATCAACTGTAACTTCTGCAGTGATTAGACACTAATTCCATGATCGTCCTCAAATCCCACGGGTGACAGCAATTTCCGTGGGTGGCCACAAATTCCGCGGCTAATTCTGTGGTCAGCCGAATCTGCGGAATCGCAGAAAAGTCGAGGGCTTGACCATAGGTATACAGGGGTTATAAGGAGAGATGTTTTGAGTGAGGCAGCTGGCAACTACACATATAGGGGAAAGAGGCCATGTATGGGGTAGCAGGTTAGAGAGGAAAAGAAGAGGAGGGATATATTACCGACAACTAGTGAAAAAATTGACGATATATTACCGACGACTGGTGAAAAAAGGGACGATGGCTGTCATGTACTTGTTTATTATGATAATGACGGAGGGGGGTAGATAATTGTGACACTACTATGGATGGGGTGGGACTTTAGCCAGGCTGGAGTGGACAGGAAAGGTTGGGTGCAGCAGGAAGAGTTAATAGGGAAAGAGTGAGAGCCAGGGGTAGAAACATGGCGAGCGTCAGGAGGAAAGGGGGAGTTGTGGAATTAGTGGGCTAGCGGTGAGGAAAACATTTGCAAGGTGCTTTCATGTAGTGATCATAGAGTGCCTTGAAGATATTCGGGCTAACAGAGCAGCTCAGCTTCAAGTTCTTTTGTAAACTGTTCCACAACGTGGGTAAAGAGAAGCTTAGAGCAGCTTTGCTGAAACAAGTGTTGACCCTTGGAACATGGAGGGCAATTAAGGAATAGCTCCTTAGATCATAGGTGCTTAACACACTCCGGGGAATACAATCTGAGACATATGAGGGGAGCTTGTTGGCCACCACTCTGAAGGCCCATAGGGCGGCGTTTCTGTTCCTTCTATAGTGAAGGGAAGTCCAGCCTAGTGATGAGTACAGTAAGCAGTGGTGTGTGGAAAGTGGAAGGTCAGTAATGAACCTGATAGCTCTGTGGTAGAGGGTGTCCAACTTAACCAGTGCAGAGGCTGTGCAGTGGCTGTAGAGCAGGTCCGCGTAATTTATTAAAGATAGGAAGGTAGCTTGAACCAATTGAATCTTGGCCTCCTTTGTGAGCAGGTGGTTAATTCTGTAGAATAGTCCTAATCTTTGCCATAATCTTCTGTAGTTCTTCAAGATGGTCGGCAAACGAAAGTTTATGATCAAGCCAAACTCCTAGATATTTTAATTTGGCTACATACTGTAGTGTTTCTCCAAGAACAGTGGTCTCTAGGCTCCACCCTTTACTGTCTTTCCATACATTCGAAGGGACAATCCTATAGAACACCTCCTCATTCAGATACCTTGGGGTTTGATTGGACCAACACCTCAACTTCTCTGTCCATATTGACGCCATCCTGAAAAAATTGCACCCCAAGCTTAGTGCCTTATTCAGGAACCATAGATACATCCCTTTCATGGCGTGGCATGAACTAGTCCAGAAGATGATCATCCCCATTTTCGACTACTGTGATGTAGTCTATGGTGCTGTTCCTAAATCCTCATAAACCAGACTGGGCACTCTCTTTAACTCATTCTGTTGATTTGCCCTTGATGCTCCATCATGCACTCATCACTGTGAACTCAACCATGCCTTGTCCCTCCCCCCGCATGCCAACAGGTGCCTCACTCATTGTGCCAAACTCACTTCTAAATTTTGGTTAGGAGAACTTCCCTCCTACCTCTCATGCTCACTGTCTCCCCCCCACCCCACTCCCTCAGATTCTCTGACACTCGCACTTTGATGGTTCCCCATCGAACCACTCTCATTGGTCTGTCAGGCTTTTACCCATGATTTCCTGCAAATCTGGAACTCCCCTCCAAATACGACACTCCTCCTCCTTTTACTCCCTTGTTTCTGCCTTACATAACTTTCTCTCACCTAACTGCTCCTGCTTTAACCCTCCTTAACTGTCCTCCTGTGCCTCAGCTTCTCTCCATGACTTACATCCCCTATTAAATCTTCCTCCCCCGAGCCTGCTTCTCAGCATGCTGTCCTCTCCCTTCACCGCTTACCACCTCACTCCTACCCCATATCTGTTTTTTTCCATTACCAACTTAGTTTTGACCTCTGGCAGGGTTCTCAGCATCCTGGAGGGGTCTAGCACTGGGCAAGCCACCTCCTTCCCCTCTCCCCTCTCTCCTTTCTACCCAACTTGTCCTTGCCTAAATCTGCCCTCTGTCAGGATTCTTAGCACCCTGGCAATGTCTACTTTGGTAAGTTCCTTCCCTCCCTCCTTTTTTTCTTTCCTCTTCGATCCCCCCCCCATTTCTCTCTGCCCAACTTGTCCTTGCCTAATTCTATCCCCTGGCAGGGTTCTCTGCATCCTGGAGCAGCCCAGCACTGAGCAATTACTCTTCCTTCACTTCCCTTTCCCCTATATCCTTTCTACCCAACTAGTCCTCACCTGATTCTGTGCTCTGACAGGCTTCTCAGCACCCTGGAGTGGCCTAGTCTTAGGCAAGCTTTTTCTTTCCCTCCTCTTCCCTCCTTTCTCTTCATCCTTTCTTTTCTCTCTTCCTAACTTGTCCTCACCTAGTTCTGCCCCCTTGGCAGGATTTTCAGTATCCTGGAGGGGTCCAGCACTGGTAAATGACTCTTCCTTCCCTCCCCTTTCACCTCCATCCTCTCTACCTAACTCATTCTCACCTGACTACGCTCTCTGGCTGGGTTCTCAGCATCCTGAAGAGGCCTAGTCTTAGACAAGTTTATCGCACCTCCCCTCCTACCCTTTACCATCCCACCTACTATCTCTACCCAACTTGTCCTTGCCTACTCCTGCCCCTAATTCTAAGTCCTCACTTCATTCCTCCACTGGCAGTGATCTCCACACTCCAAAGGGGCCAGTTCCAGGTATGACGCGTCCTTCCCTTCCCCTTCTCTATCCCTTACCCTCACCTCTCTCTCCTGGCCCCCTCTCTACCTCCCTGCACTTAATCAAAGGAATGAATTCTCTTGAGCTAATGATTTGCACTTTTTGTTCTGTCTGAGGTGCTCCCAGATTGCACTAGCCCTGTGTTAACTTACCCTTCACAACTGATTTTTTTTTTTTACTTTTCTCCAGTAATGTTCCCCTCCATCTTTAGCATCTCCTTCTACCAGCTGGTTTCCCCTGTCTGTGCCTCTACCCTCCTTGATGTCTCCCCACTGGACTTCATTTATTCCATAATTGCTAAATAATCTGCCTCTTAACTGTGATCCATTCCTGCAAGGAGCTGCCTCCAAGGCTATATTAAATTTCTGTACTATGTTCCACAGATATGCCACTTGTAATTAAATGCATATTCCAGAGGTATGATATATTTAGTTGTATATTACGTCACAAATGTGACTGTATGATTATTTATATTTTTTAGCTCTATGTCTTGTTACAAATGAAATTGAATGTTTAATTTCTTGGATATGTTAAATGTTAAACTGTATGCCTAATTCTTCATCCAATTGTACCCCCACCCAGGTCGCACCGGGAGATGAGCAATTCGCTGCTCAGTGTGCCTTTCTGGTGAAATTTCTCAATAAATAAAATAAAATAAATAAATCTTGTTTTCTCAAACTTGTGATAAATTCTAGGGTGCAACTGCCTTCTTATGTCTGCTTCACAGGCTGCTCAACTCATGTGGGGCTTCAGTGGAATGATTACACTTATTCATTATGCACCAGAATCTTGTATTTTGTTAGTACAGGATCCCTGATGTTCCTTATATGGACTGCTTTACATGATAGTTTCAGCTGTAACCTGCAGATTCTATTAATGCAGCAAAAATAGAGAAATTAGTAATGATTAAGAACATGTAATAAAGAGTCCAAGAGGAGAATTGAGACTGGCAGATTATTAAGTGTTTACAGCGTCTGAACATGATCAGAACTATGGAGATAGCAAGCCAGGAGTCCCATGAATTCCAGGCTGACTTTAACAGATCAGCTTGACTTGCCGGGCAGCACAGATCAAAGAGAACAGAAAATTCTTGATGGGATTGGCTATTTCTTTTGAGGTTTGGACCATCTCCACCCACCAAGCTAAAACTCTGTCATAGTAAGCCTGGCTGATTAGAGTGACACCGAACTGGCCCTAAAACACTGCTCTGCATCAGATGAATAGTGTTATAACCATCAAAAAGCAGTACTACTGCAATATGTTCAATTTGCACTTGCGCGCATGGCGAACATCAAAATAACACTGTACAGGATGGCTCATCATACAGGCAGCTTAAAGTTCTAAATCTCAGACTCTCTCTGAAAAAACATTGCTCTCTTTATGTAAGATGTTTTTTTTCCTGGCAGTTCAAACTCTGGATCCTGTTCTTGTAAGTCACATTTTCTGTTTTTCACAAACGTTTTCTCAAAACGTTGTCAGTTACCTTCTTGGGGCCAGCCTGAAAAGCACATCCAGGCCGAGATATTCAGAGCAGTTGCGCATGGCGCAGGCGAGTTGTGCAGTGCAACTCTCATTGTACCATGGCACAACTATAATGTATGCAGCGCAAATGCAGGGGGTGTACCCATGAATATTTGATGCAATGGGATATTCAACTGGGAACACATGGAGCAAGTCCAGAGCAAATCCAAGATGCGCCGGCCAGACTTGTTCCTCTAAAAACCTGTCTCAAACACGCAGACAGCAGATGTGCAACACTGTGCCCAGAGAGAAAGGGAGGGGGAGAGAGAGTGTGAGAGAGAGAGGCAGTGAGAGACAGAGAGTGAGTAGAGAGAGAGAGAGAGAGAGACGGACAGACAGAGTGGCACAGGAACCCAGGGAGACACCCACAGTGACAGAAGGATGAAGAGTGTCCCATTCCTAATGGAGACAGTAATAAGGGCTGTGAGGAGGCAGGAAGAACACCAACATGGCCGACGAAGGGCCTGGTGGTGATATGCCCAACACAGGTGGTACCGTGACCATACCACATTCGAGAACTACAGTGATGCTGAGATAGTGGGCTGGTACCACCTGAACAGGGCCATTCCGAGGCAGCTCTGTGAGCTGTGCCATGGCAAAATGCAGGCACCCACCAGATGTAGTCATGCCATGTATGTGGAGACTACGGTGACCACCGTGATGTACTTGCTCACCACGGGCACCTACCAAAGGCCAACAGGGGACACCACGGATATCACCCAGTTGGCCACATCCCTCATGCTCACACAGTTCCTCAACACTCTGCTGCTACATGCTTCGGAGTTCATATGGTTCACCAGCACACAGGCAGAGTGTACAGCAAACATGTAGGACTTCCACAGGGTAGCATGCATGCCTGGTATGATCGGGGCCATTGACTGCACCCACGTGGGCATCTGCATGCCACCTGGCTCTGAGGGCCCTGGGTATATTAACATGAAGGGGAAACCCAGCCATCAACTGCCAAGTGGTGTGCAATGCCACGAGGCGCATCATCAATGTCTGAGCCACACACCCCGGGAGTACACATGATGCATTCATCTGGCACAGCTCCAAGCAAGAGGTTTGAATGTGTGGACATCCCCATGGAACACCTTGTGGGTGAGGAAGGCATGGGACAGGGGACATGTATGGTACCGCTATGATGGAGGGGATGGGCAGGCAGGGCGGGCATGGTGGTGTGGGCAGTGGATGACAGGGTGAAGGAGGCAGAACAGCAAAACATAGGGCTAACCATGTCCTTCCCTACACAGGTGACAGTTCATATCCGCTAAGACCCTGGCTGCTTACCCATTATAGGCGACCAGCGTCCCCTGCAGAGGAGAGGTACAATGAGGCACACATCAGCACATGCAATATCATTGAGTGTGTCTTTGGCATGCTGAAAGTGCAATTCCATTGCCTAGACAGGTCAGGCGGTGCCCTAAAATATAGCCCATCAAAAGCCTGTGGCCTATTCCTGGCCTGCTGCATTCTGCACAACATGGCCATTGACTGTGGGATAGCTGTTGAGGTGGATGAGGGCAACAGTAGCAGGGACGATGGTGACAATGGGCCGGAGGGCGGTGGGCAGCCACTCCCCAATAGACGTGACCCCCATCTGGCACAGATGGCTCGAAGGCACTGGGACACAATCACCCAAGAGCAATCTGGAGAACACATGCATGGGTCACACAGACCAGCACACCACACACAGGCATGAATGTGCACGGTGGGATGCATGCAAGGAATGGGATGCACAGCAGGGATGGTGTAGGCAGTGGCACACACACATGCATACACATACACAGCACAGGCATGTACACACACACACATGCTCAGAGGAACATGGCATGGATCAGATGCATGACACCGATGCACAGGCACAACCGGCGCAGAGCTGCCCTCATCACACCCATGCCACATGTCCCAGCAGCATGGCCAGCACACATGGGAGGCATGCAGCACAACATACATGTGCGCCACCACATGCATGCCGCACCACTACCGCCCATGTGTGCACATGGCAGCAGCAGCGGACAGCAAGCCAGGGCAGCACACACCTCAGGCTAACTGCATGGTCCCTCAGCTGCCACTGCCACATGGACGGCAGCACCAGGGACAGGTCAGCAGACACTGGCTGTGCATCTGCAACAGGTGGCATGTCAGATGCCCCACCCCAGGGTAGATGTTTGGAACCATGACCATGTCCTTGCAGGGGTACAGGGGCAGCCATTCAGGCCAGCCCTGGGAGTGTCTTGGATGCTTACATTGGAGCCCAGTCTGCTGTGATGGGGTCACCAGATGCTGGGACCGTGGGGTGGACAGCACACTGCAGGTGGTCCTCTGCACACGGCCATGTCCACTGGCAGCCAGCGACACAAAGCCAGCTGCAATGATACCAGTCATGCGGTCCACTGCCACCACAATGACACCAGAAATGCAGTCCAAGGATGTGGTCATGGCCTCCTGCATATGGTGCAGCCTGTCCATGATCTGTGCAGTGCCTCTGTCCTGCTGCTCATCCAGCTGGTGCACCTCTGACTGCAGTACCTGCACCTCAGTGGCAAGCAGCGTCTAGTTTCCCACAGATGCCCACAGCAACCAGGTGTGCTCTGCCAGCTGCTTAGCATCCTGTGCCTCCTGGCCAGGATGCCGATTGGCTGGAGGTGACCTAGCACACTACCCAGCCTCCTGCTCTGGTGGATGCTGCACAGTGGGCCATACAGGGGGTACAGTGATGTCAGGTGCACTGAAGGCGGACCCTGTGTCCCACTGCCTATTGGTACCTGCATCCTGCTGTTGCCCTCCATCCATCTGCTGGGTGGTGCCCTGTGCCATTGTAGCTGCAACAGCACCACCACCCACACCAATCACAGCGATGTCACCACACCCCACTGCACCTGTGTGGATGGGAGGTGGCTGTGCAGCCGCAGGCACAGCGCTGGGCCCCAATGATGCCCGTGAGGCAGGCAGGGGCATGTTGTCTGCATTGTCTACCATGCTGCCCAGAATCAGGGTGATGTCATCATTGGAGCCAGACCCCGCCCAGAGCTGAGTCTCCCCACACAGCACATCCAGGCTAGCATCTTGCAGGAACTCATCCAGGGCCTCATCTGACCCCAAGCCGAAGATGTTCACTAGCCCCACAGTGCTCAGCCGCAGCCTGTCTGGGCCATGGATGCCGGTGGATGTTGAGAGTCTGTCTGCACTGGCCGTGGCTGCTGTCTCCTCTGCCCCATCCCCTGCACAGAGGTGTGATGGTGCTGCAAGAGAAGAGGACATGGTCAGTGGTGCATCAGTGCCCATGTGCTCCCCAATGCATGCCACTGGTGTCACTGGCCAGTGGCGTGCCAAGACCGGCGGCGTGCACACATGCTTGTGGCATGTGGCACAGTGACAGGCACACCTGCATGACTTGGTACACACCTGCCAAGTCAGTGTGTGTCACATACGTACCATGCAGTGATGGGTTGCCACCCATCTGGAATCCTCTGCTGGGCACACCCTACACTGCAGTGCGATGGATGGTGGATGCCACTAGCTTCTCCGTGGCCGACAGGGTGGGTGCGGTGGATGGCCCTCCACCAGTGGCAGTATGGGAGGATTGAATGGCTGCCACCTTCTCCTTCATCCTCTGCCTGTCTGTTCTGACCTTCTTGTGGTACTCCTGTGCCATCCACTAGTGCCTACCATGCAGGTTACTGTAGGCCACCACCTCATCTCACCCTGCCATACTTTCATGCGGTGTGCCCATGGCACCACTCAACAGGGCCTCCGTATCGAGGTATGCCTTGAACAGGGCATTCAATTCATCCTTTGTAAAGTTGGGCCTGCACTTGTGTGCAGGCCCACACTCCTCCTTCTTCTTCTCATATCCAGACATTCTGCCACCTGTGAACAGGGACAACACAGTGTGACAGTGAGGGAACGGCCCATGTTGCCCTCCGTGGCAGTGTTATTGCAGGCCGCCAGTTCCCCAAGCCAGCATCCACCTATCTGTAAGGGTGCACTACCAGTCCATGGCCTGCGATGTTCACTGGCGTTTATATGGCGCATCGCATGCAAATGAGCTTGTGTGCAACGGTAATGATATGCTAATGCACCCTACTGTGTCGCGCATTGGCTGATGAGTTAATTTGCATGCCAAGGATGAATATCGCAAAACTGCACCGTGCACAATGACATTCCACCGGAACAACCCTGTGGCACATGTCCGGTGCATGCGCATTGCGCATTCCCACAGTGCGCATGTGCGTACGGCATTGCATGTGTCTATTGCGCAACGTTCAGCCCTTGTGCGGTGCCACACCATTACATGTGCGACAATGGTGGGGCAGTGCGCATCCTCGGGCACATACGTGACTGTGCGTGGGGTCACGGCCCCTGACCCCGTGTGGCCGATGGGCCAGGGTGTTGTGCACATATTCGGGACTGCGTAATGCACCCATATTGTGCATCACCATAATGTGCTTTTTCATCTTTCCATCCCGATCGCACATCCTACATGTGCTGCAACCACATGCATGACTGCACCGCCATTCACGCTGACAGTGAGGGTTGTTAGTGGCCATGGCACAGGGGAGAATGTGAAGGCCAGCAACTGGACAGATGTTGAACTGATCAATCTTTTTGCAGTGGTGCAGCCCTTTGAGGGGCAACTATTCAGACTTGTGCCACTTCAACAGGCCAGGGGCAACATCTGGGTGCAGGTGGCCACAGACCTGGAGAGACACACGGGGTGGCCAAGAATGTGGAGAAATGTTGCCCCCGGTATGGAAATTTGCAGTGCAGGGATCTGGAGCAGCTGTGCTGGATGCAGGCGCATGTTCAGCACGAGGCGGTGCCGCAGCCAGGTACGTGTGTGCAATGGGCTTGCACGCATCGATGCTCATCAGTAGTGGGCATTGGGCTGCGTGGCACAGTCCATAGCTGAGGTTCATCACAGTCCCACTGGCAGCCACATGTCATGTATGGCTGCTGCACGTGTTGCAGTCATGCAGACATGGGGGCCACAGGACAATCGAGGACACGCCATGCAACATGCAGGCTATGCAGTGGCGGGGAGCTCTCCACGCATGCTTGTGTACTTATGTCCACCTCTCTACATGCTTTCCACAAGGCCAGAGGACCATAGATGGGCCAGGGTGGCCACAGAAGGTGTGAGGGGCCACAGTAGGCCACAGGGTGCAGCACCAGATAGTAGTGGTATGGCACGTAAGTGTGGCCACAATGCCGTTTCATGTCCCTGTTGTATTGCTGTGGGTAGTGGGTCTGGGCATGGTGTCCACAGCCATGTGTCTGCACAGCTGTGGGTGGTGTACCACCCATTGTCTGTGCCAATGTTGCACGTACATTGGCAGTATTATGCCAGCCAGTGGGGGGGGTCGTGCACACAGCCTCCACAATGTGTGCTACACCAGTGCCTGTGCTCTGTGCCTTGTGCCTGTGCTCGTGTGCACATGGGCACACTGTGCTACCTGTCTGACTAGCTGTGCCATTGTGGTGTGCTGGGTGGATGGCTGGTGTGGACCTTCAGGCACAGGTCCATTGCAGTCCCCCAGTGGTGTGTGCCCCCACAGTTCATTGCATGCTGTGGGTGGGCTGGGGTCTTTGGGGATTGCACTGATTGGCTGTCCTGTCCCTTCCCCTAAGTGGTCACATGAATGTTACTGGGAGGGCTGCATGCCCCCATGTCCGGGACCGAGTGAGAATACTGGCACTCCAGAAATGACTTCTTGCACTCTAGAGGCGGCACCTGCAAGAGACTGTGGCACTGAGGTGGGCCATACAGCAGCTGTGGCAGGCCATCAGGGGCTGGAGCTAGAGGAACCTACAGTGGCCCGTGTTGTATACCTGCCCCATACATTTCTCATGCTGTCTCACATCATTCTGCATAGCCCCTGCACCCTGTCCCCCTCCTCCTCTCCCCCTCTCCCATCCCTTCCCCCTGTTATCTGCCTGTTGCATATGCCCTTTTATATAAAGCTTTGGTTCTGATAAAGGCCTGTGTCCGTGTCTGCTTTGCAGGTGGCATGCGGAGCCATGCTGCAGATGTGTGGGTGTGGTGCATGGTGTCCCCACTGGGGTGGATCAGTTCAATGGCTGTCTTTCTGTGGGGTCCGTGCTGTGTTCAGCTCTGTTTCACATGTCCACGATGTATCTGACTGAGGGCCAGCCATGTTTTGTGTGTCACTGTGTTGTCAGGGTGGTGCCTTATACTGTTGGTTGTGACGGGGAGGGGGGCCCTGCACAGGGTCCTTATCATCTGGGGGCATTTTCTGCCTGGTGACACATGGCTCCCACTGTGTGCAGGAGTGCACACATGCTCATGGTGGGGGTGCATGCCCATGCCATGAGCCTGTGAGGGGCTTGTACTTATGGTGACGGGGCACTGTCACCCTGCCTGGTGGCTGGGTGTTGCATGTCTCTGCTATTGGCATGGCTGGGGTAGCAGGTCTTTGGCCAGGGATGTGTTTCACAGTTTGTGGGCTCAGGTTCTCTGTGCACCTTCCCCTGGTGCACTGTGTGCCTTCCGGGTCCATGCTTCTGTGTTCATGGGTGTGCCCTGCTGGGGGGGCCTGTGGCCATTGCCCTGTGTTTGCTAGCATATGTGTACCTGCAGCCTGTGGCTCTTGTCCTGCTCATTGGGTTTGTGCTCAAGTTTGCGCCGTACATCCATGGTTGTGCCGGCGCATCTCTGGTTGTGCTGTGGTGCATCATAGTCAAATTCAGCCGACTTGCGCCAAAGCGTTTCGGGTGGCGCATCTTCTGAATATGGCTCCCGGCTTGCCATGGCACATCTGGGTTGTGCTGTACCACACTTGTGCCAGGCTTTGGTGCATTTGTGAATATCCGACCCTCAGTCTTTAACAGATGCATCCAGTTAGTACATGTTGTCCCAAAACTGGTTTCCTGTTGTGACCAAGCTTATTGTGGTGGTCAACATGCATCTTAAAGTTAACCCTCAGTGTTCCACTTTGCTATATTTTCTGATAAACTCGAAGAGCTTTCTGCAATTATTTCAATACTATACTGTAATTACTGTATATGCATTTGCAAACCAATGGATTCCAGTTTCACATACAGATTGTTGTATTTTTTTAATTACAGAGAAGTAAGGGCAGAAAGAATGAATAGAAACAGCAAATGAAGGAAGGGAGACAACAGGAGGAAACTGTAGGACCATCGGAGTGGCCAATTCCTAGATGCCACAAGGAAACTTTCCTTGCACAATCAGACAGGAAAGAGACAGACAAGTGGCAGACTACTAGAGAAGAGGAGAAACGTAGATGCTCGCTTTTAACTCTCTCTATAATAAATAGAAAAGGGTGTTGTATTACCCAACCCTGCCATACTTAAAATGGGTAAATGTTTAAAAATGAAAGCAGGATCACATATTCAGATGAGAAGTGAGGCACATCCCTGGATGCACTATGCATCCTCAGACTTGTGTGGGCCATCAGGGGCGTGGCCATATTCAAAGGCCACTAATGCACCCCGCACCCCTGACTGCGCTGCGTGTACAATACTGTGATGCGCCGATGCAAATGATGGGTTCCTCGTGCATACGCTGGGCATCATGATACTGAAACCCCAAAGCATAAAACTGGCCAACTACTGTGACACATAGTTATATTTTCCAAACCCTACTCTAACTATGCACGATACAGGTTAGTGCCCCGTGCACAGTCTTGGATCAGGTACACAGTCCCCCAAACCCCGATCACACATATAATAAAAAAAACACCCTGATCCATTATCCCTAGTAGTCTAGAGATTCCCCCCTCCTCAGTCCCAATCACAAATAGAATAAAACTACTCCCTGATCTGTTATCCCTGGTAGTCTAGTGATTCCCCCGACCTAGTCCCAGTCACACACAGAATAAAACTACTCCCCAATCCATTATCCATGGTGGTCTGGTGATTCCTCCCCTCCCCAGTCCCAATCACACATAGAATAAAACTACTCCCCAATTCGTTATCCATGGCAGTCTAGTGACTCCCCCCCTGCCCAGTTCCAATCACACACAGAATAAAACTACTCCCCAATCTGTTATCCATGGTAGTCTAGTGATTCCCTCTCCCTAGCACCTATCATACATGGAATAAAATAAAAACCAAACTGTTATCCATGGTAGTCTAGTGGTCCCCCCTCACCATCCCCAATCACACATATAACGATAAACTCCTCAATCTGTTATCCCTGGTAGTCTAGTGGTTCCCCCCTCACCAGCCCTAATTACACACAGAATAAAAAAACTCCTCAATCTGTTATCCCTGGTAGTCTAGTAGTCACCCCTCCCCAGCTCTAATTACACATAGAATAAAAAAAACTCCCCCATCTGTTATCCTTTGTAGTCTAGTGTCCCCCCCCCAGCCTCAATCATACATAGAATAAAAAAACAAATCCATCATCCCTGGTAGTCTAGAGACTCCCCCCTCTAGCCCCTATCACACATAGAATAAAAAACACTCCCCAATCTGTTAACCCTAGTAGTCGAGAGGGTTCCCCCTCTCCAGCCCCGACCACACATATAATAAAAAACTACCCAACCTTTATCCCATGTAGTCTAGTGGTTTCCCCCTGCCCAGCCCTAATTACACATAGAATAAAAAAAACTCCCCAATCTGTTATCCCTGGTAGTCTGATGGTTCACCCTCTACGGCCCGATCACGCATAAAAAAATCTCCTCAATCTGTTATCCCTGATAGTCTGGGGGTTCTCCCTCCCACTCCCTGATATCACGTAGAATAAAAAAAAAATGCTCTGTCATCCCTGGCAGTTTAATGGTCCCTCTCTCCCCATCCCGATCACACATATAATTAAAAAAAAAGATCCATTATCCCTGATAGTTTAGTGGTCCCCCCCCCAACCCCGATCAAACATAGCATAAAAATACACCCTGATCTGTTATCCCTGATAGTCTAGTGGTTCCCTCCAACCCCAATCAAACACAGAATTAAAGTACCCCCCGATCTGTTATCCCTGGTAGTTCTAGTGGCTCCCTGCTCCCCAGCCCCGATCAAACACAGAATTAAAGTGCCCCCCCGATCTGTCATCCCTGGTAGTTCTAGTGGCTCCCCCCTTCCCAGCCCCGATCATACATAGAATAAAAAAAACCATGATCTGGTATCCCAGGCAGTCTAGTGACCCCCTGCCCCATTAGGCAGTGTCCCACCACCTGGCTCCCCCCAGCCCAACCGGAGCAGGCAACAGGCACTGCACACCCACATCACCATGGCCATCCACTGACTATACCACACAGGAGCTCATATAGAATACAGTGCATGCCCATTGGCCCACCTAGTCCGCCCTGGAGAACAGGTCGAGGCGGATTACAGGGAGTGCCGAAGAAAACGGAGGGAGGAAGCATGATGAACTTTGTCGAGGGCTATCTGAAAGAAATATTACACTTGGACCCAGATCAACCGCTGAACATCATTAGAGCACACAGGCCCTATCAGCAACCCCTGCAGATCCAAATGCACAGCTGAGATTAATAACTGTGGCATTTCTTCATTTTAGAACAAAGGAACGGGTCCTAAAAAAGGCATGGGACTGTAAGGAGATCATTTTCCAGACTGCTAACAATAACCTTCCATCTTGTGATAAGCACTTCTTCTAACTTTATGCCATCCTGACCTTATGCATAACTGTTCTCAGCATGTCAATAACTATTCTAAGTTGCTAATCATTCTCCTTTCACATTTCCTCTTGATCCCTTCCACTCTTTCCCCTCACCCCCTCTATGGCTTCCCCCCATCTCCCCCATTTCCCGTTATATTTCCTGAGCTCCCTTGCTCACTCTAAAATGCTTTGTCCTGTACCTATGCACCTCTGATGGGGTCCCTGGGCTGATGCCATCCCTTACCTTGTTGATTATTAGATATTAGGCTGAGTCTTGTCATTTTCTTGTAAAAGGTCGTTTCATAAGACTTCACCACCTCTAACTGTCCAGTGTCAGTGGCTCAGTAGGTAGCACACTCACCTCTGAGGCTGGGAGATCAGTGGGCTGTAGATTCAGTTGCCACATCTGGCACTTGGGTTAATATCCCAGTACTGACACTGTAGTGCAGCATGAGAGGGGTGCTACACTTCTGAGGTGCCGTCTTTCGGATGAGACGTTAAACCAAGGTCCCATCTGCCTGGATTGGTGGTAGTTCAGGTGACTGTTAAAGATCCCATGGCACTTATCGAAAAGAGTAGGAAAAGTTCCCCGGTGTCCTGGCCAAATTTCTTTCATTCACTAAAAATACCACCAACAGCTTAATCTGGTTCAAGGTCAGCTGGCATTCATCTGTATCCCCCTCCCCCGGGTCGTGCCTGAAAATAGGCAGTATTTGTCTAGTGCACTTACCCGGTCAACAAAAACTAACTAAACTAAACTAAACTAATGTGACCCTTTGAATTCCAGGTTTTTAATCAAATACGCACCTTGGCATACATTGTACAATGCCACATGTATTGGAACTTCTCTAGTTATACACTCTTTTAATGTTTTGTATAATTCCTGTGTTGTTTGTTCTCCGTCTCACAGAAACATAGACTTTGATGGCAAATAAGGACCGCTTGGCCCACCCAGTCTGCCCATTTCCCTACCTGATGTATAAGCTGCAGATTCTAGTTAATCAACAACTTACTTCCTCTTACCACCCACTAGAATTACCTTACGTCTGTCCCATGCATTCTTGAATTCTCCCACTGTTCCTGACTCCACAACCTCCTCAGGAAGGCTGTTCCATGCATCCACAACCATCTCTGTGAAAAAATACTTTCTAACATTACCTCTGAGCCGTCCCTCCTCTATCTTCAAATTGTGCCCCCTTGTTCTTGCTCATCTCTTCTTCTAAAAGATGCTACACTCTTGTATTTTGTTAATTCTCTTGAGATACTTGAAAGTTTCTATCATGTCCTCCCTCACACTCCTTTCCTTAGGGGTATACATATTAAGCTGCTTTAGTCTCTCCTCATATGTCTTCTGGTGCAGACCCTGCACCATTTTGGTTACCCTCCTCTGAACAGCCACCACTCTGTCTATGTCTTTGCGGAGATGGGATCTCCAGAATTGCACACGGTACTCCAGATGGGGTCTCATTAACTGTCTGTACAGAGGGATAACAACTTCCTGTTTTCACTGGTGATGCTTCTCCTATGCATCCCAGTATCCTCCCAGCCCTCCTTACTGCCTTCTCACATTGCTTGCCCACCTTTAGGTCATCTGATATAATTACTCCTAGGTCTCTTTCAATTTTGTTGTTGTTAGTATCTCACCCCCATTGTGTACTCTTCCCTGGGTTTTGTTTCCCAGATGCATTACCTTGTACTTCTTTGCATTGAATCTCAGCTGCCATATATTTGACCATTCCTCCAACATTGCCAAGCCCCTTTTTATCCTTTCCATCCTACCTCGTGTATCAACCCTGTTGCAGATCTTTGTGTCATCTGCAAAGAGACATACTTTTCCTTCCAGGTGCTCTCCAATGTCACTTATAAAGACACTAAAGAGGACCGGTTCCAGTACCAAACTCTGCAGTACCCTGAGTCACCTTCCTTTCTTCACTGTGGACTCCGTCTACTATTACCCTTTGCGTCCTGTTGTCCAGACAGTTTTTTATCCAGGCTACCACCTTGGGACCCACTCCAAGGCTTGATAACTTGTATATTAATCTTTTTTCTGTGAGACTGTATCAAATGCCTTGCTAAAATCTAGGTAGACCACATCCACAGCTCCTCCCTGGTCTACTACTTTGGTCACCCAGTCAAATAAATCTATTTGGTTGGTCTGACATGACCTTCCTGCTGTGAAACCATGCTGCTTTGGGACCTGTGCCCCACTGACCTCTAGGTACTCAATAATTCTTTCCTTCAGAAGTGATTCCATCGGTTTCCCTACCACTGAGGTCAAACTAACTGATCTGTAGTTTCCTGTGTCTGCCCTGCTCCCACTTTTGTGAAGTGGAATCACATTTGCCCTCCTCCAGTCCTCAGGTACCACCCCATCCTCCCATGATTTGTTAAAGAGAGTAGTCAGTGGCATTACTAGTTCTACCCTTAGTTCTTTTAGAATTCTTGGGTGAATCCCATCAGGCCCAATTGTTTTGTCTACCCTCAGTTTCAAGAGTTCTTTCAAAACCCTTTCTTCTGTGAATGGACTGGTATCGACCCCCTTATTCAGAGTGTTTCTCTTGTTTGGTTTAGGTACCTCCCCCTCCTCTTCTGTTGTGAATACTGAGCAGAAATATTCGTTCAGTTTCCCTGCTTTTTCACTGTCATCCTCTGCTCGCATTCCCTCCACTTTATTAAGTCTCTGTATCCCTCCCTTGGTCTATCTTCGCTCCCTAATGTACCTATAAAAGGTTTTATCCCTCTTTTTACTATTCTGACTGCCTTCCCTGCCTCCTTCTGCTTTAACTGATAAAGTTCTCTGTCCCGCTCCTTTTGTGTTTCCTTATATTTCCTGAATATTATCCTTTTCTCCTTAATCTTCCCTTCCACCTCTTTTGAGAACCATAGTTGTTTTTTCCTTCATTTTGTTTTGTTGCTTTGCTTCACCCAAAGGCTTGTTGCCTCTGTGATGGCTGTTTTGATTATTCCCCCTTGTTTCTCCACTCCTCCTTCTTGCCCATTTGCTTGTGCTTTTCTGAGGCACTCTCTCATTTTTCAAAAGTCAGCCTTCCTAAAGTCCAATACTCTTGTTTTTGTATGGCTTGACTCTATGGCTGTGTTTATTGTGAACCATGCTGTTTGGTGGTCATTTGTTCCCAGATGGCTACCGACTTCTAAATCTGAGATCCTTTCTCCTTCCCCAGTTGAGAGTACCACGTCTAAGATTGCTCCCTCCCAAGTGGGTTCCAACACTATCTGTCTGAGGCATGCCCTCTGTAGGGCATCAAGAATGACCCTGCTCTTGGATGTGCCTGCAGCAAAGGTACTCCAGTTAACATCTGGCATATTCAGGTCCCCCATCAACAATATCTCCCCTTTTTCTGCCATTTTAAGGATGCTTTCTATCATTTTCTTGTCCATTTCCTCCCCCTGAGATGGGGGTCTGTACACAACCCCCATGCAGATTGTGGTGCCATTTCCTGTCTCCAGGGTGACTCATAGTGACTCATCAACTTCCTGTTTACTCTTTAGTTCTGTTGCTTTAATCTCTTTTCTTAAATAGAGAGCTACTCCTCCTCCTCCTCCTCTTTTACCCACCCTGTCTCTCCTGTAGATTGTGTATCTTGGTATGTTGACATCCCAGTCATGGTTTCACTGTGTACCATGTTTCAGTGACTACCACAATATCCAGGCATCCCTCTTCCATCAAGGCTGCTAGTTCAGGGAGCTTGTTACACAGACTGTGAGCATTGGTACTCAACACCTTCCATTTTTTTATGGCCTTACCCCTTTTAGCCCCATCCCCATCCTTACTGCCTTTTTCTGCATTTACCCCTGTCCTGCTCCCTACTGACTTCTCTATCTTGGTGTTTACTTCACTAATTACCGTGTTTTGTGGGGGGAGGCTGGTATTTCCCTGCTCCTTTTCAGTGCCTACCCCCCCTTGGCTAGTTTAAATGGTTGCCAATGAAGCATTTAAACCTATCACCTAGGATCCTGGATCCCCCCCCGGACAGATGCAGACCATCACACCATTATAGGCCTGCATCCCTCCAGGTGGCTCCCCAGTCCCCAATGAAGCCAAATCCCTGAGCTCCACACCAGTTTTTCAACCATTCATTGAATCTCATGGTGTGGAATAACCTAGCATCATCCTTGCCATAGACAGGCAACACCTCCGAGAAGGTTACCATACATGCTACTTGTCTAAGGCCCCTCCCCAACTCTACAAACTCCTCTTGCACCACTCTGATCCCTTTCACAGCCAGGTAATTTGTCCCTAGGTGGACAATGACATCCAGCTCCCTCCCTCATGCAGCTGCTCCCACAATCCTGAGGATTCATTTCCTGTCCCTCTGAGCTGTGGCGCCAGGCAGGCACCTTTCCTCTCTATCCCTTTCCTCCCCCACTTCTACCCCCCTAATGATCAAGTCCCCCACCAGGAGTTGTTTCCTTCCCCTGTGGGGTCTCATGCCACCCTCCTGTGAGTCTCCTTTGTGGAGGTTGCCAGCATCCTTCTTGGTCTCCACTCCAGGTGCCTCCATAGAGGAACCAGTCTTCACCAGAACAGCATAGGAATTGTGGAGAGGTGCAACTGCAGGGATGCACCTTTCTTCCACCACCCTCTCCCTCCCTGATCCCACCTTGGTCCAACAGCTCCTCTTTCTTGGCAACCTCTGCTGTAGCGGTGGTGGCCCTGGTGGTCCCTGAGTGGGGGAAGAGGTTTCACGAATCCTAGCCAGGTCAGCCTGGAGATGGGCAACCTCCTTCCTCAGACCAGAGGCACCTGCAAACAGGGCAGCATTGCAGCCTCCAGAATGTCTCCCGCAACATTGTTGCCCCACAGCCATTGCACTGCACCATCCCCATCTTAACTTATTTTGTATCCCCTCTCCTGTTGCTTTGTATGCTTACTGTCTCCTCCCACTATGTATTTTCACACTTACTTTCCTACTGCCTATGTGCCCTTACAACTCTCGCCCTTCCTGTTCTGGGACAGGAACTTCCAGTAGTCTTCAGTAGTCTCCTTCTTCCATGCTTGGATTCAGACCTCCAGCAGCCAGGGGGGGAGAGAAAGAGCTATTTTTTAGGTTCCTTCAAGGTTGATGAAACTAATGTGTGATCCTTCCCTTCCTACTGCCAAACAGGAAGTTCCTGTTGTCAGTCAAATCCAGTGGCTATAAAAGTAGAACTGGCTTAGGGTGGGAAGGAGGGCAAGTAGTAAAAAACCTGTAGTTCTAGACTACTGTTATTTGATCTGAAAGCAGAGTTCTCCTCTGTCAAATACAGCAGGAAGTTGTAATTGGAGACACCTGCTTTTGTACTCCTAAGATCCTAAGCCACACCCTCAATTAGCCTCAGCCTCTGCTCCTGACTCAGTAAATTAAGTTGATATAGCCCCCTTACTCAGAGAAACACAGTGCCTTTCTTCTTTTTTTTTACTTAAACAAGACCCCCTTCTTCTAATAAAGTATATGTTTTCTTAATCCAACAGGCACTGACTCCTGCTGAGATAGAAGTGATTTATCAGTAAAAAGCTATAGTTCTAGACTGCTGTTACTTGATCTGAAAGCAAAGTTCTCCTCTGTCAAAAACAGCAGCTTTTCTGATTTATGTTGTCGTTTGATGTGAAACCTATGAAATGAGCTTGTTCTGAAAGGTGTTATCTGAAATTTCAATAAGTAACAAATAAATAAAATTTGGGGGGACAAATGGCTCTTTTTTGAGTAGGATTATGTGCTGCTAACAATGGACAAATGCAAGCAGCTGTTTCCGGTACTGAAGGAACTTAGAGCCAAAGGATTGAAGACCCAGGCAGAGTATCCAGCCAAACTAAGAATTACCTCAGACACTGGCTCCAATGTATTTGATTCTCTACAGGAGGCAAAAACATATCTACAATCCCTGGGGATTTCAGCAGCAGAATCAGAGACAACTACACAGATGTGGGACATGGAGAAGAAAAGATGGTGGCCAAGAGGCCCAAAGAAGACGATGCCACATTTTGCGGACCACAACAGCAGCACTTGCGAGAAAGTGGTGGCGAGGCACAAGAATAGGTTTTTGACATTGAGATGGTTGAACTTGGAGTCGGCAGACACTCAGGATCTGGAGCAGAGGGAGGAAGATGAAATTCCTGGCATCTCAAGCAGACCAGCTCGCTGAGCTAAAAACAGTAAGCACTATGCTTTTCTGGACTAATTTGAGCTGATTGGGCATGAAGGATGTGAACACCTGGTTCATAGTTCGTAGAGGTGTATATACTGACATGAAGGTAAAGGGGAGAGGGAGGAGGGGTTTGCGTCTTTATGGTTATGCTCACTTGCATGCTGAGGTGCTACTTAAATGCTCCCAGCCTTTTAATCAAAGAGGGACTGTCAACGCCATGCCTAAAGATACGGTGAGAATTACAATGATTTCATGCAACTGTCAGACAATGTGTTTTAATATGGAAAGTTTGACAAAGGAAAGGGGGGTTGGGAAAATATAGTGTTTTCATGCTGTTACAAAAAATCAATCAATTGGCTTCTTTGTACGGGTACTTATTAAAAGTCTACCTCATGCAAGGAGGCTGAGCACTTACTGCTGCTGAGGCAAGTGACAGCTGACTCATGCAGCGGGGAAACGCAGATATCATGAAATCATTGTAATTCTCACCGTATCTTTAGAGGCATGCGTTGAAAGTCCCTCTTTGATTAAAAGGCTGGGAGCATTTAAGTAGCACCTCATCATGCAAGTCAGCATAACCATAAAGACGCAATTGGCTTCATTGGGGACTGGGGTTCCACCTGGAGGGATGCCAGCCTATACTGGCAGGATGGTCTGCATCTGTCCAGGAAGGGAACAAGTCTTTAGAGCAATCGGTTTAAATGCTTCATTGGCAAGCTTTTAAACTAGTCAAGGGGAGAGGCACTGATAAGCAGCAAAAAATCCCAGCCTCTCCCTACAAAACAGGGTACTAAATGAGAAAAAGACTGAGGTAGAAAGGTCAGTGGGAGATGCTGCAACAGATGGTAAAGCCATCAAAAAATGGAGAGCAATGAGTACCAATGCCTGTAGTCTGAGTACAAGCTTCCTGAATTAGGGGCCTTGATGGAGGAGGAACATCTGGATATCATGGCAGTCACAGAAACATGGTACACACAAAACTATGACTGGGACATAAACATACCAGGATACACTATCTACAGGAGGGACAGGGAGGGTAAAAAAAGAGGAGGAGTAGCTCTTTACATACAGGAAGGAATCAAAGCAACAGAACAAAAGGGTAAACAGGGAGGAGAAGAAGCACTGTGGGTCAATTTGAGACCGCAATGGCACCACAATCCGCACAGGGGTTTTATACAGACCCCCTTCTCAGGGGGAGGAAATGGACAAGGAAATGATAGAAAGTATACTTAGAATGGCAGAAAAAGGGGAGATATTGCTGATGGGTGATCTGAATATGCCAGATGTTAACTGGAGTGCAGTTGCAGCAGCCACATTGAAGAGAGGGGTTATTCTAGATGCCCTACAGGGGGCATGCCTTAGACAACTAGTATTGGAGCCCACTCGAGAGGGAGCAATCTTAGACCTGATTCTTGCAAATGGAGATGAAGAGAGGATCACAGATGTAGAAGTAGGTAGCCATCTGGGAACTAGCGACCATCGAACAGTATGGTTCACAATAAACACAGCGATAGAGTCAAGCTATACAAAGGCAAAAGTACTGGACATTAGGAGGGCTGACTTTGCCAAAATGGGTGAGTGCTTTAGGAATGCACTAGCAAATGGGCAGGAAGGAGAGGTGGAAGAACAATGGGGAATAATAAAACTGCCATCTCGGAGGTAACAAGCCTTTGTGTGAAGCAAATAAACAAAACGAAACGATGTAAGAAACCACTATGGTTCTCAAAGGAAGTGGCAGTGAAGGTTCAAGAGAAAAAGAAAACATTCAGGAAGTACAAGGAATCACGGAAGGAGCAGGACAGAGAACTGTATCAGTTAAAGCAAAAGGAAGCTGGGAAGGCAGTCAGAACAGCAAAGGCCCAAACCGAGAAAACGATAGCCAACTCAGTTAAGAAGGGGGATAAAACATTTTACAGGTACATCAGGCAGCAAAGGAAGACCAAGGAGGGATAGTGAGGCTTAATACATGGGAGGGTGGGAAGAGGGTGACTGTGAAAAGGCAGAGATACTAAACAAATATTTTTGCTCAGTATTTACAAAGAAAGAGGAGGTGGTACCTAAAACAAACAGTAGAAACACTCTGGATACAGAAGTTGATATCAGCCCATTTACAGAAGAAAGGGTTCTGAAGGAACTCTTAAAACTGAAGGTGGACAAAGCAATACGGCCTGATGGGATTCATCCCAGAATTCTAAAAGAACTAAGGGTAGAACTAGTGACATCACTGACTACCCTCTTTAACAAATCTTGGGAGGACGGGGTGGTACCCGAGGACTGGAGGAGGGCAGATGTGATTTACCTTCACAAAAGTAGGAGCAAGGCAGAAGCAGGAAACCATAGACCTGTTAGTTTAACCTCAGTGGTAGGCAAAATGATGGAATCAGTTCTGAAGGAAAGAATTGTCGAGTATCTAGAGGCCAGAGGGGCACAGGACCCAAGGCAGCATGGATTCACAGTGGAAGACATATGAAGAGAGACTTAAGGAGCTTAATATGTATAGCCTCGAGGAAAGGAGGGAGGGGGGGACATGATAGAAACTTTCAAGTACCTCAAGGGAATCAACAAAGTCCAAGAGGGTAGCATCTTTCAAAAAAAGAGGTGTGCAAGAACAAGAGGGCTCAATTTGAAGATAGAGGGGGGGGCGGCTCAGAGGTAATTTAAGGAAGTATTTTTTCACAGAGAGGGTTGTGGATGTATGGAGCGGCCTTCCGGAGGAGGTTGTGGAGTCAAAAACAGTGGTGGAATTCAAGCATGCATGGGACAGTCATAAGGCAATTCTGCGGGGTGGGGGTAAGAAGAAGTAGACTGCTGGTTAACTAGGATCTGCAGCTTATCCATCTGGTAGGGAAATGGGCAGACTGGGTGGGCCAAGTGGTCCTTATCTGCCATCATATTCTATGTTTCTGAGCTGCACCACCTGTCACCAAAACAAATAATGAGACATGACAGGATCCACAGTGCCACAGAGGGAAGGACGCCAGGGGCCATGTCTAGGCACCTACAGGGCTGATGCAAGATAATCACCTACTGTATATTAAATACAATGCAGCTGAAATATGAAAAGAAAATTTGAAACAAACAAAAATGATCAAAGTCATAACACAGTTTCAATAGGTGCAGAAAAATTCCATAATATCAAGCAATCCAATAAACGCAGTGTGCCCATGAACATCGGACCTGTTCTGAAGCAAACCGCCCCATACCATGTGGTGGACTGAAATCACAGCCTTCTTAATATTCCCTAATAGTTCAGCATAAAAACCCTCTTTTTGCTGTAGCACCCACAAACACTGGGACTGCCAAAGGTAATACTGAACAACTGCTAAGACAATATAAAGAGTTTTTTCCGAGTACATAGCCCAAGGCCCTCCTTCTGGACCATAGACTACGTTTGAATACGTGAGGGAAGTAAAAAGCAGTTTTGCCCATTTAGTTGCCAAATAATGCCCAAACTGTTTGCATATGTACATTCTAAAAATAGGTAGGCTTGAGTTTCCAATACCTGTACACGTCAGTCAAGGACAATATTCGTCTATCACCTGTTTGTGCTTATTGTTACCTTTCACCCCCAGCCTCCCGTAATTACCCAACCATACACTATCCCACACAAATGTCAGAATCCTGGGATTTGTCAGATAAGTTAACACCTTGCAGTGCTGTGGCTCTGGACATAGAGGGAAGATAACTTCAGCCGTACATTCTGCTTGCATGATCCTACCATAAATGGTTTTCCTGTCCAAGGTCTGCACCATCAGTGGAGTTAACCCCCATTTAATTGTGATCTTAGTACTTCTAAGGCCATATTGGGGAATTGGTTTGGACAACAGTCTGGGTTTTTTTTTTTTGGCTCTGAGGGCCAACACAGGTTTGCCACCAACTATTAAAAATGGGCTTCCAGAGATGCACCCCAGGTCTTAAGGCTACAGCCAGGTTAGAACCAATAAAAATACTGAAAAAAAGGCTACCGGGTTAACCATATTTACCCCACCATCTGAAAGTGCCCAATACGTTATGCCTGTTTTGATAGGATTTAATCGAGACCCCCAGAAAGCTTGAAAAAAAAAATGCTGTATAACATGGTGAGTTGAGATAGGTTAGGTGGAAAAACAAAGATATAAAAAAATAGAGACTAACAAAGTCCGAATTAATACCACTCTTTTCTTTTTGGAGATCTGCTGATCTTTCCAGTTTGCTAGCAACCTATCACCCTACTTATACTAATTTCCCAATTTCTCTCTGTCATATTGCCAGGCCCAAAGTCCACACCTAAAATCCGTATAGGCTCTTGGGAAACCGGTACCCCAGCAAACTCCCCAGCTGCTGGGAGGGGTATATTTCCCATAGGGATCCTGTTTCCTTTTGGTCAAATTCACCCTTGAGCCAGAACACACAGAAAATTCCTGCAGAATGTCAGATAGCTTGTGTTCTGGTGTACTCTGATCCACTGTTAAAACTAAATCATCCACATAAGCCAAAGCTTTAAACTGTGGGCTCCCTAGCGTCAAAACAAGTCCCTGAATCTGCTGCTCTTCCAGAATTTTCTTGATAACTATATCTGTCACAAAGACATATAAAAAAGGGCACAGGGGACACCCTTGTTATACTCCCTTGCACACTGGAAGCTTTTGCCCACACCACCCATTAACACAAGAGATGACTGTTGCTCCTTTATACATTGCCTGGAGCCAACTTACAAAATGTGGAGGTACACCATAAGCCAATAGTGTGGAAAATAAATACTCATGGGAAAGCCTGTCGAAGGCCTTCTCTTGATCTACCCCTGGTACATAACCTTGCATGGATTCTTGCTTCCCCTCATGACCAACTCCGTTAGTATAATTAACTTATCATGCTGCCGCCTTCCCAGGACAGCACAGGTTTGTTCTGGGCTTATAAGGGTGCTGGCAACACTAGATAATGTAGCCAACTCAGTATTAAGGAGACTGATAGGATGCCAGTTTCCAATATTAGTTCCAGACCCTTTTTTATACAAAAAGACCAAAGCAGTTTCATTCATAGATGCTGAGAATGTTCGTATGGAGAGCATATGATTAAATAGAATAAATAACCAATACTGGGGCTAACTCAATTTTAAAAGATCTATAAAATCCTGCACCATACCCATCAGACCCAGGGGTAAAATCCAGTTTTAACTGCTGAATAGCGTGTTCTACTTCCTCAGTAGAGACAGGTTCCCCTAACTGTTGTGCATATGAACCTGTAACTTGCGGAAGATGTAGAGTCAAAAGATATTCTTGAATTCCAGGAGTGCAGAGAGTATCCCCATGTAACGATTGGACATATTGTTCTACAATAGTCAGCATACCCTGCGGGTCGGTATAACTACGTCCAGCAGACTCTGTAAGTTCAGTCCTGACTCTATGTTGTACCCTGGATTTATTTTCTTTAAAAGAGTCCAAAGAGCTCTTCTTTACATGGGTGCCACACCTCAGTTCCTACAACAAAGTTTTATATTGCAAGTCTGACAACTGAATTTTGAGATTGTGTATTTGAGGAGAATAATCAAAAGTTGTAACTTCCGCTTGGGAAATAAGGTGTTGAAGCTGATGTTGTAATTTGAGATATTTCTGATATTCTACATTAGCAGCACCCTAAGTTTTATTCTGAAAAAAGGTACGCCATTCCTTTTTTGAATCCTCCCACTAATCTGTTACGTCCTCATAACATTCTTCTACAGACACATAAGCTAACCACTCCCACCTCCATCCCCATAGAGTACCTGGGTTTTCTAAAAGAGATTCATTCAATCTCCAAGAACTTTTCTTTCACCTAGGTGTGTTCTGCCAGGAGATCCTCATTGCTATAGCAACATGGTCAGGGAACTCAATGGCTTGTGCCATCACTTCCATAATATTTAATACTGCAGAAACAAAAATAAAGTCAATGCATGTTTTTAGCCAGCCCCTGAAATATGTAAACCCTGCTGTAGAATGATGGGCATGGAAAGCATCGTTCAGTCCCCGCTGTGTCAACAATTTACCTCCTTCCAATTTCATATCGTGTCCCCCTGTTCTAGTAATTTTTCTACATTGGAAAAGGTCCCCCACCTGCACCTTGTTTATGCCCCTGAGGTACTTGAAAGTTTTAATCATGTTCCCCCGCTACCTCTTGTCCTCCAGTGAGCACATATTGAGGTCTCATAGTCTCTCCTCATAACTTTTGTGGTGTAAGCTGTGCACCATCTTCGTTGTCCTTCTCTGGATAGTCTCCACCTTATCTATGTCCTTGTGCAGATGTGGCCTCCAGAACTGCATGCAGTACTCCAGGTGAGGCCTTACCAATGTTTTATACAATGGCATCACCACCTCCTGCTAGTGATAACCCTGCCTATGCACTCTAGCACTGCACTGGCCCTCCCTGCCACCTTTGTGCACTGCTTTGATACCTTAAGGTCATCAGAGATGATAACCCCTAGGTCCCTTTCCTCTTTGATGACAGTCAGGTTCTCTCCCCCAGTCTGTAGGTCTCCCCAGTGTTCCCCCTACCCCGGTGCATTATTTGCACTTCTTTGCATTAAATCTCAGTTGCCACATCTCTGACCATCTTTCAAGCTTCTCGAAGTCCTTCTTCATTTTTTGCACCCCTTCTGGAGTATCCACACTGTTGCAGATTTTGGTGTCATCTGCAAACAGGCAGATCTTTCCATCCAGCCCCTCTGCAATGTCACTAATGAAGACACTGAACAGGACTCATCCTAGTACTGATCCCTGTGGTGCACCAATGGTCACCGCACTCTCCCCAGATTATATCTATTTACCACCACCCTCTGTTCCTGTCTGTTAACCAGTTCCTAACCTAGTTCACTACCTTGTCTCCCATGCCCAGACTACCCAACTTGTTAATCAACCTTCTATGTGGGATGGTGTCAAAGGCATTGCTGAAGTCTAGGTAGGTGATGTCTACCGCCCTGCCTTGATTTATTTCCCATGTCACCCAATCAAAAAAATCTATTAGATTCATTTGACATGACCTTCCTGCTGAGAATCCATGTTGCCTCAGATCCCGAGTACCACTGGATTCCATGTGTGCCTCTATCCTTTCTTTCAGCAGTGTCTCCATGATTTTTCCCACCACTGAGGTGAGGCTGACTGGCCTGTAGTTCCCCACTTCTTTCCTACTGCCGCTTTTGTGCAATGGGGCTACATGTGCCCTTCTTCAGTCCTCTTGAATGACACCCATGTTGAGTGACTCTGTGAACAGCACTGCCAGAGGTGCTGCTAGTTCCCTTCGCAGCTCCTTTAATATCCTTGGGTGGATGTTGTCTGGCTTCATGGCCTTATCCACCTTCAGCTTTGTGAGTTCTTCCAGAATTCTCTCCACTGTGACTGGACTGGTATTCACTTTTCCCCCACCCTCATTGCCTCTACAACACAACTGTGGTCCTTGACCCTCCCCCTAATTAGTGAATACAGAGCATAAGTATTTGTTTAGTATTTCTGCCTTGTCCAGATCCCCTCCTTACACTCTCCCTTCTCCCATTTGAGTCTCACAATCTCCGTCCCTGGTTTTTTCTTCAAAGATGTACCTATAAAACTCCTGATCCCCTTTGTTTACAGGCTGTGCTAAGTCCTCTTCTGTCTGTGCCTTCACCCTTCTAACAGTACTCCCTGCTTCCCTTAGACATTTAAGGTACACCTCCCTGTGGCTCCCCTTATACCTTTTAGCCCTGACTTTGTCCCCCACCTCTTTGGTGGGTAGTAAACATAGTCCACTCTGAAGAAAGGGAGGTTACTAGTGGGGTACCGCAGGGTTCAGTACTGAGACAGGTCCTCTTTAATGTATTTATAAGTGATATTGCAGAGGGACTGCAAGGAAAAGTATGTCTCTTTGCAGACAACACAAAGATCTGCAACAGGGTTGATACACAAGAGAGGTGGAATGGATGAGAAGGGATTTGGCAAGGTTGGATGAATGGCCAAATGTATGGCAACTTAGATTCAATGCAAAGAAGTGCAAAGTAATGCACCTGGGAAATAAAAACCCAGGGGAAGAGTACACAGTGGGGGGAAGGGGTTTGGTACTAATAACAACTAAAATGGAAAGGGACCTGGGGGTAGTCATATCAGATGACCTAAAGGTAGATAAGCAATATGAGAAGGCAGTAAGAATGGCTGAGGGGATACTGAGATGCATAGGGAGAGACCTCCAGTAGAAAACAGGGGCTTGTTATCCCTCTGTACAGACAGTTGGTGAGACCCCATCTGGAGCACTGTGTGCAGTTCTGGAGACCCAATCTCTGCAAGGACATAGACAGGATGGAGGCATTCCAGAGGAGGGCAACTAAAATGGTGCAGGATCTGCACCATAAGCCATATGAGGAGAATCTAAAGGAGCTTAATATGTACACCCTAGGGGAAAGGAGCGAGAGGGGGGACATGATAGAGACCTTTAGGTACCTCAAGAGAATCAACAAAGTCCAAGAGAGTAGTATATTTCAGAAAAAGAGACATGCAAGAACAAGGGGGCACAATTTGAAGATAGAGGGGGGAAGGCTCAGGGGCAATGTGAGGAAGTACTTTTTTCACAGAGAGGGTGGTGGACACATGGAATGACTTTCCTGAGGAGGTTGTGGGGTCAGAAACAGTGGGGGAAATTCAAGAATGCATGAGACAGGCATAAGACAATTCTGGTGAGGGGCAGGAGGAAGTAGGCCGTTGGTTAACTAGAATCAGCATCTTATCCAATATGTAGGGAAATGGGCAGACTGGGTGGGACCAGCAACCCTTATCTGCCATCAAAGTCTGTGTCTGTCTGTCTGTCTATCTAGTTTTCAGATGGCTACCCACTTCTAAATCTGAGATCCTCTCTCCGTCCCTGTTTGAGAGTACCAGGTCTAAGATTGCTCCCTCCGAGTGGGTTCCAACACTAGCTGTCTGAGGTATGCCTCCTGTAATGCATCAAGAATGATCCTGCTCTTGGATGTGGTTGCAGTAAAGGTGCTCCATCAACAATATCTCCCCTTTTTCTGCCATCCTAGGGATGCCTTCTATCATTTCCTTGTCCATTTCTTCCCTCTGAGACAGGGGGCTGTATACAACCCCTGTGCAGATTGTGGTGCCATTTCTTGTCTTCAGGGTGACTCACAGTGCCTCCTTTCCTCCCAGTTACCCCTTAGTTCCATTGCCTTGATCCCTTCCCTTACACAGAGTGAACTCCTCCTCCTCCTCCTCTTCTTCTACCCTCTCTGTCCCTCCTGTAAATTATGTACCCTGGTATGATGACACCCCAGTCATAGTTCTCTGTGTACCATGTTTCTTTGACTGCCATGATATCCAGGCTTCCATCAAGGCCACTAGTTTAGGGAGCTTGTTACCCATCCTATAGGCATTGGTACTCACTGCCCTCCATTTTTTGATGGACTTACTACTTTTAGCCCCATCCCTGTCCTTACTGCCTTTTTCTACATTTACTGCTGCCCTTCTCCCTACTGACCTCTCTATTTTGGTGTTTACCTCACTAACTACCCTGTTTTGTGGGGGGGGCTGGTATTTTCCTGCCCCTTTTCAGTGCCTCCCCCATTGGCTAGTTTAAATGCTTGCCAATGAAGCCTTGAAACCTATCACATAGAATCCTGGTTCCCCTCCTAGACAGATGCAGACCATCGAGCCAGTATAGGCCTGTATCCCTCCAGGTGGATCCCCAGTCCCAGTGAAGCCCAGACCCTGAACTCTGCATCAGTTTTGCAACCATTGATTGAATCCCATGGTGCAAGCACCCTAGTCTCCCCCATGCAATAGATAGGCAGCACTGCTGAGAAATTTACCATGCATGCTACTTGTCTAAGGTCCCTTCCCATCTCCGCAAACTCCCCTACATTGCTCTGATCCCATTCCCAGCTGGGTCATTTGTCCCCAGGTGGACAATGATGTCCAGCCCTACACAGCTCTGATTCCATTCCCAGTCAGAGCATTTGTCCCCAGGTAGACAATGATGTCCAGCCCTACACTTCTCTGATCCCATTCCCAGCTGGGTCATTTGTCCCCAGGTGGGCAATGATGTCCAGCCCTACACTGTTCTGATCCCATTCCCAGCTGGGTCATTTGTCCCCAGGTGGACAATGATGTCCTGCTCCCTCTCCCATGCAGTTGCTCCCACGATCCTGAAGATTCACTTCCTGTCCCTCCTAGCCATGGCGCAGGGCAGGCACCATATCTTCTTCTCCCCTTCCCCAGTTCTATCCCTTAATGACTGAGTCCCCCACCATGAGTTGTTTCCTTCCCCTGTGGGATCCCATGCCACCCTCCTGTAGGTCTCCTTTGTGGAGGTTCCCAGCATGCTCCTTGGTCTCCACTGTGGGTGCCTCTGTAGAGGAACCCCGCTCTGCCAGAATGGTGACCAAAGGTGGTCCATCAATAAAGAAGGAATACTGGTTGTCACAGTGGAGCGTTTTATGCTTAGGGAGAAGAACATAAGGGCTAAAGCACCCAGCTGGTTCAGTTCTAAAAATCACCCAGGCAGTAAGGTATAAGTGGTTAGTGTATAGAAAATTCAGAAAGACTAAGAGAAGTGGATAGGGAAAAATATTTAAGGTTGGCTACTGAGGCAAGTAAGGAAGTATGGCAAGCTAAGGTACAAAAGGAGCTGCAGATAGCTGAAAGAATTAAGGGTGATAAGGCCTTATTTCACTAAATAAGTGAGAAAAGGGACAAGAAGGACAGGACTGTTGGACTTAAGAAAGGGGAGGAGGGGGTGGAGGATATCATGGGAAAAGCAGAGATACTAAATTAATATTTCTGTTTTCACCAGGGAAAAGGACGGACTAGTGCACCCTCAGGAAGGAAAAGAGCAGCAGTGGGGAAGGGGAACACGGAAGTAGTGACAGAGGAGGATAGCAAGAGGGAGGCAGATGACCTGAGGAAGACTCATTTAGAGTCGAAACAGTGGGGTCTGCAGCGCGGCTACATTTCTGTGTGTTAAAAGTCTTGGATTTTGACCTTACAATAAAATAAGGTTTGCTTCAATTGCAGTTTATTTTGCTTTACTTTGGCTTCAAGTGCTACCATCACAAACAGTTTCTTAGGAGGAGGGAGGGGCTGCTAGGAATGAAGGTGGACAAATCACCAGGCACAGACAGGGTACATCCAAGGGCACCAAGGGAACTTACTGAAGTACTGGCAGGCCTATTTAATAGTTCACAAGAGTCAGGCATTTCACGTAAGAAGGTAAGCTGATTCAATTTAAAATACTGCATCACTTTTACTCATCACCTGTTAAACTAGTACAACTCAGCCTCAGCTCCTATGCAGACTGTTGGAAATGTAAAGCCTCCAATGCGTTACTAGCCCATATGTTATGAAATTGCCCTCTGATTGCTCCTCTTTGGAAGAAGTAATCAAAATATGTGAAGCTTCCCTACAGACCACTCCCCCCCCGATGATCTTTATTCTTGGGATTTTTCCAACAGATGCAGAGCTCTCTTTTTCAGCATAAATGCTGACTCTCAGTAACTTCTGGCTGTGTATCCCCCTCCCCCGGGTCGTGCCTGAAAATAGGCAGGATTTGTCTAGTGCACTTACCTGGTCAACAAAAGCTAAATAAATAAAAATAAATAAATGTCTTATCCTGAAATATTGGAAAGACCGCAAACCACCCTCCATTACCCAATGGATTAACATGTTGGGCTCTACGGCCAACAATGAAAGGATAGCCTATAGTATGTGTTGATGGACAGATCAGAGAGGTTATTGAATATATGGGGCCCCTTTCTACACCGAGATGTGCCTTAACTGAGAACGTTATGATAGGATCTTGTTTAGTCATTGATACAGACATAGTTATAAATGACTTCTACATTCTGTCTGTTGATAAGATGCCCTTACATGAACAAATATTTTAATTCAGGTTACTGTGGTTTAACCATTATGTTATACTTTTAGATAATTTATTCACATACTTTCTTTTTACAGTAGTTGCATTAAGTTCATATATCTAGTTTTAGAACAGGAAATTAATTTGATTATTTGGATTATTATGGATGTATTTGTTGTTTTAACAATGAATAAATAAAAATGTTATTATGGAGAGAAAAGTCAGACATGGTACTGCAGGACTGGAGAACGTGTGGTGCCCCTCCACAAAGTGGTCCCAAGGATGACCGATTACAGACCAGTCAGTTTGACCTCAACTGTGCACACACTCATGGAGACCACACTTAAGGAAAGGTTGGTAAAATATCTAGAGGAACATGCTCTTGAGGATGTGAGGCAGCATGGGTTCATGGGCGGGGGGGAGACTATGTCAAACGAATATGATTGACTTCTTTGATTGGGTCACTAAGACAGTAGACAGGGGTCAAGTGATAGACATTGTCTATCTGGATTTCAGCAAGGCCTTCGACTCTGTGCCAGACTATAGGATGACCAGAAAGCTGTCAGATCTCAGGTTGGGGATAAGATGTCTAGATGGGTGGAAAACTGGCTGAGGGACAGAATCCAGAGGGTGGCTGTGGAGGGGAGGAGAAGAGTTATCTGGCACCAGAAAGGTCACCAGTGGGGTCCCATAGGCCTTGGGACAGTGTTGTTCAATGTCTTCAGCAATGACACTGGGGATGGCATTAAGGTAAAATGTGTCTATTTATGTGGGAGAGAGGACACAGCTTAAGGGATACAGTACCTACAGGGTGATCTGGAAAAGCTAGGGAGGTGGTCTTGAATCTGGCAGCTTGGATTCAATGCAAAGAAATGCAAAGTTATGTACACTGGAACCAAGAATCCCAAGATGGAGGTACAGATATCTGCTTCAGAGGAGAAGAATGACCTGAGTGTGATGATCACTAGTGACCTGAAGCACTCCATGAAATGCAAGAAAGCAGCAGCAAGGGCAAACAAAATACTGGGATGCATAGCTAGGGGGATCAGTAATAGGAGAGAAGAGGTTATACTACTCTTGTACAGGTCACTGGTGAGGCCATTTCTAGAGTATGGAGTTCAGTATAGGTGCCCACACCTCATAAAAGACATTAACCTACTGGAGAAGGTCCAGAGGAAGGCTACAAAGATTATAGCTGGTTAGCAGGGTCAGGCATATGAGAGGTGGTTGAGGGTACTGAACATGCACTCCCAGGAGGGATGGAGAGAGAGAGAGAGAGAGAGAGAGCGAGGACATGATTGGGACCTTCAAGTACTTGAAAGGGATAAATAAGGTGGATACAGAGGGTCTCCTTAAGCTGATTGGAAACCACAACTCAAGGGAGCACCGTCTTAAGCTGGAGGGGGGAGGTTTAGGATGGAGGTCAGGAAGCACTTCTTTACAGAAACAGTGATGAATACTCAGAATGTGTTGCCAGATGAGGTTATCTCGTTAAAGACACTGGGCAGCTTCAAGAGAGGCTGGGATATGCATAGGGGAAGGTAAGGATCATGGGTAGGGAGGATGGGAGGAGTGGGGGGGCAGGGACAGTAGCTCAAGTTGTGGATTTTGCAATATAAGCAGACTAGGTAGTCCAAATGGCCTTCTGCTGGCTTCTTTGTATGTTCATATAAACCTAGCAGGTATTATTTCATGTTCTTTCCCTCTTAGCTGAGGATTGTTCTAGTAGTTGGAAGTTCCTGCTCTTTCACTCTCTGCATGGGCTGAGTTGAGACTTCAGTTATTTTGCTGAAACACAGCACTTGGTGTTCATTTTGCTTTAAGTCCTGAGAGAGCGTCCCTTACTTTGTTTCTTGTGACTGCATTGTTGAGCAACTGTTTGCTGTAGTGTCATAACATATGGTAACAGTGGTGGGGAGCCAGGTCTCTACCTCAAATCCTTCTGTCCTTAGCCAATCAAGGACTTTTGTTTCAATTTGTGGTAGTGTGGGTCCCAATAAACAGATCATACAACCAGATAGGATGCATAAAAAAATGGATATGTCTGCATTTATCATTTTATTCAAAAATAAATAAAAATACTAAATTTAATATATACAGAAAGGAAAAATAAATGGTGTTAATTCATCACACCTCTTCAAACATCAGGAGATAATTCTTGCAAAATAAAAAAATTACAGAATTCCTGAGTTCTTTCCCTTCTCTCAAACAATATGGAAACTTGCACAATTTCTTCTTAGAACCTTCTATCTCCTTGGCCAGAACCTTACTGACCACCTATTTCATTTGTTTCTCCTAGAGGAACCTTTTATAATGCCACAGGGTGACCTCATAAATCATGTGATACCTTAATTAAGATGAACAATGGCATTTTCAAGCTTATAATATATATATATCTATTAAACCAACTAGTAGTATCCTAGTACTTCGAGGGTTTACCCAAAAAAAACATTTATTTCCTCACAAGGTCCTAAAACAAAAGTATAAACGTAATTATAGGACTATGATGTCAGAGCATTAGCTTAGCTCCTCCCCCTTCTGACATCACTCCTCCTTGAGACCATATAAGCTGCCATTTCATGAGTTGCCTGCCTTATAGAAGGACCTCTGCAACTAACATGGGCACTCAGGTAACAGTTTATTTTAGTACAATACCTTTTTTTTGTTCCAGTTTCCCTTAGTTTTACAGCCACTGCTTCTTAACTTACTAGCTGAAGTTGCATGCAGATACTTGTTTCACAACTTAGTCCTCTGCTGTTTAGAGGCTCTTTTGTTTACAAATGAAACAGCTCCTTCTTGACATTTGTTTTGGGACACTGAGCTTGTTGAACTGCTTCTCCCAGTTGCCACTGAAGGTTTGCTGAGCATAGCTTTTCAATATATATGTATTGTTTTTATTTTAACAAGATGCAATTAAGTACTGACAGAAAAAGAAAAAAAGGGACAGTAAAGGATAGATAGAAGATTGCCAGGTTGGCCACCCTGACAAGAAAGTATAGGATAGATACTGAAATATAATATCTATTATATCTATATAATATCTAAAGTATAGATTAGATATTGAAATATAATAGAGAATAGGATAGAGTGAAAATAAATAATGGGGAGTTATTGCATCTTTAAGTGATTGGTTATACTTCACAACAGGACCCCCTGTTACACTTCTCCCACCACAAGAAGGCAACATAATGTTTGTTGTGTTGACTGAAACCCCTCACGCTGGGAAGGGTTGGAACTTCCGCCCACCCACCCACTCCAGAAGTTCCCCCCAGGGATCCTTAAAAATAAACAGTATTCAAAACACTACTCAAAATCAGACAATACTGTTTACAAGTCATACTTTTCCCTGGGGTTGTGCCATCGTGGCACCTTGTGATACACATACAATTCCATTATCTATATCTGGAACAGAGTTACTAGCTGGATCAGCACCAAAGCGTGATAAAAAATCAGCGTTCTGATGCTGAGAACCAGCTCTATGTCGTACAGTGAACTTATAAGGTTGTAATGATAAATACCACCTTAAAATACAGGCATTTTTATCTTTTATCAAATTTAGCCAGCATAAGGGATTATGATCTATTATAATTGTAAACTGATTTCCCCAAAGATAATATCTCAGGGCTTCTACTGCCCACTTGATGGCCAGACATTCTTTCTCCACTGTAGAATATGTTCTCTCTCTTTCATGTAATTTCCTGCTAAGGTATAAGATGAGGTGTTCCTCTCCCTGGCTATGCTGGGTCAGTACTGCCCCTATGCCTGTGTCAGAGGCATCCATCTGTAATTCAAATGGTTTAGTGAAATCAGGGCTACATAACACCAGAGCTGAGCATAGGATGGCCTTGATTTTGTTAAATGCCTCATCACAGGCGGGACTCCACTTTACTTTATTGGGAAAATGGTTTTTGGTCAGATCTGTGAGAGGAGTAGCAATGGTGGAAAAATCCGGGATGAAGCATCTATAACAACTTGCCAGACCAAGGAAAGACCTAACATGGCGCTTTGTCATGGGTAGGGGACTGTTAGTCACAGCTTCAATTTTATCTACTTCTGGCTTAATCCCATGTCCAATAATGAACCCCAGATAGCGTGTTTCTGTCTTAGCTATAGCACATTTGGACGGGTTAATGGTCATTCCAGCTTCCTGAATGCTTTGTATTACAGCACTAAGCTGTAATAGATGAGTCTCCCAGTCGGGACTATAGATGACCACATCATCCAAATAAGCAGCACTATAGCCCTTGTGAGGTCTCAAGACATGATCCATGTACCGTTGAAAGGTAGCCGGGGCTCCATGTAGGCCGAACAGCATCGTAGTGAACTGATATAGACCAAGAGGGGTACAGAAGGCAGTTAATTCTTGGAGTTTTGGAGCCAATGGAATCTGCCAATACTCTTTTGTTAAATCTAGGGTGCTTATGTATCTTGCAGACCCAATCTGATCTAGGAGATCATCGATGCGTGGCATCGGATACCCATCAAATTCAGATACTTCATTAATTTTCCTAAAATCTAAGCATAACCTGATGCCCCCTTCCTTTTTATGCACGACCACTAATGGAGAGGACCAAGGACTGCATGAAGGAACTATCACTCCTGCTTGTTGCATTTGTTTTATCTCAGCCACTACTTCTGGCCTGATCTTTTCTGGTAATCTATATGGCTTCTGATGAATTGGTTTGGTTTGGGTAACTCTGATCTCATGGACTACGCCTTTGGCTCTCCCTGGATTCTTTGTGAATGTACGTGCGAAATACTCCAAGAGATGATCAATCTCTAATCTCTGTGCAGGGTTTAAGTCAGGATTGATATGCACTTTAGTGTCAGTAACAGATTTATCAATCCTGTCATACACTATATCTAGCTCTGCTCTATCAGGATCGGTCCGGATATACAACACTGGGGTTTCTGTTTTTTCTACCCATTTTCTCAGCAGGTTGGCATGGTAAATTATTTTTACCGGTCTATGCCCTGGCATCTCAATGGCATAGTTTACCTTGCCTACCTGGTGTAAGATCACATATGGTCCTTGCCAATGCATGAGCAATTTATTTTCAGTGGAGGGTAACAATAGCAACACTTTTTCCCCAGGTTCAAATGCTTTAAGCCCATATCATAATGTTCTTTCTGTTTGAGTTGTTTCTGGTCAACATTTTGATGGGCTATAGTCACATATTTCACTAGCCTTTTCCTCAATGCAGTCATGTATTCAAGTATATTTTTGCATGCTATATTAGACCCCTGTTTCCAATGCTCCTTTACCACATCTAAGGGACCCCTAGGGTTACGCCCATATAACATGGTAAAGGGGGATAACCCTGCAGTAGCCTGAGGCACCTCTCTATAGGCAAACAGCAAATAGGGCAAAAACTTATCCCAGTCCCGGCCTTCCTCCTGCACATACTTCTGAAGCATACATTTCATTGTCTTGTTAAATCTTTCCACTAACCCATCAGTTTGGGGATGGTATGGGGATGTTCTAACAGCAGATACCCCTAGCAATTTGTATAGTTCTTGCAGCATGATGGAGGAAAAATTACTACCAAAGTCTGTCAGGATAACTTTGGGTATTCCCATCCTGCTGAAGACTTTTGCCAGTTCTTCTACAATGCGAGGGGCAGTAACCGTCCTCATTGGTATTGCTTCTGGGTACCTGGTTGTGTAGTCACAAATGACTAAAATATACTAATTCCCCTTAGAACTTTTTAATAAGGGTCCCACCACATCCATTGCCACCCTGTCAAATGGAGTAGTTACATATGGTATAGGTTATAGGGGCACCATATCTTTCTTCCCTCCCTTGGCAACCAATTGGCACTGGGGACAGGACCTACAATAGGCCGCAACATCCTGGTGGATCCCTGGCCAACTGAATTGAGATAGAATACGTTGTACTGTCCGGTCTCTACCTTCCTGACCAGCCATGGGAATATCACGTGCCAAGTGCATTATTTGTTCCCTATATTTACTGAGTACCACTAACTGTTCAAGTTCCTCACTTGTACCAGGCTCTACAACAACTCTATACAGGATATTGTTTTTGATAATAAATCGAGATTGTCCAGGATGTCCAACCTTGTCCACCTGTAAAAATAAAGATGTTAAAGATTCATCGCATTTTTGGTCCTGTACTATATCTTGCACTAGAGTCTCTGGGATATTAAGTTGACCTTTAGCCTGATGATTTTCATTCCAAGTCTATTTTTCTCTTCACCTAGTCTTCTTGGACTTATTGTCCTTACTGACAGTCTCAAAATAACCATTATCAAAAGGAAAGACCTCCTGTAAGTCTTGTGTTTTGGCCTGGGACCTAGTAACCACATTAACAGTTCCTGCAAACGTCTTCTGCTGCTGCATTAAAAGGTAAAAATGATGAAAGTCTTGCCCAACAATGACAGGTACTGGGAGTCGTGGAACAAGGCCTACCAACATGTCATGGCTTTCTGTATTTACAGTTATATTAAGACATGCTGTAGGATATTGGTGTATGTCTCCATGCACACACCGCACAGTAGTACTTGAATCACTCTGGGGCATATTCAGTGCTAGATCAGCCCTGATCAAAGTTTGTATACTGCCTGAGTCCAGCAAACCCAAGTCTGTTGTTCCCCAATACCCACAGAGGTCAAATACCCAAAATTTGCTAGGGCAAGATGTGCTAAATCAGATCTTTTATTTGGCAGTTCTTACAATATGCCCTTTTCCAAGACAACATGGCATATTATTTCTGCATATGGAACTCTCCCACCTCTCTCCCTTCGATAGAACTGTCTCTGGTTAGTAGAAGCATTAAAAGGTGGTCTTACCAGCGCATTAGATGGTCCTGGATTGACCTGGTTACCTCTGGCTCGGGTGCTTCTTGCTGCTAAGTAATCTTCTGCCAACTTAATGGTGTCTTTGGTTGTCTCAGGTTTATGTTCTTTTACCCATAATTGCACTTCCACAGGTAATATCTGGATGAATTGTTCAATTATTATCAGTTCCATGATTTGGTCTACAGTTTTGGTGGTGGGTTGTAGCCATTTTCCACAATAGTCCTTCAAATGGGCATAGGTTTCTCTTGGGGTATCCAAGCTTGCCATTTTCTGAGACCAAAATCGTTGCCTGTATGTCTCTGTGCTGATATATCTGCGAAGAATTTCTTCTTTAACTCTGTCATAATTTGAGCTATCAGCTCCACTTAGCTGGCTATAGACTAGTTGTGCCCGTCCTGAGAGGTATGGGACCAAACGAATCACCCATTGGTCTCTGGGCCAGTTGCAGGTTTGGGCCACCCTCTCGAAAGTTGTCAAATAGGCCTCAATATCATCCACCTCTGTCAACTTAGTTAATTTAATGTCTCTAGGAACAGATCTTCCCATCTGCCCCTGGGTCATGTCCTGAATAGCTTTTAAGGTTGCCGTCCATTTTTCGTCTTGTCTCCGTCTCTCTTCTGCCTGTATCCTTCGGTCTTCATCCCTCTGTCTCTGGTCTTCTTCTCTCTGGCGCTCCATCTCAAGTTGGCATAAACAAAGCCATTTCAGTAGTTCACTTGGATCCTCCGGTGCTGGGGTCATCTGGCTTTCCTCCTTCTTTGGATTACCAGCCGCAGCTGTGGCTCCTTCTTCCATCTTTATTTATCTGGTAGCAGGTTCGATCCCTGGCAACAACTGGACACCAGTCTTCAATCTGACAGACCTGGTCAGATGTAATGCATCCAACTCCACTTGTTCTGGTTGTTGCATCTGCTAGGGTATTTTCAGCACAACACCCCCTCTGGAGTACCTTCTGACACCCCAGAGGTTCTGACACCAGTTGTGGTAGTGTGGATCCCAATAAACAGATCATACAACCAGATAGGATGCATAACAAATGTATACGTCTGCATTTATCATTTTATTCAAAAAGAAGAAAAAAAATAAAATAAATAAAAATGCTAAATTTAATATATACAGGAAGGAAAAATAAATGGTGTTAATCCGTCACACCTCTTCAAACATCAGGAGATAATTCTTGCAAAATAAAAAAATTACAGAATTCCTGAGTACTTTCCCTTCTCTCAAACAATGTGGAAACTTGCACAATTTCTTCTTAGAACCTTCTCTCTCCTTGGCCAGAACCTTACTGACCACCTATCTCTTTTGTTTCTCCTAGAGAAACCTTTTATAATGCCACAGGGTGACCTCATCAATCATGTGATACCTTAATTAAGATGAACAATGGCATTTTCAAGCTTATATATATATATATATATATTAAACCAACTAGTATCATTCTAGTACTTCGAGGGTTTGCCCCCCAAAAATTTATTTCCTCACAAGGTCCTAAAACAAAAATATAGACTTAATTATAGGACTATGATGTCAGAGCATTAGCTTAGCTCCTCCCCCTTCTGACATCACTCCTCCTTGAGACCATATAAGCTGCCATTTCATGAGTTGCCTGCCCTATAGAAGGACCTCTGCAACTAACATGGGCACTCTGGTAATAGTTTATTTTAGTACAATACCTTTTTTTTGTTCCAGTTTCCCTTAGTTTTATAGCCACTGCTTCTTAACTTACTAGCTGAAGTTGCAGCAGATACTTGTTTCACAACTCAGCCCTCTGCTGTTTAGAGGCTCTTTTGTTTACAAATGAAACAGCTCCTTCTTGACATTTGTTTTGGGACACTGAGCTTGTTGAACTGCTTCTCCCAGTAGCCACTGAAGGTTTGCTGAGCATAGCTTTTCAATATATATGTATTGTTTTTATTTTACAAGATGCAATTAAGTAGCCACTGAAGGTTTGCTGAGCATAGCTTTTCAATATATATGTATTGTTTTTATTTTAACAAGATGCAATTAAGTCTGACAGAAAAATAAAAAAAGGGATAGTAAAGGATAGATAGAAGATTGCCAGGTTGGCCACCCTGACAAGAAAGTATAGGATAGATACTGAAATATAATAGATGATAGGATAGAGTGAAAAGAAATAATGGGGGGGGGGTTATTGCATCTTTAAGTGATTAGTTATACTTCACAACAGGACCCCGTTACACAATTTGTTGCCTTTCTGAATCACTAAATTATTTACCATTTATGACATTCCATTTGTGCGATCATTCTTTTCTTTGTCATATTTGCCAAATCTAAGAGTCTCTGTTTATATAAAGAACAATGTATAGGGTTGGATTAGTAACCAGGCTGTAATGCTTCGAGAGGTTACCATGACAACTTTGTAAACCTCAAGAGCACAGCTCGAGAGGTTTACAGTTGTCATGGTAACCTCAAGAAGCGATTTTGAGAGAGTTACTATTCGAAACCCCATATATTAGCTTTTATAGTGCATGAGCTATTGAGCATATGTACAACCCCCTTCCCCAATCAGACATCATAACAGACATTCAAATTTTAGAGCTTACCTATAGAAGTCAGAAAACCAGCCACGTATATTCATCTCCAAAAGTTTATTGGAAGAAGTGTGGAAAACATGCAAACAAATGTAAAACTGAAACACTCATTTAAGTTGACTTAAATCTTAAATAGCAACAAGCAAAAAAAGAAAATGCAACTTTAAAAGCAGCCATTTTTAAAGAAACCCAATAAGTCAGATCCTGTTGGTCAGCGGACAGTACGTGGCATCAGGCTGCAGGGAGTGCTGGGAGATGCTGCACATTGTCTTCACAAACATCAAGAGGGTTCAGCGGCATGCATCAGGACTGATATTTAGAATAAAAACTTGAAGGGAACTAGAATGGGGACAGAAAAAACCAAAACTATAAAATAAAAGGCAACAGTACTATGTGCATTTGGGGCTATACATAACAGTAGAAACGGCTTACCTGTTATTCCTCATCAGAAGACAAGTCTGTGATCACTGCGAATCTTTATTTTTTTCTGAGCGCCAAAGTAATTGTGGACAATAGCTGAAACAGAGGGCTGATACATATTTCCATCTCCAAAAAGAATGAAATTCAGCATCTAATTAGTGAATTCTCCTCACTGTGGCAACTGTTTTCTTTGGCTGGGGACAAGCCGCATTGCGGGTTTAGAACTGGTCGATGGCTGCATGTTGTCAACTTTGCTATTGGCACCAAAAATTAATGATTTGCATTTCTGCTGGGCTTAACTCCGGAAAATATATTTATTGATGGACTGGAGCAACTTGTGCCCTGACAATTGCTGAGCCTCAGTCAGGGGCCTGCCACTATCAATAAGACATTGTGTGGCTATTTTTCTTGTTGAGTGGTTGGTAGTTCTTTTTATGGTGGGCAGCCCTGCATTGTTTTTTATTATCTGCAGCTTGTGCCTTATTTGATTCTCTCCCAAAGGCACATTTCTAAACCATAGCAACATGCAGGGCTTGTGGTTAATGTTCAGTGCCAAGTAAAAATGGGAGTCTGGTGTCTGCATCAAGGGTGGTCTCTGAGAATTGTAAAGTTTGTATACTGAGATGGGATCTAATTCTGAGTTTGAGATGTTAGCATACATCCTGAGCTTAATCGCTCATATGTCACCGGGATTTTCTCCTGAACATTTCCAACACTCTGTACAGTACAACATATTATACAGTACAACATACTGTGCAGTATAACAGTGTACAGTACAACATACTGTACAGTACAACATACTGTGCAGTACAATAGTGTACAGTACAACATACTGTACAGTACAACATAGTATACAGTACAACATACTGTACAGTGTAATGTGCTATATAGTACAACACAGTGTACAGTACAACATAATGTAGAGTACAACATACTATACAGTAGTTCCACTTTGGTGAAATTCTGTAGAAACAAGTATTGCCACGTGACGGTACTCACCATGGCTTGAGTGTGAAAACAGGTTGTGACTTGTCACTAATGCTGCTACTTGCTCCACTAATTATTTGTCACTTTTATCACTACATCTGGTACTCTCTTTCGTGGTTTACTGTATGTCTCAAAATGTTCAGGGATTTCTAGTGCCATGACAAGAATGAACCCAATTCTTAAGCCAGGGCATGTTAAAAAAAAAAATCAGGCACTCATTACTGTATTAATCTTTGATGTGTACAATGTACTTCTCAGCACATGCTGCATCCCCAAGATGACTTTTTTTGCAGTTCATAGAGTGTCACGGATACTGGTAACACATTTACATGTGCCTGAACGTTCTTTTTGATTAGCCTTTGTTCTGAGCTCTGTCAGAATAATTTGCATGTCCTTATTCCGCATAAATATGCTTTCTGTTTGCATATCTAGGTATTTCATAATTTCAAGTCTCTTTGTACACAGGACACTGAAGTCACTAGAGGTGACTATTTCAAACAGCGATTCTACCTTTGTTCTTTTTCCTTTTATTACAATGTCTGGACTCAGTGTGTCCACTTTCTTGGCAGTTGGTATCAGATGACCACATGTGATCTTTACTTCCACTGTCTTGGCCTGTCATGATCAACTTCTCATCTTGTGGCTAAATTTCACGTGTTTGTAACCACCTGTGGGTCAGTTTTATGGTTGTTCAGCAGCTCCCTGCATTATTCACTGTAGTTATAGGTTTTTCTGTGTGTCCTTTCTTCTCTGTTGATCTTTGTCCCAATATTCTTTTTTCTGCTTCTTTGCACTTTCTGTTTCTGGCTGTCCTTTATCTACCGGTGACTTAACATCCATCTCTGCTACCCTTCTGAAGGCTTCTCCTTACTTGATAATGGAAGTTATCTTAGGCTTCTCAACTGCTATCTCTCACCTGTGTGAATTCACTGATGAGCACAGAGGCTGACATGTGCTGTAGAACTCTTGTTCTATTAAGTGTATTTATATGGTTGGTGTTGGGGTTAATGTCTCCAAATGTTCAGGGATTTCCAGTCAGGTGGTGAGATTGGACACCATTTTTAAGCCATGACATATTATTAAAAAAAAAAAAATCAGGAAATCAGTACTGTATAAGTCTGATGTTTGCTGAAATCACTCTTCTCAGCACACACATCTCTAGGATGGCTTCCTTTTGCAGTTCATAAGGTATCACAAATATTGGCAGCATATTTAGATATGCCTGAAAGTTCTTTTTGATTAGTCCTATTGCTCCAACCACCAATGGAATGATGTGTGTGTCCTTATTCCACTTCAGTTTGGTTTCTGATTGCATATCCTGGTATTTCACAATTTTGTGTCACTCTGTACGCAGGACACTGTAGTCACTAGAGGTGGCTATTCTGATCAGCAATGCTACCTTTGTTCTTTTTTTCTTGTATTCCAATATCTGTTTTTCTCACTTCTACTTTCTTGGCAGTTGGTATTTGGTGATCTCATATAATCATTACTTCTTCATTCTCTCGGGGTTAGTGTCTCCAAATGTTTAGGGATTTCTAATACCTAGGCAAGAATGGACCCCATTCTTTAGTCAGGGCATATTCAAAACTCAAGAAATTAGTACTGTATTAATCTTTGATGTTTGCTGAAAGTGCTCTTGTCAGCACACGCAACGTCCCCAAAATAGCTTCCTTTTGAAGTTCATAAGGTGTCACAAGTATTGGTAGCATATTTAAATGTGCCTGAAAGTTCTTTTTGATTAGTCCCATTGCTCCAAGCACTACTGGAACAATCTGTGTGTCCTTATTCCACATCAGTTTGGTTTCTGACTGCATATCTTGGTATTTCATGATTTTGTGTCTCTGTCAGCAGCACACTGTAGTCACTAGGGTGGCTATTTCAATCAGTAATGCTACCTTGTTCTCTTTTCTTGTATTACAATATCAGGTTTCTTGCTTCCACTTTCTTGGCTGTTGGTATTGGGTGATCCCATGTGATCATTACTTCTTCATTCTCTGTGATTCTGTGTGGTTCATGTTTCCAGTGTCTCTCTGCTACCTGTATGTTATAGTGTTTGCACAGTTTCCATTGGATCAATCTTGCTACATTGTTATGTCTTTCAGTATACAGGCCTTCTGCCATGAGTACTTCACATCCAGCCACGAGATGCGAAACTGTTTCTAATTCTGTACTACAGAACCTGCACTTGTCTGTTTCTCCTGTTTTTTCTATGGATTTTGTGAACCATCTTGTGCGTAGCCCACTATCTTGGGCTGCCATTATTAGTCTCTCATCTCGTGACCTAAGTTCACCTCTTTTTAACCACTCATGGGTCAGGGCTTGATCGATCTGTGGTTGCTCCAGTAGCTCCCTGTATTTTCCACTATAATTATGGACTTTCCAATTTTTTATTTCTTTTCTGTTGGTCTTTATCCTTATACTCCTTTTTCTGATTCTTTGAGTTTTCTGTTGCTGATAATTCCTTATCTACTTTTGGATTGACATCAATCTCTGCTACCCTTCTGAAGGCTTCTCCTAATTTGATGAGTGAAGTCATTTTAGGCTTATTTTCTTCACAATGCAAGACCTTGGCTATATTTGGGTCCAAGGATGTCAGTAAGTATGTATGTAACCCCACTATTGTGGATCTATATGTGTAATCAATCTCAATGAGACCCATGCCTCCCTCTGCCCTTGGGATGTATATTCTTGGCATGCACTGATTTTTGTATATTAATTGGTGAGCATGAAACATTTTTCTTGTTTTTATATCTAGCTGGTTCAACACTTTCTGTGGCCAGTCTATCACACCAAATCTGTATGATATCACTGGAAGGGCGAGTTGATTTATAGCTTGCACTTTATTTCGTGTTGTCAAAGCAGTTTTCAAAATTAGCTTTAACTTCTAAAATATTCCTTGCTTACTTTTACTCTCATTTGTTCATGTTGTGCTGTTGCTCCTTCATCTATTCCCAGGTATTTATACACTCCTCTTGCTCAAGTTCTTTTATGTCACAAACCTCCGCCTAGATTCACGTTTCTTTGAGTTAACTTTCCTGCTACAAATGTTGCTTTGGCACATTTGTCTGAAATAACGTCATCCGTATGTCATCAGAAAGGTCTTAACAATTTGTAGTTGTTCTTTCAAATGTTTGTCAGATGTAAAGTTTTAGATCATCTACAAATAGAAGGTGAGATGTTAGCTGTTGATTATTTTTGTTTCTGGGGTTCAAGCTGTATCCATAGCCTAGGTTGTTGATTAGGTTACTCAAGGGATTGAGGGCAAGGCAAAACAGAAGTGGTGACAAAGAGTCACCCTGAAATATCCCTCGTTGGATACTTATATTTGGGATGGTGATTTGACCTTTCTCATAATTTAATTGCAGGGTGGTTTGCCACTTTGTCATTGTTGTTGTGATGAAGTTTATCAGTGTAAGGTGTATCCTGTAGATCCGTAAGCACTCAGTGATCCAGGAGTGTGGGATACTGTCAAATGCTTTTTTGTAGTCGATCCATGCTACACTAAGATTTCGGCATTTTTTGCAGCTCTCCATAATGGCTTTGTTCAACAAAAGATGGTCCTTTGTGCCATATGATTTTCTTTTATTACCTTTTTGTTCTATTGCCATGAGTTTATTGCAGTCTAAATGATTGTAGACTCTATCTGCATTGATTCCAGTATATAGTTTATATGTTGTTGGTAAACAGGTTATTGGGCGATAGTTCTTGGGGAGACTGGCAGGTTCAGATTTAATAAGAAGTGTGGTATTCCCTGTCATTAACCAGATAGGTGTTAAGTCAGGATGTGCGTATAGTTTTTTTGAGGTAGCTAAATCTTGGTGCAAAGATGTTAGTACTTTCAACCAGAAATTGGGTACTGCATCTGGACCTGGGGTTTTCCATTTGGAGGCCTTCCTTATCTTCATTTCTATCTCCTTAGCTGTTAAGTCAGGCCACTCCATATCTCTAGTAGTACAATTTCTAATGCTGTCTTTTATTTCCTGTATCCACTTTGCATCCCTATTATGTTCAACTGGATCTTCATAAATACTTCTCCAGAATTCCTCAATTTCTTTCTTTACTGGTGGAGTTTTTATGTTGGCTGTTTTCTTTCCCAGCTCCCTATAGAATTTCTTTGGGTCTTCTCTAAACCATCTATTTTGCATTTTTTCATTGTTCCTTTCTACGTATCTCCTGAGCTTCTCGGCTTGAGCAGAGATCTTAAGCTTGTAATTTGAGATGGTAAAATTTAGGTCCTGATCTGTTTTAATACAGCATTTTTGTTTGATTTCATCCACTTTCCTGATGACTTTCATTGATCTATTACTTTTTCTAAACTCCTCCAGCAGTGATACTTCTGATCTTAGTTCCATAATTGTCCCTTCTATCCGCTTTTTCCATGGTGGTATACTGAATTTCCCTCTCTTTTTGTTCTTCATTCCTTGCTTTTTTGGCACTGCTCTATTTGTTATTAGTCTCACTGCACAATAATGTATTCTGTTTATTTCAGTGACATCATATGGATCCCTCTGGATGGTTCCAATAACTTTATCTGTTTTATGTGTTCCCTAACTGTGTATGTCAGGCGTAATTTTTGTAGTCTTTCCCTTTGATGTATTTTGATATATTAGTCCATGTCAATTAGGTCCAGCAAGTCTTCTGTCATGTTTTCTTCCTCTTGGTTAAGGGTTGTTCCTGTAATTGGCATTTTCTGCTCTTCCGCTCTCTGTATGGGTTGAACTGGAACTTCAGCTGTTTTGCTTGGATATGGCACTTGATGTGCACTTTGCTGGGTGTCTTTAGGAGGTGTGTCATGTTTCGTTTCATGTACCAATATTGGCTGAGCAGTTGTCTGCTGTAACGGCTTACCAGATGATATTGGTGTAGGCTGAGTCTCTACCTCAAATCCTTCTTTCTTTAACTGTTCAAGGACTTCTATTTCGATGTGTTGTCTTTCTAGATCACTAAACTGTGCACTTTTCATTACATTCCACTTTTGTGTGGTTATTCTTTTCTTTGTGATGTTTGCCATATCTGGGTGTCTCTGTCTATATGTCTGTTCAAATATATCTACGATTTTTTTTGCTGTGCTGGTAAGAGCTGCTTTCTTTTTGGCATAAATGCTACACCATATCAGATCCCTTTTCTTTGCTGTGTCCCATGTATCTGCTTTTCCTGCTATGAAAGCCTCTGGTACCTCTTCCTTCTCTTTTGCTACCTCTTCACCTGCTTCCTTCTGTAGTCTGCCCAAGTTAATCTCATCTATGTACTTTTTTGTTATTTGTCCTATTCGGGATCTAAAGTTTGCATCTGTCACACTGTTCAAGTTTGTCTGTGGCAATTATTTCTCTCTGCTGCAATTTGTTCCAAGTCTGATGGTATATCCTCTTATTGGAAACTAAGTAACGTCGCATAATAATAACAATACATAATTTCTAGTTTGTCCTCGTAAGTCCACTTAACTGTTTGCAGTCCTCTGGGCTGGCCTATCAGTCTTTTTACTGTTTGTGGCTTGCTGGCTTCTGCTACCACTGTGGGACAATGCACTTCATGGTCTGACACTGTGGCAGGGATGGTACTATTACTCGAGGATGTGGCACTATCACATCGTCCAACCCTTGCCCTAGTGCCTAGGCTAGGGTTGGGCACTTTTTTATGCTGGGATCTGTGCACCCAGCTTTCAGTTTCATTTTTCATCTCTCCAGAGTGGATTCATTGATGTATTAACAGGTGATCCTTTTAGCCAATACTCATCTCATATTCAACACATTTATATGGTCTCTCCCTTCCTCTCTCTCTCTTAGTGTCTCCAAATGTTAAGGGATCTCTACTGTCATGACAAGACTGGACCTCATTCTTAAGCCAGGGCACATTCAACTATCAGAAAATCAGTACTATATTAGTCTTTAATGCTTGCTTAGAGTGCTTTTCTTAGCACCTGCAGTGTCCCCAGGATAGCATCCTAGATGTCACAAATATTGGTAGCATATTTAGGTGTGCCTAAAAGTTCTTTTTGATTTGCCCCATTGCACCAACTACTGGAATGATTTGTGTGTCTTAATTCCACATCAGTTTGGTTTCTGTTTGCATATCCTGGTATTTCATGATTCTGTGTCTTTCTGTGTGCAGGACACTGTAGCCATTAGGGGTGGTTACTTTGATCATTAATGCTACCTTTGTTCTTTTTTTTCTATTACAATGTCTGGTTTTCTCGCTTCCACTTCCTTGGCAGTTGATATTGGGTGATCTCATGTGATCATTACTTCTTCATTCTCTGTAATTCTTTGTGGTTTGTGTTTCCAGTGTTTTGCTGCTACCTGTATGTTATAGTGTTTACACAGTTTCTTGTGGATCAATTTTGCTACATTGTATCTTTCAGTATACAGGCCTTCTGCCATGAGTACTTCACAACCAGCCAGATGATGTGCAACTGTTTCTAATTCTGTACTACAGAACCTGTAACTGTCTTTTTCCCCATTCTGTCTATGGATTTTGCAAACCATCTTGTGCATAGTTCACATCTTGGGCTACCATTATTAACCTTTGATCTCATGGCTTAAATTCATCTATTTTCAACCACTCGTCAGTCAGATCTTGATCAACTTAGACTTGTTCCATCAGCTGTCTGTATTTTCCATTGCAATTATGGGTTTTCCAGTAGTTCTTTCTTCTCTGTTGATCTTTGTCTTGATATTCTTTTTTCTACTTCTTGCATATTCTGTTGCTGGTTGTTCCTTGTCTACTGGTAGTGGCTTAATATCCATCTCTTCTACCCTCCTGAAGGCTTCATCTAATTTGATGATGGAAGTCATCTTAGGTTTGCTTTCTTCATGATGCAGTACCTGGACTATGTTTAGGTTCAAGGATGTCAGTAGGTATATATGCAGCCCCACTATTGGAGACCTTTAAGTGTAATCAGTGTCAAGGAGGCCCAGTCCTCCCTCAGACCTTGGAATGTATAATCTTGGCATGCACTGGTTTTTGAGTATTAGCTGGTCAGCATGAAGTAGTTTTCTTGTTTTTTGTGTCTAGTTGGTTCAGCTTTTTCTGTGGCCAGTCAATCACACCAAAACTGATATCACTGGAAGGCAAACTGATGTATAATTTGGACTGTTTCCTGTTATCAAAGCAGTTTTCAGTATAAGCATCAACCTTCTGAAATATTCCTTGCTGATTTTTACTATCATGTGTTCATGTTGTGCTTTTGTTCCTTCATCTACTCCCAGGTTTATATACACTCCCTCTTGCTCAAGTTCTTTAATGTCACAACCCTCTGTTAGGTTCATGTTTTCTTTGCAAGTAAAATGTCACTGCTATAAATGTTGCTTTGGTACACTGGCCTATGCCGAATGTCATCCATATATCATTAGAGAAGTTCTGAATAATTTGTAGTTGTGCTTTCAGGTGTTTGTCAGATGAACTATAAAGCTTCAGGTCATCTACAAAGAGGAGGTGAGATGTTAGCTGTTGATCATTTTGGTTTCTGGGTTTCAATCTGTATCCATAGCCTAAACTATTGATTGGGCTACTTAATGGGTTGAGGGCAGGATAGAAAGGTAATGGTGACAAGCTGTCACCTTTAAAAATCCTGCATTGGATATTTATACTTAGCATGGTGATTTGACCTTTCTCGTGTTTTAATTGTAGGGTAGTTCACCACTTTCTCATAGTGGTTGTGATGAAGTTTATCAATGTGTGAGGCATCTCTTGGGGTTAGTGTCTCCAAATGTTTAGGGACTTCTGGTACCATGACGAAAATGAACCTCATTCTTAAGCAAGGGCATATTCAAAACTCAGGAAATCAGTACTGTATTAGTATTTGATGTTTGGTGAGAACACTCTTTTCAGCACACACAACATCCACAAGATGGCTTGCTTCTGCTGTTCATAAGATGTCACAAATACTGGTAGCATTTTTCAATGTGCCTGGAAGTTCTTTTTAATTAATCCCATTGCTCTAAGTACTATTAGAACAATGTGCATGTCTTATTCCACATCAGTTTGGTTTCTGTTTGCATGTCTTGGTATTTCATGATTGTGTGTCTCTCTGTACACAGGACACTATAGTCATTAGGGGTGGCTATTTTGATTAGCAATGCTACCTTTGTTCTTTTTTCTTGTATTACAACATTGTTAATTTGTTTTGTTTTTTACTTCCACTTTCTTGGCAACTGGTATTTGGTTATCCCATGTAAGCATTACTTCTTCATTCTCTGTGATTCTTTGTGGTTCATGTTTCAGTGTTTCCCTGCTACCTATATGTTATAGAGACTGCAGAGTTTACAGTGGATCAATCTTGCAACATTTTTGTGCCTTTCCGTATACAGGCCTTCTACCAGGAGTACTTTGCATCCAGCCACAAGATGTGCAACTGTTTCTAATTCTGTACTACAGAACCTGCACTTGTCTGCTTCTTCTGTTTTTTTTTTTTTATGGATTTTGTGAACCATCTTGTGCGTAGTTCACTATCTTGGGCTGCCATTATTACTCTCTTATCTTCTGACCTAAATTCACCTGTTTTTAACCACTTACAGGTCTTGTATTGATCAACCTGTGGTTGTTCCAGTATCTCCCTGTATTTTCTGCTGTAATCATGGGCTTTCCAGCTGTTTTTTTTTTTCTGTTGGTCTTTGTCCTTATACTCCTTTTTCTGATTATTTGCACTTTATGTTGCTGGTTGTTTCTTATCTACCAGTGGCTTAACATCCACCTCTGCTACCCTCCTGAAGGCTTCTCCTAATTTGATGACTGAAGTCATTTTAGGCTTACTTTCTTAATGATTGTATTTGGGTCCAAGGATGTCAGTAGGCATATATGCAGTCCCACCATTGTGGACCTGTACATGTAATTAGTCTGAAGGAGGTCCATTCTTCCCTCAAACCTCAGATTGTATAATCTTGGCATGCACTGGTTTTTGTATATTAACTGGTGAGCATGAAGTAGTGTTCTTGTTTTTATATCTAGCTGGTCCAATGCTTTATGTGGTCAGTCAATCACACCAAACCTGTATGATACTAATGGAAGGGCAAGTTGGTGTTATAGCTTGAAATTTATTTTGTGTTGTCGAAGCAGTTTTCAGCATAAGCTTCAACCTTCTGAAATATTCCTTGCCGATTATTGTTCTCAATTGTTCATGTTATGTTGTTTCTCCTTCATCTATTCCCAGATATCTGTACATTCCCTCTTGCTCAAGTACTTTTATGTCACAATCCTCTGCCAAGTTAATGTTTTCTTTATGAGTTAACTTTACTACTATAAATATTGCTTTGGCACATTTATCTAGGCCAAATGTCATCCGTATATCATCAGAGAAGGTCTTAGTTTGTAGTTGTGCTTTCAAGTGTTTGTCGGATGAACTACAGTATATAGCTTTAGGTCATCTACAAAGAGGAGGTGAGATGTTATCTGTTGAATGTTTTTGTTTCTCGGTCCAGTTGTATTCATAGCCAGAGTGAATTTGCTGGTGTATTGGCAGATGATCCTTCTGACTAAAACTCTTGTTGCATTCAATAATTTATATGGTCTCTCTTTCTCAGAGTTAGTATCTCCAAATGTTCAGTGAATTATAGTGCCATGATGATAATGAATACCATTCTTAAGCCAGGACATAAGTTTAAAAAAAAAATAAGGAAATCAGTAAGTCATTAGTCTTTGATGTTTCTCTCGGGGTTAGTGTCTCCAAATGTTTAGTGATTTCTAATACCGTGGCAAGAATGGACCCCATTCTTTAGCCAGGGCATGTTCAAAACTCAAGAAATTAGTACTGTATTAATCTTTGATGTTTGCTGAGAGCGCTCTTCTCAGCACACGTAATGTCCTCAAAATGGCTTCCTTTTGAAGTTCATAAGGTGTCACAAGTATTGGTAGCATATTTAAATGTGCCTGAAAGTTCTTTCTGATTAGTCCAATTGCTCCAAGCACTACTGGAACAATTTGTGTGTCCTTATTCCACATCAGTTTGGTTTCTGACTGCATATCTTGGTATTTCATGATTTTGTGTCTCACTGTACACAGCACACTGTAGTCACTAGGGGTGGCTATTTCAATCAGTAATGCTACCTTTGTTCTCTTTTCTTGTATTACAATATCAGGTTTTCTTGCTTCCACTTTCTTGGCTGTTGGTATTGGGTGATCCCATGTGATCATTACTTCTTCATTCTCTGTGATTCTTTGTGGTTCATGTTTCCAGTGTCTCTCTGCTACCTGTGTATTATAGTGTTTGCACAGTTTCCAGTGGATCAATCTTGCTACATTGTTGTGTCTTTCAGTATACAGGCCTTCTGCCATGAGTACTTCACATCTAGCCATGGGCTGCACACTGTTTCTAATTCTGTACTACAGATCCTGCACTTGTCTGTTCCTCCCGTTCTCTCCCGGGGTTAGTGTCTCCAAATGTTTAGGGATTTCTAATACCGTGGCAAGAATGGACCCCATTCTTTAGCCAGGGCATGTTCAAAACTCAAGAAATTAGTACTGTATTAATCTTTGATGTTTGCTGAGAGCGCTCTTCTCAGCACATGTAATATCCCCAAAATGGCTTCCTTTTGAAGTTCATAAGGTGTCACAAGTATTGGTAGCATATTTAAATGTGCCTGAAAGTTCTTTTTGATTAGTCTCATTGCTCCAAGCACTACTGGAACAATTTGTGTGTCCTTATTCCACATCAGTTTGGTTTCTGACTGCATATCTTGGTATTTCATGAATTTGTGTCTCTCTGTAAGTAGGACACTGTAGTCACTAGGAGTGGCTATTTCAGTCAGCAATGCTACCTTTGTTCTCTTTTCTTGTACTACAATATCGGGTTTTCTCACTTCCACTTTCTTGGCTGTTGGTATTGGGTGATCCCATGTGATCATTACTTCTTCATTCTCTGTGATTCTTTGTGGTTCATGTTTCCAGTGTCTCTCTGCTACCTGAATGTTATAATGTTTGTACAGTTTCCAGTGGATAAATCTTGCTACATTGTTGTGTCTTTCAGTATACAGGCCTTCTGCCATGAGTACTTCACATCCAGCCACAAGATGCACAACTGTTTCTAATTCTTTACTACAGAACCTGTACTTGTCTGTTTCTCCTGTTTTTTCTATGGATTTTGTGAACCATCTTGTGCATAGCCCAATATCTTGGGCTGCCATTATCAGTCTCTCATCTCGTGACCTAAATTCGCCTCTTTTTAACCACTTATGGGTCAGTGCTTGATCGACCTGTGGTTGTTCCAGTAACTCCCTGTATTTTCCACTATAATTATGGGCTTTCCAATTGTTTTCAGTATAAGCTTCAACCTTCAGAAATAATCCTTGCTGATTTTTGCTCTCAATTGTTCATGTTGCGTTGTTTCTCCTTCATCTATTCCCAGATATTTTTAACTTCCCTCTTGCTCAAGTTTTTTTATGTCACAACCCTCTGCCAAGTTAATGTTTTCCTTATGAGTTAACTTTACTGCTATAAATATTGCTTTGGCACATTTATCTAGGCCAAATGTCATCCGTATATCATCAGAGAAGGTCTTAACAATTTGTAGTTGTGCTTTCAAGTGTTTGTCGGATGAACTATAAAGCTTTAGGTCATCTACAAAGAGGAGGTGAGATGCTATCTGTTGATTTTTTTGTTTCTGGGGTCCAGCTGTATTTATAGCCAGAGTGAATTCGCTGGTGTATTGGCAGATGATCCTTCTGATTAAAACTCTTGTCGCATTCAATAATTTATATGGTCTCTCTTTCTCAGGGTTAGTGTCTCTAAATGTTTAGTGAATTATAGTGCCATGATGATAATGAATACCATTCTTAAGCCAGGACATACGTTTAAAAAAAAAAAATCAGGAAATCAGTAAGTCATTAGTCTCTGATGTTTCCAGAGTGAATTCGCTGATGTACTATTAGGTTACCTTTCTGGCCAAAACTCTTGTCACATTCAGCACATTTGTATGGCCTTTCTCCAGAGTGAATTCGCTGATGTATTACCAGGTCACTCTTCTGGTAAAAACTATTGTTGCATTCAGCACATGTATATGGTCTTTGTCCAGAGTGAATTCGCTGATGTATAATCAGGCTACCTTTGTGACCAAAACTCTTGTCACATTCCACACATTTATATGGCCTCTCTCCAGAGTGAATTCGCTGATGTATTACCAGATGACCCTTCTGGCCAAAACTCTTGTTGCATTCAGTACATTTATATGGTCTCTCCCCAGAGTGAATTTGTTGATGACTTATCAGATTACACTGCTGGCTAAAACTCTTGTCACATTCAGTACATTTATATGGTTTCTCTCCAGAGTGAATTCGTTGATGACTTATCAAGTGACCCTTCTGGCCAAAACTATTGTTGCATTGAACACATTTATATGGTCTTGCTCCTGAGTGAATTTGCTGATGTCTCATTAAGTTACACTTGTGGCCAAAACTCTTGCCACATTCAACACACTGATATGGTTTCTTATCAATTTGATTTGTTATGGTTCTGTGCTGCACAGTAGCACTCTTGTCAGTACAGTTAACTGCCTTTAACTTCCTTAAACTCCTCTGGTGTCTGGTACATTTAAACTGCCCCTCTCCTTCATGAATCTGTTGTTGTACAATGATGAGATGTTGGTTATGGAAACTCTTCCTGCTCTGAGGATACTGATCGGGTTTCTCTGCTGGGTGACTCAGCTGGCAACTCTCAAGCAATGACTGCTGGCTCCCAGTCTCATTGCACTCAGTCTTTCTGCTGACTAGAAATAGACACTTAATTAGTATGGTCTTACAATATGGAAACATGAGTGTCAGTTATTTTCCTTCCATCAACTTTCACGAGCTTTAACCTCAGAAATGTGTGTTTTCATATATTGGCATTTAAAAAAAATGTATTAAATTATTCTGTGACATTTTAATTTATTATTTTCATTGATAAAATTTTTAGAATGGGTCTGACCCATTCTGGCTGCTTATTAACTGAAACCTAGTTACAAGGAGTATATTAACAGGCAATAAAACATGCCAGGAGGGATATGCTAACCTAGAACAGTAATGAAACAGGACAAAAGATGATTAAGCAAATCTCATAGAACCACACAGAAAATCTCCAGCAAAGAAAAAATGTAAATTACATTTTCAAAATGCCGACAGTAACCAGAGTCAAAGGTGAGACTGAGTAAAATATCAATCTGCAGCAACCCCCTCCCTGAGTACAAAATGCAGACAGAAACCAGAGTCAGAGCTGAGACTGAGTAAAATATCAATCTACAGTTACCCATTCCCTGAATAAAACAAAAATCACATTTTTTAAATGCAGGCAGTCACCAATGTTAGACAGCACAATACAACTGCAGCTACCCCCTTCCCTGAATTAAAACATTTTTTTATTTTTTACTGCAGGTACAATAGGTATCAGAGACGGTCAGACTATAATGCAAAGTACAGCTGTGTAAGGACTTATCATAAATGTAGATCTTCGAGAGAATCTCTTCCACCAGATCACACTTATAGGAACTTCCAGCCACAGGAGTTATTTCTAGCCAGAGGATATTTCTAACAGTTAACTAGGGACCACCCACGATGACACTACGTGTCATGCCTTGAGACATATAAATGTAGGTGGTCCCAGATACTCCTCAATTTTTTTCCCATTAGCGACCATATATCACTAGTACGATCTAAGAAATTTCTCAGGTGACTTAAAGACAAAATAGGAGGGCCCCTCAGTAAATCAGAGAACTGGAGCAAGTTTCCCTCCTAGAGTGAGAGGCGAGGAGCTGGAGGGAGGGGCAGCATGATCTGCTGCAAGAGATTATCTAGAAGATCTACTGTTATAGTAAGTTCTCATGCAACTGTACTATCATAATCAAGGATATTTTTTGCAGCAGGTCACACTTATAGGAATGAGTCCCCAGCAGGTGGGAAAAAAACAACCAGGTAGAGGAAAGCAATAATAAGAAAAATTAGGCCAGCAGGCCTTGTAGTACTGCACAGCCAAAACGGGTCCTTCTATTGGATGTTATGCTCATATTGTAGTGCCAGGTGAAGATATGAGCTGTTGACCAGGTTGCTACCTCACAAATTTCTGTTACAGAAATACCTCTAAAGCAGACTGCGGAGGATGCCATCCCACATGTTGAGTGAGGCTTCACCACACCCGGGAGTTATTTATCACATTTTTTATAACAAAAAGTAATGCAGCTAGTCAACCAACTGAACAAGCACGGCTTTGAAACAGAAGTGCCCCCTCTTCCTGGGGCAAAAGAAATGAAAAGTTGGGCTGTTTTGCACTTTTCTTTTGTTCATAATAGGTAACATCACAAAATTCTATGTACATCTAATGTGTGAAGCAATGCTTCCCCTGAGTTAACAGGTTCCATGTAATAAACCGGTAGGTACATAGTTTGCTTTAGGGTAAACTCTGATACAACCTTTGGGAAAAAATTTGAATTCATACATAATGAGGGCTGATCTATTAAATTTACAAGATGCTTGGCACTCAAATGAACAAATTAAAGCTATTCACCTGAATGGGTACCTGACTTTTCATAATGCAGTTCATAAGACAAAAAAAGTGTAGATTCAGTGGCTGCTTAATTAAGTAAGAATAACTATTTAAATATGATTCAAACAAGGATAAATCAATGTTATATAGTTACAGTACTAAAAATCTATGAGGATACAATTATCATGGTTAATATTTATAACCCTCCCAAAAAATATCCTATTTATGATAAAAATCTACTCAAAATATTACACAAGAGCTACAGGCTCTCCAGGAAAGGTATAAAAATGCAGAGGTACTAATGATGGGTGATCTAAATGTAAGATTTGGTTATGTCAAAAAACAGAGATCAATAGAACAATAAATACAATCTGAAATATTAAAAATAACTGACAGAAACTCAGTAGATAAAAAATTACAGTTAAGGGAGTGAATTTAAGGAAACTTCTGAACACTCTTGAACTAATAATGGTAGATCACCATTAAATAACCAGGGAAAGACTACCTATACCTGCTACAGAGGCACCCCACTTATAGATTACATTCTTATCTCCCTATACAATTTTTATAAGTACCAGGATATACAAATTGTCACCAGACTATAAAGTGACAATGAACTTAGAAAATCAGAGCTGATCAGATCCAAGGAGCTGGATTTATTAATAGAAGTAATAAACAATAAAAAGATCAGATGGAATAAAATCTCCAAAGGTGTGGCATTAAAGATAATAAATACATATAAAGGTAATATAAACAAAATATGCAATAACAAGATCCAATAAAAACCTATCAAGAGTTAACGGATGCATTTCAAACAGTTAAAGAAATCTATAACTTGGGAAGTAGCAAAAATACAAGGAAATATGAAAACTGGTTCTATAAGACATATAGATATATAAAAAAGGAACTGGCGAAACTTACAAAAATAACAAAAAAATCCTAATAAAACAAATCTAGCAACATTAAATAGAGCTTGAAAGCAATACAAAAATGATGTACAATTACAGAAAACAACTTACCAGGCTGGCCCGATGGTGCTGAGGGTTGAGGCGCTGGACGCCACACCTAGCGCCACGCCAGCGACCCAGGTTCGGGAATGAGCCTGGTCCCTGGGGGTCGGCAGGGGAGAAAGAGGATCGGGCATCTGGAGGACTGCTCTCCTCTCTCGAGGAGGGATCCAGGGGAGCCCGGTGCAGCAGCGGCCACCGGTGGAGGCCAGAGGCACTGCAGCACACAAGAGCTCATGAATAGGGTAGACGCTGGGCAGCTGTCTTCTAGATGTGGGTGGGAGCACTTACATTGCAGGTTGTACAGCATTGCACATCCCACGACTGGGGCATAACTAAGGAAACACCCTGCCTCGTGGATAGGTGATGGCACCTCCACTCTCCCGACCACACTCCACTGCCGGTTGCGCTCCTCTCCTGGGCCAAGCCCAGCCCGGCCCAAATTCTAGATAGAGTGCCCTGAGCGGATAGGGAGGCCCTACCTTGGGGAGCTCACAGCCGGGGGGATACCGGGCTGGTGCCAGGAACAGGAGGCCTCTCAGGCACGGAGGTAGAGTTGAGGGCATTGGAGGATACCTGAGAGAGTTCCACGAGACGGAGGCATAAACAGAGTTAAAAAAGAAAACAACTTACCAAAAAGAATTATGGAAGAAAATGATTAGTGTAATAGAACAAGGGGATGATAAACATTTCTGGAGATTGTTTTTTATATTACTTCATTCCGATTGAAACTAATCAGACTCTTCTATACCATTTGAAAAATGGATAGAACACTATAGAGATAGTTTCTATAAAACAAATATACCAAGAAAAGATTGACAATGATATAGATGACAATCTCAAATGGATCACTATACAGGAGGTACAACTGTCTTTATCCAGTTTAAAAAATAAAGCTCCAGGACCTGATGGAACTCTCCATAATTATTAACTGGATCAGGATTGGTGGGTGAAAGTCCTAATGGACTTATTTAATAAGATTATGTGTGCCTACCCTCCATCTTAATGGAAAGGAGGTCATATTATTCCAATATGTAAAAAAGATGAAACAACTAATCTGGTTAACTACCAACTAATCAGCGTAATAGACTCAATGGCAAAAAAAAAATCTACGTTAAAATGCTCATTCATAGATAACAAGATTGGATCAATAAAAATGGTACAGTGGATCCTGTTTAAACACATCCCTTTGGGGTGAAGGAAAAGTATGCATTTAAGCGGGCTATGCACTTATGCAGTCCCGTATACTTTGCATTGTTTGGCTTTTTTTTTGACAGTGTACATAAGGAGTCACAGGAAGGTAGGGGTTACGTGTGTTTTTATATTGTAAACACACTTTGCCTCTGTTAAAAAAACATTATGGATGGTATTTTGAACAACAAATGTTTGTTTGTTGGGATAAGGGAGGGTAGGACTCCATGTTTGTGATGTGGTGATACAGGAACATTGGTTGTGAAGTTTTGTGCTTGTGGGGGTACAGAATCCTTGTTTGTGGGAAGGAGGGTAGGTTGTGAAACTGTTCGTGCTTTTTGCTTAAAACTTCGTGCTTGTGGGGATACTGGATCTTGTTTGTGGGAGGGTGTGTGGTTTGTGGAATAGTGCTTCATTGTTTAATTTGGTGCTTCTGTTAAAATCACTTTTTTTTCTATTTTTAAAAACATTTAACTTTGCTTTGCAAAGATTTCAGTCATTTTACTCTGCCGACTTTTCCTGGTTGCTGTTGAAGTGCAGAAGTCTTTGATGTGGTAGAATGCGACAAAGTTTTCATCGCAGACAGCATGCAGCTCAATGTACCACCACAGTTTACTGAGGCATTGCTGCGCCTCTGAATTGGTAGGCACATAGACTTCTGTTTCTTTGTCCTCCTCCTCCTCTTAACTGAAGGACCTGTTTTGCTATTTCAGAGTCTTTAATTTCACCAAAGCATGGCATTGAATTACTAATGCCTACAAACTCACTGGGCACAATTCTAAAAGTGGCTAGGATCACTGCAGGGGACTTGCAGCAGGCTGTGTGATGTAAATGCTGATCTGCATCAAACGTGGCATTCCAGAAGCCGATGCCACAAGTCCCTGACATCACAAAGTTAGACCATCTCCCAAATAGTCTAACTTTGAGTCCATGGGGGTACCCTTACTATGGGACTTGCACCAATCATTTAGCGCAAGCTGCCGTAAAGTGCGGAAACTGTCATAACTGCGTCATCCCTTCTGGAATGGTGCAGTGTTGCATCGAAGGGCATTGACGCATCTGTGTCAAACTTTGCGGTGGATGCAGGGCTTGCCGCAAAGCCGTGTGCCCACCTTCTGGAATCGGGCCTAGTTAAATTCCTCAGCCATCACGTCTTTGGGAACAGTTAGCTGGATCTCAATCTTGGATACTGCAGATGGCATGTCTTTAAGGAACCCTGCCTTCCTGTAGCAGTTTTGAATGGTCTCACACTAAATTTCACCCCAAGACTGACATAACATATGAATGGCATCCAGTATGGTTATCTTTTCGGCCAGCTCGTTTACAGAAACGGTAGCCCCACTGTCAAAGGTTGTAAGAATCTGATCTAGTATGCAAAGCCTGTACAGGCTTTTTACATTTGTAATTATGCCCATATCCATTGCCCTAAACAACCAATGCACTTACTGTCTCATTCACTTCTGCTGTCTCCCTTCTCTTTCCCCCACCGTCTTCCCTAAATCAACCCCCTTAAATACCCCAGTGTTTACTATACAGTCCTGCCACCTCTCCTTTGCACCAATCTCTGACTTCCATTTCCCTTTGCCAGCTTGGTGCATCTTGCTTCAGTTCAATCTCTGTTACTGGCACTTATGTAATCATGTGTAGTCCTTGATGTGTATTTAATTATGTATGCCACTTTCCTTGAGGCTTATGTTATGTACTGTACTGTCTCCTCATGTAACAAGTGTGTAATTAATCTCACTCATTTATGTAACAATTGTTTGTATTGCTCCACTCCAAGTTCAATCTACCGACTGTTGTATGTATACCCTCCTCCCTTGTACCCCCCAGGTCGCACTGTGAGAAGAGTATCTTTTTGCTTAGTGTGCCTTTCCTGGTGAAACATTTTCAATAAATAAATAAATAAATATCCATGGGTGAAATCAAGGACATGGTGTTAGGAGGCAAACAAACTAAGTTGTAATGGGTGGTGGGTGCTACAATTGTCCAGTAGGAGGACGATTTTCCTTTGTTTGCACTTCTTCTCCCTATCAAAGTCTTTTACCCATTCAGTAAACAGTGATGCTGCCATCCATGTATTTTCATTTGCACTGCAAGTAACAGGTAAGCGTTGGACATCAATGTCTTTAAAACAACTAGGCTTCAAACTCTTGCCTATGATCAGTAACTTGTGCTTATCACTGCTGTTCATGTTTGCACATGAAAGGACAGTGATGCACTCTTTGGCTTTTTTACTCCCGGAGATTGCATCATTTTTGAATGTAATGGTCCCATCTGGTGTGGCCTGTAGTAAATGCCCATTTCATTAAAATTGTACACATCCTTTGGTTGGAACTCTGCCAAAATGGAAGGGAGCACTGTCGGCACCCAGTTATCAACCCCATTAGTGTCAACATCTGTTTTTTCACTGTGTGCCTTTTTAAACACAATGTTGTGCCACTGTTTAAAGTGGCACAACCACTCATTGCTTGGTTCAAACTCTGGTATTCCCCAAGATCTCTGCTAGTTTTTGGCTTTAAGGTGCATTAATGGACCTAAAACAGGCATATCTGAATCTTGTGCATTCTCAAACCAACACAGTACAGCATCCTCCACTATTGAGTTCTTACTCTCCCTTTTTTCTTTTCCTGCTCATGTTGGAGTTACTTTGGAATTCTATGCAGATCGTCTTTGTTCTTTTGCAGGTGACTCACTTGGGACTGCGAGATCCCCATTTCCTTGCAATTTGACTCTGAGTAGCCCCAGGCACGTCTAAATCATCCAGCACAGCAGTCTGGTGGGAATATGTTAGCTCTCTCCTCTTGGGGCTAGTGAAAACATGACTGGTATGAACATGGCCATTGTAAGCATCTGAAGGGATGCTCAACACTAAGGAATTAAATAATGTAGCACAAGCAATTAAGAAAATTACATGTGCTAACACTCTAACAAGGCAAATCAGCAACTCAGTGCTGGAATCACACCTGCCCCTCTTTATCATGCAAATGAGATAATGCACTACTATTCACTGCTGTACAATCACATTCAGTGAGAAAAAGAGCTGGGAGAACTGTTACAGAAGTGGGAGAAGTGATACAAAAACAGTCTTTGGCATGAAAAATGTAGGAGCTTAAATGGGCTTTATTATGTGTGTTGGGGGATTTTTATCAATGATGGTATAGTAAAAAAAAATCAGGACTTTGAAATGTTATGCGTTTAAGTGATATGTGTTTAAGTGGTCTTGACTGTATAATATCTCCACAACAGGCAGGTATTATGAAAAGGATTGGAATAACTACACAAATCTTTATAGTAACACATTTATTAGAAAAATATTGCAAAGTTAAAAAAAAAAAACCTTTTGTAGCATTCTTCGACTTTTTGTTGGCTTTTGATTCTATTAGATGTGAACATTTAGGTGAAAAAGTGAAAAAACTTGGAACGGATCAAAATCCTCTAACCTTAATAAAATGTTTATATACCAATACATGGTTGAAAGTAAAATATACTAAAACAGGTGCCCTAACTGAAAAAATAAATATGAGTATAGAGGTTAGGCAAGGGTGTGTACTTGCACCTACTCCGTTTAATATTTACATAAATGAACTGATAACAGAAATGAATCTACATTACATCCTCTGAAAATCTGAAAACAAAGTATACCTACATTAACATATGCAGATGATCTTGCAATACTTTCTACTTTTATACTGTGGGCCAGATATTTAATACTTTGCCACGGGGCAAAATTAGCCCTGCCTGGTGGGCAAACATTGCATGGACTCAAAAGTCTACTTAATATAGCATGCAAAAGAAGCCAGGCAAACTGGGCGGAGAGTGCAGGGCAAATGTAGCTCCAGAATAAGACAATTCTGAATATAGTAACCTGGAAGTACAAACCACAACACCAACACAGTGCACAGTGACTAGAAGGACTGTAGAGGTGAAATATGTGGCCAACGTGTGTGCCAGCAACAGAGTGGCCTCCGTAGAGCTGCAGGCATCAGTGCATGAGAATGTACAGTTTGCAGAAATGAAAAATGATGCTGTGATGGTTGCATGGCGCACAGCCATTTGCACAGGGCTGGCATGGTGCTAAGCCATTTGCCCAGAGCAAACACATTTGCCCGGGGCAAAAATCTGCTATATTCAAAAGTGATATGGAAATAAGTCTACTTATCCAGTCTCTGGGCAAACATCCACATCTGCATCCCATTATGCCCTGATTTGCATGCAGTTTGCCCAGCGTTACTTCAGGGTCCCACAGCTCCACCTGTAGGTCAGTCTGGAAGTACAGAGGCCGGCTGGGTCAGCCCAAAGCTCTACCTGTAGGTTAGTCAGGAAGAGCATGGTGGGAGCTGCAGGCTACACATGTTTAGAACTGCAGTGTATAATGAGCTCCAGGGGACTGCAGTGCACAGGCACTGGTAGTGGTGCAGGCTTCAATAGTCCAACTGTAGGTCCTGCCATACAGTGCACTGTAGCCGGTACCATGGCATGGGGGCCAGTGGGGTGTGGGGCACAGCACTGCCTATGACATGTTTGGCAGCATTGTCTACAGCACTGTACAGAGCGACAGCCCCATTAAGCTGATGTTTACTGATGGTGGACTGTACTGTATTGCTGTTGTGTGACTCACTGATACTGCACAGCTGGCATGGGATGCCCACAGTGACGTATGCATTGCTGGGCAGGGTGTCAGCAGGCAGCCGCATGTATGAAGCAGCATACAGTACATACACAGCACCATTGCCAGTGCATTAGACGGCAGCCTGGCCCACCTAGTCTACCCAGTCCCTACCTATTAGAGCAGCTGCGGAGTCCAGTTTTCCAACACCCTACATCCTCCTACCACACCCTCGAAGTGCCTCATGCCTGTCCAGTGCCGTCCTGAATGTAAAGTAAGTAACATTTTATTTATTTCAAGCACCCTTCCCAGGCTCAGGGCACTTTTACAATAATTCAAAACCACTTTAAAGCACATTTTACGAACAATAAATCCAACAGTCATACAGAACACTCACATATTATGTTCCAGCAAATGCTTGGGCAAAAAGGAAGGTTTTTAGTTGTTTTTTAAAACTTTTGACAGTCAGGTGATCTCAAATCTGATGAGGTAGAGAATTCCACAGGCTTGCTGCCATATAGGCAAAAGATCTACCTCCAGACATCTTTAGACGTACCCTGGGAATCTCTAGCAATCCCTTGTCAGAGGAGTGTAGAGAACGGGCAGGACAGTAAGGCACCAAGAGCTCTTTCAGGTAGTGAGGTCCCAAATCATGTTGGGCCTTAAAGGTCAGCAATGCGACCTTGAAGGTGATCCGCCACTGTATTGGCAACCAGTGTAGATCACGCAGCACAGGTGTCATATGGCTAGATCTTGAAACTCCCATCAACAATCTGGCGTCGCATTCTGCACAAGCTGCAAGTGGTGGATAGCCACCCCCGGCAGCCTTAGATAGAGGGCACTGCAGTAGTCAAAATGGTTGGTGACAAAGGTGTGGACCAGGATGGGAAGATCTTCCTATGGAACCAAGTGTTTCACCTGGCAATGTTCCTCAGATGAAAAAAGGCAGATTTGACTACGGCTGATACCTGTGCCTTCATAGTCAGGCCTTCATCAAAAATCATGCCTAGGTTACGCACTTGGCCGGAGGCAAGAAGCGGGGCTCCCCCAAGATATAAACCTGAGGGTTGCCCAGTCCAGGCCCCTATTGTCCTCTCTCCAGGGTCCACAACCAACACCTCAGTTTTCCCTGAATTCAACCTAAGCCACCTAGCACTCATCCAATCCTCAATGTCCAGGAGGCAGTTATTAAACATCGTGATGGAATCCGACTCTTGCTCAGACATAAAAGACAGGTAGAGCTGACAGTCATCAGCATAACAATGAAAACTCAGCCCATACCGTCTTATAATGTCCCCCAATGGAAACATATACACCGCAAATAACATAGGGGACAGCACTGACCCCTGCAGCACCCCACAGGGCAGCCAATGAGGGGCCGAGGTGTAAATTCTGGACACCACTCTCTGAGATCTGCCCTCCAGAAAAGATTGAAACCAGCTGCGGACTGCTCCCCTCAGACCACTGAAAAACCGCAGGCGGTCGAGCAGCACCCCATGATCCACGGTGTCAAATGCTGCTGAGAGATCCAGGAGAACCAAGATGGAACAGGTCCTCCGATCTCTTGCCATCAGGAGATCATTCAATACCCGAACAAAAGGTGTCTCTATAGTATGACTTTTCCTGAAGCCAGATTGAAGAAGGGACTTGGCAAGGTTAGAGGAATGGTCAAATGTATGGCAGCTTAGATTCAATGCTAAGAAGTACAAGGTAATGCACCTGGGAAACAAAAACCCAGGGGAAGAGTGCACAATGGGGGATGAGATACTAACAACAACAAAAATGGAAAGGGACCTGGGGGTAGTCATATCAGATGACCTAAAGGTGGGCAAGCAATGTGAGAGGGCAGCAGGAGGGCTGGGGGATACTGGGATGCATAGGGAGAGGCAACACCAGTAGAAAACAGGAAGTTATTATCCCTCTGTACAGACAGTTGGTGAGACCCCACCTGGAGTACTGCGTGCAGTTCTGGAGACCCAATCTCCACAAAGACATAGACAGGATGAAGGCTGTCCAGAGGAGGGCAACTAAAATGGTGCAGGGTCTGCACTGGAAGACATATGAAGAGAGACTTAAGGAGCTGAATATGTATAGCCTCGAGGAAAGGAGGGAGAGGGGGACATGATAGAAACTTTCAAGTACCTCAAGGGAATCAACAAAGTCCAAGAGGGTAGCATCTTTCAAAAAAAGAGGTGTGCAAGAACAAGGGGGCACAATTTGAAGATAGAAGGGGAGCAGCTCAGAGGTAATTTAAGGAAGTATTTTTTTCACAGATAGGGTTGTGGATGCATGGAAACTGCCTTCCAGAGGAGGTTGTGGAGTCAAAAACAGTGGTGGAATTCAAGCATGCATGGGACAGTCATAAGGCAATTCTAGGGGGTGGGAGTAGGAAGAAGTACGCTGCTGGTTAACTAGGATCTGCAGCTTATCCAGTAGGTAGGGAAATGGGCAGACTGGGTGGGCCAAGCGGTCCTTATCTGCCGTCAAATTCTATGTTTCTGTGTTTCTATGAAGAAGGTCATAGATATTGTGGCTGGAAAAATGATCCTCCAGTTGTAGAGCGACCACCTTCTCAATAACTTTCCCTACAAAGGGAATGTTAGATACTGGTCTGTAATTTGCTGGGTAGTCAGGGTCAAGAGAGGGTTTTTTCAACAGGGGGGCATATTACCACCTCCTTTAAGGGATCCGGAAAGATCCCTCTCTCTAATGACACCACCACCATCCCAGTCAGGACTGGGCCAATAACATCTACACACCCCACCACCAGGTGAGTAGGGCCTGGATCCAACTTACAGTAGGTAGGTTGCAGAGTCTGGATGATCCTCACTATATCTATTATTACTGGTAGTCTAAAGGTAGACCAGTACAGTTGGGGGTTAGTACTACCCGACTGACCAGTGCAAAGTCCAATAGAAGGACACTGGCCGCTCTCATCCCTGATGGTGGATACCTTTTCAGCGAAGAATTTCACAAACTCCTCACACTGTACCTGTGATAACGCTCTACCAATCTGAAGACAGACTGGATTGCACAGTCTGGCCACAGTCCGGAAGAGCTGGGATGGTCTATTCCTTGCTGCAACAATTTCTCTGGACAAGAACTCTGCCTTCTTATGGGAAATTGCTGATTGGTAGAATCTATAATATTCTACGATTCAAGTCTATCCACCTCCAGTTGAGTTTTCCGCTAATATCTTTCCAGTCTTCGTCCCTTCCTCTTCAACTCAAGGACCTCTCCATCAAACCAGGGAGCCCCCAAGTGAAGAGTACGGGGATGAACACGAACTGGAGCAATGGCATCCAGGGCCCCAGTCACAGCCCTATAATAGGCTAGGACCAAAGGCCCTGGATCCATGCTATCCCTTGGAAGACCTGAGAAGTCCAGCTCAGTCATTAGGCCTTCTGAGGTAACCCCTCTTAAAGGACGGAACTGTACCAACTCCCTAGGGGCAGGCCTATTTTGGGGGGGCCGCAAATCTAAACCTCAGGGCATGATGGTCAGACCCTACAACTGGCTCCACCCCCACATCAGATACCTCCATCCCCAGATGGAACACCAAGTCCAATATGTGCCCCCCCATGGGTTGCAGCGGTAATTACCCATGACAGGCCCAATGAATCCATCAATTGGAGGAGGTTTTGACCAAATGGCGAGAGTTCATCGTCGACCCAGGCATTGAAATCTCCCAGGATTAACCATCTAGGAGATTCCAATACCACATCGGCGATGAAGTCTTCAACCTCCTTCAGGAACTCCCTCTCATCCCCTGGTGGATGGTAGATAAGAAGGGTCCTATAGCCTGCACCTGCACCCACTATGCACTCAAAGGAGTTGGTATCACCAACTGACACTTCCCTGAGATCCAGATCTTGTCTAAAACAGACCACAGCCCCCTCTGTCAGTGACCCCACAACTGCCTTGCTGTGTCCTACATATTGGATGGGGTTGCGCACAGCCATGCTAGCAGCATGCAAGCAGCGCAATGCCACAGCATCACGCAATGCTGGTGTGCCCTGAGTTAAGACCACCTTTTCCTGGGCAGTATTTTCTGTCATGCAACGGTGCCTAGCATGGCGCTACACCCCGAATATTGCATTGTGCTGGCCCGCCCCCTCTGTTTGCGCGTTGCATATATTATCGGTTTGCCCAGTGCTACCATGGTTTGTGTGTGCAATTGGTCCTTCTGAATATCACTAACCTGGCACTAACCCAGCGTAAAGGGTTTGCGTGCAGTGCTAAGTTTTGAATATCTGGCCCTGGAACTGGAAAGGAGCCTAAACAAATTAGAAATAGTTTGCAATAAATTTAATCGTAATCCAAATCCATAAAAAAAAAAAAAAAAAAACTAAGATAATGGTATCTGGTACAAATAAAGTCTATAACAAATTTTAACTAGGAGTGAATTCATTGGATTTTGTTAAAGAATTTACATATATTGGAGCAACCTTTTCAACAAATACATACTGGAATAAACATACATATACATATAAATATGAGTAAAATGACTAATACATCTGTTGCACTTAAAAGATGTCACAGACTGTATGGATGAATGTCAATTACACCTACGTTAAAATCAATAAAAGCTATAAATTCATAAATTATTACCCAGGGTCTCTATGCAGTAGAAGTCTGGGGCACTGCAGATCTTGCTAGATTAGATACAGCTCTAAAAGTTATTACCCAGGGTCTCTATGCAGTAGAAGTCTGGGGCACTGCTGGTCTTGCTAGATTAGATACAGCTCTAAAAGTTATTACCCAGGGACTTTATGCAGTAGAAGTCTGGGGCACTGCTGGTCTTGCTAGATTAGATACAGCTCTAAAAGTTATTACCCAGGGTCTCTATGCAGTAGAAGTCTGAGGCACTGCTGATCTTGCTAGATTAGATACAACTCTAAACAAAACATATACTTAAAGTACCATATGGAACTCCTAACTCACTGATTAGAAGTCAAATTTGAAAAATATGTTTTGAACATATGGCATAGATAAGGATGCTAACCTTCTGGATAAAAATGCTTACAAGTCCTGATAAATCAATATTATTAAAATCTCAGAGAAAAAAAAGAGATATGGAATGAGGGAAAAAATATATAAGGATACCTGGTTAACACAAATTGATCAATTAATGGAATACTCAAAAAATTGATCAGAACAAAATTTTATAATAAATTGTGCATATACAAAAGCTATCACAAGGATCGTCTCTGAGAAGCCTACATTAGAAGATTTAACTGCCATAACTAATTTGAAGGTGACATAAAGGCTAACAAATAATACTAAAGAACACTCACTAAAATTCTATCTGAATAGAAATAGAATAGAATACAAAATCCTGAATACAGAGATATTATTGCACTATAGAGATTTCAGGCCTTCCCTTTACTGTCAGATGTAAATAGATACAGCTATAACTTGTACAGGAGTGGACAATGGAAACAGATTATAATAATAGATTAAAAAAGAGTGATAAAGTGACAGTTAATATTCTTTAAAAAAATCTGATATATATGCAATAGATAACCCACTCTGAGGAGTGTGGTCGTGCTCTGATATACGCACATCTTGGTGTGCGTCAACCAACCAAGGCGTGCGTATATCAGAGTGCGACCGTACATCTCCGAGTGGGTTATCTATCTTACAAAATGGCAAAATTGTTTTGGAGGGGATAAAAGTACAGGTGTGTGGTCGCGCTATGATCTATGCACAGTCATGTGATGCTTTTCATCCAATAAATCCTAGGCAATTTCCCTACCCATTTTATAAACATATATATATATATATATATATATAGAGAGAGAGGGGGAGATTTCTTGTGGGCAGTAATCAATATTGGGAGTAATCTAAAGCTACTCCATATCTAGGATACCTATGGTAACAACTTACTTGATTGTTAAACAAGACTTGCACAATTTCCACTCCTAATGGGCAGATAACTGAATACTGTTTGAACAGATCTCCTGGTTATGGTGTATGGTACTGTATATCTGAATAGATACTGCTATAAAAGGAGTAAAGAACACTAATCTCAGGATATGTGGAATATTAATAAGAATTTGAAATCAGGTATACACTCTGCTTTTCAAACTAAACCTCAATACTTATAATTATGTGCTGTTTTGTATATCCATTTGTAAATAATGTAATATTTAATATGAAAGTGTTTTATATTGTAATGACAAACATGTCCAACAATAAACTTATTGATACTACTATTACTTTAATGAATAATACAGACATAACCCCCCTCCACTGCTTATTAGGAGTTTTAGGTTTGAGAATGGATTCAGGTTTACATAGAAACATAGAATCTGATGGCAGATAAGGGCTGCACGGCCCACACAGTCTCGACATTTTGTTTCTACCCGCATTTCTTGCTGCAAACCCTATTTGATCTGCAGCTCTTTCTCCTCTATGCCCTCTACCTTACCTCTATGATTCCCTTGTGCCTACTCCATGCATTTCTGAATCCTGCTACTGCTTTTACCCCCACCACTTCCACTGGAAGGCCAATCCAGGAATCCACCACTCTTTCAATGAAGATATACTTCCTCACATCTCTCCTGAATCTAACCCCGTTCCAGCTTCATAGCCTGTCCCATTATTCTTTCTGAAAAATACTCCCCTCCTGTACCTCATTCACCCAATGAGATATTTAAAGGTCTCACGCCCCCCATCCCTCCTCTCTTTCAGAGTGTACTTATTGAGGTCCTTTAGTCTCTCCTTGTAGGGATTTTGATGCAGATCTTGTTCCATTTTTAGTCATCCTCCTTCTGGACGGCCTCCACTTGGTGTATGTCCTTCCAGAGATCTGGTCACCAGAACTGGACACAGTACTCTAGATGGATCCTTACCAGCAATCTTCACAGATGCAACACCACCTCCCTCTCTCACCACTAGCCCTCCTGACTGCCTTGTCACACTGACTGCCCGCCTATAGGTCATCTGATATAATAACCCCCAGATCTCATTCCTGATTGGTCATTGTCAATAATACTCCACCCATTTTGTACTCAGTGCCTGGGTTTCTGTGCCCCAAGTGCATTGTTTTGAACTTTTGTTTGCATTAAAACCCAGATTTCATACCCTTGACCACGCCTCTAGTTTTCTTATGTCTTGGCTCATCCAGACCTTCCCTTCCAGCTCCTCTAGAATGTCACTTATAAAGATATTAAAGAGGACCAGTCCCAGCACTGAACACTAAGGCAACTGTTGGTCCCCTCTCCCTTCCTCAGAGCAAACTCTATTTACCACCACCCTCTATCTTCCATCCCCTAACCAATTTATTACCAAGTTTACCACTTGTTACCTACCCCTACGCTGCCCAGCTGGCTTTTTTTTTTTTTATTTAGTTGTTTAACCAGGTATAGCACACTAAGCTGAAAGCTTTTTTACAGGAGCGACCTGGGAGCACATCCTGGCTTATCCCTCCTATGTGGAACAGTATCAAATGCCTTGTGAAATCTATTTATTTAATTTCTTTTTTTATTTATTGAAAAGTTTCACCAGAAAAGGCACACTGAACAATTCAAAACTGCATGTCTAATGGTGCATCCCAGGAATAATATACCTCCATCTGTGCAGTAGGATGGAAGGGCAAGCAGCTTTTGCAGTTACCTTCATGCACATCGACTGCAAAGCTCCGAGAGTACCTGCCCATAACTACTAACCTTGTGATACCCCTCACAGAAGTCTCCTATGGAATAATATACCTCTGTGCAGCAGGATGGAAGTGCTAGCACCTTCTGCAGTCACCTTCATGCACATCTGCTGCAACGCTCCCAGAGTACCTGTCAATAACTACTTACCCTGCGATACCCCTCACTGATGCCTCCTGCTGCAATACTCCCAGAGTACCTGCCCATAACTACTAACCCTGCAATACCTCTCACCAATACCTCCTACACATAGACTCACTTATCGGCATCTTACCACAGGTCTCAGAGCCTCGTACCACTGCCTGCCTCTAGTGACTCTTGTTTGCAATGAACTCTGCTAAGAACTAACTTGTTACTGTAAATTCTATTACCTGCACTCCTTGTTACCATATTTGCTTCTGACAAACCAATTATGACAACCTTGTTCACTATATTCTCCATGAATTATGTAAAATCCTACTGGATTTTTAACACACTGTGGCTGTGTGTACCGCTGTGCACTCTTACATGATTTGCTCTGCTGTTACTCTTACAACTCCTTGTACCTACTTGCCTTCTCTTTTGTAAACCCTGTAATATCCAGTCAGTTTTGTAAACCCTGTAACATCTTGTGGTTGTATTCTCCCGGGTCTTGCCTGAAAATAGGCAAGATGACTGCTTAGTGCACCCTACCCAGTTAAAGCAGCAATACTACCTAAGCAGGAAGTGATCCGCTACAACTTTTGTAGCGCCACAAAAAATATGGCGGCTGCAGATGGTACTGCTGCTGTCAATGCAGCGGGTGGCAGAAATGTAAACAAAAACAAAGGACAACTAAGCAGATTATGTGGTGACAGTACAATGCCAGCAGGAAAAAGCACCAGGGATATGATCAGCAGAACACAGGGAATAAACTGATGAAAAAGATCAGATTTCTTTTTTACATAGTATTGCTGCTTTAACAAAAACGAAACACAAAATAAATAATCAAATAAATAAAAAATGACTTAAGATACAATTCCACGGGGTGTTGCTGCTATGGTATCCATGAAGTGGTTGCTCACAATAAATAATGCAAGTCAGTTGTTGACAATGACAATACATTTTTTGATCCCTTAGAATACAGTGTACTTTCAGAATTGAATGAAACATTTTGTTAACCTGCTTTATCCTTTTCCTTAGTAAATGGCAGTGGCTAATTGGCATGTAATCAATCTAGATTTAACTACTATGTAATTAAGGTCCTTTTGAAATCTTTTTAGGACACTTTGAATTTTCATTTCAGTAAGTTCCACTCCTGCAATATCCCATTCCTGGCTACCACATTTACATTCTGTTGGGTGAGCACCACCAACATTTGGGAGCCTCTAACCCTGGATATTCTTTATCAGGAAATGTTTAAGTCTTTGTTATTTATTTTATAATATTTTAAAATGATGTGTTTAGTTGCCATAATCATAGCCAACATTACTAATATTTGTGATTTAGAAAAAAATCTTTTGTCAAAAGTTTCCAGTATCACACTTGTGCCTTCCTGAGAGTAGTCTGCGTCTCTTCCCACCACTGCCTAATGAATTCACATTCCCAAAACATGTGGTGGGCAAATGCCGATTCCACATAACAGTGCCAACATTTGGAATTAATAGCTAACATAACTTTATGTGGTCTGTAAATACCAAGATGTGCTCTAATGATTTATACTGAACATGTTTGTCTCTAGAATTTTTATTGTGCAAAACTGTAGAAAAAACTGTAACCCGCTGACTGTCTGATAGTGCTACGTGTACATGTGTTCCACTTTTCTCGTAATTTTTTGTATACCTTTGAGGATCTGTTGACTAAAAAAGTATAAAGCCAGGCAAATATCCCTTTTCTCTTTTTTACTCATTTTATGAGTCCCTCCTCCTCCTCCAGTTTTTGATTTTACTCTGGGGCCCTCTCCCAACATTTAAAATCTTTCTAAAAATTACTTATTGGGCCTGATTCTCAGAGCCCTTAGATTGATGAAAGGTGCCTGCACAAGCATAAGTGACGCATGAGACACTGTGTGTGAAAAAATGTGCCCTGAGCTATTCATCAAACACAGGCTGCATGCACCAAAGGGGGCTTCTGCCAGCCTTTATGCCACAAAATGGGCTGTGGCATGGTGCAAGGGGGCTTGTGGCAGATGTAGGCTGCCATATCCCCTCATTTGGTATTCTCAAAACCCTCTCAGAGGGCAATGGTCTCAGTACTGTTAGACCAGCCAAAGGCTAGTCTAACCATACTTAGAAATCCTCTGGGAGGGTGCAACCAACAAGCCACCCCCTCTGTTACACGAGGTCCCTGCACCCTTATTGGTACCCCCAGAGGTACACCGTAGACAGCTAGTGCTTAGGCATATGTTATTCTAACATGTAGGGCTAAGAGCATCTACCGTACAAGAGTAGATGTCAGGATATGTATGCATATTATTGTTATACACTTTACTTTTCTAATACATACATATGTTCTATATATTTCTGTGTAATTCTCACTTACAAGATGTTAGGACATCTGTGTCCTTGTAATGATTATGATATATAAGTCGGCATTGCCACCTGTTGATGATTTGTACTACTACACTGATTTGTGTAAGAGCTGTAAGAACTGTACTCTTTTGTTTCACAAAGTGATGACTACTACAAAATTGTATAATGTTATCTTGGACTGTGGAGCCACCTCAAATTTAGCAAACAGGGCTCACCTCTGTAACTTGAAATGTTTCTATCTTGCAGTAACCATAGTAATTATCATAAGTATATAATGTGGGACACTGGGTCTTATACCTCGGAGACCCCAAGAGACACGAAGAAACCTCGAGGTATATGGAACGCTTAGCATTGGCTCCCGGTTCTTATTGGTAAGAACTGCTTAGGGCAACTGTGATTTATCCTTTTGGTAGTAATAAACACGTTTATTACTCTTATGCAACGTGTCTGTGATTCCTTGCGTTCCCAATATTGCCAAGAACCTGAGGGTGAGGTTTAGACCTCCTGACACCTCCCAGCCCTGATCTCCCATTAAAATAAGTATAATATCCCTTGTAGTCTAGTAGGTCTCGCAAGCCCCAATCTCCCAGTATAATAATTAGAGCCCCCAATCTCCTGTTATAATAAGTGTAATATCCCCACTAGTCTAGTGCCCCCCCAAGCTCTGATCTCCTGGTATAGTAAAACAGAATCCCAATCTCCCAACATAATATTGAGACTATCCCTGGTATTCTAGTGTGCACCCTCCCCCAACTGCCCTGGAAAAGTAAGTGAGCCCCAATCTCCCAGTATAATATTGAGAATATCTCCTGGTACTCTAGCACCCCCACCCCCACCCCAAACCCCACTGCCCTGGTATAGTAAGTAGAGCCCTGATCTCCCAGTATAATATTGAGAGTATCCCTGGTAGTCTAGTGGCCCCCCCCCACCACAAGCGCTGATCTCTGGGTATAGTAAATAGAGCCCCAATCTCCTGATATGACATTGAGAATATTTCTGTGGACCGTCCCAGCCCCAATCCACCATCAAAAGAAATTCAGAAATACCTGGTGATCTAGTAAACCCCCACACCCCACTGTGCCCTACCACCCCACGCCCCCAACCCATAACCGAGTTGGAGACTGACACTTTTCACTGATCACCATCATGGCCAGCTGCTGACTGAGTTCTGAATGAATGAATACTGCATACAGTTTGTCAATCATTGTGCGCGTACTATATACAATACAGTATGTACTCATTCAGGGCTCAGTTGGTGGCTGGCTGTGTGGTAAGCAGTGGGCTGTGCCAGTCACTGGCTCAGTCATCGGTTGGGGGGGAGTGGGGTGGTATGACTCTGCTGGGTCCACTATACCACCAGGTATTTCTGAATTTCTTTTGATGGTGGATCAGGCTGGGGTTGTCTGCCGGATCACCAGGGACTGCTCCTGGACACTGCCACGTGACCATCCAAGGCTTGCAGCAACTTGTCTAGGTGTGACCTCTGGCATGCCACTATAGATGCTGCAAGCCGCGGGCTTTGCCACCAGGACCCCGCCTATTAGAGAAGTGGGTGCAGGGTCTGTGGCATAACGGCCATCAGTGCAAGTTGCCTTTGGCACGGCTTGTGCTGACTTTTGTGACCCAGCCCATTACCTCTAAATATTTATAGTGATCTGATACGGGCAAGTTATATTTAATTTGAATATTGTGCCAGGGTTGTATTCTTTATCCGTCAGTTATGTGCTTCAACCAGTTTATCCCTTCTTGTTTCCATTGTTTATAATGAATACATTTACTGTTAATTTTCACATTGGGATTATTCCAGAGTGAATTACAAATAAAACATTTGTATTCCAATTTACCGTATTAATGTATTTTTAACTGCCTTATTAAAATTAATTATCAGATTCCTGCATTTAGAGAAGTAATCTGGATTAACTCAAAATGTTGTCCATTTGTTATATTTGACTTTCATTTATGTAAGCACAGATGTTTTCTAATGTTAAATCTAAGTTATTATCACAGCATTATTTAAGGCTACTTTAGTTTTATAACACCAGTTCATATTAGGCAGCATCTAGGCATGACAGACCCTTCTTCTTTGGATAGACAAAGTATTGTCCAGGAAATTCTGTTTTTTTTATGATTCTAGATATCATTTTTAAAATTAAACACACAGATACATAGAAAACAACAGCAGAAGGAGACCAACAGCCATAGAAGTTGATGGCAGTCCATCGAGTCTGTCCATGAGAAACCATTTAATGTCCCAGTCTTTAGAGACATGTAGTAATAGTGAATGCAGTAGGGACGCTATGGATGGAACTGCCATCATCTTGATTATTTGTACCTTCCCACATAAAGACAGTGGCATTTTGTTCCAAATGTGTAATTATAGCTTCATACATTCCAACAGTGACACATAATTGTATTTTATGAGGTTTTTGGTTTTCAGTTAATGCCTAGACAGCCCATACATTCTGTCTGAATGCTGGCACTGCTTATACCTGACACAGTCATTGTATCTGCTATAATTAATAAGATTTCTGATTTGTGTTCATTTACTGGGTAGCCAGCCACCCAAGAAAAATTTGAAATAATAGTTTTAAGTTCTGTTATACTATTCTCCTGAGAGGTAAGAATCCAAATAATTTCATCAGTGTAAGCTCTCAGCTTGTCTTCCCTATTGCCAATACTGACCCCTTTTATGTTAGTACTGGACCATATTTCTTGAAGTGGAACTTCTAATTCTAAAATTAGTAAAGTGGGGGAAAGGAGGCAACCCTGACTAACCCCTCTGTAGATCCTGAATTCCTTAGTTATATTGGCCCCTATGCATGAATGGTGCAGAGTGGCTACGCATGTGTATCTGGGGCGAGTAGCCACCCTGCGCCAACTGTGCCCCCTTCACAGGATGCACAAATAGGTGTGCGCACAGTAAATACGCACCTGACCCCCCGGCCACACGAATGAGCAATGCGCAGGGGCCGGGCCAGTACTACACGCCATACACTAAGTCATACAGTGCTGGCTGAGGGGGTGCGAAGGGGGTCACGGGGTACACCACAGAGACGTAGCCATAAACCCTCTATGCACCCCATGCACATACTGTAGGAGAGGATGAGCACCCACCACACCACCAGGGCCACAGGCCCCAGTCACCTGATGCCACCCTTCCCACCCCCACACGCCGCGGTGACTGTGGCACCCTCCAACACCAACAAGACCCTTACCCCTCACAGGGACACTGGGTCAAGGCTGCTGCCCACCCACCCCAGCGGAACCACATGCCATTACCCCACCCCACTACAGGATGATGTGTCCCCCCACCCCGTCGGCAGGCATGCCCCTTCCCCATCCCATCACAGGGCACTGCTTCAGTGTGAGGGCTGGCAGCATTGCACACCTGCCACTGACCACAGTTGCCGACTCTCAGACATCCGTGGGACACACTGCCAACACGTGCCCCGCCACGCAAGAGATCCACTACGGCTGGGTCCATGACTCCGCCCACACCTGTCCTGCGTGGACCTGCACTCCGGTGGGTGGGGCCACAGATGGGTGGCCGGCATTTGTGAATGCCTGTACTGGTGCACCTGTCTGCAGGGTGTGCACCTCCATGGGTGGGGTACGTGCATTTTGCTCATATCTACGCCCCAATCGTGAATAGGGCCCAATGTTGTTAACTTTTACAGATGATTACGGTGAATTATATAGACTTCATATAACCTCTATAAACTGGTGGGGAAAACTTCATTGCTCAAGAATATGAAAAAGAAAGGAACACTCCAACATATCAAATGCTTTACGATCATTTAATGACATGTAACCTGCTTCAATAGCTGAAGTGTTCAAATATTCCACAATTAACTGTATTTTATAGATTCCACAGTGTATTATTTATCTATTAAATTTTGTTAATCAGGTAAGCCCACTGGGCCCCGAAGGTCCCTTTTTCAGGGGCGACCCGGAGCATTAATCAGCCTGGTATGCACCCTCCTTCATCTGGTGGATCATATCAGGTAGCAGTCTCAAAATTATTTAGTATTTTTGTGAAGATTTTATAGCCGTTAAGAATAGCAATTGGTCTGTAATTTCTACCTCTTTATGATCCTTCACCAGTTTTGGTATATGAGAAATAAATGCCTTTTCAAATGAATTTGGTGCTCCTTTTTCTTCTAGGATAGCCGAAAACAACAATTATAAGTAAGGCATAATGCTGTCTATAAAATGAGCAAAATTCGACTGTGAGACCATCTAACCCCAGACATTTTCCCTGAGACATGGATTTCATTACAGGCTTCATTTCTTCCTCTGAAATGGGGGTGAGAAGTGTTGCCTGCCCTTGTGAACAGACGGCAGAGTTGGTAGCCCTTATTAGCATACCCCACACACTGGAAGCTGCCCGATGTGTGAGCAATAGTGGCAATGAGCTACCTACTACAATGTCTGTGCTTGAGAAGCCTGTGGGAGGGATCTACCCACTTGATGGTAAATAACTGGCTTTGCCACCCCTGGATGAGTGCTCCGTCACTAGATGTGTTAAAGTCTCACAGCCTGAATATAGTCATGCATTGATCACTGATACACCTGCAGACAGAGTGGCCCATTAGACTTTTGGTGTACAGAACAAGATAGATAACATCTGAAGAGCCTGAAACTGAAACAGGTACTTCTGCTTAAAAATTTTGTTTTAATACCAAAAGCCCAATCTGGTGTTTCTGCAGCAGCTACTGCCCTTTTTTGAGTAACCCAGGTTCCCTTTGTGCCCAAATAAAAAATATCAGTGTTTGGCAAACTGAGGCGAACCTGTCTGCCACTTAGGGAACTTTACACGGTTCAACCCCCACAGTTCAGGAAGTTGAACTTTGGGAGATGGCACAGCCCTGCAGATAACCCCCTGCACTGCCACCTTGAGATATGAGACTGAGAATAGGCTCAGACTTCCCACTCCGAGACCGTCGGGGCTTCTCAGCATCTATGCTGCATGTAACATGTGCCAGGCCATGTACTGTACTTACTGTTGATGGTGATTTCTTCAGGAGACTGCCGACGTATGGTCCCATCCTTTTTCACTGACTCCAGTACTGAGGGTTCTTCATCTTTCACAATCAATGTCACATAGTCTTCTGGGGCCAGAAATTCTTCTACTGTTAGGAGAAAGTACAGTTACGTAAGAACTTACCGTAACAGTAGATCTTCGAGAGAGGTTCCTGCAGTAGGTCATGACTTATAGAACTGCCCCCTTTGGCATCAGGACCACACAGCAAACTTTTCCAGCAGTGTCTGGTGGGGGACTGCACACTCGACATCACATGATGGGCTTTCAGCATGACCCAGTATAGTGGGCGGTCCTCACACTCGCCTTCCAGTTCTCCTGCCGGAGATCCAAGGAGGATGAGACAGGAGAAAGGATGAAATCCTGGAGCCCAGTTCAGAATGGCTGAAAGAAATGCAGGAAACTGGGGGAAGGAGGGAGGGGAAAAAGGTGACCTACTGCAGGAACCTCTCTTGAAGATCTACTGTTAAGGTAAGTTCTTACCTAACTGTACTATCTTACTTCGAGGGGAGTCCTGCAGTAGGTCATTACTTATAGGACTGAATCCCAAGCAGTCACTCATAGACAGACTGAGAGAGTCATGGGAGGAGGAGCAACAGAAAGACAGCATAGGACCAGCCTAAGACAGTACGCCCTATAAGACGGCAAGGCTGAACCTGGCCCTACGCCTAGAGGCAATGTCCAGACTGTAATGCTTCATGAAGGTATGGACTGAACTCCAGGCTGCTGCCACACAGATCTCTGCTGCAGAAATATTCCGCAGGAACACCTTAGAGGTAGCCATGCCTCTAGTAGAGTGACCTCTAACCTCCCCCAGAAGAGGTTTGTTGTATTTCTGGTAACAGAAGCGAATACAGTTACCTAGCCATATAGAAAGGCACTGTTTAGAAACTGCCGATCCCAAGGTTTCGGGGGCAAAGGAGACAAAAAGCTGATCAGATTTTCTGGATTTCTTAGTACAGCGAACGTAGCATCTGAGGATTCTATGAACATCCAAGGTATGAAGGAGATCCTCCTCCTCCCTGTTCGAATCAGCAGGGTAATAAACCGGGAGTTCAACTGTCTGGTTTAAAGTGAACTCAGAAACCACCTTCGGAAGAAACTTAGGATTGGTACACAGGACTGCCCGGGCCTTGTGGAAAATCAAATAAGGCTCCTTATGCATCAGGGCCTGAAGCTCAGAAATCCTACAAGCAGAAGTAATGGCAACTAAAAACAGCGCCTTCCAAGAAAGGTAGCGCATGTCACAGCTCACCGCTGGTTCAAAGGAGAAAGCATAAGCTTCTCTAACACAAAATTCAAATCCCAAAGTGGGGTGGGTTACAAATGGGAGGTTTAAGATGGAGTATCCCCTTCAAAAAGGTCTTAGAGACCTGCAACTGAGCCACAGTTTTTCCCTCCACTGGCACATGGTAGGCCGAGATGGCCAACAAGTGAACCATAAGGGACGAATACGATAGACCCAAATCAGACAGGTGAAGGAGGTACTCCATGACCTGAGGAGCAGAGCAGGTAAAGGGATTCAAACCTTTAGAAGTCGTCCAAATGGAAAACACTTCCATTTCATGGTGCAGGTGGATCTGATGGAGGGTTTTCTGGCTTTCACCAGGACCTGAGTGACCTTTTGGGAGACCCTAAAGTGACCTCTGATTATGTCTTAAAGAGCAACACATGAAGATGCAATGTCCTGGGTCCCGGATGTATAAACCTGCATTGATTCTGAGTCAACAGGTCATGTCTGAGAGATAAAGAAATTGGGGGTTCTGCTGAAAGCTGCTGCATTAGCGGAAACCAAATTTGCTTCGGCCAGAGAGGAGCAACTAGGATCATTCAAGCTCCCTCTGCCTGGAGTTTGAGAAGTACCATCTGAAGAATGGGAAAGGGAGGGAAGGCATACAAGAACTTTCCTGTCCAACATAGTGACAACACATTGTGCCAGAAAGCTCCAGGCATTGGAACGAGCAAACAGAAGTTGAGAAGTTTTGCGCTGGATGGGGAGGCAAATAAATCAATTTCTGGGTGACCCCACCTCTGAAAGAGAGTGTCTGCTACCTTCTGACTTAATTCCCATTCGTGAGCAAGAGATGGTGTCCGACTGAGGCTGTCCACCAGGACGTTGAAATGCCTGGAGCATGCACAGCTGTGAGAAACAGGTTGTGCTGAATTGCCCAATTCCACACCCTCATCATCTCCCTGCATAGGGGGTACGATCAGGTGCCTCCGTTTGTTGATGTACCAGACAACTGACATATTGTCTGTCTGGATTAGCAGTGTTCCTCTCGATAGGATGGTCTGAAAAGCTAAAATGGCATAAAGAACTGCCCTCATCTTCATATGTTGATGTGCAAGGACATCTCCAGCTGGGACCATGAACCCTGGGTTCAGTGGTCCCCCAGGTGCCCTCCCCAACCCAGGCATGAAGCATCTGTGGTGAGAGTTCATAGAGGGGGGAACTTCGAAAGGGAAATCTCTTGGACAGATTCAGAGGATCTAACCACCATTGTAGATCCCACTTGACCACTCTGGAGACCATAATGGGTTGTCCAGATCATCCAAGCGCTGATTCCATTGGATGCGAATAGTCCACTGGGAAATCTGCATATACAACCTGGCTAAATGAACTGTGCAGATGGAGGCTGCCATCAGGCCTGGCAAGCGTAGCAACACTCTGGCCAAAAGAGATCTGGATGAGATCACCAGGATGACCTGCTCTCAGAGAGTCTCCACTCTGTCTGAGGGGAGAAAAGCTCTGCACTGGACCATATTCAAAACCCCCCCATGAATTGAAGATTCTAAGAGGGGATTAAAGATGACTTTGGGAAACTGACTGTGATCCCCAGTTGGGAAAAAAGGTCCAGGGTAACTTGAGATGGAGTCCAGAAGGTTGTTCCTGGATAGAGCTGAAAGTAGCCAATCGTCCAGGTAGGGGAACATCGCTATACCCTGGTGGCGTAAGGCCACTGCCACCACCGCTAGGCACTTGGTAAAAATCCAGGTGCCGAGGACAGGCTAGAGGGGAAGGCTGTGAATTGGAAGTGCTCCTCCTGGAAACAAAATCACAGGAATCGGTGGTAGCCAGGGAAGATCGGGATATGCAGGTAAGCATCCTGCATGTCCAGAGCACAGAGCCAGAAATTCTGCTGCAGAAGGGGCAGAAGGCTCTGAACAGTCAGCATGTGAAACCTCTTGTACTCGATGAAGAGATTCAGACTGCTGAGGTCCAGGATTGGTCTGAGGTCGCCCGTCTTCTTTGAGACCAGGAACAAGTGGGAATAAAACCCCTTTCCTCTCTGGGCAACTGACACGGGTTTGATTGCTGCCTTTCATTCCAGAGTCCTGATCTCCTTGACCAATGGTGCTTGGTGTGGGGAGTAGTTTGAGCGACCAGGTGGAGAGTGTGGAGGAAGCTCCAGGAACTCTAGCTTGTGCCCTTGAGAAATGAGCTGTAGGACCCACACGTCTGAGGTGATGTCCTCCCATTCCTGGATGTGAAGGGCAAATCTTCCCCCCAACCTAGCTCCACGTTTTGAAGTAGAGGGGAGGGAAGACTGGACGAGTCAGGTGGCAGAGGGGTGGGGGGGGCAAAGGCCCACCTGTCGGTCTCTGGGTCTTGGCAGCTAGTGAAGAGGAAAAAGAAGAGCTGGTGGCTTGTCTTTTGTTCTGTTTCTTAGGGGTCGCTTACTTCCCTTGGTGCTTGAACTGACACCAAAAGGGCTGCTTCTTGGGTGTACCAGCCCTATACATAGAGCAGACCGATCCAAGGGCCTGACCACTGTCCTGAAGGCCCGTGATCAAGTCTTTGGTGTCCCCTCCGGAGAGGACCAATACTCTAAAAGGAGTATCTTGAATGGCTGCTTGCATATCTGTAGAATGACCCAAAATATGCAGCCAAGCATGCCTCCTGAGGCTAATGGCAGTAGCCGAGGAGCGGGCCACTGCATCCACTGAATTGTAGGTGGCCCTGAGAGCATGTCTGCCCTAAATCTTCGAGAGATGGAGTTCCTTAACGATCTCCGCCTTAATGTCAGAATCCTCTAGGAAGGAAATCTTGTCCTCCAACTTAGCTAAGGTGGTCTTTTGAAAAGATACCATATGTGCCACACAGTTCAATGAGCGCTGGGCACATGTGGCCAAGGAGTAGACCTTTTTGCCAAACTGCTCAAATTGTCTGGACTCCTTGTCTGGGTGGGGGACGTGTTCATGTGCTTGGAGTTAGCTAAGCGATCGTGAGGGGCAGGGGATGGAGGGGTCAGGGCACTACCACAGGACAAGGAAGCCTACTTTCCAAGTCAGAGAAAAGCTTGGGCCTCATGTCCTTGCATCATAACTGAATCAGTGATTGGAAGACTGGTTGTGGAGGAGGAGTTGGATGAGCTGGGGCGAATAAAAATGAGCTCCCGAACCTGCATAATGAGAAGGGGATACGCATGATAATATGGGTATCCCTGTTGGTACCCAGGGAAATAGCCCTGGGAAAAATAAGGCATCAACGGACCTGGTGGCGAAAGAAGGAATACCTGATGTCCGGAGACAACAGAATGCCTGGAAGGTAGGTCTTGACCAAGAGTCCTGGACAGGCCAGGATAAATACCTGACGTCACGATAGTTGATGGGATAGCCATTGTTGGGGCAGCAGATGAAAGGGGTTAACTGTCAGGGCCCTTGATGCGGGGATAGCCGACATTAAACCCAAAGACTTCAGACCCTGCGTAAGAGGCCTATCAATGGGCCCTGACAAAGGGCACTGAAGTGTGGTACCTGACAGTGTTGCTGATGTTAAATGTGGAGCAGCAGGCAAAAGGTGACCCATCATCAGAGTAGCTGATGAAGGATGAGCATCCCTCGGGGGATCTGAGGAAGCGCCATAGAAGTGGGAGAAGAGAGAACCACTTCTAGGCATTCTTCTTCCTCCTCTGTCCCAGGCATAGGCTGCAGGGTAGGGGAAACCACCGGAGTAGGTGGAGAGGAAGTCTCCTGACTTGGCAGCGCCGTGGGGATGCCTGACTCAGGGAAGCCAGGATGCTCTGCCAGTCGTTGGGTGTGATAGCATGAGCCCCCGATGGGAGAGCAGTGTCCAAGCAGTCATCAGAGGCAACTGACTTACCAGGCAAAACAGAGAACGGGCGGTGGAGAGTAGGACCCTCAACCAGCTTATTGGTCGAAGCCAAGTGGACAACTGACTGCTTTTGGGTTGAGTCCAACTTATCGGCGGTCAGGAGGGCCCCAGAGGAGCCGGGACCGACTTACTGGCAAGGACCGGACGTTCACCAGAGGAGCCAGCAGACAACTTACCGGTCAAGACTGGTTGAAATGCGGCTGCATTGGAGGTAGTCCTGGAAGCTGCCTGGGTCACCACGAGGGTGGGCGGTGGGGAAAGGGCTTTGCTGGTCGAAGGCTTGCTAGCCGAGGATCGATCCCAGTCTTCATGGAGTTTCTTTTCTCTGTGACTTTTTTCCTTCTTTTGTTTGTCTGAAGGGGAAGAAGCTGAGTCCCAAATTTTTTGCATCTCCTTCTCAAGTGAAGACATTCTGGACTTAAGGAGATTGGCCTCCAGAACCTGCTGTCATCGTTTTTGAGTGACCTGGTTGAAATGCTGGCAGTCGGGACAGGCCGCGGTTTTGTGATCTGGGTCTAAACAGAAGAGGCAGAGACGATGGCTGCCTTTGTGAGGAATTTGAGGCCTACACTTGGTGCACTTCTTTGCCTTTGGAGGTGGAGAAGTCATAAAGTGCCAAATTCAGACTGGAAATATGTGAAAACAAGAAAAACGGTGATCGACAAAGTTGGGTGATACCATGAGGTACTAGCACTGGTCAATGGCAGGAAAGAACTGGAAGGCGGGCATGGGGACCACCTACTAAACAGGGTCATGCTGATGTCCATCATGTGAGGTCCAGTGGGCGATCCCCTGCCAGACACTGCTGAAAAAGTTTGCCGTGTGGCCCTGATGCCAGACAGCGCAGTCCTATAAGTAACGACCTGCTGCAGGAACCCTCTCGAAGTAAGATCAAAGGTAAATCAGAGGACAAGGGCACAACCACAGGAATTAGCCCTGTGATACAAACATAACCCCATGCACTGCAACTGGGGAGATCAGAGTTTAAGAACAGACTTGGGTTTCCCACAATGATACCAGTGATACAGACATAACTCCCTGCACTGCTACCTGGGAGTCCCAGGTTTAAGGATGGGACCAGGGTACCCTCCCTGATATTATACCAGTGATACACACGTAACATAGTTTGAGAATGGACTCAAGTTTCCCACCCTGCTGTTAAACAAATGATACTAACATAACCCCCCCCCCCCGCACTGCCACCTGGGAGTCCCAGGTTTGAGGAAGGACTCAGGTTACCCACCCTTTTTATACCATAAAAAGCTTTATTAAGATTTCAAGTTTTAACAAGTACAATACATGCAGTAATAATCTTTAAACAGACATAAAGACAACTTTTTAATTTACATTATGCAAAGACCTGTGTGTTCGACTACTAAAAATGAAAGAAAACTACTTTCATGCAAACATAAGGGATACTATCCAAATCATTCCTAACTGAACATGTGAAAAATGTCTCTTTAACCGAGTACTCATAGTCAGACATTTTCAAGTAATATCGGGAAGGATGGAAAAGAAAATTATATTTGGCATGACAAACTCTTAAACAGGACTTCATATTAATTAAGTAAGGAAAAACAAACAGGTACCTAGAATATAATAAACTTGACAAAGCAATACCATATAGTCTTGCCACCAGTCCCTACAAGGATCGATTGGGACTGTGGTTTGGAATTGAACTACCTGGATGCAGAATTTCCCTTGCTTCTAAAACAGATTTCCAGGTTCTCTCAAAAGAGTCCAATCTGCCCAGTAACATATTTGCTTCTGCAGCCCTCCCCAGCCCAGCCAAGGACAGCTCGCTGCTGGAATTTGCCCTGCAGGTTCTGAGGACTTGCTTCTGTAGCCCTCCCCAGCCCAGCCAAGGACAGCTTGCCACCAGAATTTGCCCCACAGGGTCGGAGGGCTTGCATCTGCAGCCCTCCCCAGCCCAGCCAAGGACAGCTCGCTGCTGGAATTTGCCCCGCAGGGTCTGAGGACTTGCTTCTGTAGCCCTCCCCAGCCCAGCCAAGGACAGCTCGACGCCAGAATTTGCCCTGCAGGGTCTGAGGGCTTGCTTCTGCAGCCCTTCCCGGCTCAACCAAGGACAGCTCGCCACCAGAATTTGCCCCACAGGGTCTGAGGGCTTGCTTCTGCAGCCCTCTCCAGCCCAACCTAGGACAGCTCACCGCCAGAATTTGCCTCACAGGGTTGGAGGGCTTGCATCTGCAGCCCTCCCCAGCCCAGCCAAGGACAGCTCGCCACCAGAATTTGCCCTGCAGGGTCTGAGGGCTTGTCTCTGCAGCCCTCCCCAGCCCAGCCAAGGATAGCTCGCCACCAGAATTTGCCTCGCAGGGTCTGAGGGCTTGCTACTGCAGCCCTCCCCAGCCCAACCTAGGACAGCTCGACGCCAGAATTTGTCCCTCAGCTACGGACTCGGAGAAGCCCTGAGTGCACTGTGTGCACTGAAACTTTTGAACTTGGCACCTTTTGTGGTGCAGTAGCCCAATTTCATGGAGCTTAAATTTCATTGCTATTCAGAGGGAGCAGCTTGCATTTACCTTGTGTGAGCTGTGCTCCTTCAAGCTGAAATTTTCAGAACTGCATTGTAATCTGCTTTTTAAACTAAATCCTGCAAATTAATTTTCTCAAATTGTTTAATTGTATGGTTGGCGATTTCCCTACCTAGTTCCAAATTCGGTCTCCCTGCCACTAGAACTTTCCCTCCCCCTCAGAACTTGCTCTGTAGTGCAACTCCTTCCCCTATTCAAGCCCCCATTCTCGCTTTGTTTCTGTTTAACTGTGATTTTCCTTCCCTATTTAAAAGGTTAACTCCTCTGTCTCCTTTCCTTTCCAGGGTCTGAGAGTTTGCTTCTGCAGCCCACCCCAGCCCTGCCAAGGACAGGTCGAAGCCAGAATTTGCCCCGCAGGTGCGGACATGGAGGAGCCCTGAGTGCACTGTGTGCACTGAAACTTTTGAACTTAGCACCCTTTGTGGCACAGTAGCCCAATTTTGTGGAGCTTAAATTTCATTGCTATTCAGAGGGAGCAGCTTGCATTTACCTTGTGTGAGCTGTTCTCCTACAAGCTGAAATTTTCGCTCCCCACCTCTTCAGTCTATTAAATACTCCTTTACTCCACCCTATGCCCTATCTGACTGGCCTCTGGTAATAAAGGGGCAGGGCACATAAGTGTGATCAGTCCTAGAACCTGCAATCTACTGTGTTTGCTGCCTCGGTCCTGCTTCTGGAAAATATCAGATTCTATTACATGATCATGCAGCCCCCACTCTACATGCTAGTCCTACTCACTCCTCTCTTTTGCAATACTGCCCTGGAATACTTCTCCCCCCCTAACTGCTGCTCTTCCAGGCTTTTCTCCAGACTTGAAGGACTTTACCTTCTCCAATCTACTACCACTCCCTTAGCGACTCAATAGCCGTATCGAACACTCTTGCCCAAAACTGGTTCTCTGCCTGACTAGGTCTTACAGGACATCTAAACGCATCTCCATAGCTAGGATCAGCCTCGCCTTTTTGATTGCTGCTACCTGGATTATTTTGTCCTCTCCTTATCTTTGACAGGTGATGTGGAAACTAACCCTGGCCCCGTTGCCACAGGGCTCCCTCACTATTCGGTCAGTTCTTCCCCTGGGCCCCGTTCCAGAAGACTAAAAATTGCCCACCTTAATATAAGAAGCTTGGTGGCTAATCATGCAGCACTTGTAGCTTGGACCACCACTCAAAGGCCCGATCTTGCAATTTCTGAATCCTGGCTTAAGCCTTCTCTCCCCGACTCTCTGTGTTCCCTCCCTGGATACAGCTTGTTCTGGGTTGATCGGCCCGTATCAAAAAGAGGTGGCAGTCTGGCACTATTTTACAGGTCACATCTAAACCTAACCTTACTACCATGCCCCTTCCTTGTGTCCTGTGAGGTACTTCATGCACTGCTTCTGCTGGGTGACTCAAAAAAGCTGCACATTCTTTGCATCTACATGCCTCCAGTTTCCTGCAAACATGAGCTTGAGGAGTTCCTGGCTTTTCTCCCCCAGACCACCAAAAACAATGAAGTAATTTGTCTAGGTGGCTTCAGTCAGAATTGGCTCAGCCCAAACCTCCCTGTCCTTGACTGTAATATAAGCAAGGCCAACCTAACCCAGCTTGTCTCGGTGCCTACGCGACATTCCAGCAATAGTAATAGCCACACCCTCCTTGACTGGGTACCTACCAACAGGCCAGACAGAATCTCTTCCATGACCATGCTACCAGGCTCCATTAGCGACCATTCACCTGTCACCTGTGTCTGGGATGCCAGCCCCCCCCCCACTCACCCAAAATCATCACCATGTCTGACTTCTCTGCCCTCGACACCTCAGCTTTTCTAAAGGATCTTCAGCATGTTGATTGTTCCCCCATATTCATGACAAATAACATTGACTTGGCTGTAAAATACTTTACCAACTCTCTGCGCTCCTTGCATTCCAAGCACATTCCTTCCATCAGGTGCAGGGTATGGGGCCTGCTACCAAATGGCTAACTAGTCCTCATCTATGTATGCTTAAAGTATGGGACAAACTCTGGACCAGATGGAAAACCTCCTCCCTGCTCTCTGGCGTCATTGCATATCGCTCCCTTCATAACTCTTGTAAGAAAGCACTTCGGCTGCCAAATGCAATTACTATAGAGGCCTTCTTCATGCCACCGCTAGTAACCCAAAAAGGTACTGGGCACAAATAAACCACATAATGGGACGCTCCATGTCCCAACCCCCCCATAACTTTCTAATAAATAACGTCTGCTGTAACAACCCTAATACCATAGCTAATGCTTTCAGCTCACTCTTTACTGCCCTCCCTTGTTTTGATGCTGACGGTCCCCCCTCGCCACACCCCCCCCGGCCTCCCCCCATCCCATCCTTCCCTGATTCTCCACCCAGTCTCCAGGCTGGATGTTCTACAAGTTCTTAACATGATGTCTCCCCTTGGCAGCGCAGGTCCTGATGGACTGGAACACAGAATTCTCAAATTAGGTGCGTCTCTTCTTGCCACCCCATCATGCGATTCTTCAACCCCTCCATTAGCTCGGGTACTGAGCCCCTCTCCTGAAAAAATGCCAGGGTTATCCCAGTCTTCAAAAAGGTTGATCCAAAAAACCTAACAAACTACCATCCTATTCCTCTCCTGCCGACCCTCAGTAAACTCCTGGAGAAGCTTATCCATCGCCAGGTGTCTAACTTCATTGCCAACTTTAACCTGCAATCTCCTGCTCAGCATGGCTTTAGGCCAAACCACAGCACCATGACAGCCCTAGTGCAATTCACCAGTGACATCAAAACTGCTATGGACCAAGGCCAGCTTACTGGGGCTTTTTTCATTGACATGTCAAAGGCATTTGATTCGGTTAACCACAACCTGCTCCTGCATCAACTAGTCTCTATTGGTGCCTCCCAATCCACACTTGCCTGGTTTGCCAGCTATCTGTGGAGCCACTCCCAGTCTGTCTCTTGTCATAAAGTTCTCTCTGCCCCTGCTCTGCTTTGTTCAGGCATCCACAAGGTCCCATACTTGGGCTCTTGCTCTTTTCTTTGTTCGTCAATAACCTACCTTCGGTGCTGTCCCACAGTCTCTCCATACTCTATGTCGATGATTTCATTCTCCATGTTTCCTGCAGCTCTATTTATGAAATTAACTCCCACCTCTCCTCTGATCTTCACTGTATCCAAACATGGCTTACGTCCCACCGCCTGGTGCTAAATGCTGCCAAGACCCAGGCTATGCTCTTTGGGTCACAAAGGAAATCTGTCACTTCAGCTCCGTCTCTCCAGGTTTCTTGTCCTGATGGCTCCCTTGTGAATGTAACTCAGTCCTTCAAATACCTAGGGGTCATGCTGAATCCATCTCTTAACTTCTCTCTGCATGTCAAAGCTGTCTGCAAATCAGTCAATGCTAAAACTGGACTGACTTACCGAGTCCATCAGTTTCTGACCCCTGCCACCAGGATCTCTGTTGCCCAAGGCCTTCTCCTCCCTGGACTCTGCTACACTCTGCCCATCTTCGTTATGGCACAGGCAAACATCTTGCAAGTGTGGGACACTGCCTACAACAATGTCTGTAGATTTGCGCTATCTGCTCCTCGTCTTAAGCACCATTGTACTCTCTACTCTGACCTCCACTGGTTGTCTCCTTCCTTGCGTCGGGCTTATTCATTAGGTTGTCCGACTGACAACATTATTTGTTCTTCTATCCCCTCCACACTCGCTGCTATGCTCACCCCCATGGACTGCCCTCATTCCCTCCGTTCCATGTCTTTAACTCTGTTATCTGTCCCAAAATGCTCTACCAGGATGGGTGAACTTGCCTTCTCCTTCTATGCCCCCAAATTTTGGAACTCTCTCCCACTTGATCTTAGGCACTTCAAATCCCACCCCACTTTCAAGAAATGCCTCTCCAATTACCTTGCCTCCCTTGACATTTGCAAATGTCCATAGCTTCACAAGTCATGCAAATCTACCATTGTCCTGCACTTAAATTTCCCTGTGGCCTCTTGATTCCTCCCATCCCCACTCTTCCTCAGCTGCAGTTACGCACTTTGTTCCCTGTCTCTGCCTGGGAATTGTCTCCTTGCTGACTTACCAACAGCACTGTCATGTTTTGTACATTATTAACCGTAAATTGTGCCCTTTTGTCTGTTTTGTTCCTATTATACTGTGTGATATGTACCTCCTCTATGTACTCTGTAACTTGCACCTCTGTATAACTGTTTGGAATCTCCTATTGTAAAACACTGTATATGTGTTTGTTTTTACCTGTTCCTTGATTTGTACTCTCCTGGGTCGTGCCTGAAAATAGGCAGTTCTGTCTAGTGCACTTACCCGGTTACCGAAAGCAAATAAATAAATTATTTAATTATTTGCCACAGAGGCCATGAAGGAATATCAGTCCAGGAGGGTGGGTACTCTGCCAGATCCCCAGTTTCTTAAGAGCAAGCGTTTAGCTCCCAAGAAGGTGGCAAGTAACCAGTTCAGTTGGGGATTAGATCAGGAAGAATCAACTGGGATAATTCCTAATATGGCGAAGGAGGAAAGTGGTGACATTGGGAGAGCAAACATTTTGGAGCAATGTCAAATTATTTGCTGCCCAAAACAGGAAATACTGTATGTGGACATTCCCACAGGATATGTAGCAATCCTGCATGTTGTTCCTGACATCTCCAGCATTGGTCATCTTCTAAATATCCCATCTCCTCTAAGTGTTTGGGTGTAAAATAAAAATAATGCATCATTTCGAATTGTAGCAATTTGCCCTTAATCTCTCTGCTAGAACTGCATTAGTCCACACTGTAGCCCATTCTTCTTCAGTAATACACAAGTCCAGCTCATCTTCCCATTTGGATTTTTCCGAAAGGGTTAGTGACGTTTCCTTGTCTGCGATTAATAGATAGATCAAGTTAGCCCTTATTTCAAGGCTCACCACCATTATTATTTGGTTCCGTTCTACATCTGCCTCAACCAGCAACACTGAATGTCAAAGGACCATCTTCCAGTGCATTACAAAGTTGTAAGTAGTGGCAAAAATAACATTTCTGCAACTTGAATTTTTCTCTAAGGGCCACTGATGGCAACAACATGCTAGAACTTGGATCTATAATGTCAGCTAGATGACAAATCCCAGACTTAGATGAGCCAGGATCTGGTATGGGGATCTTATTGTGGCAAATGCTAGAGTTGTTTCAGAGTGGCTGTGTGGAGCCAAAGGATTATTTATTTTCAGATTTTGCAGTTTCCTTCAATATTTTAACAGAGTTTGCAATACATAAATTGTCTTTTAAGTGTTTTGGGATTGGTAGAGCTAGAAAGACAGAGGGCCGTATACTGAGACCACGCCGGGCAGTGGTGCAAGCCTGGGTGCAGCAAAACTGGGCTGCGCCAGGGCCAGGTCCAGGCGATATTCAACGGTGCTGCGTCATGGCTCAGCACCACTGAATATGGCATGGAGGGTGCACATACTGCACATGGCGCAGTAGCACAGCACCATTGCAAGCCACAGAGAGGGAACACGGGGATGCACCAGCGCATGTGCAGCTGCACTAGGCGCATCACCCGCGATATTCAGCCGGAGGCATGAAAATGAGGCCATAATCTATGCAAGGCACAAATGGAGCCATTTGCATGTCATTATGGCCCCACTTGCATGTGCTGCACTGAGCGTTCTGGTGAGATGTGCCTGGCGCCCTGCCATGCTGCTGTTGTTGGGGGTTAGCTCCATGGTGGGCTAGTGTAGCTCCCCCGTCAAGTCTGCCCGATCGCTGGCATCTGCAGTAAAAGACAAATCCTTGGTGGTCTAGCGGTCCCCCCTGCTGCCCGATCGCAGGCATCCCTAAAACAATTCCATACCCTGGTGGTCTATTGGACCCCGTATGCCCGATCACAAGCAGTCGTCAGCTGACTAATTCCCCTATGCCTGATCGCGGGCTGTAGTGTAATGAATTAGATACCTGGTGGTCTAGTGGAACCCACTCCAATGCCCGATCATCGGCCGTAGTACAAACTGACGACTACCTGGTGGTCCAGTGGTATCCCCTTCCCCACCCACAGAGACTCCCAGCCACACGGCAACCCCCCCACCCCGTCATTGGCGGTGCAGCACCCGCCCGCGCACTGCCTGCGAATGACGGCGTACAGTATGAACTGTATGCACATTGGGCCCTGATGTGGACCAATGGGCGTGCGAACCATACTGAACTGCAGGTCCAGATCTGTGAAAGAAAGCGGTCATTCACAGATCTGGACCTGTGCAGTACAGTATGGTCTGCACACCTATTGACCCACACTGTGGCCCAATGTGCGTACAGCTCATACTGTATGCTGTCATTCGGTTGGCAGCCGGGCGGTATGTGGATGGGATGCTGCCACCCACCGATGATGGGGGGGGGGTTGCCAGGTGGCTGGGAGCCTCTGTGGGTGGGTGAAAAGGGGATACCACTGGACCACCAGGTAGTCATCGGTTTGTACTATGGTCTGCGATCGGGCATTGTGGGGGGTTCCACTAGACCACCAGGGATCTAATTCATGACACTACAGACCACAATCAGGCATAGGGCAATTAGTCAGCTGATGACTGCCCATGATTGGGCATATGGGGGGGGGTCCACTAGACCACCAGGGTATGGAATTGTTTTACGGATGTCCGCGATCGGGCAGCAGGGGGGGACCGACAGACCACCAGGGACTGGCTCCATATACAGATGCCTGCGATCGGGCTTATGGGGTGGGAGGGGGTACCACTTGACGGCCAGGGGGATGTGTGTGCTTGTGCACGGTGTGCTGTGTGGGCATCCACAGCTGGCAGCTGCTGTGTTGTGTCTTGCAATACAGCAGCCCGCCTGTGGGTGGCCGGCACTTGCGCCTGCTTTTCTGGGGCTCAACTTTGGGCCCCCCTGTGCGGTGCAATACAGGGTTGTGCCTGCATATGCGCCGCAAATCCCGGGCTGAATATTGGGATGTGCCGCATATGCATGGGCATGCCCCCTGCATCTGTGCTGCATAGGATTACATTGCACCCCAGCACATCGGAAATTGTGCTGTGCCTGGCAGCCATTTGAATATCCCACCAGGGCGCAATGCAGGGTTGCACCAGTGCATCTCAGTTGCACCAGGCGTAATCCTTTTGAATATCCTTGCCAGAGTGAATAGGGAATTAGCAGACATGTTTCTGTCAATAGCCATGGGGGGGGGGGTGTCAGCCTGCCTATAGTTATTTAAATGTAGCATGGACCTGTTTAATTATAAATGCTTCACTAGACTTCCTCCACTATGGCATAGTGAAACCACCCTTTACTGGTTTTTGTCTGAGATTGCTTAGGGAGATTCTTGACGGCTTACTTCCTCATAGGAATCTTCTGATCAAAATATCTATTTTCTTTTCTAGAGACCTAGGCATGACAATCAGGGTATTCTGAAGTGTGAAGTATTTCTGGTGCAGAAATCACTTCTATAGCTTGAGTTTTCCTGATGTAGAAAGGTTTAGTTTGTCCCATTTTTATGTTGATTGCGCGCAGCGCAAGAAACATATTGCGGCAGCTTTCTCAGTAGCAGGCTGTGGAGGTGTGGCACTGTTGTGGCCAATGCCCCCACAGCCTGCAAAGGCTTGTCCCACTTCCCCCAATGCCGCTGCAGGCTGCTGGTGACAGTAGTTTGGAACGTTTGCACCAACTTCAGAGAAATCAGCAGCTGCAATCAGGGGCTGCCTCGTCATTGTAGTGTCAGCCATCCGCTGCAATGAGGGAGCGACCCGTCATTGCAGGGCGGGATGTAAAAACCCTGATATTGTTTGTGAAAATGGCGGTGAGTTGCCGCTGTGTTCACAAACAATATAACCCCCCCCCACTGTGTTTATTTGCCGACGGGGGCCCCAATCCCCATCGGCCTCGGTGCCCCCGTGTTTCTGGGGCCGACGGGAAGCCCACTCCCATCGGCATTCTGTAACACCCGCCCTGCTTTTATTCCTGCTAACGGGTGCCCAATCCCGTTGGCATAATGAATCCCTTGTGTGCTGACGGGGTTGCCCCAATCCCCTCGTCGGGCTACTGCTGCCCCCAAAAGAAAGGCTGCCAGGTGCACGCTGAGCTCCACCCTAGCGTGCCACATGCCCCTGTAAAGGGAAAACGGTCCGCAAAGTCTTTTTTTTTTTTTTTTTTACCTGCAAAAGGAAATAGTCCCTTGTAGTCTCCCTGGGCTCCCACCCGCAACCCGCACTCCACCCACTGCGCACACTCCTGCTCTCCACACCTCTAATTTTACTTACTCTCCGGAGCTCGGGTATGATGATTCTCGTGGACTGGGAACACGCTCTGTACTTTCAAAGCCGACTGCAAACTGAGGAAATGCCGTAAGCTGTATAACATAATAATAGGGTTTTTTCAACTTTAGTGCATATCTCGGCCATTTTTGGGAATTTTTTTCACCAAATTTCAACATGGGGTTTTTGGGACCCCTCCTCATGAATTCTTGAACTGTTATGGCGTTAATCAGCCCCAAAAGGTGATTTTGAGGTCACTGCATGGAATCACCTTTTGGGGCCGATTAATGAAACGACAGTACCAGTGTTCAGGAGGTGGGCTTTCAAAAAGCCTATGTTGCAAATTTGGTGGAAAATATCCAAAAAATGACCGTTTTACAAGCATGCGCTGTGCAGTTGCTATGCACACTCGTAACTTCATGAATTTGCAATATTTACACGCCAGATTTTCAACATTGGCATTTTTTCACACCTCCTTGTGAACAGTACAGCTGTCATTGTTCACATCCTGGTGGAAATGTGTTTTCGCACTTCTGGCGCAGAATAGCGTGGTCGCAGTGTCAGTGGCTCAGTAGGTAGCACACTTGCCTTTGAGACCAGGAGATCAGAGGGCTGTGGGTTCTGTTCCCACATCTGGCACTTGGGTTAATATCCCAGTACTGACACTGTAGTGCAGCATGAGAGGGGTGCTGCACTTCTGAGGTGCCTTCTTTCGGATGACACGTTAAACCGAGGTCCCATCTGCCTGGATTGGTGGTGGTAGTTCAGGTGGATGTTAAAGATCCCATGGCACTTCTTGAAAAGAGTAGGGGAAGTTTACTGAAAAGAAATCATAACATCACAAAAGAAACAATAAAGCATCAGAATTTTTCAGATATACAAAAGAAAATAAGTCCAGAAGGAACAAAAAACAGTCAATATAACATATTTCAAAAAAAAAAAAATGTTTCCATAAAGTATCTACTTTAGCTTTAGAGAATCTATGAATATCATTGTCTTTAACAGATATTATACAATGGCAAGAGAGAATCCTGTTCCCTGATTGGTCAAACTGGGACTGGAGCCGGGATGTTATCCCAGCATAACATCCCGGCTGTAGTCCCAGTACACTTGTGACCGCATAAGTAATTGGAAAAAACGCTCTGCAACCGTCCCCATGAGCAGCTTCATCTGTACTTCCTTATCCTGCTAACAATTGCCATCCCTGCCCGCTCAGAATCAGTGCTCCCCGCTAAACTCCCAAGAAAAACAGGGGAAACCACGTCTTTCAGGAGTGAGCGCTCAGTGCTCTCGCCCCCAAACTCCGAACAAAAACAGGGAAACCATGTCTTTCAGCAGTGAGCTAGCGTGTGCCGTCCTCTCGTCATAACCGTAAACTCGTTCCTTTTTCTTTTTAATGTTCGCATGTATCTTTATCGAAAATATGGGAAAACATATTCTTTGCAACCACTCTACCTCCTTTCCTGTAGTTTAAATTAACTGCCAGTCATCCCTTTGAGAACGTGGCAGTGGGCTGTTCGAGGAGAGTAATGAAGCAGGAGCGTAAACAGTGGTCAAAATAATATCCCGTACATTTAAATAGGTAACAAAGTGAAACTACAATCATGTATATTAGTTGGGGTGCACGGCACAGGAAAGAAACTGAAGCACATGTGGAAACCGAGACGCAGACACTAAAATAAAATCTACATACTGCACACAGACAACGCCACCTGTTGGACAGATAGAAAAGGGAACTCCTTTTTGTGTAAATACACTTCCACGACAGAAATCAAGTAAAAAACTTAAAAACATTAATTTTTATTTATTTTTTCTTTCAAGTTAAATATTAGCCATTGTATAATAGGAATAATGCCCTCCAGGGTGGGTATTTATGCTGGGATAACATCCATACTCGGGTGGTTGGGCCCGAGGCCACCGGGCTGAGGGCGCCCAACACCTGAGAAGGGATGTTATCCCAGCATAACACCCACCCTGTCGGGCGTTATTCCTTTAATAAACCATCTTCAATCTGTGAAAAAATGGTACTATTTAAAACTAGCTGTTGCTGTAATACAAAGTGACAATGAGCCTGCCATAAAAAATATTGAACAAAAGAAAAACAAAATTCAGAGTACTTTTATGATAAGACCTCCATATCCCCGTATAATCCCCTAAAACAATGGTGTGATAAGAAATGTGGTTTAGAAAAGGAAAATGCCAATGTGTAGCAGCGTCCTGCCAAAAAAATTGACTATGGGGGCAATTAATAAAAAAATGCATCATAGTTTCTTCACTATTAAAACATGTAGGTCTCAGACAGAATCTTTCAGTCAGGGGTTTATATTTTAAATTACCCCGAACTCCCAGTCTCCCCTGAATAGAGAGCCACACAACATCCCAAATATGAGGAGGAATCCTAAAATCTGTCAATTTGTGTAAAGAAAACATCATTTTAGTGGGTACACATTCAGGAAATAATAAAACAATTTTCTGTACATCATACACAATAAAGTTATAAAATGATTTTCTATGTAAAGTCAGTAAAGTAGGAAAAGAAACCTTCCATTGTTGCATTTTTTTGAGAGTGGACAAACCATAAGCCGGTTAAAAATCCGAGGATAGAATTTTAAGGGGTATAACGTCCATTTATCAAAATACCATGACCAAAGAAACTGCAACCATAACTGCCAGGAAAGGGTAGCAGGAGCCCATAAATAAGTAAATGAACCAAAAAAAAAAATACAGGGAATGATAAAAAACAATAGGGTTGATAATAGCTAAACCTCCTTTATTAATAGGCAAATAGGTAATATCTCTTCTCACAGGATTTAGTCTATTGCCCCAAAGCATCTGAAAAAAAGAGACTGAGAATTCTAGTTTCCAGATGCAATAGAGGGGGGAAAACATAGCATAAAAATAAAAATACAGGGAGTAAAAACTGTTTAATAATCATAAGTCGTTTCTTTTTCCCAAATTTCCACCCTTTCCATCTGTGAATTTTATTCTCTCCTATATGTAGCTGCTTTTCCCAACTGTAAGTAGCCAAATCACCCAGACCAAACCAAATACCCAAAATCTTGTGAGGGGAAGAAACCACCCGGAATCTCTAAAGTGTCTAAAGATACTGGGCATATAGAATTCAAAGAAAAAATAAAACTCTTATCCATGTTAAGCCTAGCTCCAGATAGAGATCCAAAATGAGAAAAAATCTGCAAAGCCTTCGTTAAGGAAGGAACATCCTGAACTAATAAAGTAATATCATCTGCATAGGCAGTGATTTTTTCATGAGGCAAAAAAGGGGAGGGAGCCACACCTATAATGTTAGTATCCCAAATGATCTGTCGTATCACAGGGTCCAAAACAAAAGAGTATAAGAGAGGGCTTAAGGGGCAACCTTGTCTCACCCCAATAGTGAGAGGAATATCAGTACCAAAAAGTCCATTAACCATAGGGATAATAGTTGCCCCAGCATAGATCGAAGAGATCCAAAACACAAAGGGTTTAGGAATACCATACTTAATCAAAAGGGGAAAAAGATAATCATGTCATACTTTATCAAAGGCTTTAGCCTGGTCTAAGGCTACGACGAACCCAGAGAGATGATGTCTATGACTGGCTTCAAATAAATACCGTAAAAGATATAAATTGTGTTGTATACGTCTACTGGGGATAGCACAAGTCTGAGCAGGGTGTATAAGGAGATCAGCAACCATCAATAATCTATTATTAAGAATTTTAGCTAGAATCTTATAATCGCTATTTAGTAGACTTAACGGCCTCCAATTAGCCAACAGGGTCTTATCCCCCTGATTTATATAAAAAGTATAACAGAGAGGTATTGAACCCAAAGTAAGAAGAAGAGGAAGCCAACATAAAGTTTAAAACCAAAGGCAAAAAATAGGTCATATGGGACAAAAACCTCTTATAAAAGTCATTGGGGATACCATCCAATCCGGGTGAGGTACCCATACTTAATTGAGATATAGCGGCCTCAACCTCCTTGGGTAATATAGGCTGTACTTAAGCAATAATGCCCGACAGGGTGTGTGTCGTGGTTGGATAACGCCATGCCTCAGGTGGTTGGCATGAGGCCGCACGCCGAGTGCGTCCAATAACTGAGGCATGACGTTATCCCAAACGACACACACCTGGAGGGCATTATCACTATTATACAATGGCTCATTGTTATACAGAATAAAAAAAATCATTTTAAAGAAGTTTTTGTATGGAAAAATATTTTTGGTTTTTAAAAGAAGATGAAACAATGAAGCCCATCATCAGGCACATCAAGCAGCACAGAATCAAGCAAAAGCTCATCTACAGGTTCACAGTGAGGCTAAGACTAGGCCCGTGATGTTGTACTGATTAACATCACGGGTCCAGCCCAAGACTGACCAATCAGAGTCCAGGATTTTTTCTTGCCATTGTATAATAGTGATTGTACCATGGCTATAGGAACCTGGGGCAATGGTGTAGCAAATCCAGACAGTAGGGGAGAGGAAGTACCAGGAACGGGATGAAACGTGGTACTAACAAACTGCTGCACTACTGCTAGCATTTCTAAATCCGTGGTTACCACAGTACCATTTGTAGTGGTAAGATGAGTCAATAGAGTATTATCTAACCATTTTTTGCATGCCGCATATGGATCTGATGCAGGTGTCTTCTGTGTGCTAAATCTAAATTCCATCTCCAAAGATTTAGCCCTATCATATTGATAGTTCTTCATCTGTTTCTTGATTTCAAAAATTTGAGAGGCAAATGCTTTCTTATCACGCGGGGGAAAAGACATTAACTTATATAATTGATTTCTTAAAAGGAGATAATTTAAATAGTTAGAGTTAGCCCGGTGCCTACTAAAGGAGAGCATAAGCTGTTTAAGCTCCATTTTGGTATCCAGCTACCAATTCAGCAAAGAGTCATAGGAGCACATAACGGAGTCTCGACTTGCAAAAAAAACCTCAATACGAGAAAAACGGGAAGGAGAGTCCAAAAGGGACATATTAAACCACCAGCGATTATGTGGGGAAAAATTTTAGGAGGAATAGCAGATAAACTTAAAGTGCAAAATAAAATATTATGATCTGAAAATTCCGAGGGCTGAGATATACACCAAATAGGAATCAAATACTTAGAAATGAAAAACACATCAATACGGGTGGCGTATATGTGCCTATGGTAAGTAGCTCCAGTACCTGTGGTATGTAAACTTCGGAAAGCATCCCGTATACTGGCTCCAGAAATAATATGTAGTAGGGCATTGGAATCACAATACATCTTCTTCTGTGTGACCCCTGTAAGCTTAGTGTCCAAGGTGCAATTAAAGTCTCCTCCCCAAATAATATGTTTTTTTGTATATAAGAAAGGCTTAATTTCATCAAATAGCTCAATTCTAGCTGTTTTAAGCTGAGGGGCATAAAGATTAATAAAACAAAATGAGAAGTCCCCAAGGGAGCAGTCAAGCACCAAAGCCCTCCCTGGCTTAACATCAATAAGCCTGGTAACATGGAATTTAGTAGATTTAAAGAGAATGCCAATCCCATCTGCAGCTTCTAAACCAAAAGTCCAAAAAGAAGGACCCTAATGCCATCGTTTTTTTATTTATTCTACCTCAGTTAGAGAGGAGAGGCGTGTTTCTTGAACACAAAAAACATCAACATTAAGAGAGTCAAATAAAGAAAACAGGGATATCTGTTTCTTACAGGTTTTTAAGCTACAGACATTGAAAGACACCAGCTTCTAAGTAGCCATCTATTACACAGAAATTGCCAAGGCCTTCCCTTTAAACTGCTGCTAGCTTTCCCTTTTTTCCCATTTTTTCCTTAGAAAGTTCAGTGGATCTGCTTTCTTCATCTTCAGTAGCCAGCTCAGATCTGTGCGAGGTGTCTGACTCCAAATCAGAGTCCCCCAGGTCCTCCTGAAGGGGGGAAAAAATGTTTGTCATAGAAATAGGACAAGGAGAGAGATTTTTAAGACAGGACCTAGTAAATCTACGTCCCTTAACAGTATCAAATAAGTGGGGGGGGGGGCATGGTAGTCTCACTAGGTAAAGCAGGCACATTGACAGCAGGATCAGGGCCTAGGTTTGAAGTAGGAGCAGGGCCTTGCTCGGGTGACAGAGAAGGCCGAGCTCTAGGGGGGAGAGAATCAGAAGTGGGTACCAAAGGAGGGCATCTAGAAGGGGTAGACTCAGAGCGTGGATTAGAAGGATCTGAAGGTGGAAAATCCTGACGTTTTTCTTGAGCCTTAAAAACTAAATCGTCATGATCCCACCCTTCAGTCCAATTTCGTTTGGCCCAAGGGCACTGATGAAAAGCATGCCCCTTCTCATCGCATAAGTTACACTGAAAAATTTTCTCACATAAATCCATGGAATGGCCATATCCCCCCCCCACAGAGAGCATTTTAACATATCGCAAGAACTACTGATATGGGTCCGTGAGCCACATTTATAGCAGGCCCTGGGTTGCCCACTATAAAAACAAACACCTCTGTCTTTGCCAAAAAAAAAAACTATTGGGTAGATGAATAATATCAGAGTTAACCTGAAATAACTTTACTTTAAATTTCCAACCCCCAGTCCAGATACCTTCTAAATCCAAAAGAGCCTCAGGAGGGCCAAGAATGTCACATCGGTTCTGTAACCAGTGATAAATATCACGGACATTCAGCCCTTCATTTCGGAAGATGACAGTGACATACCGAATTTGTGGTCTAGTAAGGGGAATAGCAAAAAAGGGGGTCCATAAAGGAGTACTCTTAAGGATAGAATATTTTTCCCAGAATTTTTCTAAGCTACTGTTAAGTTGGAAACTGATATCAAAAGAATCTTCCCCAGATACATGGATTAAGGCATATAAGTCAGAGGGAAAAAAATGCATAGAACCTCTAAGCAAATGATTAGCAATATAATACTTGTCAGGATGAATAGAAAGCCCACCCTTATAACGCAATCTCACAGCATTTCTCCTAGGCGCTTGTTCTAATTTATTTTTAAATAAGTCAGCCACAGGAATACATTTGTTGTCTGAAGCTCCTGTTTTTGTAGACTTTTGACCATAACCCCCCCGAGGATGTACTAGGGCCAGAAATGGCCTCAGAATCCTCTTGAATAAGGTGCGCACCATTTGTATCATTAATACAAACAGAAGTATGTCCAGAATGTGTACCTGAGCTCAGTTTGTTGGCATGCATGGTAGCAGACGATGTAGGCCCGCTGTCTACCCATTCAGGGTCAGGTATCCACGTCCCTGAAGCTGTACAAAGCCATCCTGATCTAGAAAGTGAGGCATCAGCCGACCAGTCCCCAAAAAAGTCAGTGGTAGCTGTATGTAATCCAAATTGTCGCCGAACGACTTGGGAGGTAGAAGGAGCTGCCTCTGCTGCCGAAAGCCCGACTGGCCCCTCGATGCGACCAGACTCCACACCCGGAAGTTCAGTCGAATAAAACGGGTCCGTGCTGACAACCAGACCCGATCCAGAAGATGGCTCAGGCTGCAAATTGCAGGTACAGGGATAACAGGGCAAGTTGTAGAATTGGCATATTCATTTACGATCTCCCGAACTGGCATCCTGCCAGTATCTTCTCCGTCACAACCTGAAAAAGCGCAGTCAGACGTCCCATTCATAGGGACAACGATCAGTTCTGCTAGCGGTAAAGCTGTATCTCCGACAACAGGAGTCTCCACACAAACGTCCTACTCCATACAAGGCTGCACTTCGTCTGCCATCCTACAGACCCAGCATAGCCCTCTACTGACCACAGAGCACCAGCAGAGTAGGGGAATTTCCCCGGTGTCCTGGTCAAATTTCCCTCATTCACTAAAAAAATACCACCAACAGCTTAATCTGGTTCAAGGTCAGTTGGCATTCATCTGTATCCCCCTCCCCCGGGTCGTGCCTGAAAATAGGCAGGACTTGTCTAGTGCACTTACCCGGTCAACAAAAACTAAATAAATAAATCAGTGTTCAGGACAAATTAAGAAAATGACAGTGACACTGTTCATGAGTAGAGGTCCTGAAATGGCTGTGTTGAAAATTTAGTAACGATACTCCATAAAATGACTGTGTTATGAGCGTGCGTTGCGCAGTTTGCACGCACCCTTGTAACTTCGCAAATTTGTAATATTATCATGCCAGATTTTCAACAGTGGCATTTTTTCACACCTCCTTATGAGCAGTACAGCTGTCATTTTTCACGTCCTGACTGAAATGTGGTTTCACAGTTGCGGCACAGAATAACGCGGTCACTGTGGGAAATCAGTGTTTGGGACAGATTAAGAAAATGACAGTGGCACTGTTCACGAGCAGAGGTCCTAAAAGCCCTATGTTGAAACTTTGGTGACGAAACTCCATAACATGACTGTGTTACAAGCGTGCATTGAACTGTTTCCACTCACCCCTGTAACTTTGAAAATTTGTAATATTTTCACGCCACATTTTCGACAGTGGCACTTTTTCACACCTTCTTATGAACAGTACAGCTGTCATTTTTCACATCCTGGCTAAAATATGTTTTTGCACTCCTGCTGGAGGATAGCACGGTCGCTATGGGAAATCAGTGTTTGGGACAGATTAAGATCGAACAAGTGAGAGGGGGGGAGTGACCGTGCTCAACTGAGCTCTGTCGGGACTGCTGCAGATTTGTTTGTGGGCAGAAAAAGGGCCCAGTGCAAAAGCCCAGTACAAAAGGGCAGCCTGCAGCACTGGGAGAAACAGAATGAGAGAGCGAGTGAGGGAGGGGGAGTGAGCAAACTCACCGGAGCGCTGTCAGGACTGCTGCGGATTTCTTTGTGGGCAGAAAAAGGCATCCAAGCAGGCAGGGGCCCAGTGAAAAGGCCAGCCTGCAGCGGTGGGAGAAACAGTACGAGTGAGTGAGACAGGGGGACTGAGTGAGCGAGACAGGGGGACTGAGTGAGCTCAATGGAGCTCTATCAGGACTGCTGCAGATTTTTTTGTGGGCAGAAAAAGGTGCCAATGCAGGCAGAAGCCCCGTACAAAAGGGCCGCTTGCAGCGCCAGGACAAACAGAATGAGCGCATGACAGAGGGAGACTGAGCGACCTCAACGGAGCTCTGTCGGGACAGCTGCGGATTTCTTTGTGGACAGACTAAGGTGCCAACGCAGCCAGGAGCCCCGTACACAAGAGCAGCCTGCAGCACCAAGAGAAACAGAACGAGTGAGTGACAGCGCGGTAGTGAGCGACCTCAACGGAGCTGTATTGTGCCTGCTGCAGATTTCTTTGTGGGCAGAAAATGCGGCAATGCAGGCAGGAGCCCAGTACAAAAGGCCAGCTTGCAGCGCCGGCAGAAACAGAATGAGTGAGTGAGAGAGGGGGAGTGAGAGAGCTCAATGGAGCTGTGTCGGGACAGCTTCAGATTTCTTTCTGGCCAGAACAAGCCGCCAATGCAGTCAGGAGCCCAGTACAAAAGGGCAGCCTGCAGCGGCAGGAGACACAGAATGAGTAAGTAAGGGAGGGAGAGTGAGTAAGCTCATTGGAGCTCTGTTGGGACTGCTGCAGATTTGTTTGTGGGCAGAAAAAGGCAGCAATGCACGTAGGGGCCCAGTACAAAAGGACAGACTGCAGTGGCAGGAAAACCAGAATGAGCAAGTGAGAGAGGGGGAGTGAGCGAGCTCAATGGAGCTCTATTGTAACTGCTACAAATTTCTTTGTGGGCAGACGAAGGCAGCAACACAGGCAGGAGCCCAATAGAAAAGGGCAGCCTGCAGTACCGGCAGAAACGGAATGAGCGAGTGAGAGAGGAGGAGTCAGCAGGCTCAACAGACCTGTGTCGGGACTGCTGCAGATTTCTTTGTGGGCAGAAAAAGACACCAACAGAGGCAGGATCCCAGTGCAAAAGGGCAGCCTGCAGTGCCAGGAGAACCAGAATGAGTGAGTGAGAGAGGGGGAGTGAGCCACCTCAATGGAGCTCTGTTGGGACAGCTGTGGATTTCTTAGTGGGCAGAACAAGATGCCAAAGCAGGCATGAGCCCAGTACAAAACAGCAGCCTGCAGCACGGGGAGACACAGACTGAGCGAGTGACAGAGGGGCAGTGAGCGAGCTCAACACACCAACGCAATCAACATTCGGCATTGACAAATGCTTGTTTTAAATCTTGTCATAAAGTGCTTAAATAGGGCTCAGGTTTTTCTCTAACAGCTTGTCTAGGTTATTGGAAATCTCAAGGCCTAAATATGTAATGGTACTCAGAAATGCTCCAATGCCTGAGATGTGCTGCAAATATATTAGGGAGGTGTTTGGGTAATAAATGAGCATTACTGGAGTCTTTTTCCAATTCAGTACTAGGCCAGAGAATTACTGTATCCGAACTGCTTTAATTTCAGTCTAAGGCTGTTGATAGATTCTCTCGGGTTACCAGCACTAACAAGCAGGTCATCGGCAAATGCAAACACTACAGTATTTTCAACATTACCTTCTAGGACTCCCTTAACAGATGCATCTGTTTAAATGGATCTAATTGGCAGTTCTATGGCTAAAATGTTAAGAAGCGGGGAGAGTGGACATCCTTGGCTAGTGCCTCTATGTAGGAAAATTGTTCAGGATATTAGACCATTTGTAATGAATTCTGCTGTGGGTTTAGATTTAATCACAGAGACCCAAGAGGTAAATTCCTCATCAAAACCAAATGAGGAAAGGGCACTCAGCAAATATGTCCATGTTAGCACATCAAAGCCTTTGTGCATATTTAAAGAAACTGCCAAGGAGGATGTCTGATTCCCGTGAGCAGAACAGATTGTGGAATAAAGCTTTCTTAGGTTATCTGTCCCAGATTCCCACCAAAAAAGCCTACCTGTTCTCTTCCTATTAACCTGGGAATCAGTGTCTGAAGTCTTTTAGCTAAGATTTTTGCTAAAACCTTGTAGTCCATATTCAGCAATGAAACTGATAGCTTGTGTAGTCAAAGGCATTTTTTCCTTTTTTTGAGGGCTCTATTCATTGTTTGGGGCAGCTGTTTAAGACATTGTGCTTCAAGTAAGGCCTGGTGAAGATATCAGATATTTAAGCAATAAGCTACAAGAGGGTGCGGGTTATCAGGGGATTTACCATGGCTGGAGTGGTTTGCCCACGAGGCATAGCCAAGTGAGTAAATCCCCGCCAGCCATGGTAAATTCCCCGATAACCCACATCCTCTGAGTGGCTTATTACGATTATACCAAGGTTTATTTTTTTATTATAATACAATACAAATATTAAAGAGGTTGATTTGTTTATTTTTATTTTATTTATTCCTGTGCTACAGATATATTAGATTATATACTCATCAACAGCTGTTGGTTATCAGAGGATTTACAATGGTGGCAAACTGCCAGTCTGACGATTTCACTGGCTGTTCACTTATGTCCGTGGTATAATTCTGGATTTAGAAGCTTCAATAGTTTGCTTGGGAAGCCATCTGGTCCCGTGGTCTTATTGTTTGACAAGTTCTTAATTGCATCGGCCACGTCTTGCAAAGAAATTGGACATGAGAGTTTTTGGGTCTCTTCTGGGGAAAGAGGTCGTTGCAGCTTTGCTAGGAATGCACTCATCTTGGGCATTGTACTGTTCAGACAGGCCGAAGGTAGTTCTTGAAAGTAGGCTGTAAAAACCTCACTAATTTCCCTGTTAGTATATGCTACTTTCCTAGAGCTCTTTTTAAAACGCAGTTATACCTCAATGGCCATTTTGGATCAAGGTTAAGCAATGGAAAGCTCAGACTTCAAGAAGGGTTCCAGATGGTAATGAGTGAATGCCTTGCATTAAATCTTGTTGTTGCATTCTTTTAATCTGAAGGTGAGTAAGCTTTCCAGCTTTTTTCACCTGGCTCCCAGTACTTTTGTTTTGTCCTTAAAGTATACTCAGCCTTATCTGAGTGTATTTGATTAATCTCAGATTTGGTCTGGGTTAGCATCTGAAGTAAATTCTGTTTGTTGATGGGGTCTTTTTTACAGTTGATTTCAAGCTAAGATTAGATTCTAGCTCAGTCAGCTGTTCTGCCCTCTTTTTTATGAGTCAGAAAGTGTATTATTCTGCCCCTAATATAAGCCTTAAAGGCATCCATAAGCAAGCATACGCCACTTCCCCACTGTCATATTGCATAAAGAATTCTGTTGTTTCTCTATGGAACCATTTTGGAAAGTCTTAATCCACAATCAACATGTTAAATTTCCATCATAACAATCTATTGTTTTCCGATTGGACCACTAATGAAACTTCAGTGAGAGCAAAAAATATGATAAATGTATGCTGTCGATACTTGAATTTAATGCGGTATTCAAAAGTTTTTGGAAAAGAAGGGATAATCAAGTATACTGTGCATTTTAGGTCTGGCAGAGTAGAAAGTACAATCTCTTCCTTTGGGGTGCATAATACCGTAAGAATCTATCAGACCAGCCTCTCCTAAAAGTTTATGACGTGCCTCTCAACCCTTAGTGCTCTGGAGATTTCATTTGCTGGAGTTTTTGTCCAACAGAGGGTCAAATAATTCATTCCTATCACCTGCTGAGACAATTTTGTAGCATTCAGTCTCATAGCTATGTCAATAAAAAAAGTCTACTTGCTTGGAATTAGGTGCACAGATATTACAAAGAGCCACTTTAGTTCAGAGATCTGACGACAACTGAATGCAACCCTCACCATCCGCTGTATGAGACTGTTTTACAAAATGAATGCCCTTCTTAATTAAGAGAGCTGTAACCGTCTGTTTGGAGTTATAACTTATGTTCAACTACTCCCACTCAGTCCCTGCGCAATCCTTCTGCTTTGTCCGCAGTCAGGTGTGTTTTTTGCAAAAATGCTATATCCGATTTTTTTTAAGTAGGTTAATATTTTCTTTTATTTAATGGGTGAATTAAAGCCCTTAATGTCCCAGGACAAAAGCCTGAGGGATTGAGTATTACTCATGTTTGTACTAATAAAATGCCAACAAAGCGTTTAAACCCCCCAAAAGTTTCTTAGAATTTTAGTTAAGACTCACTATATGTCATAAACAGTAAATACTAACTAGAATAACAAATATTCTATAAACCAGATTACTTAAATCAACTATTATATACAGATGTGATGTAGGACTGCAAATGTCAGTAATAATAAATAAAGGACTAATGGGTTGCCACTAAAAGGCAACCTGAATTGTCAGATGGCCTCCCATGGGAATTGCCAAGGAAGAAAGCGTAGGGGGTGAGGGGGTTGGGATTGGGGCGGAGCCAGATGACATCACAGATGATATCAGCTATGTGTATGATGCAGGTAGGGCAGGATTGATCCGGGGGAGGAGCTTGAGTCGGGGTCCTGAAGGGGTTTATAAACTCAAGCACAAGGAGAACTACTCCCTCTTTCTGCTAGGATTCTTGATCGAGTGATCCTAGAACATCAGTTGGCAACTTAAGTGTATTTATTCTTTATAAGGTAAGGTAATTTCACATCTAATATGCTGTCTGGTCTTGGCTGAGAAGGCAGACCCTCATGAGGTCCTGGTTTTATTTAAGTAGTGCTGTTGTATTGAGAGGTTCAGCGTGTACTACTGGTTAGCCAGTAATGCTGTTGTATTGAGAGGTTCAGCGGGTACTGCTTGTTAGCTAGTAATGCTGTTATATTGAGAGTTTCAGTGGGTACAGCTAAGGTTAGCCAGTAATGCTGTTTTTTAATTTTATTTTATTTAAACAGCAGTTTGGAAAACCTTTGAGCCATAGGCTCATTTACAAAGGTACCTTGTCACAGTAAGACAAACCAAAATACACAGTATAGCAGTACAACACATAAGTATAACAGTAAATTAAGACATAGATACAAACAAGCTGGTACAGGTAGGATGGATGCAATGTTGTATTGAGAGTTTCAGCGGGTGCTGCTGGTTAGCCAGTAATGCTATTGTATTGAGAATTTCAGCGGGTACTGCTGGTTAGTCAGTAATGCTGTTGTAGTGAGAGTTTCAGCAGGTACTGCTGGTTAACCAGTAATGCTGTTGTATTGAGAGTTTCAGCGGGTACTGCTGGTTAGCCAGTAATGCTGTTGGATTGAGAGTTTCGGTGGGTACTGCTGGTTAGCCAGTAATGCTGCTGTATTGAGAGGTTCAGCGGGTACTACTGGTTAGCCAGTAATGCTGTTGTATTGAGAGGTTCGGCGGGTACTGCTTGTTATCCAGTAATGCTGTTGTATTGAGATTTTCAGTGGGTACTGCTAAGGTTAGCCAGTAATGCTGTTGTATTGAGAGTTTCAGCGGGTGCTGCTGGTTAGCCAGTAATGCTGCTGTATTGAGAGTTTCAGCGGGTACTGCCGGTTAGCCGGTAATGCTGTTGTATTGAGAGTTTCGGCGGGTACTGCCGGTTAGCCGGTAATGCTGTTGTATTGAGAGTTTCGGCGAGTGCTGCTGGTTAACCAGTAATGCTGTTGTATTGAGAGTTTCAGTGGGTACTGCTAAAGTTAGCCAGTAATGTTGTATTGAGAGTTTCAGCGGGTGCTTCTGGTTAGCCAGTAATGCTGTTGTATTGAGAATTTCAGCGGGTACTGCTGGTTAGTCAGTAATGCTGTTGTATTGAGAGTTTCAGCGGGTACTGCTGGTTAGCCAGTAATGCTGTTGGATTGAGAGTTTCAGTGGGTACTGCTAAGGTTAGCCAGTAATGCTGTTGTATTGAGAGTTTCAGCGGGTGCTGCTGGTTAGCCAGTAATGCTGCTGTATTGAGAGGTTCAGCGGGTACTACTGGTTAGCCAGTAATGCTGTTGTATTGAGAGGTTCAGCGGGTACTGCTTGTTAGCCAGTAATGCTGTTGTATTGAGAGTTTCAGTGGGTACTGCTAAGGTTAGCCAGTAATGCTGTTGTATTGAGAGTTTCAGCGGGTGCTGCCGGTTAGCCGGTAATGCTGTTGTATTGAGAGTTTCGGCAGGTACTGCCGGTTAGCCGGTAATGCTGTTGTGTTGAGAGTTTCGGCGGGTGCTGCCGGTTAGCCGGTAATGCTGTTGTATTGAGAGTTTCGGCCGGTGCTGCCGGTTAGCCGGTAATGCTGTTGTATTGAGAGTTTCGGCGGGTGCTGCTGGTTAGCCAGTAATGCTGTTGTATTGAGAGTTTCGCGGTACTGCTGGTTAGCCAGTAATGCTGTTGTATTCAGAGTTTCAGCGGGTGCTGCTGGTTAGCCAGTAACGCTGTTGTATTGAGAGTTTCAGCGGGTGCTGCTGGTTAGCCAGTAATGCTGTTGTATTGAGAGTTTCAGCGGGTGCTGCTGGTTAGCCAGTAACGCTGTTGTATTGAGAGTTTCAGCGGGTGCTGCTGGTTAGCCAGTAATGCTGTTGTATTGAGAGTTTCAGCGGGTACTGCCGGTTAGCCAGTAATGCTGTTGTAGTGAGAGTTTCAGTACTGCCGGTTAGCCAGTAATGCTGTTGTATTGAGAGTTTCAGCGGGTACTGCCGGTTAGCCAGTAATGCTGTTGTATTGAGAGTTTCAGTGGGTACTGCTGGTTAGCCAGTAATGCTATTGTATTGAGAGGTTCAGCGGGTACTGCTAAGGTTAGCCTGTAATGCTGTTGTATTGAGAGTTTCTGTGGGTACTGCCGGTTAACCAATAATGCTGTTGTATTGACAATTTTAGTGGGTACTGCTGGTTAGCCAGTAATGCTGTTGTATTGAAAGTTTCAGTGGGTACTGCTGGTTAGCCAGTAATGCTGTTGTAGTGAGAGTTTCGGCGGGTACTGCTGGTTAGCCAGTAATGCTGTTGTATTGAGAGTTTCAGTGGGTACTGCTAAGGTTAGCCAATAATGCTGTTGTATTGAGAGTTTCAGTGGGTACTGCTGGTTAGTCAATAATGCTGTTGTAGTGAGAGTTTCAGCAGGTACTGCTGGTTAGCCAGTAATGCTGTTGTATTGAGAGTTTCAGTGGGTGCTGCTGGTTAGCCAGTAATGCTGTTGTATTGAGAGTTTCAGTGGGTACTGCTGGTTAGCCAGTAATGCTGTTGTATTGAGAGTTTCAGCGGGTACTGCTGGTTAACCAGTAATGCTGTTGGATTGACAGTTTCGGTGGGTACTGCTGGTTAGCCAGTAATGCTGTTGTATTGAGAGGTTCAGCGGGTACTACTGGTTAGCCAGTAATGCTGTTGTCTTGAGAGGTTCAGCGGGTACTGCTTGTTAGCCAGTAATGCTGTTGTATTGAGAGTTTCAGTGGGTACTGCTAAGGTTAGCCAGTAATGCTGTTGTATTGAGAGTTTCAGCGGGTACTGCTGGTTAGCCAGTAATGCTGTTGTATTGAGATTTTCAGTGGGTACTGCTGGTTAGCCAGTAATGCTGTTGTATTGAGAGGTTCAGCGGGTACTGCTGGTTAGCCAGTAATGCTGTTGGATTGAGAGTTTCAGCGGGTACTGCTGGTTAGCCAGTAATGCTGTTGTATTGAGAGTTTCAGCGGGTACTGCTGGACAGCCAGTAATGCTGTTGTATTGAGAGTTTCAGTGGGTACTGCTGGTTAGCCAGTAATGCTATTGTATTGAGAGGTTCAGCGGGTACTGCCGGTTAGCCAGTAATGCTGTTGTATTGAGAGTTTCAGTGGGTACTGCTGGTTAGCCAGTAATGCTATTGTATTGAGAGGTTCAGCGGGTACTGCTAAGGTTAGTCAGTAATGCTGTTGTATTGAGAGTTTTGGTGGGTACTGCTGGTTAGCCAGTAATGCTGTTGTATTGAGAGTTTCAGCAGGTACTGCTGGTTAACCAGTAATGCTGTTGTATTGAGAGTTTCAGCGGTTGCTGCTGGTTAGCCAGTAATGCTGTGGTATTGAGATGTTCAGCGGGTACTACTGGTTAGCCAGTAAGGGAACACAGCGTGATGAAGATAGGGAGGCATACCAAACTGCCCTAAGGGAAGCAGGTAAGGCAGTAAGGCAGGCAAAGTCCCAAACTGAGGAAACACTAGCACGAACAGTAAAAGAAGGTGACAAGACTTTCTATAGATACATTAGTGAAAGGAGAAAGTCCAGAGGGGTATTGCTAGCTTAATGGAGAAAAGGGAGCATGTGAGGAGGAGGACCCTGTAAAGGCATCTATCCTAAATAGATACTTTTGCTCAGTATTTACTGAAGAGAAGGTAGGGCAGGGCCCACAGCTCAGCATCATGGACACAGGGGAGGAGGTGAGCACTACTCCCTTCACAAAAGAAAGGGTCCTACAAGCTGCTAAGCTCAGGGTGGATAAGGCAATGGGACCTGATGGCATACATCCCAGGGTACTTGATGAGCTAAAGGAGGAACTAGCAGAGCCATTAGCAGAATTGTTTAGTGAGTCTCTGAGCACAGGAGAGGTCCCAGAAGACTGGAGAAGGGTTCATGTGATCCCCGCTCCACAAGAGTGGTAGCAGGAGGAGGCGGGAACTACAGACCGTCAGTCTTACCTCAGTAGTGGACAAGATTATGGAGGCACTTCTTAAGGAAAGGATAGTGCAACACCTTGAACTATAGGGCACAGGATCCAAGACAGCATGGGTTTACAAAAGGAAGGTCCTGTCAAACTAATCTCATAGATTTCTTTGACTGGGTAACCAGAGTGGTGGACCAAGGGGGAGCAGTTGATGTCGCCTACCTTGACTTCAGCAAAGCTTTTGACACTGTTCCACATAGAAGATTGATAAATAAGCTAGGTAGGCTCGGGGTGGGTCAGAAGTTGGTCAACTGGGTGGCAAACTGGTTGACTGGCAGAAAACAGAGAGTGGTGGTAAATGGTATACAGTCAGAAGAGATGCAAGTCACAAGTGGGGTACCTCAGGGATCAGTCCTGGGGCCAGTCCTATTCAACATCTTCATTAGTGACCTCGCAGATGGACTAGAGGGTAAGGTTGTCTGTTTGCAGATGACACCAAGATCTGCAACAGAGTAGATGATCCAGATGGGTGGGCAGAATGAGAAGAGATCTGGATAAACTAGCAAAATGGTCAGAAGAGTGGCAACTGGGATTTAATGCAAAGAAGTGCAAAATCATGCACATAGGGAAGAGAAACCCGAAGCCACTTATAGGCTGGGAGGAGTTGCTAGCAGTCACAAAGGAAGAAAGAGACTTGGGCATCATCATCACTGATGACCTAAAATCATCCAAGCAGACCTCTAAAGCAGTAGGTAAGGCTAGGGGTGTTAGGGTGTATTAGTAGAGGTATCACAAGTCGTAGAGGAGGTAATAATCCTCTGTACAAGACATTGGTTAGGCCCCATCTGGAGTACTGTGGTATTGGAGGCCACACCTTCACAAGGACATTAACTAAATTGAGGCAGTCCAGAGAAGGGCAACCAAAATGGTGCATGGACTGCATCAGAAGACATATGAGGACAGATTAACGGAGCTCAATATGTATACCCTTGAGCAAAGGAGGAGAGAGGTGATATGATCGAGACATTTAAACACCTTAAGGCATAAACAAGGTGAAAGAGTCTAACATGTTTAAATATAAGAAAAATAGCAGGACAAGAGGACACAGCATGAGATTAGAGGAGGCCGATTAAGGGGAATATGAGGAAATTCTTTTCACAGAAAGGGTGGTAGATGCATGGAATAGCTTACCACAAGAAGTGGTGGCTATGAATACAGTGCAGGGCTTCAAACAGGCATGGGATAGGCATAAGGGAGCAATACAAATGACTATGAATAGATAGGTCACTGACAGAGCAAAGGCCGATGGCACATTTATAAGGTAGAAAAAGAAATGGGCAGACTGGATGGGCCTTGCGGTCCTTATCTGCCGTCAACTTCTATGTTTCTATGTTTCTATGTTTCTATGTTTCTATGTTTCTAATGCTGTTGTACTGAGAGTTTCAGCAGGTACTGCTGGTTAGCCAGTAATGCTGTTGTATTGAGAGTTTCGGTTGGTGCTGTTAGTTAGCCAGAGCTACTGAATGTTTACCGGCTGGTGATACTGGTTAACCAAAGGCACAGGGTCTCATGCCAGCCTGCGTTTTGTGTTTCTGTAGACAAGCAGGCCTGGTCAGGCCTTTGTGGGGATTTGTTATGTTTAACCATTGCTGCTGGTAGACAAAGTACAGGGCTTCAGGGGGGTCCATGTTTGATACAGTTTCTCTGTTCCACAGGCTTACGTTGGTTATTTATCCAAGTCTTTTATCCATTTCATTCTTGCTGATGTCAGGGTACAGGTTCTCAGGTGGATCCGTTTTTATGCAGTTTACGTTCCTTTGATTGACGGTTTGGTGGATTGGCACATTTTGGCCTCAGAGAAGCCCTTCCGTTATGCAGTCTCTGATTGTCCCTCAGTATTTGGCATGGGAAGTTGATCGCATGGCCGGCTGGTTTCCACTTGTTGCAACCACGATGGAGAGCACAAGGCACCACGTGGTTGGATCCCCCCTTTTTTGTTATATGCCGTACCGGATAGTGGATTTGACTGTGGGCACCAACCCCCAAATGAGTTGAATAGCAGAGCATTTTATGGAGGATTTACTTCTAGGGTCAGGTGTGCTTGGGTGGGCCGACTGTCACGTGGTGTAGATGCTTGGGGGGGGGGGGTTACCTGTGCTGACTCCTGGGGCAAGTGTGTCAACATGGGAGACAGGTATGTGGCACCAGGAGAAACCCCTGTGATCCAGGATTTGGGCATTTCTGCTGCAGACTGTAGCTCTGTTTGTGCCACGTTGTGTGGTGGTAACTGGCACCATGGCTGCCAGGCCACCAGCCAGCGAAGGGGAGGCCGAGATGGGTTTCTCAGACATGGGAGACCTAGGGATCTTATAATCAGTAGCCAGAAACATAAAAAAAAAAAAAGGAAAATTGAAGTTTACTTCTACGAGTCGAGAACAGCATCTGGGATGGTCAGGTCAGCCCACTGGACATAGAGGGCATGGTGCGGAAGGGTGGCGGAAGCTCCGTGGTGGCTAAGGAGGAAGCAGAGCATTCCCTCCTTTTTTGGTGCATACTGAGAGTCACAACCCATGGCTTAGTGGGGCCTACCCACAAGACTGTGAGGTGCGGACTGGAAGGACACAGGAACGGATGGAGGCTTATGACCTACAGATGTGGGCCACTCGGCCTGGTAAGCTTGTTGGAGTGCTGGTCTGAGGATTTTGTTGTTGGCCCGGGACCAGTTTCACATTTTCATATGAAAGGTTTCTGTGAGAAAAACAGGCCACGTGTTGGCATAGGCCATGTTTTGGCAAGGTGGTAACCTGGCGGGAACACCACTGGTGGGGTGAGGCTATTGGAGTAAGATGGGAACAAGGTGTGGGGGTTGTAGAATGTGGGGAGCAAGCAGGGATCAGTACAACGGGTGCAGGATCAGGCATTATGCGGGTGATAGATTTACCCTGCCACATGGGAGGGGGTCAAATGGGGAACAGACCAGTTCAGGCCTTAGGGGGAAGGGCTGGGAAAGAACGGCCACAGGGCAGTTCCAGACAACTTGGTAAGTCCTATGTTCAAGCAGGCCTAAAGAAGCCTGAAGACAAGATGGGGCAAGAGAATACTTTGTTGCTAATCAAGGAGGCAGGGAGGGAAGAGCGAGAGTATGCTTAACCAGGCAGGATCCCATTGGGAGGATGGATGCAAGGCAGTGTGAACAAGGCATTATCAGGGTCTTTTAGGGCATGTGATTGGCTGAGTAGGTGGGTAGGAGGGGCAAGATCCCATTGGAAGAATGGCTGCAAGGCAGCATGAACAAGGCATTATCGGGGTCTTTAAAGGCAAATGACTGGCTGAGTAGGTGGGTAGGAGGGGCATGAGGAGAAGGACCCCCCTCCAGGAAGGCTGGGGGAGAGGCTGGGGACACATGGGCCAGATAAACTGTAAAGCAAGGAGTGGGTAGCCGAGGGAAGGGCCAAAGCCCACAAACAAGGGCAGCAGGCTCAGAGCCTGGGCAAATTGTCTGCGTGGGCAAGGGCTGCCGATGAGAATGGGCTGGATTGGATGAATGCAAGGTACTAAGGAGTATTATTGTATGTTTTAGCAGAAGAAGGGTGAGATGGCACCAAGAATGTCAGCAGCGTCAACTTCCAGTGCCCAGCTGAGGGAGTAAGCAGCAGCCCTGATGGGGAAAAAAGAACAAATTGATCGAATTGGCACAGAAAAGGGAGGAAGAGGTGGATGAAGAAGCTTCCCAGAGATGGAAGGAACCAACTGGCCCAAGGGTTGGGACAGGGGTGGAAAATGCCCTTGTACCAGAGCTGGTGCCACAGCTAGAGCACCTTCCTGAGTCCTGGGAGCTGAATACAGGAGCAGGTAAGGGAGCAGGGGATTTGTCGGATGAAAAGAATCTGAAGGATTATTTATGAGGGATATTAGGTGATATGGGAGACAAGGGATTGGAGATAATGGAGAAGGTCTTGCAAGAACTGAAAGGGGATAAAAGGAGCAAGGCAGGGGAAATGGTGGCTGGGAGAAGGGCCCAAAATTATATAAAGGCCCGCTGGGTTTTACCTTGGAGGATCAGGTAACCTTGTCCATCAAAGAGAAGATTTGGAAAGGGGAATATGTTGATACGGTTGGCCTAGTCGATAAGTAGACAGCCAAGAAATATGAGCAGAAAGAGTCAGTAGGGAAGTCCAAGATGGCTGTGGTGGGCCACAAAGAGGAGGAAATGACATATACAGTAAGGGAAAGAAAATAGATGCATGGCAAGTGGGGTTTGTAACATTTAGTGTTATTGTGTTACAGAAACAGCCACAGTTGGAGCTACTGCTACTGACATACACGGCAATAATACGGGATGCCTATAAGGCAATGAATGGGGTATTGGTGGTTAAAGTATGACAATGCTTTCTGCCAGAGGATGGCAGCCAAAGGGGACCTACAGTGGGATTGCATGCATTCAGAGCCGTGGGTCAGGATGCTGTCCGGACAGTACAGCAGGGGGTAGGGGCGGAAACTGGTAGAAAGAATACGGGAAGCCCAGTGGCAAAGACATGTTGGAGCTACAACAAGGCCTCATGCACCTGGGCCAACTGCAAATTTGAGCATGAGTGCTCAAAGTGTGCAGGGCAGCATCCAGTCTCAAGATGAAGGGCCACTGGGGAAAGGGGTGGAGGCCAGCAGTACAATGACCAGCCCTTTGGGCTGTTCCGTGGCGTGCTCCACATTCGAGGCCTTTAGCTCTTGGGTACAGTGAGTGTTTGTGCAGAGGTACAGACACAGGAAGGTAGTCCATTATTTGGACAATTTCCTGTTGATAGGTGGGAGCCATAGGGAGATAGAGGGGATGCTTGGAGATTTCAGGGACCTGTGCCTGCAGACAGGAATACCCTTAACAGAGGGGAAGACCGAGGGCCCATCCAAGATACTTGCATTTTTGGGAACAGAGGTGGACATTGAGCAGGTGTGTTTTTGTTTGCCCAAGGACAAAGTGGAAAGGCTCCGGAGCCTGTTGGAGCAGGTCATGGGGAGGAGGAGGAGGGTGCAGCTGGCATCAGTGCAGCAACTGCTGGGGCACCACAACTTCACCTGTAGAGCAATAGGACCAGGCCGGACATTTATACACAGGTTAGTGTGAGCCACGGGGAAGGCAAAGCTCCCCCACCATTGGGTAGACATCAACAGAGGCATCAACCAGGATCTGGCTATATGGGAAACCTTCATGTCAGAGTATAACGGGGTGACATTTTAGCAGGAGAAATGGATGTACAACACTGACATGGAATTGTACACAGACGCCTCAGGTTCCTTAGGGATGGGGTCTTATTTTAAAGCGGATTGGATGTCGGATGCATGGCCAGACAGATGGAAGGAAGCCGGCCTGTTGAAGAACATCACATTCCTAGAAATATTTCCCATCTGGATGGCAATGCTGGTATGGGGCAATGAAATGCAGGACAGGTGGGTGATATTTTGGTGCAATAACAAAGGGGTGGTGGAAGTCATTAACAGCCATGGATACAACCACCAGTGTTTTGTAGCAAATGGTCTTGTTGGGTCTGAGAATCAATATGACATTCAAGGCGAGGCACATTGAAGAGGTTAGGAATTAAATTGCTGACTGTCTCTCTCGTCTTCAGCTGAACAGGTTCTGGGCATTAGTCCCACGAGCAGCGACGCAGAAAACCTGGGTACCAGAACAACTATGGAAGACTGGGTGGCAAGAGCCCGAATGTTATACCGAGGCTCCTGGTCAGCCAACACTCTGAGGGTACACAAAGGGGCCTTCCAGGAGTTTAGATGGCACTTGGGCCTGGAGGTAAGTATGCCTGCAAAAGAGGAACAGATAATATGGTATATGGTTGAGAAGTGGCAAAAAGGGATGGCGCACACCACAAAAGGGGTGCAACTGGCAGGTAGAGTTGGGCATGTAGCTCCAGGGTGGCCGGAGCCGAATAAGGCAAAAAGGGTCAGACGTATGCTGATTGGATGGCAGAAGCACCAAGGGCAGCAGGCAGATAGCAGAAAACCCATCACAGGGGAGGTGCTTGATAGGCTGCTGGGTGCACTGGGGCGATCTGTACCTCTGCTAATGAGGTGTGCCTATTTTGAGCAGTGTTTATGGTGATGGCCAAAGGGGCATTTAGGGTTGGGGAGGTTGTAGCTAAGAATAAAGGGGACACAGAAGGGGGCCTACAGTCAGATGACGTAACTTTTAAGGGTGGCAAATTGGTAATTTAACTCAGACGGTCAAAAAACAGACAAGTTCGGCTGAGGGGCATAAGTCGTGATTTGCAGGAATGAAGGAAACAAGGGTATGCAGTAAGAGCAATGGAGGATTACATGAACAATCAGGGAAGTGGGAGAGGGCCATGTTTTAGGCCTAGGAATGGGGTAGTAGTCACGAGGTGTCAGATGGGGGGAGTTTTGAAGAAAGGGATGGCTTTCATTGGGAAACACCCCAAGTAATTTTCTGCCCATTCTTTCAGGATTGGGGCAGCATCCGGGGGTTGCGGCAAGAGGTGGTTCAGAAGAGGAAATCAAGAGCATAGGGAGGTGGAGTTCTGGTTGTTTTAAGAAGTACATTAGGAACCGATTTGTCTATGGTTCTCTATACCCCAGCTGGTCTGCGCAGGAGGAGGCACATTTGGACAGTGAGGCATTCCTTTGTTTACTGGGCCAAACAATATGCGGCTGCAATGCCGGGAGGGAAACAATTATGACGGGTACTTGAGTTGATGCAGGTGCACTGGAAAGGTGTCCAGGGCATGATGTGGGTCCAACTATTACCACTACTGGAGGAACTAAAGCCGACGTGGGGGAAGTGCGACTTGATAATTATCCATTTGGGAGGGAACGACATGGGGGAGACACTGTGGAATGCATTGTTTCAAGCAATCAAGGCAGATTTAGAGGGGGTAAAAGGCTGTTGGTCATAGGTGGAAATTGGCTGGTCGGTGGTACCCTCCAGATGTGTATGGACGTATGCACGGGACATTAAATCTGTGGTGAAGGCCAGGAGGTGGCTTAATAGGAGGGTGGTGGGTTTGAGCACAGAAATGGGGGTGTACACTGCACATAGGGACATATCTTTCGAGACACCAGGAAATTATAGGTCAGATGGGGTTCACCTCTCAGAGGTGGGAATGGCATTTTTCTTGATACTGTCTGTGAAGCTAGTGAGTAAGTGGTAGAAGGAAAGGCTGAGTTACTAGCCTGCGGGGCATCTTCCAACACAAACTTGAGATGGGCTGTTGGAAGGGGGTAAAGGTAGTGGGGGGAAGGCACAGCAGAGAATAAGGGGTGGCAGGATATGGGGGAGGGAGTAAGGCAACATGGGGCAGGGTCATTAGCACCCAGATGTGGAATAAAAGGGGTTTGGCGAGAGGGACATAGAGTACTAGGGTCAGGTCACTGTATTCGGGCCTAGGAAGATTAAGGAAGGCTAAAGCAAGTGATAATGGCATGGGGGAGCTGGACCAGGCATCCGGGCCCCGAGAAAAGAGGGAGGAGTGATGGAAGAAGAACTTGGACAGAACGGGATGGATGCCACTGAAGGATTAAATAGTGGACACTGAATGTGGTGAAACAGGTGCAGTTTTGTAAATAATGTTTTACAAGGATTTAAAGGAATATACAGTATATATAATTAATGTGCGTTAAGTGCCAACATTTGACTATGTGTTAATCATTTTCAAGGCAGGCTCATATGACAAATGGGGTTGCCACTAAAAGGTAACCTGAACTGTCAAATGGCCTCCCATAGGAAATGCCAAGGAAGAAAGAAAGAGTATGGAGAAAGGGGGTGAGGGGGTTGGGGCGGAGCCAGATGACATCACATATTACATCAGCTAGGTGTGCAATGCAGGTAGGGCAGGTAAGGTAGGATTGATCTGGGGGAGAAGCTTGAGTCAGGGTCCTGAAGGGGATCATGCGCAAGGAGAGCTCTCCCTCTTTCTGCTAGGATTCTAGATTACCCACCCACCCATTGTAACTACAGAGGACAGAGTGGAAAGGGGCGGGGTGGTGCATTACTGGAAGGGCCACAGGAAGGCAGCGGTTCGATTGGTTTGGTGGGGCAGATGCCAAGGAACAGATCAAAAGGTGACCTGCAGGCTGGCAACTGACTGCTGAAAGAGCAGGGGGTTAAGGAAGAAGAGATAAGGGCATAGCTGGGAAAAGGGAAGGCAGGATATGGGGGGAAGGGGTGTAAGGCAACACAGTATCGGGGTAACTAGCACCCAGACATGGAATAAAAAGGGGTTGGGGGGACATAGAAGTACTAGGGGTCAGGTCACTGCATATGGGCCTAGGAAGTTTAAGGAAGGCTAAAGCAAGTGGTAATGGTATTTGTTGGGGGACCGATCAGGCAACCAGGTCCCAAGGAGAAAAAAGGAGTGAAGGAAGAAGAACTTGGACAGACTGGGATGGATTCCAATGAAAGATTAAATAATGGACACTGAATGTGGTGGAACATGTGGAGTTTTGTAAATAATGATTTACAAGGATTTAAAAGAATGTAAGTATATCATTTATGTGTGTTAATAAATACTGTTGTCAATCGAGCACCCAAACTGGACTGTGTGAATCATTTCTGAGACAGGCTCAGATGACAAGTAATAAGAGTACAGTAGAAGAGCCGAAGGGTTTGGAGGGCCAGCCGGGAGGAGAAGATAAAGCGTCCCACAGACTGATCTCCTTCTCTGGGGAGGTGGGTGCAGGATGTCGTCAGAGCATGAGGGGCCCCTAGTGGAGGCCAGGGGCACCACAGCGACCGGTGCTCACAAGGAATCAAGGAGGCAGGATGGACGTGGGTGTCATTGCACGTTCCCACCCTCCGCCTACAGGGGAAAAACTCAAGCTTGCCCACTGCCTCTATGATGCCTGCCCCACCCCTGGCTGCAAAAGGCCGACTCCCGGCCTATCCCATTGCTCATGGCACCTTTGGGCTGGGTGCCACGTCCTCACCTGAGAGGGCAAGCCAGCAGGTCCTGGGGGAGCAGCTCATGTGGGGATGCCACAGTGGAGGGGTCCGTGACCGGGTGGATGGCCCGGCAGTAGGGCGGGCACCAAAAAGATTAAATAAATTTAAAAAAAAAAAAGAATAATCAAAGTGTTGTTTGGTTGGGATGCACTGGAGAGACCTCCAAAGTGCCAACACAAGAACTGTGCATTGTTACTACACCAACGATCGGGCTACATGACCTCCACCTATAACATTTAGGCAACGTGAATGTAAGTTTTCAAACTCTATCATTTACTAGTATATCTTAGACTAATTAGGATAAACACCTGTGATCATTAACAGAGTCAGGTAGTCGCATTCTCGTTCTCTCGCCCTTTTCTTGCTCTTAATCCTTTGTCTGCCCATAGTGATTTAATCTCCACAGGTGTCATGGTTTCCTAGGCTGTTTTCCCTGTCTACCCCTTCATTCTAATCTGTCTTGCTTGCTCCCCAATCCCTTCCTGCCAGTCTCTTCTACTTCTTAACCTTTCCTTTTGTTTGAGAACCCGCCCTGGACTTAGCTAAGCTGTGCTCCTCCCTGGTTTGATTTATACCTACCTGACTTTACTTCTTTCCCTCTCCTCCTACAGATAGTGAATCTGACCTGGGTACTGAAGCCCAATCTGGCTGTGGCATGGCCACTGTCCCTGGTCGGCTGCCCTTCCCTCCTGCAAGCAGACTCCAGGTACAGTACCAGGATCGTAAAGCAGATCTCCCATTGGCTGCTGTCTTCCATGGCTCTGTTCACTACTGGATTTCTCTAGCCAGGCTCACCCTGTTATTGGCCACCTGTGCCATAGTGACTCTGGGGATTGTCCGTGGGTTTTTTGGGTGGGGGGGGGGCGTTATTCTCCAGGTTCAAACTTCAGCTTGTATTTTATCAGAGCCCTTGTATTTTAGTTCTGCTCACCCTCCCCGGCCCCGGCCCCGACCTCTATTAAATAGACTTAGGGCTCCTCCCTTTTGTCTGTGTGCCCTACTATTGGCTGCTAAATCCTAAACCTGCTTAAAGTAACAGGCTACCAGCTGCAAAATAAGTAGTCCTGCCTTGCCTGGGATAGTGCACTTCTATAAATAGTGAAATCCCTTTGACACTCTTTCCTTCCTTCAACTGTCTCTTCCTCCCTCTCCTGATAGAACCCCTACACTCTGCCATGTCCCTGCTTACATGTACTATACTCACAGGGGTTCTCCCTTTTGTCTCACGCCCTCTCCTAATAGCAAGAGGACCACAATTCCCTTCCTGCCTTGAACTCCCAAGCTACACCTTGGACATGCATTTTCCTGTTATACCACTGGCCACAGCTTTGGGCAATGAATGCCGCTCTGAAACATGTTACTTCATGGAAATATTCCCCAGGCAACCCATTCCCCCACCCGGCCCCTCCCACTAACTCTATCAGTGTGGGTGGTTGCTTTCTCTGCACCAATGTCATGTAAATCCTACGATTCCATTGCTACCCCTGTACCACTTCCTGAAACCAAACAGAGGTTCGCCTCCTAAAATATCTGACCACTGCCTTAAAGAAACCACTTCTTCTGCTTCTTTTGTGTTCGGGTACTGTAGAACTAAACTCGGGTCCCCCTTTCTCCATCTTGGCTCCTTCTGATCTCCTGCACTTTAAAGGACTAGCCTTCCTCAACATAAATGCGTGCAATCTGCTCCAGAAACTGGACTCAATCCAAGCATGGATCTCTCACATAGAACCTGACGTGCTAGTTGTCTCAGAAACCTGGTTGAAGAGCTCTACTCCCAACCATGAAATTAACATTCCTAACTATAATGGGTATTGGGCCGACAGACCTAGTGGATGAGAGGAAGCTATGATTTATGTGAGGAAGGTATTTTCTGTTATCCTGGCTGACTGTACCTCCATCCCTAAAGAATTCGAGTGCGTCTCAATAAGGCTCTCTCTGCCATCCTCCAAATCCATCAACAAGTCTGGCTGCTATCATCCCCCGTCAGGTGGTCTTGAGCTGCTCAACTACATACTTAAACTCGCTGACCTTCAGTCTGGTGAAACAGTTATGGGAGACGTAAACATGGATTGGCAATGCAGCTCCTCAAAACCCTTAAAATACTTGTGTGATGAGCTTGGACTCAGTCAGCTTATAACAGAGTGTACTCGCCCTAGCACTAAAAATCCAGTAAACAGTCTGCTCCTTGACCTTATCCTGGTTCACAAGCCCCACCTTTATAACTATGCTGGTGTATTTTTCAATGATATCAGTGACCATAGCACTATAGCATCCATAAGAGCAATTTCCAAACTACTGTCTTCCTCCAGATATACCTTAAAAAGAAATTGCCGGAAACTCAACCCTTTTAGCTTCATAGCAGACCTAAACAACATCAGATGGCAGGACTTCTATCTGGTGGGCTCAGCCTTCGCGCTGTTCCAAAAACGTATTTTAAGTGCCGTAGACAATCATGCGCCTCTAACAAAAACCCGTACCAAAAAAAGATCCTGCCCTTGGTTCTCAGCCGAGCTAAACTCTGCCCTACGTATCAGAGATGTTCATTGGAAGACGACATGAAAAACGAAGTCTCCAGCAGACTGGTAGCCTTCCGGAGATCCAGGAATCACTGTATAAAACCTATAAGAGGTGCTAAAGCCAGCTATTTTAAAACTCAGCCTCAGCCACAAGCGACTCTGCTAAATTCTGGAAAATCTTGAAGGAAGTAGAAGGCTATCATTTGTGCAATGCATTTCCTGCCAAGATTAACACTGGCAGCATGTGTACCACAGATGAGCAGGGCATACTTGACCTACTAAACAACCACTTTGCCAGAGCCGGTCTTGCGTTCAATACTTCTGTGGCTAGTAAGCACTGTATTCAGGTGCAAAATCCCACCTCAGCTTGCCCCACTACAATGGCTTCTTCACATGAGACAAAGCTCACCTTCAGACTTGTCACATTCAAACAAGTGGAAGACTTGCTCATGAAACTGGATACCAAGAAAAGTGCTGGGGCTGACAACTTAGAACTGTATTACCTAAAGTTAGGGTACCACATACTGACGGCGCCTATTGTACACCTTTTCAACATGTCTTTGGGATGCAGTGAAACTCCTTCTATATGGAAAATAGCACACATTGTCCCCCTCTACAAGTCTGGCGACCCTAGTGATCTCAACAACTACAGGCCTATATCCCTACTATCCATTCTTTCCAAACTCCTTGAAAAGCTAGTGAATGTACAGATCAGAAACTACCCAGATTCCCTTCAATTAGTAAACCCTATTCAATCTGGGTTTAGAAAAAATCACAGCACAATATCTGCATTAGTGAAGGTAACAAGTGACTGGCATTTGGCGCTTGATTCAAAACACTTTGTGACAGCATTATTTCTAGACCTAAGTAAGGCCTGTGACACAGTAGACTATGATTTACTGTTGTCAGCACTGCATGATACTGGCCGGGATTCCACTGCCGTCAATTGGTTCTCGAGCTACCTTATGGACGGAGAGCAGCAAGTAGAGGCTCAGTGGGATTCGGCGCCTCTTAAAACACTACTTAGGGGAGTTCCTCAAGGCTCAATACTAGCACCTCTTCTTTTCATGTTGTATATCAACAACATCGATAAAGGTATCAGTCAGGCAAGGGTTCATCTATTTTCTGATGATACTGTCATCTATGTTGCTAACCCCACTCTTGAAATGGCCTGCAGTACGTTGCAACAAGAATTTAATTTACTCCAGCAAAACCTCCCGAGTCTTAAGCTCTTAATGAATGCTAAGAAAACTAAAGCAATGTTCTTTTCCCCAAAGCAACATGGGGACAGTCACTTCTTACTGGACACTCAGCAACAAATGATGTCCCTTTTGGGGGGGGGGACCTATTGAGACAGTGGACAGATTCAAATATTTAGGCCTCTGGATAGACCACAAACTCTCCTACATGACTCATATTGAGGAACCGTGCAAAAAACTGAAACAACACCTATGTGTTTTGTTTAGAATTCAACACTTTCTTACCCAGGAAGATAGGCAAAGGCTTGTGCAACCACAGTCCTTCCTCTCCTGGACTATGCCGACCTACTGCACAGCCATGGAGTTAGTACCACATTGGCCAACCTTGACACATTGTACAATAGGGTTTTAAGGTTCATCACCAGCGCTCCTCTTAGGACCTATCATTGTTCCCAGCATGCTATGCTAGGATGGCAGTCTTTGAATACCAGGAGAATCTTCAACGCTGCTACCTGGACCTACAAAGCTCTAACTGGCTAACTGGCGCTATACATTTCCTGCCTTCTATCCAACACCTCTGGAGCTTATTCACTCAGGAGTTCTTCTTATCGAACCTTCGACGTCCCTAGGTATAAAACTCACTTTGGGCACTCAGCCCTTAGCCGTGCCCTGCCAACTCTCTGGAACTCCTTACAGAAATCACTGAAACTCTACTTCCTTGTTAAAATGGCAACCTTCAGCACATTATTCAGAAAATACGTATGTGACTCCTGCAACTGTTACCGTCAATGACTATACCTAGTAGGAAGCCAGCTGCTTGGGATTGTGTACTTCATCCCGTTCCACCTTCCCTTCTGAACATTATCCTCAGCCATACCATTTTTCCCACTTCCCATATATTTAGCGATCCTTTTCCTCCTTGCCCCCCCCCCCCCGGTCTCTTGTGTATTTACTCCCTGCACCTCTGGTTACTGCCTCACCTTTCTAAGAGGACTATAGCTAGTCTCTAAATCAGGCAAAACTGTATTATGCTGCGATGTCCCAAATGGCACTTTTGGGTACCCCTGCCAAGGGGTTACTCAAACCTTTTTGTAAATACTCTATCATGCCTTTTTGTTCTGTAAATACTTATGTATATTGCGGTCTCCTTTCCTGTGCTTGTAATGATTGTAGTGTGTAAAGTGTACTGTCCGCAACTCCTGATTCTGTATGACCGTGTCTGTTACGATTATCTCCGTATGGATGTCCAGGCTGTCCGCAACTCCTGATTCTGTATGACCGTGTCTGTTACGATCATCTCCGTACGGATGTCCAGGCTGTCCGCAACTCCCGATTCTGTATGACCGTGTCTGTTACGATCATCTCATTATGGATGTCAGGCTGTATCGCAACTCCGATTCTGTATGACCGTGTCTGTTACGATCATCTCCGTACGGATGTCCAGGCTGTCCGCAACTCCCGATTCTGTATGACCGTGTCTGATACGATCATCTCCGTAGGGATGTCCAGGCTGTCCGCAACTCCCGATTCTGTATGACCGTGTCTGTTACGATCATCTCCGTACGGATGTCCAGGCTGTCCGCAACTCCCGATTCTGTATGACCGTGTCTGTTACGATCATCTCCGTACGGATGTCCAGGCTGTCCGCAACTCCCGATTCTGTATGACCGTGTCTGTTACGATTCTCTCCGTACGGATGTCCAGGCTGTCCACAACTCCCGATTCTGTATGACTGTGTCTGATATGATTATCTGTGTACGGATGTCCAGGCTGTCTGCAACTCCTGATTCTCTATAACTGTGTCTGTTATGATCATCTCTGTATGGATGTCCAGGCCCACTTTGTAAATGAGCTTTTGCTCAATGGTGTTTCACCTGGTTAAATAACGATTTTGGTTGGTTGACTGATTCTCAGTAAGCCATGTTTTAGTGTTCTTTAAATGTACAATAGAAGGTCTTATACCCTTTTCCTTCGATAGCTGATCTGAGCAGTTGAACTAGAGACCGAATCGATTTTGCGCTTCTTAGGAACCACCGGTCTTTCCTTGGATAACTGACCTAAGCAATATAACTAGAGACTGAATCAGCTTTGCACTTTGTTAGGAACCACGGGTCTTTCCTTAGATAGCTGACCTAAGCAATACAAGTAGAGAACAAACTGATTTTGTACTTTGTTAGGAATCACCAGTCTTTCCTTAGATAACTGACCTAAGCAATATAACTAGAGACCGAATCAGCTTAGCAATTTGTTAGGAAACACAGGCCTTTCCTTAGATAGCTGACCTAAGCAATACAAGTAGAGAATGAAACAATTTTGCACTTCGTTAGGAACCACAGGGCTTTCCTTAGATAGCTGACCTAAGCAATACAAGTAGAGAACGAATCAATTTTGCACTTTGTTAGGAACCACAGGTCTTTCCTTGAATAACTAACCTAAACAATATAACTAGAGACCGAATCGACTTTGCACTTTGTTAGGAACCACAGATCTTTCCATAAATATCTGACCTAAGCAATATAACTAAGAACCAAATAGATTTTGCACTTCATTAGGAACCACAGGTATTTCCTTAGATAACTGACCTAAGCAATATAACTAGAGACCGAATTGACTTTGCACTTTGTTAGGAACCACAAGTCTTTCCTTAGATAGCCGACCTAAGCAATACAAGTAGAGAATGAATCGATTTTGCACTCCGTTAGGAACCACAGGTCTTTCCTTGGATAACTAACCTAAGCAATATAACTAGAGACCAAATTGACTTTGCACTTTGTTAGAAACCACAGGTCTTTCTGTAGATATCTGACCAAAGCAATATAACTAGAGAGCGAATCGATTTTGCACTTCATTAGGAACCACAGGTCAAGGTGCTTGTGATTAAGCCGGCAGTTGTTTCAAGGCCCTGAATAGACCACATTGGCTGGACCATGCAGACCAGCTCTAGCTTCCCGCCCCGATATCCTGCACCAGCACACACCTGTGAAGCCCATCCCTAAGAGTAGGTCAAACAACAGACAGCCTGCCATCATTTTAAGCCTGAAGTGAAGGAAAATTGTCAGCTGCAAGTCATTTGAATAGGCCATAAAATCTGAAGCTTTATTACTCAGGTCTTTTAGTTGAAGGAACGGGAGGTATCTTAAAACCTGCAGCTCAGGGCTAGGATTTGTTACCAGCTAGTATCAGTCAATATTTCTAAACTATAGCTCACTGATCTTCCACCCATACTGCAATCTTTTTTTTTTTTTAACTTTATTTGTTTCTATGTCCTTTCAGCTGAGGGGGTTGTACCTTTGAGTCCCCCACATATTCAGCCTACCTTCATGACTGCCACCCCGATCATGGCCAGATCTCGTACCTCTCCACCCCAACCTCCCCAGGTCACATAATAGCAGGTACATACCTCACCACCGTGGAGAACTGGAGGGCGGGCTCCAGAGGGAGCTGACTTGGGTGCAATCATGATAGTGCCATCAAGGCAACCTTCATGCTGCCTAGGGGCATTTTTTTCTACTTTTTTTCCCCTGCAGGGAGGGGCGTGTAATGATGCTAGTGGAAAGAGTGTGTATGCATCCGCATGCACTCCTCCTGGTGTCTGCCCCAACTCTGCCCCTTCTGTAGGATCAGTGCACTGCCCCCCAATATCAACCTGGGGCCAGTCGAGCACCAACCACTAATGTTGCCCCTTCCCGGAGAAGGAGAGCAGTCCTCCAGATGCTCAATCCTTCTCTAACCCTGCCACCCCCCAGCGGCCCACGCTCATTCCTGAACACGGGTCACCGGCATAGTGCAATGCAAGGCGTCCAGCACCTCAGCGCCTCAGGGTCGACCCATACTGCAATGTTAACTTTTCAAAGCTGCATATCTATCCCTGTTACATAGGGTTTGCAAGCCGAAATTTTAAGATTCACTTTCCAATAATCAGTGAGGCTCTGCGGAAGACCATTTATGTTGCTAACATCAAAATCTAGCCAGCAAAGCCATGTCATACATGCTACTTATTATATACCTGGGTAGTCAGAGAATTTCAGTTTAGAAATGTTATAGTATAAAACGTGTTATTCCTCCCTGACCAGATACCTGCTTACTTCTTGAGTTAAGTTGCTTACCACCTTAAGTAATAAACTCTGTAATGTGTGTGCGTTCTTAAATAGAGGGCTACACTTTAAAAAGAAATAAATAAAAGAGAAATAAAATTAGTTTCTGAACCAGATTTGTACACCATGTAAGCACAACATATGGAAATCTGTGTAAATAAACATGAATTTATACGGAGAGCACTATTATTTCCGACAGTGAAGGGGATTGCCCCATCTGATGGTAGGACAAACGGCAGTGCAGAACAGCTGTTTAGTAGATGTTAAATTGCAACAGAAAACTGCTGCTGCTGTAAGTCTTGGATGACCCACTCATACAAGAATGAAGTTTGGGCTCCCTCTACTGGTTGGCGAAGGCATTTCCATCATGAGCCCAGACTAGTTCACAGAGAAAATTCAGGACCTTTAGCATCGGAGGAAAGGCCCCAAAGAGCAAGATAACATTGCAGTTTCACCTTCAGAATGACACAGAGATGGAGGCTGGTCTCCTGAAATAAAAGCAGTAGAAAGGAATCTGCATTCCAAAAGGGGAAAAACCACCTGAAGCCCAGACGTAAAGAGTTATGTATGTAGGAACAAGCAGCATCCAGTGAGATCAAGGCTTCACTGAAGGACATGCACAGCACAGGATAAGCAATAACCCTTCTGGACACCATAGTAGGGCGCTCACGGTTGATGACTTACAAACTTCAGGAAGTCACCAGTGTGAACATGTACGCCACAGTTTTTCAGTTTCTGGTGCTAGAGGTGGCTTAAGCTTGTGGACAGTCTCAATCGCTGCTTGTGAAGGGTCAGCAGCTGAAGGAGATCTGTTGGCTCGAGCCTTCGTGGGTGTCATAGAACTTTGAGAGGATTTTGAATTATTGACAGTTTGACTATTATGAAGTGGGCCACAGATGTCAAACTCATATGCTAACTCTGGGGTTTCACAAGTAAACTGTCCATTAGGCCCTAGTATAAACCAATGCAGCTCGATACTTCAGAAAGTACGAAAATCCTAAACGTTGTAGTTCGTTTTTTAATTCCCACAAAAGCTTTCCTTTTTTCTGAGACCTCGGCTGATTAGTCTTGGAAAATATAGATTCGAACTCTCCTCCACATTATTTCTTTCTTCCTCTTGCCAATTTAATAATTTCTTACTTTACTGAGAACTGGAGGAAGTTGGCAATAACTGGACGGGGTGTAGCACCTGCCAGGGGACGGGGTGCCAAGGACCTGTGTGCCCGCTGCACTTCAAGGGGCCAGCACCATTTGTAATTTAAAAGATCAGGAATGAATGCTTGCAGAAAATGAGACATATTCTCTCCCGCCACATTTTCTGGTACCCCTGTGAACAGTAAACTGTTCCTCCGTCCCTGATTTTCCAGACTGTCACTTTATTTGAGCTGCCTGGTCTTCCTGCCTCACTTCCAGTTTGAAGAATGAATCTTCTAAGGTGCCCAGTCTTTCTTCTGTCACCTCTACGCAGACGCTGCATTAAAGCTGCCTCTTCTCTCACATTTCAAATTGCATTTTTATGGTCCTCTTTGTCTAACTTTCTAGCAGCTAACATCTCCTTAATATATGCCATGTCTTCTTTATCAGACTTACTGTTTAAGCTGGCTGCTGGTTTGTAACTGCACTGTTCAGCTGACGGTCTCTTCCTTTCAAACCTCCGTTACCCACCACCATGATTTCCGCAGCTTTACACACTGGATTTTTAACATACTGTGAAAAATGTTCGTTATCAGTTTACACACTCAGCCATTTTAGAAAATTGATAATGGTGTTTTTTATCTAATGAATACAATTCTTTTTATGAAGTTTCCTAGGATTTTCTAGTTAATTTGGAAGGAATTCTGCGTGAGGTGGAGAAAGCTCCTGGTATTAAGCTGTGGATATCGTTGGTGTGCATGCACGAATCCAGGTTACCCACCTGAATACTACACCAGTGATACACAAGGAACATAGTGTGAGAATGGATTCAAGTTTTCCACCCTGCTATTATACCAATGATACAGACATAGCTTCCTGCACTGCCAACCTGGGTGCCCCGGGGTTGAGAACAGACTCAGGTTTCCCACCATGTATTATAACAGTGATACACACATAATCCCGTTTACTGCCACCAGAGACTCCCAAGACTGAGTACAGACTCAGGTTTCCCACCCTGGTGTTATACCAGTGATACAGCCATAACCCCACCCCACCCCCGCACTTCCATCTGGGAGTCCCAGTTATGAGAACTAATTCAGGTTTCCTACTCTGGGATCATCAGAGCTTCCCAGCATCTTTTTTACATATAGCATTTACTAAGCCATCTACTTACCGTCGACTGTGCTTTCTTCAGGAGGCTGCTTATATATGGACTCATTCCTGTTCCCTGACTCCGATACTGGGGGTTCTTCATCTTTCACAATCACTGCCACATAGTTCTCTAGGACTGGAAATTCTGTTTCTGAGACAAAAGGTAAATTAGAGGTAAGGGCACACCACTGGCATTAGGTAGAGAGGGGGAAATTGCTTAACCAGGAAAGGCACACCAAGCCAAATCTCGTTTCCAGGTGCAACCTGGGAGCACAAGAAAGTTGAGTGACTTACTCAGGATCACACAATATGCATGTAGTGGCTGTGAGATTCAAATCCAGGTCTCCAGATTTGCAGCGCTAAACCACGGCACTATAAGGCCTCCTCATTATCACTGTGATACAGGCAAACCCCTGTGTACTGCGGCCAGGGAGATCCGAGTCTGAGAATGGATTCAGGTTTCCCAACCTGCAGTTATACTAGCGATACAGACATAACCCCTGCACTGCCACATGGGAGTCCCAGGTTTGGGACTGGACTCAGATTTCCCACCCTGCTATTATACCAGTGATGCACTGGGTTTTGGGAATGCATGTGGGGCTGGCAGTATAGCCTAGAGGTTAGAGTAATGAGCTGGGTACATCCAGCAGACCAGACCTAGGTCTGATTCCACAACCTCCACTTGCATACTGTGCGACTCTGAGCAAGTCACTTAACCCCCAGTGCTCCCAGGTCGCCCCTGAAAACAGGCACTTGTGCCTAGCGGCCTTACCCGGTTGCCAAAGAATAAATTAAATAAATAAAAAAAATAAATGCACACATAATCTTCTGTACTGCCACCAAGGAGTCCAGGAACTGAGGAAGGACTCTCATCCTGGTGTTATATCAGAAACACGCATAAGCCCCGGGAGTCCCAGGTTTGAGAACTGACTCAGGTTTCTCACCTTGGTATTACACAATGATATAGACACAATCCCCTGGCACTGCCACCCGGGAGTCCCTGTTTTGGGAATGGACACCAGTTTCCCACCCTGCAGTTATACCAGAGATACACATACAATCCCCTGCACTGCCAGCTGAGAGTCCCAGGTTTGAGAACAGACTCAGGTTTTACACCCTCATATTGTACCAATAATACGCACATTACACCATGCACTGACACCTGGGGATCCTAGATTCGATAATGGACTCAGGTTTCCTACCTTGGTACTATACCAATGATACACACATAACACCCTGCACTGCCACTTGGGAGTCCCTGGTTTAGGAACGAACTCAGGTTTCTCATGCTAGTATTATACCAGAGACACATATATAACTCCCTGCACTACCACACTGGAGTCCTAAGTTTGAGAACAAACTCAGATTCCCCAAGACTATGCCAGTGATACACACGTAAGGCCCTGCACTAACACCTGGGAGTCCCAGTTTGGAGAACAGACTCAGGTTTACCACTCGTGGATCAGCATGGCTTCTAAGCATCAGTTGCACATATAACACTTCCCATGCTATGTACTTACTGATGATGGTACTTTCTGTAAGAGTTTGCTGGTGTACGGTTTCATTCACGATCCCAGAGTCTAGTATTGGGGATTCTTCATCTTTCACAATCACTGTCCCATAGTTTTCTGAAACTGGAAATTCTGCTACTGTTAAGAGAACAAAGGTAAATCAAAGACAAAGGCACAACCACTGGCATCAGTCCTGTGATACAGACATAACCCACTGCAACCAAGGAGATCAGAGACTGAGAACAGACTCTGGTTTCCTACCCAGGCATTATACCAAAGATACAAACATACTACCTGCACTGCTACCTGGGAGGCTTGGGTTTGAGAACAGACTCAGGTTTCTCACCCTTGTATTATAGCAATGAAACACGCATAACCCATTGCACTGCCACATGGGGGGCCTGGGTTTGAGAATGGACTTGGGTTTTCCACTCTGGTGTTACACCAATGATACAGACATGAACAGCTGCACTGTCACCAGGGAGCCTTGGTTTTGAGAAATTAACTGAGGTTTCTCTCCATGGTATTTTACTGGTAATAAACACACCCCCCCCTGCACTGCCATCTGGAAGTCTCAGGTTTAATAACATACTCTATCAGTTGTATGACACATAACTTATTGCACTGCCACCTGGGGGTCCCAGGTTTGAGAACAGACTCTGGTTTTCTATCCTCATATTATACTGATGATACACACATAATGCCATGCAGTGACACCTGGTGGTCCTAGTTTTGAGAACAGACTTGGATCTCCTACCCTTGGATCAGCGGAGCTTCTCAGCCTCTGTCCTCTTTGTAACATTTACCAGGCCATCTACTTACTGCTGTTGGTGCTTTTGTCAGGAGACTGCTAGTGTGGGGTCCGATTCCTGTTCACTGACTCCAGTACTGAGGGTTCTTCATCTTTCACAATCACTGTCACTTTAGGCTCGTTCACAAAGACAAATCAGCAACGTTGTTGCTGGTGCACAGCAGCGAGACTGTTGCTACTGTGCATGTCTGAACGCTACAGTTTTGCCGTTTGGGGTATACATTTCATTGTGCCAGTGATCCCTGTTTTCTTGGGATTGGGTTGTGGTCCGGAGCGTTTTGCGCTGTTGTACTTGGCCATCTGAACACCTGCACCACACACAACATTGTGACAGGCTTTTCCCGGTCTGCACTTCTGTTTCTTCAGTGTTGGTGGCCCATTATTTTTCCCCACCTGAGTTCAGCTAAAGGTTATTGGTTATAGTGTAAACATAGCTGAACTCGGGGAAGTTGTTCTTTTTAAAAACAGAGGGCTACAAATAGGAAAAAAAAAAACACAGTCTCAGGGCTGGCCCAGTGGCGCTGAGGGCTGAGGCACTGGACGCCACACCTCATGCTATGCTGGTGACCCGGGTTCGGGAACGGACTTGAGTCGGCTGGGAGAGGGAGGGAGGATTGAGCGTCCCAATGGATGCTCTCCTCCCTCTGGGGTGGGATACCAGGGGTGCAAGCGTGCATCCGATGTCCTGAGAGAGCCAGTGGAAGCATAGGCTCTCGAGGGGTTGGCGGCTCCATTTCACGGAGTTAGGGAGAGGAGACGCTGTTAGGCACATGAGAGAGACATGCATCAACACGTCACCTCTCTGGACGTACGTCTTCGCGCCACCGTCTCAGGGGGCTGGGAAAAGGGATCACAGAAAAATGGAAAAAAACCTGTGGGACCTGAATGGCAGTTCAAGTCACCCAGACCACCAATTTTACCGGGACAGACCCCGCTGTGCAGGAGAGGAGGAGGAAGAGGCACTCTAGGGGCAGATCCTGGGTTCGGGGGGCTGGGGTGCATGCGCGGCCTGAAGGAATGGACACCAAGGGCTGGTAGGAGGGATAAATAGAAAGTAAAAAACAAAAAAACATGGTCTCAGAATCTAGCTGTAACACTGGGCATGCGCTTGTGCTTATGCATAAGCGCATGCCCAGTGTTGCAGCTTGATTCTGAGACCGTGGGGTTTTTTTTTTCCTTATTTGTAGCGTTCAGTTTTTAAAAAGAACTCCTCCTCTTGAGTTCAGCTATGTTTACACTACAACCAATAAACTTTAGCAGAACACAGGCCGAAAATTCCATAGCTGATCATGTGGTGCCATCCCCTCTAACTCCACTGCCCCTTCCCCTACGGAACCCTCCCCCTCACACTGGGACTTCAGGGAGCACAGTCCAGCACTCCAGTGCCATGCTGTCCTAACGCTGCTCCAAAGTGTTTCAGCAGGCATGGCCAGTACAAATTACACAGCGCTGATGTACATCAATTGCTGTGTGAATGAGCCTATAGTTTTCTTGGACTGGAAATCCTGCTTCGGTCAAGAGAAGATAATTGAATTTTGTACAGAATGTTTAGAGATGTATTCACTGAATAGTTTCTCTATGTTTGACAGTGTAAACAGCAACTCCCACATGGTAGCCAACTACAGAACAGCAGAGACTGAGCTTTGGCCTATTACAGAATGACATCGTCTCTGCATTTTGTGTCAGGGTAGGTGCAACAAAACCTTCACTTGGTGCATCAACAGCTGGAATAGAGCAGATCACTGCTATGAAGATAGGTGCATCAGATGGGGACAGTGGTGCAGGGGCCACTCCTCATCCAAGCCAGAAGGTCATGAATTCAAATAAAGCAAAGACGTAAGTTCATACCCATGACCAAGGCCCTATAATTCTATGTCAAGAGAATTTTTACAGAACTTGCAATCCACTCTAGAACTTCTCATGTGCCACAGAATTCACTCTTCTTGGTGATTTTTATTAATATTTCTGTTTATCCATAGAATCTGGTTCCCATCCCCTCTTTTATATCCTAAACCCCCCTATATGCTCAGAATGTGATGTTATCATTGCTATAACATCATACATTAGCTAACGAAATGGCTGCATTCTGCAACAGAAATGAACAGTCACCTATCTACCACAGCTCCCACTGCCAGAGACGGTGGCACAGCACATCAGGCATGGTGATATTTGCTCAACCTGCACTACAGCCTAATACAATTTTCAGTCTTACATTACTGCATTAGGGCCAACTTAAACAAAACCTTGTCAATAGCACTGACCTGTTAAGTCCATACCTCACTTTGTACAAACCTATTTGTGCCTTTAAGGTATATAGATGCCATCTGAAATGAATAACTGGTGAAATTAATTTAACTGTCATGTTTAAGAAAAATAAAGTAATTATGCCCAGAAAAGTGGAATATAATAATGTGTAGACCCACTGAAAGAATAGATCTGTTAAATAAATAATTGCACTGTATGCATTTTTGCCAGAGTTATTTATTAGATATTGTCATTGGTTGATAGAATCACCTAAAAGTTATGGAGAAATGTTGTGTGCAGGGGCAGCTGTTGGGCCAGAGGATAGCATGCTGTGTTTCCGTGCCGGCAACTCAGGTTCAGAGATTAGCTCTGGGAGCTGGCTAGGCAGCACAAGGATTGGTCGAACACATCATTGCTCGGAGCCTGGAAGGGTATGGTGCAGTGTTCTGTCACATGGTGGACACATTGTGCTGGTCTGGAGAGCTCTATCTCACAATCAGTTCACATGCATGTCATGGCCTGATGGTGTTACACAGCGTATCAGGAAAGCAGGTTGACATCAAAAATGAGTTTTGCAATAACTCGTCTATTCCATTTCTAATGGGACCTGTATGAATGAGGATGCAAGTCCATGGAAATTAAAAAAAAAATATATATATATATATATATATATATATATATACATACACATACACACACACACACACACACACACATACAGTATCTCTGTCTCTCTCACCACACACACACACACATTTGTATGTATGTTACAGATTGCTTATAAATATATAAGTGATACACAGTGGGAACCTCATGAGTAGTGTAGAAAACACATAGAAATATGTAAGTGATAGACAGTGGAAACCTCATTAGTGAGATAGATAGCATGCATATAGAAATACCTTATTTATCACATAAGATCTCCTCTGCATATGTCATTTATTTAACAGGCTAGGACCTTAAGGGAGAGACATTTGTTTTGCTTTTTTAGGCATAAAATTATTTTTATAAGTCTGTTATTTTTTGAACTAGTGTTACTGTGCTTTCCACCATCCTGATTGCTATAAAAACTGCCATGAAAGTGAAGTCAGGATGACAAGCTGTCACTGTGATGTGGTAGTTTGTTAGTGCCGCACAACTTCTGCAGAAATTACAAACCACCGCCGCAGAAGTTCTGCGGCAAATGGTAGTCTTGCTGCAGAACTTGGTCCCACTGTGCAGCAGAAAAGTAGGGGCTCTGCCCATGACTGACACTGGAGGGCAGTACTGGAGGAGTGGTGTGCTCTCCTGTTGCATGGCAGTACTGGAGGAGTGGTGTGCTCTCCTGCAGCAAGGGGGATTCAAATTGCACAGCACATAGCTGGGCTTATACCATGGGTTGCTATTCTGTTGAAGGTTAGCTTCAAGAAGCACAGAACAGATGTTGGCTCTTCTATCAGTGACACTTCATAACAGTACTGATGGAGGGGCTGCTGCCTGGTTGGAGGCTGAGTTCAAGTCCCAAAGCAGATACTTTGACTCATCCTTCACTGGCACTGCAGGTCAGTACTGAGGGAGGGGTTGCTGCCCTATTAGAAGATGGATTAAAGTCCCACAACAGAGACATTGGCACATCCATCACACTGAAGGGAAGTACTAAGGGAGGGGTTGCAGCTTAAACGGAGGCTGGATTCAAGTCCCAAAATAGAGACTTGGGTTCATCCATCACTAGCACTGCAGGGAAGTATGGGGGGGAGCAGTCACTGCTGTGCCGGAAGTTGGGTTCAAGTCCAACAGAACAGTCTTTGCTTCTACCACCACGGACACTGCAGGACAGTACTGGGGGAGAGTTTACTGCCCTATTTGAGGTTGTGTTCAAGTCCCAAAGTAAAGACTCTGGCACATACATGTCACTGTCAAGTACCACATGACAGATGTTGGGTCATCCACCCTTGGCATGGAGGGAGTACTGGGGAGGGGTTACTGCTGTACTGGAGGCTGGGTGCTAGCCCCACAACAGAGACCCTGGCTCATCCATCACGGACACTGCAGGGTAGTACTGGGGGAGAGTTTGCTGCCCTATTTGAGGTTGTGCTCAAGTCCCAAAGTAAAGACTTTGGCACATACATGTCACTGTCAAGTACCACGACAGATGTTGGGTCATCCACTGTAGGCACAGAGGGAGTACTGGGGAGGGGTTACTGCTGTACTGGAGGCTGGGTGCAAGTCCCACAACAGAGACCCTGGCTCATCCATCACTGACACTGCAGGGTAGTACTGAGGATGAGCTGCTACCCGAATGAAGGCTGGGTGCAAGTCCCACAGCAGATACTGTGGTTCATCCATCACAGACACTGCAGGGCAGTTCTGAGGGAAGGGTTGCTGCCTGAATGCAGGATGGGTTTAAGTCACACAGCAGATACTGTGGTTCATCCATCACAGATACTGCAGGGCAATATTGAGGGAAGGGTTGCTGCCTGAATGCAGGATGGGTTTAAGTCCCACAGCAGATACTGTGGTTCATCCATCACTGACATTGCAGGTCTCTACTGGGGAAAGGGTTGCTGCCTGATCAGAGGTTGGGCTCATGTCCCAAAACAGAGACTTTGACACATACACACCATTGTCGCTATAGTGCAGTACTGGGGGAGGGTTTGCTGCATAACTGAGGGCCGGTTCAAGTACCACACAAAAGATGTTGGGTTATCTACTATAGACATTGAGGGCAGTACTGGGGAGGGTTTGCTGCATTACTGGGGTCTGGGTTCAAGTACTGCACAAAAGACATTGGGTTATCTACTGTAGACACTGATGGCAGTACTGGGAAGAGTTTGCATTACTATTGAAGGCTGAGTTCAAGTACCGCACAAAAGAAGTTGGGTTAGCTACTGTAGACACTGAGGAAGATTTGCTTCACTACTGAAGGCTGGGTTCAAGTACCGCACAAAAGATTCATACTAGGATTGAATAGGAGCAAGAGAGCCAAAAAGGCCCATAATATACTCCTATAACTAATAATAGCTACAAATTTTGCCTGAAAGAATATAGTTGTCCAATCATCTTTTATATGTTGATTTAGAGTCACTAATAATTACTTCTATTGGTAAGGAATTCCATAACTTGATTATTCTTACAGTAAAAAAGAACTTTCGTGGAAGAAGGTTAAACTTCTTTACTTGTAACTGCTGAGGATGACCTCTAGTGTAATGAATTGAATCCTTAAAAAGAAAACCCAGGTTTGTTATTAAATATGGATCATTGACAATACTGTACATGAGAAGAAGGTCTCCCCTTAAGGGCCTAGTTGATAAATACATTAGGTTCAAAGAAATTAGTCTTTGATCATATGAAACGTCCCTTAGTCCGATCACCATTTTAGTATACCTTCTCTGTACTCCTTCTATAAGCATAATGTTCTTTTTCCTATAAGGACACCATATTTGGGAGGAACAATCTAAATGCAGGAGGACATAAGCTCTGCACGATGGCATCAGAACCTTGGCATCTCTTGATACAATATTGCTTTTAATCGACCATATTACTCGGCTTGCCTTGAGGATGATATCATTTAAATGAAAGGTTGGAAGAAAATCTTCAGAGACAAACACACCCAAAACTTTTCAATTATTTATTTATTTATTCATTCATTCATTTAGTTTTTGTTGATCGGGTAAGTGCACTAGACAAATCCTGCCTATTTTCAGGCATGACCTGGGGGAAGGGGATACAGATGAATGCCAACTGACCTTGAACCAGATTAAGCTGTTTGCGGTATTTTTAGTGAATGAGGGAAATTTGGCCAGGACACAGGGCAAATTCCCCTATTCTTTTCGATAAGTGACATGGGATCTTTAACATCCACCTGAACTACCACCAATCCAGGCAGATGGGACCTCGGTTTAATGTCTCATCCGAAAGACGGCACCTCAGAAGTGCAGCACCCCTCTCATGCTGCACTATAGTGTCAGTACTGGGATATGGGACCTGAACCCACAGCTTTCTGATCTCCCGGCCTCAGAGGCAAGTGTGCTACCTACTGAGCCACTGACACCATCACTGTCACTGCAGGGCAGTATTTGTGGAGGGTATGCTGCTGTATTGGAGGCTGGATTCAAGTCCCACAACAAAGACTTTGACTCAGCCATCACTGACACTGCAGGGCAGTATTAGTGGAGGGTATGCTGCTGTATTGCTGGCTGGATTCAAGTCCCACAACAGAGACTTTGACTCAGCCATCACTGACACTGCAGGGCAGTATTAGTGGAGAGTATGCTGCAGTACTGCAGGCTGGCTTCAAGTCTCACAACAGAGACTTTGACTCAGCCATCACTGACACTGCAGGGCAGTACTAGTGGAGGGTATGCTGCTGTATTGGAGGCTGGATTCAAGTCCCACAACAGAGACTCTGACTCAGCCATCACTGACACTGCAGGGCAGTATTAACGGAGGGCATGCTGCTGTATTGGAGGCTGGATTCAAGTCCCAAAACAGAGACTTTGACTCATTGATCACTGACACTGCAGGGTAGTATTAGCGGAGGGCATGCTGCTGTATTGCTGGCTGGATTCAAGTCCCTCAACAGAGACTTTGGCTCAGCCATCACTGACACTGCAGGGCAGTATTAGTGGAGGGTATGCTGCTGTATTGGAGGTTGGCTTTAAGTCCCACAACAGAGACTTTGACTCATCCATCACTGACACTGCAGGGCAGTATTAGTGGAGGGCATGCTGCTATATTGGAGGCTGGATTCAAGTCCCACAACAGAGACTTTGACTCACTGATCACTGACACTGCAGGGCAGTATTAGCGGAGGGCTTGCTGCTGTATTGGAGGCTAGATTCAGGTCCCACAACACAGACTTCAGCTCAGCCATCACTGAAACTGCAGGGCAGTATTAGCAGAGAGCATTATGCTGTATTGCAGGCTGGATTCAAGTCCCACAACAGAGACTTTGACTCAGCCATCACTGACACTGCAGGGCAGTTATAGCGCAGGGCATGCTGCTGTATTGCAGGCTGGATTCAAGTCCCAAAACAGAGACTTCAGCTCAGCAATCACTGACACTGCAGGGCAGTATTAGTGGAGGGCATGCAGCTGTACTGGAGGCTGGATTCAACTCCCACAACAGAGACTTTGACTCAGCCATCACTGACACTGCAGGGCAGTATTAGCAGAGGGCATGCTGCTGTACTGGAGGCTGGATTCAAGCCCCACAACAAAGATATTGGCTCAGCTATCGCTGACGCTGCAGGGCAGTATTAGCAGTGGGCATGCTGCTGTATTGGAGGCTGGATTCAAGTCCCTCAACAGAGACTTTGGCTCAGCCATCACTGACACGGCAGGGCATATGAGTAGAGGGCTTGCTGCTGCATTGAAGGCTGAATTCAAGTCCCACAACAGAGACTTTGACTCATCCATCACTGACACTGCAGGGCAGTATTAGCGGAGGGCATGCTGCTGTATTGCAGGCTGGACTCATGTCCCACAACAGAGACTCTGACTCACTGATCACTGACACTGCAGGGCAGTATTAGTGGAGGGTATGCTGCTGTATTGCAGGCTGGCTTCAAGTCCCACAACAGAGACTTTGACTCAGCCATCACTGACACTGCAGGGCAGTATTAACGGAGGGCATGCTGCTGTATTGGAGGCTGGGTTCAGGTCCAGTAACAGAGACTTTGACTCATCCATCACTGACACTGCAGGGCAGTATTAGCGGAGGGCATGCTGCTGTATTGCAGGCTGGACTCATGTCCCACAACAGAGACTCTGACTCACTGACACTGCAGGGCAGTATTAGTGGAGGGTATGCTGCTGTATTGCAGGCTGGCTTCAAGTCCCACAACAGAGACTTTGACTCAGCCATCACTGACACTGCAGGGCAGTATTAGCAGAGGGCATGCTGCTGTATTGGAGGCTGGATTCAAGTCCCACAACAGAGACTTCGGGTCAGCCATCACTGACACTGCAGGGCAGTATTAACGGAGGGCATGCTGCTGTATTGGAGGCTGGGTTCAGGTCCAGTAACAGAGACTTTGACTTATCCATCACTGACACTGCAGGGCAGTATTTGTGGAGGGTATGCTGCTATATTGGAGGCTGGGTGGTGTGTGTGTAACAAACTCTTCTATTACCTGCTATGTTGGGATGGATCCCTAGTATGTAATGGCATTATGTTATAAAATATCTTAATGTACATACTTTATGTTTATGAAACCTGTAAACGTTGAAAATGCCATGGCACTAGGTGTTTTTGATAATGGTAAAAAGTACTAGGTGACTATTATAGAAATTAAGCTAGTTGTGCTATTTAAAATGCATGTAAATTGTTGTAAACTTAACAAGTAAGAAATGTTATGATGATTTGCATATAACCCATGATGCATTGCATTATGGAAGTATGTATGATGTTATATTTCTTTCAAACTTGATCTGTTGCCAATGCCCTTTGGGGTAACCCTTCTTTCAGTGATTCTTTGTTTATAGCTTGTTTTTTTTTTTGAGCCCCCACTATGCAATCAAATGTGGCCTGCATAGCGGTTATGACTACATCTCAACTAATGAATAGGATCAAAGATCAGTGTCAGTAGATGCTGGCTAAGTGCAGAGGAAAAACATTCATAGTCTGTTGCTGCAAACTGGTGTACTGAAAAAGAAATATGCCATTGCAGAAGGTTATTTCTTGTATTTTGAATAAACATCACATAGAGATTGTGTGTTGAACCTGAAGGTCTGTGTCTGATCCATCTGTTATCCCACAACCCCTCCACAACCATCACTACAGGATCAGGGCTCAGGAATGAACCAGAGTCGATCCGGGGGTCAGCTGTGGGAGACAAGGATTGAGCAACTCAGCAGACACTGTCTCCTGGGGGAGGGACAGCAGCTTGCACCTTTGCAACATCACTGCCAACAGGATCCAGGGGTCAGCTGTGGGAGACAGGGATTGAGGATCTCAGTGGACTCTCTCCTCCTGAGGGGGTGAAGGAGGGCAGTTGTCACCATTGCAGCATCATCACTTAGAGAGCAGGGTTCAGGAATTAACCTGGATCACTCGGGGGTGAGGGAGAGGGATCGAGCATCTCAGCACACTCTCCTCCTGGGGGGAGGGAGGGCAGTTGGCACCATTGCAGTATTGCCACCTAGAGGATCAGGGTTCAGGAACAAATCTGGGTCACCCAGGGTGAGCTGCAAAGAAGCAAGATCGAGAATCTCAGCAGATACTCTCCTCTGGGGGTGTGGAGAGCAGCTTGCAACATTGCAGCATCACCACCTAGAGGGTCAGTATTCAGGAATGAACATGGGTCACTAGAGGATCAGCTGGGGGAGGACTGAGCATCTCAGCAGCATTGTCCTCCTGGGGGATGGTGGGCAGCTTGCAACATTGCAGCATCACCACCTAGAGATCAGGGTTCAGGAATGAACCTGGGTCACTCGGGGTCAGCTGGGGGAGAAGGACCGACCATCACAGCAGACACTGTCCTCCTGGGGGAAGGAGGGCAGCCTGCACCATTGCAACATCACCACCTCGACAACCACACAGCTAGGAGTAGCAGCTGGGGTAGGGGGACACTCCTAATGGAAGATAGTGGCATCTTTGAAGATGTGCACTTGTGAAGCAGTTATCTCCATGCAGCGTCCATGGTTCATAGATTTCATGGATTTATATGGCACAGGAGGAAAAAGCCCATATATGGCCCGCCACTTGTCAGTGGATCACCTGATACTTCTCTATACCCATGAACCTATCTAATGATGTTTTAAACATGTGCACTGTTCTACTTTTAACTACATTCTCTCGTAAGGCATTCCAACTAGTAATAACACTCTGACTAAACCATTTCTGTCTCTTATTAGTTCTACTAATATCCCCTGCTAATGTTAACGAATATGATCTTGTATTCTTAATATCGTTGTGTTTAGTCAATGCAATAGTTTCAAACAGTTCTTTATTTTTCATTGCACTATATACCAAACATAAATCTCCTCGTAACCTTCTACTGTATTATAAAGAATACAAGTTCAGCTGCTTCAATCTATCATCATACTCCTTGTTTTTCATATTTGAAATTCTCTTTGTTACCTTTCTCTGTACTCTCTCCATTAATTGCACCCCACTCTTACTCTGTGGGGCACAAAATGGGGAGCAATACTCCAGCTGTGTTCTCACCAGCGATGAATAAAGTGGAAATATAACTGCCTCATTTCTGATTTTTATGCATTTAAATATACATGCCATGAGTCTATTACATTTTTTTAACAATTACCCTAGCATGTACGTCAAAATTAAGTGCGTTTGTAACCATCACTCCCAAGTCCCTCTCACTGTCTGTCACCTGCAATACACTGCCCCCCAACTTATATGTAAACATTTGGTTTCGATGTCCCAGATGCATCACCTTCCCCACATTAAAGGTCAATTTAGGGTAAAAAGAAAACAGGAAACACCACTGGCTGTAAGCAGAATGAAGCCCATCGCTCCTCACAGACCCCACACTCCCTACTGGACACAGGACCCACTGCACTGAGCAAAGCCATCCAGAGAGGGCTTGGGAACCCCTGATGGCCCCACCACAGGGAGGGAAGCTGTGGAGGAACAGAGGAGTCCTCAGGATAAGTCCTAGAGACAGTGACTTATGTAGTTGGGCAAGCTGTGGGTGCAGAATGGGATCAGGCTGGCAAGACAAGGAAAAAACAACTGTGTTACTGGTGAGATCAAGACTAGAATAGCCACTTTGGAGGACCCTAATATTTTTATTGAAAAATCTCTGGCTCATCATGCCAATAAAATTGACTTTTTTCTATGTAAGCTGGATAGCTTTTAACATAGGGGGAGGTGAAACAACTTGAGAATTGTTGAGGTGCCAGAAAGAGCTGAGTGCCCCAGCCTGATCCAACTCCTTTGAGGGTTTCTGCTAGCTATCCTGGGGCACCAATGGCCTTGAGCCGATGAAGTAGAAAGGGCATACCACTTGCTTTAAAACAAACCTAAACCTGGGTCCACACTACATCCCATTGAGGTCCGTTTCCTAAGATTTTCAATAAAGGAGGAAATCCTTAAGATTGCCAGAAAGATGTTTTCAGATTTTTCATCTGAGGTTATGGATAAACGTAAAGCATTTAACACTAATTAACTGCGATGACTCCTTTTGTCATTTTGATTCATCCGAGGAAGCCTGAGACTTTGTTACAAAATGCTGGATTGCACCTGCAGATGCATAGTTTTAGCAATTTTCAAATGCACACAAAGATTCTGGGGTTGTCAAGGACCTGATTGCAAAAAGTACCTCATACACAGAGCTCCCTGAAACCTAACCACATTATGACAAATAAGGAAACACTCCCCACAGTGAAGGGGAAACAACAAAGTAAAGACTAGAGAAAGACCCCCTCCCCCCCCCGTGCTGCAGTGAACACTCACAAGAGACAGCATTATTTAGTAAACACTCCTCAGAACCAAAGCTTAACTCTCCTGTTTAAAATCACTGAAGCCCCATCTGAAACTTCACCAGGAATGGAGCCGGTTTCTCCAACCAGGAAAACAGTGCAGACTACATGGCCCCACCAGTCCATTCCTGCCAGCACCTTCTATGTTTCTGATCAGTTTCCCTTCAGTCTGCTCCGGCTGAAATGCCTGACCAGGCAGGCCCCTGAGAACTGCAAGCATCTACTTTACAAGGGAGTTACTGACCTGAGCTCATTGTGAGTTGAGTTTGTCATCAGCACAAAGATGGCTCTTCTTGTTTTTAAATACTCTGTTCTGGAAAGATTACAAAATAAAGGGAAAATGACTGTCCAAGGACACCGCTTGGTAAAATGAATTATCTCCTTCCCTGGGCTGGCTGCTCCTTCACTGTCTTTATTCAGTGCACAACCTACTTCAGTGCTGCAGCAAGCAAGTAAATGTGACTCAAAGAGGCAATGTGATCTCTCTCTCTCCTCCCTCCCCTTCCTGTGTAAAGCCTTAAAGAGACAGCAGACACATTGACTTGTCACTCCTGCTACAGATCTCTTGAGCCTAAGCCCCTGTTTTTCTACCCCTCCCCCCATCCGTATCTTCTTCTGCCAAGACAGTTTTGAGCTGTTCCCCCATCTTGACGAAGTCAACCTTCTGGAAATCTAGGACCTTACCCTTTGTATAGCTTTCTTCTGCTAATGTGTTGACTCTAAACCACACAGTTCTGTGGTCACTGGTACTAAGGGGACTGCCCACCTCAACATCCATGATTCTGTCCCTGTTTGTCAGCACTAATTCCAGTACAGCCCCCTCCCTGGTGGTCTCAACCACAAGCTGCCTTAGGTTTGCCCCGTGCATGGCAGACATGAGGTCCTTGCTCCTTGATGTACTTGCAGTCTGGGTATTCCAATCTGCATCCGGCATGTTGAAGTCACCCATTAGTAGTACTTCCCCTTTGGCCATCATATTATGGGTGGCCCCCACTAATACTAGCTCTATATATTCCCTCTGCATGGGAGACCTGTAAACTACTCCAGCACATATGGCTGTTTTGTTCCTCAACTCCAGAGTGACCCACAACATCTCTGCTTCTTCCCTGGATCCCTGAGCCTCCGTAGCTTTAATCCCTTCCTTCACATACATAGCAACCCCTCCTCCCTTCTATATTCTTTCTAAAAAGTGTATACCCTATTATGGTTGTGTCCCAGTCATGGTTCCCTGCACACCATGTCTCCACAACAGCCACAATGTCCAGGTTTGTGTCTGCCATCAACGCCATTAGGTCTGGGATTTTGTTTCCCAGACTGCGGGCATTTGTCCATATGACCTTCCACTCTGTCAATCAATCAATCAAATGTTATTTAACCAGGCTTTTCACCTTTGAGTGAGCTCATTTGCAAGGTGGTCCTGGACAACAATTACAATGTATGACAATACAATGGTATAGATATACTGGTACACAACGTATACAACATTTGAATACAGTCGATGATCTGTGTACCCCCTTAACATTCTTTGTTCATTTGTCTTTGCCCTGCATCACATTAGTAATCTACCTTCTGTTCATTCCCCATTCCAATCATGGCAGTTTTATGGTTAGATATTGTGCTAGTTATTGGGTCCGCACTTCCTTCAGTTATGCCCTGTAAAGGGAAGCCAATATAATCTGTGTGATTGTCTATGCCTCCCCCCTTGGCAAGTTTAAATGATCACAAAGGATGCACATAAACTTGTCAGAGAGGATACCTTTGCGCCCCCCCCCCGGACAGATGCAGCCCATCTGGAGAGTACAGTCCTTTATCCCTCCAGGTGAGGCTCTAGTCCCCAGTGAACCCATCACTTCACAACATTTTTTCAGCCATTTGTTGAATTCACTCAATCAATCAATCAATCTTTATTTAATCAGGAGAAGCACCATTGAGATAAACTCATTTACAAAGTGGTCCTGGGTGGACAAAGCACATAGAATTGACGTTCGAAAAGAACAAACTTAGGAAAATAATACACAATAACTAGATACAAGGAACCCAGAATACAAAATATAAAATAAACAATATGTAACATGGGATATTCAATAAACAGTATGTAACATGGGGTATTCAATAAACAATATGTAACATGGGGTATTCAATAAACAACATGTAACATGAGGTATTCAATAAACAATGTGTACAATTTATACAGCCTAGAGTGGTAGAAAAACAGGTGGAAGACTAAAAAGTATGGGGGGGCAACAATTTAATGGGTGAGTAGAGGAGGCAGAGGAAGACATTAAGTAAGTGGTGCTTGGGAGAGGGGAAGCCAGGAGGGGAAGGGTGAGGTAGAAAGAAGGGGCGAGAAGGGTGTAAGGCTAGGTGGGGGTCACTGGAGACTCGAGTCCTACCTAGAAAAGTAAGAGAAGAGGGCAAGAGGAGATAAAGCTCACAAAGGACTCCAGTCTAACCTAGAAGGACAGGGAGGTGAATGGGCTTAACCAATGAGCATGCTACAGATCCATGGATTGTGGAAACAAGCCATAGAACTTCAATGATGCAGACGTCTCTTCCTTACCCCTTGCCATGAGCAGGCAGCACCTCCGAGAAGGTCATAGAGTGTGTGTTACTTGCCCAAGACTCTTCCCCAACTTCCTGAACTCTTTCTACATCTACCTCCTTTCTAGCCAGGTTATTAGTCCCCAAGTGAATAATGACATCCAGCTCCCCAGTCCTTGCTACCACCCTTGCAATCCTAAGGATTCGCTTGGCCTCCTTCTAAACTGTGCCTCCATGTAACATAGAAACATAGAAGCTGACGGCAGATAAGGACCACAAGGCCCATCCAGTCTGCCCATTTCTTTTTCTACCTTATAAATGTGCCATCAGCCTTTGCTCTGTCAATGGCCTATTTATTCATACTCATCTGTATGGCTCCCTTTTGCCTTTCCCATGCCTGTTTGAAGCCCTGCACTGTATTCATATCCACCACTTCCTGAGGTAGGCCGTTCCATGCATCCACCACCTTTTCTGTGAAAAAGAACTTCCTCACATTACTCCTTAATTGGCCTCCCTCTAATCTCATGCTGTGTCCTCTTGTCCTGCTATTTTTCTTATATTTAAACATGTTAGACCCTTTCACCTTGTTAATGCCCTTAAGGTGTTTGAATGTTTTTATCACATCACCTCTCTCCCTCCTTTGGTCTCGGGTATACATGTTGAGCTCCATTAATCTGTCCTCATATGTTTTTCTGATGCAGTCCCTGCACCATTTTGGTTGCCCTTCTCTGGACTGCCTCAATTTGGTTAATATCCTTGTGAAGGTGTGGCCTCCAGTACTGCACACAGTACTCTAGATGGGGCCCAACCAGTGTCTTGTAAAGAGGGGCTATTACCTCCCTCTTCCGAATTGTGATACCCCTACTAATACACCTTAACATCCCCCTAGCCTTACCTACTGTTTTAATGGTCTGCTTGGATGATTTCAGGTCATCGGTGATGATGACACCTAAGTCTCTTTCTTCCCTTGTGACTGCCAGCAACTTCCCTCCCAGCCTATAGGTGGCTTCAGGGTTTCTCTTCCCTATGTGCATGATCTTGCACTTCTTTGCATTAAACCCCAGTTGCCACTCTTCCAACCATTTTGCTAGTTTATCCAGATCTCTTCTCATTCTGCCCACCCCATCTGGATCATCTACTCTGTTGCAGATCTTGGTGTCATCTGCAAACAGACACACCTTACCCTCCAGTCCATCTGCAATGTCACTGATGAAGATATTGAAGAGGACTGGCCCCAGAACTGATCCCTGAGGTACCCTACTTGTGACTTGCATCTCTTTTGACTGTATACCGTTTACCACCACTCTTTGTTTTCTGCCTGTTAACCAGTTTGCCTCCCAGTTGACCAACTTCTGACCCAACCCGAGCCTACCCAGCTTATTAATCAATCTTCTATGTGGAACAGTATCGAAAGCTTTGCTGAAGTCAAGGTAGGCGACATCAACTGCTCCTCCTTGGTCCACCGCTATGGTTACCCAGTCAAAGAAATCTATGGGATTAGTTTGACAGGACCTTCCTTTTGTAAACCCATGCTGTCTGGGATCATGAGCTCCTATGGATTCCAGGTGTTGCAAAATCCTTTCCTTAAGAAGTGCCTCCATAATCTTGCCCACTACTAAGGTAAGACTGACTGATCTGTAGTTCCCTGCCACCACTCTTGTGGAGCGGAATCACATGAGCTCTTCTCCAGTCTTCTGGGACCTCTCCTGTGCTTAGAGACTCACTAAACAGTTCTGATATGGCTCTGCTAGTTCCACCCTTAGCTCCTTTAGTACCCTGGGATGTATGCCATCAGGTCCCATTGCCTTGTCCACCCTGAGCGTATCGAGCTCTTGTAGGACCCTTTCTTTTGTGAAGGGACTAGTGCTCACCTCCCTCCCGCTGTGTCCATGGTGCTGATCTGTGGGCCCTGCCCTACCTTCTCTTCAGTAAATATTGAGCAGAAGTATCTATTTAGGATAGATGCTTTTACATGGTCCTCCTCCTCACACACACCCTTATCTCCTTTGATCTTAGCAATGCCCCCTCTGGGCGTTCTCCTTTCACTAATGTATCTATAAAAAGTCTTGTCACCTTCTTTTACTGTTTGTGCTAGTGTTTCCTTGGTTTGGGACTTTGCCTACCTTACTGCCTTCCCTGCTTCCCTTAGGGAAGTTTGGTATGCCTCCCTATCTTCATCCCGCTGTGTTCCCTTAAATTTCCTGAGGGCCAGCCTTTTGGCTCTGACCTTTTCTGCTACTGTATTTGAGAACCAAAGTGGTTTCCTTTTTCTTTTGCACTTCCTTTTCTCGCTAACACAATGGGATGTTGCTTCAAGTATTGCATCCTTAATGCTTGCCCACTTTGCCTGTACCCCCTCACATGCATTTCTTTTTGCCAGGGCTAGCTTAACTCTGTTGGCCATCTTATCAAAGTCAGCTCCTCTGAAGTCCCATATATTTGCCTTGGAATGGGATGATTTAGTTATAGTGGCCAAATTGAACCATACCATGTGATGATAACTGGCCCCCAGGTGACCTCCTACCTGGAAATCTGTGATCCTTTCCCTCTTAGTCATTACTACATCTTGGATAGCCATGTCTCTTGTGGGTTGTTGTGCTAGTTGTTTGAGGCCCTCCCCCTGCAGGGAATTCACCATGTGTCTAGTTCTGGCAGATGTTCCTGCTGGTATTGACCAATCTATATCTGGCATGTTGAAGTTTCCCATAATCAGAACCTCCCCTTTAGCTGTCATGTTTTGTATATCTTCTAACAGTAATGTGTCTAGGTCCTCCCCCTGGTCTGGGGTCCTGTAGACAACCCCAGTTCTTATGGCTGTCCCATTTCCTGTTTCCAGGGTGACCCACAGTTCTTCTGGCTCCTTATGTGTATTCTGAATTTCTGTAGCTTTGATATTTTCATTGACATACAGGGCCACTCCACCCCCTTGCACCTCGGTCTCTTCTGACGATGCGTAGCCAGGTACTGAAGTCTCCCAAGTGTGGTTACTGGTAAACCACATCTCGCTAATTGCTGCTATGTCCAGTTTAGCCTCTGTCATTATTGCCTGCAGGTCTGGGAACTTGTTTCCCAGGCTGCAAGCATTTGTGTACATGATTTTCCACTGGCCAGATTTCGGTGTGCTAGTTGTTGAGCGAGGTCTGACATTTCCCCTGTGCATTGTATGGGGAGCTGGACCATTTTCCTTACCTGGTGATGTAAATGAACTGCAAACATGCTGAACTCCTGTTTGACCACTAGCTGAGGGGGGAAGGGTGTTCTTCCCGTGCGACGTATGGGGTGCTGCACCCCTCTCCCCATTTGCTAGTTTAAATATTCTGTAAAGATGTCAAACTTCTGCTGCAATGCACTGACTCCCTCCTTAGTCAGATGCATTCCATCAAATTTAAAGAACTTTCACTCTCAAAACTGTTGCCAGTTCCCTACAAATTTGTGTCCTTTTTCCTGGCACCAGCCCTTGAGCCACATGTTTAACTCCCCTATCTCCCCTTCTCTGACCTTCCGTCCATCTGCTCCCCTCTCCCAGACTGGCAGGATCTTAGAGAAGGAGATGCCAGCTGAAATAGATGATAGTTTGTCACCCAGCTTGGTCATGTGTTCCTTGGTCTCCACAACTAACTAGCTGGCGAGATCATTAGTCCCTATGTGTACCAGGACATCAATGTTTTCTCCTGCTTCCTGAACAATTTTAGCAATGCAGTCAGTGTCTCTCCACGCTGATGTACCTGGGAGACATCTGACCATTACCCCTGGCTGGAGATACGTATCAACTCCCCGAATCATGGAGTCTCCTATGAAGAGAAGTTTTTTGGATTTCCTTTTTGCTTTTTTTGTTTTGGTTCCTGATTTGGGCAAGTTTTGTTGTGCTTGCTCCCGTGTTGCAGTGTCCTCTGCCCCTTTGTTTGATTTTGGAGATAAAGGCAGATACCTGCTTGTAGTTTTTATATGGTTTGTGGAGGTAATATGTTGGAGAGCACAGAGTGATAGGGCACCCAATTTGGCCCTCCTAACCACCTGCCAACCTCCCGGACCAACTACCCTCTGCTGTCAAGGTGCTTCTGTTGGATGTTGGGGAAATGGCAGGTGGTTCTTATATTTCCTCTTGAATATGAAATTTGAGGCGTACAATCTTGCCCACGCTGCCCGGAGCTGAGCCCTAAGATCTCCAATTGCCCAGCAAGTAGGACAGTGTCCTAAATCCTATAAGACTGTCCTTCTGAAAAGTGTTCCACAGTACCTGCAGTTAATGATATCCATTCCAGATAACTTGCTGGGTTTATAACCCGGTCAGAGTAATTAGAATGAAAAAAATGAAAGCGAAACTTTGATTTTGTGTTTTGTTTTTGTATAACTTGTTATAACAAGTTAAATTACTAGTGCCCCTGTAAATGAGGTCACCTTGTGGATACCCCATTGATCTGCCCCTTCCTGCTTTGCCACAGGAAATGTCATGACTATGCTACCCTATAAAAGGAGTGTAGTGTGGGGTGGTTGAGAATGGGGGTGGGCGTCTGAGCCCTTCCTCTGCCAAAAAAGAACAACCACGGATGAAAGAAAGACTTCTTGCAACAACTCTGAGACAAAAAACCTCCCTTTCACCATTGCTACCTGACACCAGCTCAATTCCCCGGACAATGGAGTCTCCAACTAGGATTTGGTTCCTCCTGTGTATTCTCCTTGCATCTGCCCTTGGGATTCCATTCTGGATGACCCCCTCAATCCCCATGGTGTTCACTTCCAGAGATGCTCCGCAATCCTCATGCTCTGCTAGGCTGTCACACAAGTTGTGAAGTGACACCGACTGGGGGATGTGCCTCTGTCCTGCCTCCCTCACCCTCCCTGAGCCCACTGTAGGCCAGCCTTCGCTTCTTCTTGGCAACCTCTGAGGGAGCAGTGCTGGACATGGCGGTCCCTATATGGGGGTTGTCACCTGTATCCTCGCCAACTCTGCTCAGAGTCCAGCTACCTCCTCCCTCAACACAGAGATGTGCCTGCAGACAGGGCAACACCACAGTTTCCAGAAGGCCTTCCTGAACACTGGTGCCCCACATCCACTGCAAAGCACCACACCCATCATCTTCCTTCTCCTATCCTTGCCCTAATTGCCCCTTATTGCCCTTTACCCTCTGCAGCTCTTTCCTTCTATATCTTGCCCAGTGCCCTGTCAATATGTGTTAGTGGTATAATGTATTAAGGAATGAAGATTTATGTCAGGGTGTGGTGTGTGGCTATGTTGTGCACTGAAATAAGATGACTAACAGTGTGTGTATGCAGTCAGCTGGTACCGTACTGTATGATGTCACAGGCTAACAGCATAAAGGAAGTAATACACTAGGGGTGGGTGGGTGTGGAGGATGGGCCTCCTGATCACCAAAGACAATCAGCTATGCCAGCAAAAAAACCAGAAACACTCAGCTGCACCGGCAAGATGCCTCAAACAGGTAACTTTCCAAATGAAGCCAGAAAACAACCTGGTACCAACTGAAAGCAATAATAAGCTGCAAGCGAAAACATCAATAAAATCAGCAAAAATCAACAGTCACTTCCCTGAAATTAACCGATTCCTTCCCCTTCATGCAAACATAGAAACTGTCAGCTGATCAGGACCATTAGGTCTATCCAGTCTGCCCGTAGTCCTTGTACACTGTGTGTGGCCACTGACATTGGGATCATTGGCTTTTCTTCTCTTTCCTCCCTTCTCAAGCTTCCCTTGTGCCTGTCCCAGGCATGCATAAACCACCCCAGTGTTCTTGCCCCCACTACCTTCTGTGAAGACTATTCCAAGCATCGACTACCCTTTCTGTGCAGGCAACTTCCTCACATTACCTCTTAATCTACTCCCTTCAAATTTCATTTTGTGCCTCCTTGTTCTAGTACTTTTTCTACATTGGAAAAGGACCCCACGTGCACCTTGTTTATGTCCTTGGGGTACTTGAAAGTTCCAATCACGTCCCCCTGCTGTCTCCTCTCCTCCAGTGTGAACATATAGAGGTCCCTTAGTCTCTCCATATGTTTTGTGGTGCAAGCCCTGCACAATATTTGTTGCCCTTCTTTGGATAGTCACCACTTATCTATGTCTTTATTCAGGTGTGGTCTTCAGAACTACACACAGTACTTCAGATGAGGCCTCACCAATGTTTTATACAATGGCATCACCACCTCCCGCTAGTGATACTCCTGCCTATGCATCCCAGCATGCCACTGGCCCTCCTTGCCACCTTTGTGCACTGCTTTGATACCTTAAGGTCTCCAACCATCTTTTAAGCTTCTCCAGGTCCCTCTATTTTCTGCACCCCTTTCTAGAGTATCCATCTTGTGGCAGATCTTGGTGTTATCTGTAAGCAGGCAGACCTTTCCTTCCAGCCCCTCTCCAATGTCACTAATGAAACCTTTGAACAGGACTGGTCCTAGTACTGATCACTGTGGTACCCCACTGGTCACCCCTCTCCCTAGATTGTACCCATTCACCACCACCCTTTGTCTCCTGTCTGTTAATCACTTCCTAACACACTTCACCACCTGGTGTCCCATGCTCAGACTGCTCATCTTGTTAATCAGCCTTCTATGCAGGATGGTGTTGAAGGTTTTGCTGAAGTCTAGGTAGGTGACATCTACCGCTCCTCCCTGATTTATTTCATCACCCAATCAAAAAATCTATTAGAATCATTTGACGTGACCTTCCTGCTGTGAACCCATGTTGCCTCAGACACTGAGCACCACTGGATTCCAGATGTGCCACTATCTGCATGTTGGACAAGGGTCACCTAACTGGGGCAGTATATATTGATTTGACCAAGGCGTTTGATACTGTCCACTGTCTGCTAACTGATCAGCTACTGAATGCTGGGCTCTCTCATGACTCTTCAGCATGGTTTAAAAGTTACTTGGAAAATCGATCACAAAGAGTAAAAATTGCTAATGTACTATCTGACACTAGACCTGTCCACTCAGGTGTCCCCCAGGGATCCATACTGGGACCACTTCTTTTCAGCCTTTTTTTGAATACCCTTCCACAATCCTGTTCTGAGCAAGTCATCCTCTATGCTGCTGATGATGTAATTCTCACTTCCCACTAGGACCCCAAACCCTTACAACACAATCTGCAGCTAGGTTTCACCTCTGTCGAAAACTAGTTTACTGAACACAAGCTGGTCCTAAGTCACAAAAAAAACCATCAATGCTTTTTAGCAGCTCCAACAACAAGAAATACAGGTTACTCACCTGTAACAGGAGTTCTAGGAATGGTATATGTTGTTCATCCACACTGTCTGGCAGGTATCCTTGCCGCTTTAAATCTTGCCGGAAGGTCTTCAAGCTGGCTCCTCCCACCTACCCGGGTGGTAAAACTCTCGGCTCCACCCATGATGCAGATCTGGCCCGCTGGGCATGGGTTGTCTTGTGAGCCGGGAGGTGGGTGGGAGTGTGGATGAACAACATATACCATTCCTAGAACCCTGTTACAGGTGAGTAACCTGTATTTTTAGACATGGATATGTTGTTCATCCACTGTCTGGCAGACTCCAGCAGTTCTCCGGGAGGAGGGAGGCAAGACGAACCCCCTACTTAGGGAATAGAGACTGAGAACTGAGGCCCCAAAACCAGCATCCCGGCTGACTCAAGGCTCATGTGGTAATGGGTGATGAAGGTGTGTGCTGACTTCCAGGTAGCAGCCCTGCAGATTTCCTGGATAGGGACGTCCCTGGAAGCAGCCACCGATGCAGCGGTATGGCGGGTAGAATGAGCTCTTATCCCTCTGGGAGGCTCCATGCCCGCCAACTTATAGCAGAGATCTATGCAGGAGGTGACCCACCTGCTTATCGTCGCTTGGCTGCAGGTCTGCCAGGTGCGGCTATAGCGTAGGTGACAAACAGCTGGCGAACCTCTCCCCGAATTTCAGTCGTACGCTCCTTATAATAAGCGAGCGCCCTTCTAGGGTCCAAAGTAAGGAGCCTGTATTCGGCCTCCGAGGTGTGATTGGGGTAGAACACTGGCAGAGTCAACACCTGGTTAAGGTGAAACTCCGACACCACCTTCGGAAGGAATTTCGGGTTGGGGCGCAGGACAACCTTGTCCCTGTGGAAGACCAGGTAAGGAGACTCGATGCAAAGTGCCTGGAGTTCTCCCATCCTTCTGGCTGACGTGATAGCCATCAAGAAGGCGGTCTTCCACGACAGGTGAGAGAGTTCACACCTGTGCATTGGTTCGAATGGCTTGCCCATGAGCTTTACCAGTACCAGCAGTAAATCCCATGGAGGTGGAGGTTCTCGCACTGAGAAATGTGATCAAGGCCTTTGAAAAGCACCAGACCACCTTCTCCTGCGCCACCGACTGCTTCCGCCAGCCCGGTAAGCAGAGATGGCCAGGTGCACCCTCAGGGTCACTGACCTAAGCCCTTGATGAGAAAGGGACCATAAATAGTCCAAGATGCTTGCCAAAGGACAGGAGGAAGGGTCCAAGCCCTTGCCCTGACACCAAATGGAAAATCTCTTCCATTTGAAGGCATAGCATTTCCTGGTCGACTCCTTACGGGACGCCTCAACAACATTGAGGACCTCGTCGGAAAGACCCAAGGCCTGGAACTCTAGCCGCTCAGGAACCAGGCCGTCAGGTGCAGGGATTGAAGGTCCGGATGGAACACCTTCCCCTGATTGACTGAGAGCAGGTCTGGGCGAGCTGGAAGCTGCCTCGGGAGCCTGGAGCTGAGGCTGAGGAGATCTGGGTACCAGAACTGGCGGGGCCAGTCTGGGGCTATCAGAATCACCTGCGCCTTGTCCCTCCTTGCTTTGAGAAGCACCTTGTGAATCAAGGGAAATGGGGGGAAAGCGTAGAAGAGGCCCAGGGTCCATGGCCTCGAGAAGGCATCCCCCTGCAGCGAGCTCTGCTGAGGGGGTGGGCATGGAACAGCCCTCAGCTCCGCATTCTCCTGGAGGCAAACAGGTCCACCTGAGGTGTGCCCCAATGGGAGAACAGATCTTGCCTACCTCCGGCAGGAGAGACCACTGTGAGATGCAGCCCCTATCCGGCTCAGGGCATCGGCCAGGGTGTTGGAGCTCCTGCCATGAGCAGCTGGGAGATCCGCCTCCAAGCTGCGCCACAGTGACCAAATGCGGAGGCTTCCTTGCATAGAAGCATGGAGCGCATCCCGCCCTGGCGGTTTAGGTAGTACATGGTCGTGGTATTGTCCGTCTGGACTCGGACCACTTGACCCGGAGAAGCGGAGCAAAGGCGGTGAGAGCTAGGTGGACCGCCCGGAGCTCCAGCAGGTTGATGTGGCATCGGGACTCGTGGGGACCAGAGGCCGTCGCCAGGCGTTCCTCCAGATGGGCACCCCAACCCATCAGAGAGGCATCGGTTGATAGAGAACCGTTGGCTCGGCGGACAAACAGGATGCCCTCCTGCAGATGAGATGGGCAGTCCCACCGACGAGCATTCCACATCTCCTGGGTCACCGTCACTAGCTGGTCCAATGGATCGCAGCATTGTGACCACTGGCTGGCCAGTCCCACTGAAGGGCGGGCGATGCGCCAGCGTGCCCAATGGACCACGCTGGTACAGGCCGCCATGAGACCCAGGAGGCACAGGAAGTCCCGGGCAGGGCGATTGCCCAACCAGAAATGATTGGGCAAAGGAGTAGAACCTCGGCCCTGTCCACCGGGCCGTGCTCTGGCTCGAGAGAGTCGAGCTCTGCCCGATAAACAGAATCACCTGCTTCGGCTCGAGTTCCGACTTGGCCTCGTTGATGAGAAGGCCGATTTGAGAGCAAACCTGGAGGGCCAGATCTCTGGACCGCTCCCGTCTGGAGGGGGCTGCTATCAGCCAATCGTCCAGGTAAGGGTACACCCAGACCCCTCGGCGCCGCAGGAAGGCTGTCACCACTGCTATGCATTTGGTGAAGACCCTGGGAGCTGGAGACAGGCCGAAGGGCATGGCTCGGAACTCGAGAACGGATCCCTCCGCTCGAAAGCGAAGGAATCTCTGATGTGACGGATGGATAGGGACATGAAAGAATCGTCCTGCAGGTCCAGAGAGCAGAACCACGCTGTGTTCCAGGGATGGTATTATCTGAGCAAGAGTGACCATCCTGAAGGTTCGAGACCTTAGGAACTTGTTCAGGTCATGTAGGTCGAGAATGGGGCCCCATCCGTTTCGGAACCAGGAAATACCTGGTCACAAACCCCGGGTCTGAGGGAGGGTCCGCCACCTCCCTGATCACCTCCTTTTGGAGGAGGAGAGCAATGTCGGCCCGACGAGCCGGCAGTGAGGTGGCGGACCCCGAGGCCCCCCAAGGAGCGACGGCTCTGAAGGGCGGGGCCTACTCGAATTCTAGAGGCAGGCCTTTTCCCACCACCTCCAGCACCCACCTGTCCGTGGTAATAACGGACCAGGTGGAAAGGAAGTGCCGGAGCCGTCCCCCCAAGGGGGGAACCTGGGGTGAGGTGACGGGGTTGGGGGCGACATCCCTCAGCCCGTCACTGGGCAGGCTTGGAGGAGGGACCGCTGAGGACCTCCTGGCCTTTACCTCCCTGCTTCCTGTTGGAGGAAGCCCTGGCAGGTTTGGGATGCCAAGCCGAGCCTGCTGGCCCTGGCGTTGCTGGGCCGGACTGCTGAGCGCAGAAGGACGAAAGGGCTTAGGCTGTGGTTTACGCCTTGTCCTTCTGAGCGGAAGAGACAGAGTCCAAGGTAGCATTGGACTTCTCGATCCTCTGCAGGTGACCTTCCACCCCAGGGCGAAGGGAACATCCACCAACTTGTGCTGGGTATCCAGGTAAGGTGGATATCCTCAGCCAAGCCCGACGACGCGATAGCCACTGCGGCCGCCACAGACCGGCACATGAGTCCCCAATGTCTAAAGCAGTCTGGAGCTGCTGTTTGGCCACTGCCTGCCCTGGTCCCGCACCTGCCTGACCGTGGTCTGCAGATCTGCGGAAGATGAGGACGACCTCATCCAGGGCCCAACAGGGCATGAGAGAAATGTGCCATGAGGATGGCGAACTGGCCTGGCGAAGGCCGAGGAGGCGCAGCATAGACTTTCGCCCGGCATAGTCCAATTTCTTGGACTCCTTGTCGGGAGGTTTGTCCACATCCCTAGCGTTCCCGGCATGCCGGAAAACGCTGTCAGTAACTAAACCCTTGGCCGAGGGGTGTTCCGAAAAACCGGACAGGGAACCGGTAGGGACCGCATACTTCCTGGCCATCCTGGCCGAAGGCGCAGGGCAGGAAGCAGGGCGCTGCCAAAGTTCCAAGGCCGGGCCCACTATGGCCTCGGCCACTGGAAAGGCCTCCGTAGGGGAATTCCCTCGGTCCAGAATCTCCGTGAGGAGATACCTGGCCCGCTTAGAAACGGGTTCGAGCTTCATCCCGGTGGACTCCGAGATGAGCTGAAGCAATCCCAGGAAGAATGAAGGGCTATCGTCCACTGACTGTCCTCCTGAGGACTCCAAGACCATTCGCTTGGAGAAAAGGGAGGAATCGTCTTCGGACTCGGAAGAGTCCTCAAAGATCTGCTTAGGCCTGAGCCACCTCCACCTGCGAAGTGGTCGGGAGTGAGGGTGACAGACAACCTATGGGGCAGTCCCTGAGCCGACCGAGAATTTTGGTCTGAGCCCCAACTACGCGGCTGTGGAGCGGAGGTTCCACCGAATCGGTGGGGCAGCTGGTTTTGCCGAACAACCAGCCTGGGAACAGGCTCCTCCGGATAAAGCGAGGGTTGTTTGACGCTCCGGTGACAGCCACTTAATGGGGAGGGAAGGCGCGGCGTCAGCTTATTCCGGTCAGAAGGGCTGTTGCCACATGAGTTCCTCATATCTTGACGCAACTTGCGCGAAGCCTCCCTCATCCGAGGAGGAGGAGGAAGAGGATGGCGGCAGTGCCACTTGCTGCGGTGCGAGACCGCCTATGACGGCGAGGAGCGGCTGGACTGCGAAAGATCGAGACCGAGAACCTTGGCTTGCCAAGAATGGTGCGAGGAAGGTGTCGTGGGACCGCACTCCCTCGGTTCGAAGATTCAGCGAAGGCTCCGGAACCGAGGCGGCAGACAATCAACGGGTCCTCAACTCCCACCGGGGAACCGGGAGAGGGATTCTTGGCTTCTCCAGCCGACAACTTCGTCCAACGGGTCGAGAAAATTTCCGACAGCGTCGGCAGGAGTCTCGATCCAACTGGCCTGGCGGGGACACCGTGAGACCAGTGGCGAAGCCGAAATCGACTGGAAGTCGGCGGCCGACCACCGGGAGAGGGATCTTTCCGCTCCAAGAGCATCGATGGTGAGACTTACCCTTGTCTCTTTTTGGACAGAAAATGGTCCAGAAGAAGTTGGTCCCTCACCTTTAGTAGAAAGGGTCAGACAAAGCTCCTTAAAAGCTGAATAAGAGTTACCGAGAAGGCGGGACAAATGCAGAGCGAGGTAGGCGGCCCAGGACCTCCTGTTCGAGGCGATCATCTGCTCGAGCTGATCCACGAGCCGCCGCCCGGACACCGCCAACAGGGCCTCTTTGACTTCACGGAGGAAATCGCTTCTCGGGCGCCCCAGTTGTAAACAGGCAGCACGGTCTTCGAGCGTGGGCCGAAAAGGAAGAGCACAGGTCGCCAAGCCTGCGGGTGGGTGCTCAAAGGCCCTAACAGTAGAGCGCGCGTGGTGCGGATCCGTCGAGACATCTTCTGCCCGCAAGGGCATCTCCGGAAACCGGGAGTCGATTTGTCCATTGCAGCCGCGAGGGAGAGAAGACCGAAGTCTTTTTAGCAAAAAAAACTTTTAATTTTGAAAATTCGAAGAATTAGGAACCAGTCTTATAGGCAGAGCGTTAAGGAGGGAACCTGAGCTTCCAAGCGGTAAGGAAGATCTGGCGTCATGGGGCGGAGCCGAGAGTTTTACCACCTGGGTGGGTGGGAGGAGCCAGCTTGAAGACCTTCCGGCAAGATTTAAAGCGGCAAGGATACCTGCCAGACAGTGTGGATGAACAACATATCCATGTCCCTAGAACTGGCTGCACACTTCTACCATTACTACCAGCCTTGGGAATATCCTCGAACAGGCACAATCATTTAAATACCTTGAGATCTTACTTGACCATAATCTAGCCTATGGGGCCCATATTGATAGTGCAGCCAAAGCTGCTAATACTCAGCTAGGCTTACTGTTCAGGCACAGACAGCATCTCACCCCGGAAGCCTTGAAGATTGCTGTTCAGAGCTCTGTGGTCTCTATCATTGACTACAGCCTCATCATCTATGGCTCAGCCTCTGCTACTACTCTCAGATACATATCGACATCCCTCAACAAGGTCTGTCGGCTTATCACTGGAGCCCACCGTCTCCCACATACAGTACATGTGATCTTTAAGCTCAGTCTGGATGGCTTCAACTCTACAGCCATATTACGTATCTAACCTGCACTATTGCAAAAAAAAAAATACCCATGGGCCTTGCCCCTCCTAGAGTCCAAGCTCTCCTGTGCCTGAGCATAACTCTGCAAAACACTAGGGGATCCAAATCACAGCTTTTGCAGGTTCCCTGTTGTCGCACCACTCAGGGTCAACAATCTTTTGCTCAAAGGGCTCCTTCCTGGCTAAATGGACTCAGCACTGACATCTCCTCTATTCCCAAGCTTGGCATGTTCAAATCCAGGCTCCACCTCCATCTTACTGCCTCCAGCTCCTGTGACTACCTCATCTAATCAGCCTTACTTACCACTACCCTAGCCAGTCCTTGCTCTTCCTTTATTGCGCTTCTCTCTTATTTTTCCCTTAGTCTCCCACTGCCCCCCCTTGCCTGTTCCCCCTATCCCCTACCACCAGCACTTCTCCCTGTGATATCTGACAATGCCGCTGGCTGCTCCTACCTTCCTCTGGCCCTTCCATTGTTCCCCCTTTCTCTCCTCTCCTTTCCCAGACGATGCTGTTCTGGGTTTCTGTTATGTGTTGCTCACTCACTTATTACCTGATTATTGTACTGTCTGCCTACAATATTGTTTATTTTGTTGTATCCCCTGTATTGTACTACAACTGATGTGGAACCTTTGTAAAAGAGCCTTGGCTCAAAGGTACTTGTAATCCTAGAACTAAATAAATAAATAAATAATCCTTTCCTTCAGCAGTCTCTTCATGATCTTTCCCACCACTGAGGTGAGACTGACTGGCTTGTAGTTCCCCACCTCCTCCCTACTGCCACTTCTGTGTGGTGGGACTACATGTACCCTCCTCCGGTCCTCTGGAATGACACCTGTGTTGAGTGACTCTGTGAACACGGCTGCCAGAGACACCACTAGTTCTCTTCACAGCTCCTTTATTATCCTCGGGTGGCTGCTGTCTGGCCCCATGACCTTATCCAATTTCAGCTTTATGAGTTCTTCCAGAACTCTCTCCACTATGAATGGACTGGTGTCCACTTCTCCTCCCTCATTGCCTCTGCAACCCAACTGTGGTCCTTGACCCTCCCTCTCCCTACTGAATACTGAGCAGAAGTATGTGTTCAGTATTTCTGCCTTGTCCAGATCCCCTCCTTACACTTTCCCATCTCCCCTTTGAGCCTCACAATCTCTACCATTTTTTTCTCACTAATGTACCTACAAAATGCCTTTTCCCCTTTGTTTGCAGACCATACTAAACTCTCTTCTGTCTGCACCTTCGCCCTCCTAACACCCTTCTCTGCTTCCCTTAGACATTCAAGTTACACATCCCTGTCCTCCTCCCATCTCCAATGTGCCTTTTTTGAGCAAGGTTGTTGAGAAATTGGTAGCACAGCAGCTCGAGGATTGGCTCATGTCTTTCGACATCTATGAGCCATTCCAATTGGGTTTTCGCGCTCAACAAAGCACAGAAACTGCCCTAGTCAGGGTGCATTATGACTTACTCAGAGCTAGAGATAGAAGACACAGGTCAGTTCTTGTTCTCCTCGATCTTTCTTCAGCTTCTGACACCATGGACCACACTGTGCTTCTCAAATGACTGTGAATTTTTTGGACTCAATGGTGTTGTAATCAGATGGTTTAAGTCCTGTCTTTCAAATAGGGTACTGCAGGCAGTTATGGGGAATTTCTCCTCCTCTCCAATGCCTCTGTTTTGTGGAGTTCCTCAGGGTTCGATCCTGTCATCAATGCTGTTCGCAGTGTATATGCTGCCCCGGGTGAGATCATTTGACAGTACAGTGTGGAGTTTCACTGCTATGCAGATGACACCCAATTGTATTTGTCATTTGCCCCTGGAACATCACTACACTGTGGAGTTCATGTTTTGGGCCCCTCCCCCGATAGTCCTCTCTGTGGAGATGGTTAACTATCGCCCTTTAAGGGGGTTAGATCCAGAAGGACTCCTGGCAGTAGCTGACCTATCTAGGGTAGAGGCGGCTTGTGCGACTGGCACTGGGGAGGCAGTAGCCACCTATTATAAGGTGGTGTCTGATGCTCTGGATGCCATAGCACCAGTCCATATATGACCCAGATCTTTTCACTTGAGATCCCCGTGGTTTGACAGGGATCTCAAGGTGATGAAGATCAAGGGTCGGATGTTGGAGCATTGCTGGTGGAAGTCCCAGCTGGACACTGACAAACTAGTCCTGTGTTCCCACTATCATGAGTACCAGGAGGCACTTTACCATAAGAAGGCACAGTTCCTGTCCAGCGAGATTGCGGCAGAGAGGAACAAATCTGCTCAGCGTTTTCAGACTATGAACAGGCTTCTTTGTCAGGCCTGCCTTCAGCCAAGAAAAGCGTTTTCATCAACCTTGTGTGAGGAGTTTGCTCTGCTCTTCCCTGGCAAGGTGCCAGCTATCCGGCTGGGATTTCCGTTAAGTAGGCTTTTGCCTCACAGTTGTTGGTCTGTTGGAAAAAGAGGAACTCTGCCTGCCTGGAAAGAGCTTAGGCCATTGGAGGTGTCTGAGGTAACTCAGGTGATCTTAGAGCTGAAGCATACATCTTGTGATCTGGACCCAGCCCGACAGGTTTCTTGATGGGATGCGCCACGGCTGTTAGCCCAGTGTTTGCTGGGATAGTTGGGTGTTCGATGGTGGAAAGGGTGTTCCTAGCTCCTCTGAAAGAGGCATTGGTGAGACCCCTCCTAAAGAAATCATCCCTGGACCCAGACATCCTAGTGAATTACCATCCTATCTCCAACGTGCCTTTTGCACTAGGACTTATTCAGAGCTAGAGATAGAGGAAACAGGTCAGTTCTTGTTCTCCTTGATCTCTCTTCAGCTTCTAACACCATGGACCACACTGTGCTTCTCAATTGACTGTGGATTTTTTGGACTCACCGGTGTTGTCATCAGACAGTTTGAGTCCTATCTTTCAAACAGGGTGCAGTGGGTAGTGATGGGGAATCTCTCCTCCTCCCCAATGCCTCTGTTTTGTGGAGTTCCTCGAGGTTCGATCCTTTCACTGATGCTGTTTGCAGTGTATATACAGAGTGGAACTTCACTGCTATGCAGATAACACCCAGCTGTATTTGTCATTTGCCCCTGGAACATCTAGAGTGATTGATGTACTTAACATCTGTCTGGCCAGAATCAATGACTGAATGGCTTCCAGCTGGTTGCGACTCAACCCTGACAAGACAGAGGTGCTGGTGGTAAAGCCAGGTTGTGAGCATGATGGGTTGCTACCTGGAGTGGACTCTGGGCTTCTTCTAGGGTCTGCTCCTTTGGTTGCTTCCCTGAAGGTGCAAAATCTAGATGTGATCCTGGACAGCAGGCTGACCTTTGAAGATCAGGTGTCGTCTATTGTGAAGAGTGGTTTCTACCACTTACAGGACATCACCAGGATCAAGCCCCTCATTCTGCCCAAAGATCTGCTGACCCTAGTACATGCCTTTGTATCCTCCAGACTCGACTACTATATTGCTTTTTACATCAGGGTCATGGGGAAGGGACCCTCCGCAGGCTGCAGCTGGTGCAGAACAGAGCGGCCCGGCTACTGGTGGCGCTATCTCCGTCGTGCCATGAGACCCTGATTTTGCATGCTCTGCACTGACTGACGGTCAGGTGGTGGGTCCTCTTCAAGGTGGGCTTGCTCACCTATAAAGCCCTATACAGGCTGGGTCCTGGCTACCTGTCTGTGTGTGACATCTGCCCTCTCCCTCAACTCCATTTTGAGGGGCCTACTGGATGCTCCATGGGTTCAGCTCAAGACCTTTGGAGATCAAGCATTAAGTGTCTCTGTGCTGACCCTGTTGTATATGTTTTCAGCTGCAGTCCTTTGGTTGGTATCTTTAAGCAGAGGCTTAAGGCCGATCTCTTCTGCCAGGCTTTTGGGGATTAAGTTTTCTCTCCCCCATCCTTAGTTTTAAAATTTTTATATTTTATTATTAGATTTTTAAGAATGCAGTTTTAAAGATTTTGTCACTGCACAAATGTTATTTATGTATTTTGTATTCTGTTTTCTTTTCTTTTGTGTACAGCACCCACAGCCTCTGGGAATGGGTGCCCTAGAAATAAATTGCCTTGCCTATTATGGCTTCATGAGGGCCAACACGTTACATCATTTTTCTAGCCAAAACTGGATGTCCCTGACATTATCTTCTTCATTTAGAAACATGCCAATAATGATTTTAAAAACAGGCTTTGTTAACAGGATTGCCCCAAAAGGCACCCACAAGGATAAGATTTTGTCCACATTACCTTGGGAAAGTTTCCCATGTAGAATCTTGCATCCAATTTCCATTGGGTGCATGAATCCACTCAGCATGTGTGAGTGAATTTTCTGCTGACTAGTTCTCCTCTGTGAACGGAACATCTTGCTTTAGCAAGGACAAGGCAGTTTGTATCTGCTCCCTGGCCATGCGACCAGCATTCTCCCTTGTAGTCTGCTGACTGGCAAGTGATTTATTATGCTGGTTTGACTGAATGCCAGAAATAACTTTCTCGCCTTGTGGCAGCTCAACAATATAGCCAAGTGGTTCTCCACTCTCAGCAGGGGACGCCATTGCATTTCCTGTAAAAACAGTGTCACAACTGATATCAGGAATTATCTTACTTTTTGCATTGTATTCTATTGGTTGGGGAATGAGTCTCCCATATCCATTTTTTTGAGGGGTCCGGTGAATTTTTCTCTCTCCTGTGAAGCTACACCAGCCTCTGGGCACACATAGAATATTATTTCTTCATCCACTGATACCCTCCCAGCAGAGATGGGGGGTCCGGGACTCAGCCTGCGGTGGAAACATGTCTGCCTCCTCCTTCTTCCTGGCACCGTGTGCCTGAGAAGCAGAACAGTAGCTCCCACTACTGTGAGAGTAAGGGAAATTGTTTTTTTTTTTTTTATTGAGAAAGGACTACAGACAACATATAAATCATGAAAGGCAATTCATTTCAAATAAAGAAACTCATACAATTACTGAATAAGCTATATACATCTGTTACAAAAATACAAATCATGGATGCGTAATCCATTGTTTGCAGTTAATCTACAGTGGTTTAACTTTTTCATTATCATATTTTTTACAATTTGAGCACCATACTTTCTGAATAGAAATATGATCATTTCGAAGAATTTCAATGTGGTTACCACTTCTCTGCTGAGTAACCCAAACACATACTGATTACCATATACAATATCTAATTATAGCAAATATAATATATAGGGTTTCTAAATATTTACCCCACCACCACTAGTGACCCCATACATCAAAGAGAGTTATACAATAAAAAGTGGCTCTCTCTAGTCCCTTGCAATATATGCCTAGAATGAGTGAACATATGGGTTTACCTATAGCACTTCAACAGCACTAGCACCGACATCCCCTACAGCGATAGCTACTAAGCTGACTATTGGCACAGTAGGTTCGGGGATGTCAGTGCATTTCTCTCAGGGAGCTGCGCTCCTCCCACCCTCCATGTGTGGGGGGCTCCGCCCCCACACACCCTGGTCTCTAGGATTCTAACTCTGAGTTGGAGTTGGATCAGGGGAGGTGATACACGGAGAAATGCATCACCAGTGTTTTATGCACACCAGCACAGCAACGCACCACAGACAGGCAATTTCTGTCACTGTGCTTGTGTTAGCAGTGGATGTTTGGACATTGTGTTGGCACACCGAACATGCACATTCCCCAAAAATGTGTACCTGTGATTCCAATAATTGTATACGGAGCTTCTTAAACAATACCTATCCTGCAGTTGATTGTGTTTGTTATTATTTCTGATGCTTAGTCTGTCATATAACCCTAGCCACACAGTGCCCCATATAAATTCAGGAAGTCTTTGGATGATAACATGTTAACATTCAGTTGTACTTTATTTTGGGGGCATTTAGCAAATTGTACATTCTCCTTCTTTTCTTTATAAATAACATGCATGTATATACTTTTCCTGTCCAGGGCTAGTATCTGCAAATTAGTAATCCCCCACTTAATTGGTGGTAGTTCAGGTGGAGGTTAAAGATCCCATGGCACTTATCGAAAAGAGTAGGGGAGTTTCCCCGGTGTCCTGGCCAAATTTCCCTCATTCACTAAAAAAATACCACCAACAGCTTAATCTGGTTCAAGGTCAGTTGGCATTCATCTGTATCCCCCTCCCCCGGGTCGTGCCTGAAAATAGGCAGGATTTGTCTAGTGCACTTACCCGGTCAACAAAAGCTAAATAAATAAATAAAAAAATAAAATTAGCTTCTTTATCTGTTCCAGCCCATAGCTGGGAAGGCTTGGCATGATAGGGAGTGAACCTGTTTTACTTTCTGACCAAGTGACTAAACAAGGACTAACCCAGTCTAAGACAGATGTTTTTTCCAAATTTTAAGTCCTGGTTTTAAAGTGTACCCAAAATTGTATGTTAAAAACACACCTCTATAAAAATCAACAGGATTAATAATATGTAGATACCTTTAGTAATTAGAATTTTACTGAATTTTTAAACAGATACAAACATATAAGGAATGTTCAAATATATAGTCATTTCTTTCCATACAACCAATATGTATAATATAATTTTACAATAAAACCTATTATTTGGATTCAGTATGCCATTTTTAACTACATACACATCTTTAAGAAGGAACCCCAGGTAGCATTAAAAGTTTCAGTTTGATTGAGGACATAATAACGGTAGCTTATTCTCTCATTATTTGCCCAATTAGCCAAAAAATCTAGCCATTACTTAATTATGGGGATTTGGGGATTTTTCTAGCATTTTAGCAACAGTCTGTTAAAAGCAAATGCCACAAAAAGTAACCATAATTTCTTATGTTTCTGAATGTTATGAATATCAGAAATATCCCCTAGAATAAAAACTAGAGGAGATAAAAGTATAGGAGAACCCAAAAAATACTGACAAATTGCATGTATTTGTATCCATACATTCAAGACTCCCTTACACTGCCAGAGTAAATGACCCAGGCCATTATTCATCACTCCACATCTACAGCAAAGGTCATTTTGGCTGAGACCAAGCTTATGTAACTGTTTAGGGGAATAGTAAAAATAGTGTAATATTTTAAATTGAATAAGTCTCCCTTGAGTTTCCCTACAGCATTTGATTGCACTATTCCAAGTCCTAGCCCAGACTGTATTAGAGATCTATATATCTGAAAATCAGATTCCCATTTTGTTTTAGCTGAATTTGTAAGAGAAGGATTAGTTTCATTTTGGTTTTTATAAATAAGGCTGAAAGCTTTAGGTAGGAAAGCTATTTTAAAGAAATGTTCCCATTCTAAACACATTCTGACAGTGTAATCCTCCTCTAGGAAGTTTACTTTCAAAAAGTGTCATAATTGCAAGAAGAAACCAAAGTCACATTTACTTAAATTGAATTGTTGTTTTAGAATTTCAAAACAGAGCAGACGATTTTGGCTGTCTAACATATCACCTAGATTTTTTATACCTTTAGTCAGCCATCCAACATGGGAGAATGTTTTACCTTCCAATGCAAAAATTTTGTTATGCCATAGAGGCATGAATTTGAGAGGAGCATATTCCATCTTTTTGAGTTGCTTAAATTTTCTACATGCCATTATTGCTATTTGGAGAGTCAGATGATTCCTTAGTTTTGCAGGAGTCTGTTTAAAAATAAATCTGATAGGGCGAAGGGGTGTACTAAGTTTCCCTCTATTTTGAGCCATAATGGTGCTGGTTTATTTCTATCAGAGGTAAACCATAGAGCAGCTTGTTTGAGTTTGAACACCCAGAAATAACCCTGCCACCAAGGGAGGGCAAAATCCCCTTTCAATGCTGGAGCCCTTAGTTTATTTTTAGTTAGCCATGGCGGTTTGCCTTCCCATAAGAAATTGGAGTTAGGTTTTTCAATTCTATTGAACCACTCAGAGGGAATCCTAGCAGGGAAATTATTCATAAAGTAAAAGAATTTTGTTGCAGTAATCATTTTTATTGTGTTAATTTCCCCCCAGAGAGATACATGTAGTTTTTACCGTCTGTCCAAATCAGACTTCATATCACTGATTAGCTTGGACAGATTATGATGAAGGATACTTTCTATTGAATTAAAAATGTTTATGCCTTAGTATGATATCCCATCAGATGGCCAGGATATATATATATTCTTTTTTTAAAACATCCAATTCTAGAAAGGGTTAACTTAACCATAAATCCTCTGATTTGCTCCAGTTTACAAAAAGGCCAGAAAAACTCCCTAAAGTATTTAGGATTTCTTTAACATTTCTAAGAGAGGATGCAGGGTGTGTGATAGTCAGTAGGATATCATCTGAGAATGCAAATACTTTGTTGTTGTAACTTCCTACTCTAATCCCAGAAACGTTATTGATTTTATAATTTCCCTAATTAGAGGCTCAATAGCAAGAATAAATAATAACGGGGATAATGGGCAACCTTGCCTAGTTCCTCTAAATAAGTGAATAGGGGGGTGATTTTATACCATTTGAAAACACACAAGCTCTTGGTTTGTTATACAGGGTTTGGATCCACCTCAGAATACCAGCTCCAAAACCATAACACCATAAAACTTTGTACAGATAGTCCCATTCTAATGAACCGAATGCTTTACCAATGTCTAACGATATTGCCAAGGAGGACAATCCACTATCTTCTGAAATGTTGGTTGACCATAATACAGAGAATAATCTCCTAAAATTATCTGAGGCCTGTCTGCCTTTCATGAAGCCTACCTGTTCTCTACCTATTAGATTAGCAATAGCTTTGGACATTCTATTAGCCAATACTTTAGCAATAATCTTATAATCAAAATTTAACAATGAAATAGGCCGATAGTTACCACATTCCCTTTCATCTTTACCTTTCTATGTAGTAAACAAATGTCGGCTTCATTCATAGAATCAGGCAGAGTACCATCAACAAACGAATAGTGAATTGCCTCTAATAAGTATGGGGAAATAGAAAAGCCCAAGTGTTTAAGAATTCACCAGGTAACCCATCAGGCCCTGGAGACTTCCCCTTTGGAGCTCCCACAATAGCTTCAGAAATCTCTTGTATTGAAATAGATTCCTCCAAATATTTTTTATCTCCTTCTAGAATATGTAAATTAGCAGTTTTTAGAAAGTTCTCAGTATCAGATTTATTTCCTGCCCCCTGCGACTTATATAGATCACTGTAAAAGTCCCAGAAACACTTGTTAATTTCTTTAACATTGTAAGTTATCACCCCACTTTTATTTCTGATCCCTTTAATAATAGTTTGGTCTTGTCTCTGTTTGATCCTGTGTGCTAATAATTTCTCAGCTTTTTCAACCGTTTCCCAAAATTTTTGTTTGGTTCTGAAAAGTGAGTATTCAATCTTGGCAGAATGCACTTTATTGAGTCCATATTTCAAACTCAGGATTTTATACAATGTCTCTTTTGATCTCAAGGGATTCTGTTTTAATTCAGATAATGTCCTGCTTAATATTTCTTCCTTTTCTTGTAACTCCTTTTGTTTTTCTTTTTTGAAGCAAAACTAATAATGCTACCTCTTATGAATGCTTTATATGCCTCCCAAACAACTTTCAGCGATGATTCTCCCTATTTACTTTAAAGTAGAATGAGGCCTCTTCCTGAATCAATTTTTGAAAAATAGGGTCTAGCAGTAGTGAAGTATTACATTTCCAGCTATTAGATTTCTTACTGTTATTTTCTAATAATAAAGAACTCTTAAGCAAACTATGATCAGAAATCAGAAGATTTTCATATCCAACGTAACTAGTACTGTTGCATAGGGATAAGGGCATGAAAAGGTAATCTAATCTACTAAACACTCTGGGCCGGATATTCAAACTGCGCCCACAATGTGCTCAAGAGCAGGAGCAAGCACAAGTCCATTGTGCACATGCGCAATAGATGCGATATTCAAACATGGAGCAAGGCCAATTGCGCATCCAGCCAATGTCTGAATATCGCACAACCTGCGCCATAGCGCAACCAGGAAGGGGAAGCTGAGCAGATATGATGCACCATAGGGCAACAAGGCCAGCCTAGCTGAGCAGTCCAGAGGTGCCATAGTGCAAGCAGAGAGCCCCCCAGCAGCAGAGCAATGGAACTGCACAACCAGGGAGGTAGGATGGGGCCCACCACCCATGCCACAGATGGGCACAGGAACACACTGCAGAACTAACAATACACCCCCACACCCTAAGCACAGCATCACTGGGGGAGGGACGGAATATCCACCGGCCCATGGGGACAAGCCAACAAAGCACAGCAGGGCCATGTTGCCCCAGCACACCCACTGGCAGGCTGAGACTGCCACACATAGGGATCGACAACCACAGTGCACAGCAGCCCCCTTGTGTATAGCACACCCTGCACTGTGACCCCAAGACACCACCCATGTGCAGTGACTGTCACTGCAGGAATCCCCATGCATCCCCCCCCCGGCACACTGCAACCTCGTGTACCACAGAACCATACAAGCCAGACCCACCATGAGCACCCAGCAGTGGGCGGCAGCAGATGGCAAGACCGACTGAAAGCCACTCCCACACTGGAGACACCTCCCCATGCACACACACACATACCCAGGACAATACCACCCCAGATGCCATGCACACCACTGCAACTGAGCACCCATAGCCAGCTGCAAATCAGAGACCACCACAGTATTCATATCAAAATATATATATATTCAAACCAATAAATGTACAACACCAAAAGGAACAAACAGAACTATTTACATATTTACAATACAAGGGGGGTTAGGGTGCAAGGTAGAGCTTGGGTAAGGTGGGGTGAACAACTGGGAGAGGGAAGGCAGGGTGTGAGGATGGGTGAATGGGAAAGTGATGCTGCAGCCTCAGCACCTGGCAGGCTGCCCTCCTGCTGCCCGTTGCTGGTCCGGGGCCTCTCACGGTGCCTCACACCATGGCGCTACATTTGTGAGAATGTCAAGAGTGTCGACGCAGTCAGCCACTGTAGGAACGCTCCATGCGTGCAGGGAGTTGGATACCCAGGACAAGGGAACAGAGTCATGGCTGCTGACTGTCCATATCCCTGAACTCCACCCATCATGCAAGGCATATAGCCAAGTGCCCTGCACCTGTGATGGTATGCACACCCACCAGTGACCGTGCACAAGACCGCCCAACCAGGCACACCAGCTATGTGCACCACTGCACACACACACTGCCCATGTCCATCACAGCACAACCAAGGCTGTCAAGTGATGTGGCTATGTGGTGGGATGCTAGTTCCACAGCCATGTGCCCAGTGCATGCATGGACCACCAGTGACGCACACACAGACATGCAGTGACACTGGACAGTGATGACTGTCACCTGTGTCGTGCATGGATGTGTTGTCCATGGCTGGTGGTCATGCCCCCACCAGCATGCAATAGCATCCATGATGTAATGACACTCACCCTCAACAAGCAGCTGTGGCTGCTGCTGCTCCTGCTGCTGCCGCTGTGGCCCAACCATCATGCCACCTCTGGCTGCCACCTGTGCTCCGCCACGGCCCTCTCAGCCCGGGCCTGCCTCCGCTCCTCCATGCTTGTGGGGCACAAATGTTGAGAAACACATCAGTGTGAACCCAAAGCAGACAGCCCCCTGCCCCAGTGAGTGTGCCTGCCCACACAGCCAGACCCATGCATCACACACCTGCACACACTGACACAGCCAACTATGGTAGAGCCCTCCCCCATGCACCGCCACCAATACACAGTCACACCCTCACGGACAATACAGGTGCATAGATGGGTCACCCACCTGGCCTAGGCACAATGCCCCTCCTGGCACGGGACCTGAGGCGTCCCAGCAGTGCCTGCTCCCTCCTGTGGAGGTCACTATAGCGGTGCCTGCACTGTTCTGATGTCCTGCACCACCCTGTGACCTGCTCCAGTGCAGTGGCCACCTGCTGCCACACATGGGTGCGTGCTATGTTGAGGGGTTCTACCCCAAACAGTGGCCCAAAGTGAGGCTCCACCACAGCCACCAGGTTGGCCACCTCCAATGGACTCCACTGTGGAGCTCTCCTGCATGCCATTACTGGAGTTGTATAGTAGGCAATATGGCGCCCCGCAGCGCGGCAACCCCGATGGAAATGTTGTAACAGAACACCATTAGTTCTCTATTGCGCTGTTCGTATAGCGCCACAGCCGGTTCACATCGCGCTGTCACCCAACAGCGACAGAGCCGTATACATGCCAGACGCAATAGCGCCAGGGGCAAGGTCAGAGGTCTGTGGCGCGGCGTCAATGCGACAGCCGCCATCGGACATCTACACGCCCCGCGCATCGGGTCACCCGCGTACAGTGCCACAGTGTACTATTGCGCAGTTGTGCCACAGCGCTATGAGGTGACCAGCGCTGCAGCGCCACTGGCACAATGGTGGCCGTGTCCTGCACTGCTCATCATGCACACCACGTCAGCAGCGCAGCAGACGCCTGCATAAGCTACCTGGGCATGCGCAATGTGGTGTACTGCGCAGACACAGACATGCGCCATTGGCTCAGCAGGATCAACCCTACTGCGCAAAGCGCAACAGCGCGATATTCAGCCGACATATGCAAATCAACTGATCAGCCATTCAAAGGCGCAGTGGCGCGATTTGCATCTCATTAAAGTTGCTCCACACCTAATTTGCATGCATTGCGCTATAAATGTGCGACAGTGGTCTGTGGTGGCCAGATTCGGTTACTGCAGCTGAGAGGTGAGTTGCATGCTGTGTGATGTTCTGGGCTATGCTCATTGGATAATGCTGTAAACTGCACAGTGACAGGTGTCCACTTCCACCCATACAGACAGAAATGGCTGAACAAGGACCGGGTGATGACGATGATGGTGGGCGAAAGAGGATGCCAAACTTCACGAAGGCTGAGACTGAGGCACTCTTCCAGGCCTACCTGGAAGAGGAGCTACTTCTCAGTGGACGGCGGGGCACCTCGCAGGCCCATGCTGCTGCATGGGTGGAGGTAGCACGTGGCGTAAACCTGCACGGAAGCCACCAGCGCTCCGTGCAGGAATGCAAAAAGAAGATGGGGACCAACAAAAGACGGGTGAAGGAGAAGGTGGCAGCCCTCAGGGTGGCGCGAACAGCCACGGGCGGGGGCCAGCCAGAGGTGGTGCAGCTGACCCCAGCGGAGGACCGTCTGGCTGCATCCATGCAGCGTAGTGCCATCGAGGGCGTACCTGGAGGTGGCTTCCAGACAGGTGGAAGCCCAGCACTGCACGGTATGACATGGTAGTGGTGGGGGGGAGGTGATCACATGCACTAACATGTTCTCACTTTCTGTTACAGATCCTGTGCAGCTGCATGGGACAGTGGTGGTGGGTCCAAGCAGTGTGGACGACCTGCTGGAGTTGGAGGAGGGTCCATCCACCTCTGCATCCAGCCGGCTTGCTCTGCAGCAGTGTGCATGCCTGGCTGCCATCTTGGGTGTCGGTGAGTCAGTTGTGGGGGGTGCACATCCTGTGTCCCAGCAGTCTGGCATGCAGGCATGCCAGCACGCTGTGACTGTGGTTGTTGCACGGACCTGCACCATTGATGATGCAAGGACTGCAATGGGCAGTGACGCGTGTGTCACGTCAATGCGGACACACAGCAGGACAGCACGTGCCCCTGGACCTAGCTGGTTCCAACGTGTGTGCCAGCACGTCAGCACAGTCCCAGGCTGTGCCTGTCAGCACTGGTGGGGCAGCACTGGTGGTTGTGCAGACCTCTGGCACTGTTGCGGACACAGCAGTGGAACAACTGGACCCTTGGGCACAGCAGTTGGGGGGGCAGCAGCAGCAGTCACCCACCAGGTCTGGGGGTACAGGGTTCAGCGGTGGCCCATGCACACCGCCTGTTGCCATGGCCATACCTGGTCCTGGTGAACAGCGCCCACCCTCAAGGGGTGTTGAGCATCAGGGCCTTCCACACCCTGGGGGAGAGATTGCCGATGAGGCAGACGACCCATTTGACGAGCACACCCGCCTGCTGCGGGCATCGGTACAGCAGCAGATGCGGGCTGCAACATCCATGGAGGCACTGTGCGTGGCTGTGGAGTGGCACAGCAGGGACAATGCAAGTATCCTTGCAGAAATGGTCCAAATGCGGATGGATGTGACCGCCGCCATTGACAGGCTGACTCAGGCAGTGGTCGGTGTCATGGCCACATTGGGCACACAGTCAGGTGCCCCTGTACCGCGCACCCCACACAGTACACTCTCCACTCCACGTTCCTGGCGTCCTGCGACACCCAGCCTGTCGACGCCAGGTTCTGCTGTGGGCATCCCGAGCACACCTGGTGCAGGTATGTTCGGCATGCTGCAGACCCCTGTGCGCGTGAGGTCGCGCTCGCGCAGTGGGACCCCGATGGTACGTCGGTGCCACCCCATGTGGCCCATGCTCAGCCTGCCAGTGCTGCTGGGTCACGGCGGGGCCGCCCACGCATCCGAGGTGGCCGTGGCACAGTGCCACCTGACTGACCTGTCTCCCAGTGCGGGCCCTGTCTGGTGCTGCCCTGTGTGCAATGTGTGTCATGGTGGGCAGTGCACTGGTGGGTGCCCTGCCCAACACGCCGACACACAGACCACCTGCACACCCACCCGACTGCTGTCCACAGGTGCATGTGCATGATGATGCCTGCATTGTACTGTACACCAAGGTGCAAGGGTGCCCAGCCTCTGACACACGTACTTGGACAGTACAGGTGGTGTGGGTGGTCCATGGATCTGTGTGTTTGCCATGTCTGTTCCTGCTCTGCTGTGCACCTGCCCGTGTACGCTTTGTGCCTGGTGTGTGTGTGTCCATATAGCATGTAACTATTCACCCCTCCCTGATGGTTTGTTTGTGCACCTGGACCCTTCCACTCCCCTTGCCGTCATGCACCCCTTGTGTGTTACCCTGTGTGCCTGTGGGTTGTGCCTAGACAGTGTTGGTTGCACATGGCCCCTTGACTTACCTGTGTCGTGCGAAATGCTCCTCCATGATGGTGTCCCGGTGCAGCTGGGCCTGCCGGATCAGTCGGGGGTCCCGCCGTCCAAGGAGAGGCTGCTCATCATCATCACCGGCGTCACCGGTGTCCCCATCGCTGTCCCCTCCTCGACCTGTACAGCTATCCAGTCTTTGGCCATGTTGTGCAGGATACAACAGGCCAGGAATATCACAGGCCTTTGAGGGGCTGTACTGTAGCCTTACCGCCCAGAGGTGTCTAGGCATCGGAATGAGTGCCTTAAGCATCCCAAACACCCACTCTATGATGTTGCGTGTGGCGTGCATGTGCCTCATTGTAGCGTTGCTGCGATGGGGTCGTGGGGCCGTGAGGTGTGAGCAGCCAGGGTCGGAGTGGGTATCCGCAGTCACCTGTGTGGAGATGGTGGTGATTGGTAACATGTTCAGGTCCATTTCACCCCACATCCCTGTATGCCACTATCACGGCACCTGTGGCTTTCCACCCTTGACAACATTGCCATTCCCGTGTGTACTCACCCACTAGATGGCCTGTGGGGATGTTCCCACTCCGAATCGATGGCACAGTGCGGACTGATGCCATATGAAGGAATCATGTTCTCCACCAGGGTGTGTGGCACAGACATTGATTATCGCCCACTGGCATCACACACCACCTGGCAGTTGACACTGAGAAGCCCTTCCTGGCTACTCATGGGCAGCCCCATCAGGGCCAGGTGGTGTGCGAATAGCCACATGGGTGCAGTCTATCACCCCTAGCACGCCAGGCATACGTGCTACCCTGTGGAACTCCTGCATGTTGCTATGCAGCTCTGCCCGCGGTGCTGGGGAAATGGATGTGCTCCACGGCATGTGGCAGCAGTGCTGAGGAATTGGGTGAGGATGCGTGGCGGGCCAACTGTGTGATGCCTGTGGTGTCCTCTGTCAGCCTCGGAAGGTGCCCGTGGCGAGCAGGCACATGCAGGCTGTCACCTTGGTCTCCACTGACAGGCGTGACTCCGTGCGTGAGGTGCCTGCATCACATCACTGCACAGCTAACAGAGCCGCCTCAGTATTGCCCTGTTCAGGCGGTGCCCGGCCCACGATCTCTACATCCGTTGTACAGCTCAAGGCTGATGCGGGCACGCATTTTACTCTGTTGGGGCTGCACGCCAACGGCCCCTTCCACAGCCACGCCCGCCTGCAGCATTCCTTCACCCTCCTCATTACAGCTTCCATGTGGAAGCTGGCACTGTCCATCTCCCTGGCTTGTGTGCCCCCTGGCTGATCTTGCTCTGTTACCCCCGCTGTCCTGACTGCTACCTCCACTGCACCGTGTACACCTGCTGGCCTCTGCAGCCTGTGGCCCACACACCATCCCTTGCTTATGTTTGCCTGAACACTCCCTGGCCTGCCCTCTTTCTCCCTCTTGCTGCCTCTCTCTCCCTGGCTCACTTGGCATCCTGTGGCGTTCTTGTGCCTCTTCTTGAGCCTTTTTATCTTGGCTCATTTCCGCTGTCAGCGCACCTTCCGGCTGTTCCGCTCTTTGCGCATTAGCAAACCTTTGAATATTGCATTCGCTCTTTATGCATGGATCCACCCCTTGAGTTGCGCATGCGCTTCATTTTGATAGCTGTTGCTCAGCATGTGTTTCGGTGGAACTGCTCCCGCTGAATATCGGTATGGCGAAGCTTGACCGCTGGCTAACCCTATTGCACATGGCGCAACCCTTTTGAATATCCGGCCCTCTGTCTCTTGTTGACAGAAAGGAAAAATCTCGTCCACTAGGGTGCACTATTCTCCATACATCTGATAGACCCAAAACATTCAACATATTATGTAAACTTTTTTGCGAAGCGGAGAGAAAGTCAACATTTCTTAGAGTGGATCTGTCCAGAGTGGAATCCATTACTTCATTAAAATCCCCCCCCCCATAATCAGTTCATAATCTCCCACATTAGCTAATTTTATTTTTTTATTCAGTTTTTGTTGACCGGGTAAGTGCACTAGACAAATCCTGCCTATTTTCAGGCACGACCCGGGGGAGGGGGATACAGATGAATGCCAACTGACCTTGAACTGGATGAAGCTGTTGGTGGTATTTTTTGTGAATGGAGGAAATTTGGCCATTGCACCAAGGAAATTCCCCTACTCTTTTTTCGAGAAGTGCCATGGGATCTTTAACAACCACCTGAATTACCACCAGAACAGGCAGATGGGACCTCGGTTTTAACGTCTCATCCAAAAGACGGCACCTCAGGAGTGCAGCACGCCCCTCATGCTGCACTACGAAGGTGTCCGAAATATTGGGATAATCGACAGTGCTGGGTGTGGGGATAGAACCCACAGCCTACTGATCTCCCGGCCTCAGAGGTGAGTGTGCTACCTGCTGAGCCACTGACACTGCTAAAATACAAAGGACAGATTTTGAAAAAATTCTTTCTGTTTAGTATTTGGGGCATAAATATTACAGATTGCAATATTTCTTCCATAAAGGTTCCCTAGTAAAATCTGATATCTCCTAGTAAAATCTGATATCTCCCTTCTGTGTCTGTCAAGGGGCTATGCTTAATAAAATTTACCCCCTTTCAAATGAAAAATGCTACCCCTCTTTTTTTGAAGGAAAAACAACAATGTTCCACTGAGGAATCCCAACTCCTAGCTAACTTATCAGCCTCAACAGGTAAAAGATGTGTTTCCTGTAACACAGCTATGTCTGTTCTGTGCTTGTTTAAATGGTTTAAAATCCTGTATCTTTTAACCGGAGAGCCCATACCTTGAACATTCCAAGTAATTGTATTAACTGCGGCCATAATGACCTGATACAAGTATCTCTAAAATATTTTTCCTAATAAAACAGAAAGAAGATAATATAGATGCATAGCAAAAATCACAAGGTGAAACTAAGTTGGCTATATTCGTTTGCAAGGAATATAGTCAGTACAATATGTATTTCTTGAAATATAAATAAAGGAGTCTGAACCTACCTTAAATCGAGCACAACAAGAATGATATGAGCAATCCACTGAGAACAAGTCCCAAATTGGCACTCACGACATGAAGACAGCCTTTTCATGATACCCACATTAGTCTTGATAACGCTATATTTTAGTTATTTTGTGTTTTTTTTTCAAAAGAAATCAGAGTTTAATAAAGTATGTTTATTTACCTTAAAATCACAGACAATCAACCCTCGTTTATTCTATAAACCACTCAGTTAACTATTTCTAGGTCATGACATGACGATGCAGCAATGTAACCCATCTTGTCTTCAAGCCTAGATATTATTCAATTAGCCATAGATGAAAAGAAGCTACATATTTCAATAATCGAAGGCAAGTATCTCCTCACAAGTTTTGCTTACCTTACCCCTTACTGAGGCTGTAGCCACCAAGTGCATTTCATAATTCTATCATAACAGGTAACCAGATCTTGGGTCCTCTGTTCTCCATCCAACACTAACCAACAAAGAACCTGAAAATTCTTTTTATATGGTTCAGCCTTAGAGTAAATAGCCCGCAAAAACAGACAATCAATAATCTCACCATTATATGACCATGTTTAATTGCCTGATTTACTTTAGCTATTCTAAGATCCGTTATCGGCAGGCTGATCACAGCAAACTCATATGAGGGTCATAAAAAACATGAAGGAATAAATGCCATGAGTGTTAAAATATGATAAAATAAAGAAGCAATATTGGTCTTATGGACGATGGAAAAGTCTTTGCTGCATCTCCATCCCATGAACTCTGTATGTAAAAAACATTTCATCTAATCCCATTAAACTTTCTAACCCAAGACTCATCATATTTTCAATCCCCCTCCCGGTTTTGTCTGAATAAAAAGGCACATAACGCTTTAAACAAACGTTGCAGCCTATTTCATACAACAGAGCCATTTCATAACAAGCCTTACATACATTTGCCCACAGAATTTCACATAATGATGTGTGAAAAGCTTGTTTACCTTACGTTTATGAAGTCGGAGCTTTCATTGTTGAAATGCCTGGAAGGTGCTCCTCTTTTACCTCTAACCTTTACCCCCTGCCCCTTAACCCCCTTGCAACAAACTTCCTTAAGGTAAAACGGCTAAGGGAGCAAGGAATGTTATTTTAGAACTAAACCCAAGAGCAGTACTAAAAAATAAAATTAAAAAAGCAACATAAATCAAATGGTAGAAACAAATTTAAGGAGAGCTTTTCCAATCCTTGTAAGGACATGTGACCCTAGGCCGCCAATCAGCACCCAGACCATAAGGAGCAAGAAGGTCACCATTTCATTTTCCTCCAAGGATAAAGAATATCCTTCATGCAGGCCAGAGAATCAAGTTTCCACTTCCCAGTCAGTATTTGCTGGTGAGTATGGATTCTCAAACATGTCAGCCACTGGACTAAAGGCACTTTGGAGACATTCAGGTATTTCTGGGTTGGACACATGAAATCCCATTTCAAGATCGTAGGAGGTAACACTAGATTGTCAGGAAGAGGTGTTTGCTTGCTGTTTCATTGACGTACTGGAATGTGCTCCTTTCATTTTAAACACCGGTTGCACTCTTCTGGAGAGGTTTGTTGACCAGGCCATTGACTTAGGGATAGTTGTTTTAGGGTCAGGTGCACACCTGGCATATTGTTTGGATATTGAAATAAGTGTCTGTTTGTGTTCCATTTATGTGAGTTTCTTTGGAGGTGAGGCACGAGTGTTACCCGGTGTCTCCTGAGCTCACGGAGAAAGCTCCAATTTAAAGTTTCTTTGCTCCTGGGTTCTAGTTGTAACTGTTATGTTAAGTTTTGTAAATGGAGAATGAGGTTTAGATTTCAACACACCAGGGGCCTCTGGCCACGATTTTACGATGAATTCCCAAGCCTCCTTAGGAGAATAAAAACTGTAAATTCCATTAGCCTTATTTATCACAAGTACAGCTGGGTATTTAATATAATACACAACACCAAGTTTTTGTAAGACAAAGCATATGTCCCAAAACCCTTTCCTTTTATCCACAATTTCAGAGGAGAAATCTTGAAACAAGTGAATTCTGTTACTTCCCCAGTGTAGGACTTTCTGCTGTCTGGCTATCATTAATATTTCTTCTTTCACATTAAATCTCAAAAAATGGGCAATGATGGGTCAGGGTTTCTGTCCCTGTTTTGGAGGTGCTTTTAGGGATCCATATGCCCTTTCAATTTTCAAGGGCCAGGGCCATGTGTAATTTAAAACAGTGGGCAAACATTCTTGTAGAACTCTAACCATGTCACCCCCTTCCAATAATTCTGGCACACCTATAATTCTTAGATTATTTCTTCTGTTCCGATTCCCAGATCGTCAACCTTTGCCCCTAAAGATTCAATTTTTGCCAGACTTTCATAAGATTTATCTTCTAAATTGCACAAGGAATGTTCAATATATGCCAGTCTTTCTTCAATTGTGTTCAGTCTTTCTTCTAATACTTCCGATTTAGCTTTCTCTACATATGCCTCCCGTTTTAAACTGACAATGTCTACATGCATAGATTGTAATTTATCTCTTATGTAAGCCATGTCTTCGTTTCCTTTGTCATGAGTTTTATTTTTTTTTCCCATTGCTTTGTTTTGATTTTATTGGGCCTACCATTTCTTCAAGGAACCTGAAGGGGGAGCCTCCGGACTGCTATATTACAGCTGTTGGCTTAAGTTTAGGTTCCCCTGACAACGCAAGAGCAATTTTACCGTTGGAATAGAGAAACTGTGATGACTTTAAAATTAAATGTCCGATTCGTTTCCCATTTGAATATAGTCTTTTGTGGTAGTTTGTATGACTCCGATCACTAAAACTTTGATAAATATTAAAATTTATGTTCAAATTTATGCTAAAAATGCTTTTTTGTGGGAGCGCTACACTCTCAGGCTGTCATCCATTTGCGACCCCGACCATATGTAGATCCCTTTCCTGAATATCTCTATAAGTAATTTCTGTTTTTACAGGGTTCGGCTGGCTCTCCCACAGGGCCTGAAAGAACACACTGTATAATGATACAGATAGGCATGATGGGGTGTAGGTTAAGTACAAAAATACAGGTAAAAGAAGTGTTTTGATTGACATAACTCTCTTCTTTTTTGAGATTTGTTGACCTTTCAATGAATAAACCAGCCTATCGGCTCTCTGAAAGTCTAAGTCCCAATTCTGTTTCCCCATGTCATCTCCACCATAAACTATGCCTACAATTGAAAATGCCTCTTTATTAACAGATATCCCGGCAATGGATGCCCCTTCAGGGATGGGGGTATTTCCTATTGCCACACCAGTACTTTTGGTATAGTTAATTTTTGACCCAGAACACTAAGCAAATTTAAGACAAGTCTTAATTAAAGACTCTGTTAGTGGAGGGGGCTAGACAAAGCACCAAATCATCTGCGTATGCCAATATTTTCACCAGTGCAGAGCCCGAATTAACCATGATCCCTTGAATTAAGTTGTTCTGATCAATTCTCCTCAAGAGTATGCTAAGTTTTATTGGGGAAAAAAAATCACAGAAATACAGGTTCAAATACAGAAAATAGATAAAAAGCAGAAGTTGAAAGCAGCGTGCATCACATTCATAAAAATGTCATTGGTGTCCTTGCCAAATTTCCTCCCATTCACTTGAAAAAATGGCAACAACTTAATCTGGTTCTGTAAGTCAATTTGCATCTGTAGACATATCCCCTTCCCTCTCCCCTAGGCAACACCTGGAAAAGAGCCATGGCTCAGTGTGCCTCCCCCAATCATAAACTTTCAAATAAAAAATAAAACAGGAGAGGGGAAGAGACCACAGTAGGTACTGCAGAAGGTCATCTACAATTGGACGGACTAGACAGACCATATGACTTTCTGAAGCTATTATGATATGATTTGCATATTAAAGTGGTTGCTCAGTGGGCTTTAACCAGGGCAAAACATGAGTGGTGACAGGGAATCTCCTTGGAATATCTCATGCTGTATCCTTGGGGACAGGAAATATCTCATGCTGTACCCTTGGTGACAAGGCATCTCCTTGGAATATCCCATGCTGTATCCTTGGTGATAGGAAATCTCCTTGGAATATTCCTTGCAGTATCCTTGGTGACAGGGAATCTCTTATAGCTTCCTGCTGTAATCTATAGGTGTTACAGATATTGGTAGCACATACAGATGGCAATTTCTTTTTAATGAGTCCTGTAGCTTCAAGGACAACTAGAACTATTTCTATGTTTTTGTTCCACATTCATTTTATTTTGATTTGCTTATCCTGGTATTTATTTATCTTCAGCTTGTCCATGAGTAAGTAATATGGTCTCTCCCTCATGTGACTTTGCTGATGTGTTTTGAGGATTCTTTGTGATTTTAAACACGTGCGACATTCAGAATATTTATATGACTCTCCTACATGTGTAATTATTCATGTGTTATAGGGCTTTTCTGTGATTTGAACTGTTGTTGCATTCAGCACACTTCTATGACCTCTCTTTCTCGTGTGACATGGCTGACATGCTATGAGTTTTTTTCTGTGCATTAACATTCTTGTCACTTTAAGCACATTTACAGTATATGGTCCCTTTCTTGGGTTAGTGTCTCATAATGTTCAGGGATTTCTAGTGCTGACAAGAATAGACCACATTTTTAAGCCAGGGCTCAATGAAAAAAACAGGTAATCCGTACTTTATTTTTATTCTGTTTATTTGAATTTTGATAACCGGGTGGGCCCAAAGAAACAAGCATGTCCCTTTTTCAGGGGCGACCCGGGAAATAAAGCCATTCCAACAACGTCCATAACACAATTGGTTACAATAATGAACCAGAAAGAACAGTTAGTGGCAGGAGAACAGTGCGTGTAGCAGAAATGAAGCTACTGGTATGCAACATGAGCAGGCAGACAGTGACTGCTACTTTAGTCAGGTGGTTCATGGGTGGTCCTTGTGCGTTCAAGTGATGCTGGATCTTTGGTAAAGTCCAGGGTTGATAAGTTGAAGGGGCTTGGGACCACTGTGTTGGAAGCTGGAGACCGTTAGGAGCATGCAGTGCTTTTGCAAAGTCAACAGTACATTGTGCCACCTATTCACAGCGTACCGCATTGCAACAGTATAATATACAACAGTGCTAGTACTAAAATGGTACATAATTACGTATTTATATGAATATGTTAGAGGGTAAAAGAAGGGAGCAGGTAAAGGATTAGGATGAGAGATAGGAAAGTGAGGGGGTGCGAGAAATAGCGGTTAGATGTACGAAGCAGAACCCCACTGTGAGGGGTATTAGTAGAAGAAATGGCAGAACAAGAGAGGGGTGTAAACGGGAGATAGGGGATATAGAGATAAGGAGAGCACAGCAATACTGAAGACATGGATGGGTGGAGGGATAGGAGAGCTACAGAGTGCTGGAGAGTGGTAAGTAGTGGTAGCCAGAGGATGTTAAGTACAGTTGCCACAGCAGGTTGGGGGAGGAAAGAATATTTCCTTTTATCTACTTGTAAATAAGGGAAGAGATGCACAGAAGAGTAGATTGTGTGGGAGAGTGTTCCATTTTTGAGAAGCAGAAAAAGTGAAAGATCGTCTGCTGATGGCTAGGTGAACCTTTGAAAGTGTCAGCAATGGGAGGTGGGAGTGAGGAAGGGTCCTGGCAAAGGATTTCTGGGAGAGAAGCCCAGAGACAGTAGGTGGGGGCAGAAGGTGGATAAATTTGAACGTGGCACAGTGTACCGGGAAGTCCATTCTTGGTTCGAAGGACGGCCAGCCTAAGTATTTGAGAACATTGCAGTGGTGTGCCCGAGCTGAAGCAGCTCCAGTGAAGCGATCAACCTTATGGTAGGCTTGCTTGATTTTGGTCATGATTGTGGTTTGACTGAATGAATTATGGGTGCACTACAGAATAAGGCAGGGAGCAAGGTAGCCAAGGCGATAATCTTCCTAGCATTTTCTCAGCATGCACAGAGTCCCCTGGATAGCTTTCTTTTGTAATTCATAACATGTTGTGCATATTGGTAGCATATTTAGATGTGCCTGAAAGTTCTTTCTGATTAGCCCCATTACCCCAAGCACTACTGAAATTATTTGTGTGTCCTTATTCTCTCTCTCTCCTTGGTTAGTGTCTCCAAATATTCAATGAATGGATCCAATTCTTAAGCAAGGGCATGTTAAAAAAGGTTGAAAATCAGTACTGTATTAGTCTTTGATGATTCTGAGAGAGCTCTTCTCAGAACATGCAACATCCCCAGGATGGCTTCCTTTTGCAGTTCATATGGAGTCATGAATATTGGTAAGACATTTACATGCTGCCACTCAGAAATTGCAGCCCCACAGCAGAGTGTGCACAAGGACAAATATATACAGCGCAACTCAAAAACTCCGGCATGACTCACCACAAACTGAGACCACAAATGTTTATATCAGTCAAGCCATTTTATTGAAGTAAAAAAAAGAGTAGTGCTCTTATCAAAAATGCTAAAATAGCACAACTGGAAAGAGGAAGGCAGAGCCCCACAAAACTCTGACTGGTTTCGCTAAAGCTTCATCAGGAAGTGTTCCCACAGGTGTAAGTAACAGCCTTAAATAGACATCCACTTAAAGACACAGTGACCTTTCACATAAAACCTCATACATACGTAATAAAGAACTCCTATAACAGTTATCAAAACACACTCACATAGGTAAAACATAAAGAAAGAACTTATGCCAAATCAATCAAAAAACATTTACTATCTACATGTGTTATTACAAACAAAACAATGTATAAAAAAAAATGCTGAGATATACTAAATAGCTCTCTGTACTCATTAAATAAATGTAATACATTAAAATTTAAGATAAGAGAACTAGAAATGCCCTGCGATCAGTGCTGATACCAAATATATCATAATTTTCCCATATATAAATCTCTGTTTATCCCTATAATATATCCAAATCTCCTAAGCATATCATAATTTCCTCAAAATTACATAACTTCATTTCATTTTCAACCTACTTCAGTAGCACTGGGTGGATCACAAAGTGTATATCCATTATCTATATGTATACATATAGTGACTTATGAAATGTCCATTATGAGAGACTGAACCAAAAATCAAGCATACACTTACTAAGTGCAGGAAAAGCATAATATATTGAACATATTTTTGGTAAGAGCACTATTTTTTGCCTTCAATGAAACGGCTTGACTGATGTAAACATTTGTGGTCTCGGTTTGTGGTGAGTGGTGCCGGAGTTTTTGAGTTGAGCAAGACATTTAGATGTGCCTGAAAGTTCTTTTTGGTTAGTCCCAATGCTCCGAGCTCTGTTGGAATGATTTGTGCATCCTTATTCCACATCAGTTTGGTTTCTGATTGAATATCTTGATATTTCATGATTTTGTCTCTCAATGAACACAAGGCACTGTAGTCACCGGGGATGCTATTTTGATCAGCAACACTACCTTTGTTCTTTTTCTTGTATTGCAATACCTGTATTTCTTGCTTCTTCTTTCTCAGCAGTTGGTATTGGGTGATCCCATGTGATCATTACTTCTTCATTCTCTGTGGTTCATGTTTCCAGTGTTTCTCTGCTACCAGTATGTTATAGTGTCTGTACAGTATCCTATGAATCAATTTTGCTACATCATTGTGTCTTTTGGCATACAGGCCTTCTACCATGAGTACTTCACATCCAGCCACAAGATGCACAACTGTTTCTAATTCTGTACTATAGAACCTGCAGTTGTCTATTTCTCCCATTTTTTCAATGGATTTTTTTGAACCATCTTGTGAATAGTCCACTATCTTCGACTGCCATTATCAATCTCTCTCATCTCATGACCTAAATTCACCTCTTTTTAACCACTCATGGGTTAGGGCTTGATCAAGTAGTAGTTGTTCCAGTAGCTCCCTGTACTTTCTGCTATGCTTATGGGCTTTCCAGTCGTTCTTTCTTTTCTGTTGGTCTTTGTCCTTATATTCCTTTTTCTGATTCTTTGTACTTTATGTTGCTGGATGTTCTTTATCTATTAGCGGATTAACATCCATCTCTGTTACCTCCCTGAAGGCTTCTCCTAATTTGATAAGTGAAGTCATCTTAGGCTTGCTTTCTTTATGATGCAGGACCTTGACCATGTTTGGGTCCACAGATGACTGTGGGTATGTATGTAGCCCCACTATTATGGACCTGTATATGTAATCAGTCTCAAGGAGGCCCATATCTCCCTCTGACATTGGGATATATAATCTTGGCATGCACAGGTTTTTGTGTATTAACTGATGAGTATGAAGCAGTTTTCTTGTTTTAATATCTAGCTGGTGCAACACTTTCTGTGGCCAGTTGATCATACTAAAGCTGTGTGATACCACTGGAAGGGCTAGTTGGTTTATAGCTTGCACTTCATTTTGTGTAGTCAAAGCAGTTTTCAGTATGAGCTTCAACCTCCTGAAATATTCATTGCTGATTTTTGCTCTCATTTTGTTCATGTTGTGTTGTTGCTCCTTCTATTCCAAGACATTTGTGCACTCTCTCATGTTCAAGTTCTTTTATGTCACGACACTCTGCCAGGCTGTTTTCTTTATTACTTAACTTTTCTGCTATAAATGTTGCTTTGGCACATTTCTCTAGACCAAATGTCATCCATATATCATTAAAGAAGGTCTCAGCAATTTGTAGCTGTGCTTTCCAGTTTTTGCTGGATGAACTATAAAGCTTCAGGCCATCTACAAAGAAGAGGAGATGAGATGTTAGCTGTTAATTGTTTTGCTTCTGGAGTTCAAGTTGTACCCATAGCCTAGGTTGTTGATTAGGTTACTTAATGGGTTGATGGCAAGGCAAAACAGAAGTGGTGATGAGGATTCGTCTTGAACTATCTATTTTTGGATGCTTATACTTGGGATGGTGCTTTGATCTTTCTCATAGTTTAACTGCAGGGTGGCTTACCAGTTTCTCATAGTGGTTATGATTAAATTTATCAGTGTGGGATGTAGCCTGTGGCCCTGTAAACACTCAATGATCTGGGAGTGTGGGATGCTGTCAAATGCTTTTTTTGTAGTTGATCCATGCTACACTAAGGTTTCAACATTTTTTGCAGCTCTCCATTCTGGCTTTCTTCAACAGGGGTTGGTCTTCCGTACCATATGATTTTCTTTTATTGCATTTTTGTTCTATTGCTATGAGCTTATTGCAGTGTAAATAACTGTAGACTATGCCTGCATAAATTCCAGTGTATGGTTCATATGTTGTTGGCAAACAGGTTATTGGGCGATAGTTTCTGAGGAGAATGGCAGCTCGGATTTGATAAGAAGTATCATATTCCCCACTACTGGCCAGATGGGTGGCAGCTTGAGATGTGCATATAAATAGTTTGTACAGGTGGCTAAATCCTGGTATAGTGATGTTAGTACTTTTAACCAGAAGTTGGGCAATGCAACTGGTCCTGGGGCTTTCCAGTTGGGGGTCTTCTTTAACTTTGCTTATATCTCCTTAGCTATTACATCAGGCCACACCATATCCCTGGCAATGCCATTTCTTAAGCAGTCTTTTATTTCATGAATCCACTTTGCATCCCTATTATGCTCAACTCGGTCTTCGTAGATTCTGCTCCAGAATTTCTCAATGTCTTTCTTTTCCGGTGGTGTTGTTACTTTGGGTGTTTTCTTTCCCAGTTCCCTATAAAAATTCTTTTAAGTCTTCTCTAAACCATATGTTTTGTGCTTTTTCTTTCTTTCTACATATCTCCTGAGCTTCTTGAGCAGAGATCTGGAGTTTGTTATTTGAGATGGTAAAGTTTAGGTCCTGATCTGTTTTAAGTGTTTTTCTTTAATTGCAACCACTTTCCTGAAGACTTTCATTAATATAGTTCCCTTTCTAAACTCCTCTAGAAGTGATATTTTTGATCTGAACTCCTATGCAGGACACTGTAGTCACTAGGGGTGGCTATTTCAATCAGCAAAGCTACCTCTGTTTTTTTTTCTTCTAAAACAATGCCTGGTATTCTCACATCCACTTTCTCGGCAATTGGTATTGGGTGATCTCTCTCAAGGTTAGTATTCCAAATGATCAGGGTTTCTAGTACTGTGGTGAGAATGGGCCCCATTCTTAAGCCAGGGCATACTCAAAGCTCAGGAAATTAGTACTGTATTAGTCTTTAATAATTGCTGAGAGCGCTCTTATCAGCATATGCAACGCCTCAGGATGGCTTCCTCCTGAAGTTCATAAGGTGTCAGAAATAGCGGTAGCATATATAAATGTGCCTGAAAGTTCTTTTTGATTAGTTCTACTGCACCAAGCACTATTGTAATGATTTGTGTGTCCTTAATCCACATCAGTTGGTTTCTGATTGCATATCTTGGCATTTTGTGATTTTATGTCTCTGTATGCAGGACAATATAGTCACTATGGGTAGCTATTTCAAGTAGCAATACTACCTTTGTTCTTTTTTCTTGTATTACAATATCTGTTTTTCTTGCTTCCACTTTCTTGGCAGTTGGTATTGGGTGATCCCATGTGAGCATTACTTCTTCATCCTCTGTGATTCTTTGTAGTTCATGTTTCCAGTGTTTCTCTGCTACCTGCATGTTATAGTGTCTGCACAGTTTCCAGCTGATCAGGCGTTCTGCATTGTTGTGTCTTTCAGTATACAGGCCTTCTGCCATGAGTACTTCACATCCAGCCATGAGATGTACAACCATTACTAATGCTATACTACAGAACCTGCACTTATCTCCAGACCTCCAGAATGACTTCGCTGATGTCTCATCAGGTTACCCTTCTGGCAGAAACTCTTGTTGCATTCAGCACATTTATACGGTCTCTCTCCAAAGTGAATTAGCTGATGTTTTGTCAGGTCACTCTTTTGGCCAAAACACTTGTTACATTCAATACATTTATATGGTCTCTTGCCAGTGTGACACCGCTGATGGTGTATGAGAGTACTCTTTGATCTATAACTCTTTTCACATTCAGTACATTTATATGGCCTCTCCCCAGAGTGAACCTGCTGATGGTTTATTAGTGCACTCTTTGATTTAAACCTCTTTTCACATTCAGTACATTTATATGGCCTTTCTCCAGAGTGAATCCGCAGATGGTTTATAAGAGTACCCTTTGATATAAAACTCTTTTCACATTCAGTACATTTATTTGGTCTCTCTCCAGAGTGAATTCGCTGATGCACTTTCAGGTCACTCTTCTGGCCAAAACACTTGTCACAATCAACACATTTATATGGTCTCTCACCAGTGTGACACTGCTGATGGTGTATGAGAGTACTCTTTGATCTGTAACTCTTTTCACATTCAATACATTTATATGGCCTCTCCCCAGAGTGAACCTGTTGATGGCTTATTAGTGCACTCTTTGATTTAAACCTTTTTTCACATTTAGTACATTTTTCTGGCCTCTCTCCAGAGTGAATCCTCTGATGGTCTATGAGAGTACTCTTTGATATAAAACTCTTTTCGCAATCAGTACATTTATATGGTTTCTCCCCAGAGTGTATTCGTTGATGTTTTATCAAATTACTCTTCTGGCCAAAACACTTGTCACAATCAACACATTTATATGGTCTCTCACCAGTGTGGCTCCGCTGATGGTGTACAAGAGTACTCTTTAATCTATAACATTTTTCACATTCAGTACATTTATATGGCCTCTCTCCAGAATGAATCAGCTGATGGTTTATGAAAGTACCCTTTGATATAAAACTCTTTTCGCAATCAGTACATTTATATGGTCTCTCTCCAGAGTGAATTCGTTGATGTAGTTTTAGGTTACTCTTCTGGCCAAAACACCTGTCACAATCAATGCATTTATAAGGTCTCTCACCAGTGTGACACTGCTGATGGTGTATGAGAGCACTCTTTGATCTACAACTCTTTTCACATGCAATACATTTATATGGCCATTCCCCAGAGTGTATTAGTTGATGTTTTATCAAGTTACACTTCTGGCCAAAACTTTTGTCACACTGAGCACATTTATGTAGTTTCTTGTGAATTTGGTGTGTTATGGCTTTATGCTGCACCGTAAAATGTTTATCAGTACATTTAGCTGCATTTGGCGTGCTTAAACTCATCTGATACTTGGTAAATTTAAATTGCCCCTCTCCATCATGAATCTGTTGTCGTACAGTGGTGAGATGTAGGTCATGGAAACTTTTCCTGCACTGAGGATATTGATGGGGGTTCTCTATTGTGTGACTCAGCTGGCAATTCTGAAGCAATGATTGCTGGCTCCCAGTCTCATTGCACTCAAACTTTCTGTTGACTAAAAATAGATATTTGATTAGTATTTTCTTGCAATGAGGAAACAAATGAGTCCATTGCTTTTCCTTAATCTTTTTGAGAGCTCCATCAACTTTCATGAGATTTAAACTCAGAAATGTGTTTATCAAACACTCTCATTTTAAAATATGTTGGATTAAATTGTTCTCTCTGCAACATTTCAATGTATTATTTATATTGATAATGTTCAAAGAACTGGTCTGACCAGTTCTGTCTTCTCATTGGTTAAACCCGCTCACAAGGGAGTATAACAACATAAAAACATAGAATTTGATGGCAGAGAAGGGCCACTTGGCCCACCCAGTCTTACCATTTCCCTACCTAATGGATAAGCTGCAGATCCTAGTTAACCAGCAGCCTACTTCCTTCTACCCCACCCCTAGAATTGCCTTTATGTCTGTCCCATGCATTCTTGAATTCTGCCAATGTATTTGACTCCACAACCTCCTCAGGAAGGCTGTTCCATGCATTCACAACCCTCTCTGTGAAAAAATACCTTCTCACATTATCTCTGAGGTGTCCCCCCCTCTATCTTCAAATTGTGCCCCCGTGTTCTTGCACATCTCTTTTTCTGAAAGATGCTACCCTCTTGGACTTTGTTGATTCCCTTGAGGTACTTGAAAGTTTCTATCATGTCCCCCCCCCTCCTCGAGGGTATACGTGATAAGCTCCTTAAGCCTCTCTTCATATGTCTTCAGGTGCAGACCCTGCACCATTGTAGTTGCCTCCTCTGGACTTACTCCATCCTGTCTATATCCTTGTGGAGATTGGGTCTCCAGAACTGTATGCATTACTCCAGATAGAATCTCACCAGTTGTCTGTACAGAGTGATAACAACTTCTTGTTTTCTACTGGTGATGCCTCTCCCTATGCCTCCCAGGAGCCCCCCATCCCTCTTTACTGCCCTCTCACATTGCTTGTCCACCTTTAGGTCATCTGATATGACTACCCCCAGGTCCTTTTCCATTTTTGTTGTTGTTAGTATCTCACCCCCCAATGTGTACTCTTCCCCTGGATTTTTGTTTCCCAGGTGCATTACTTTGCACTTCTTAGCTTTGAAACTAAGCTACCATACATTTGACCATTCCTCCAACCTTGCCAAATCCCTTCTTATCCTTTCACCCCACCTTGTGCACCAACCCTGTTGCAGATCATTGTGTCATCTGCAAAGAGACATACTCTTCCTTCCAATCCCTCTGCAATGTCACTTATAAAGACATTGAAGAGGACCAGTCCTAGTACTGAACCCTGCAGTACCCCACTTTCTTCAGAGTGGACTCAGTTTACTATTACTCTCTGTGTCCTGTTCTCTAGCAAATTATTTTTACCCAGGCTACCATCTTGGCACCCACTCCAAGGCTGGCTAACTTATATATTAATCTTTTGTGTAGGACTGTGTCAAATGCCTTGCCAAAGTCTAGGTAGGCCATGTCACAGCCCCTCCCTGATCTACTAGTTTGGTCACCCAGTCAAAGAAATCTATTAGATGTGTCTGACATGACCATCCCACTGTGAATCAATGCTTTCTTGAGTCATGTACCCCTCTGGCCTCTAGGTACTCAACAATTCTTTCCTTCAGAAGTGATTCCATCATTTTCCCTATCACTGAGGTCACAATGGCAGGTCTGTAGTTTCCTGCCTCTGCCCCGCTCCCACTTTTGTAAAGTGAAATAACATCTGCCCTCCTCCAGTCCTCAGGTACCACACCATCCTCTCATGTTTTGTTAAAGAGGGTAGTCAATGGTGTCACTAGCTCTACCCTTAGTTCTTTTAGAATTCTGGGATGAATCCCATCAGGCCCCATTGCTTTGTCCACCTTCAGTTTTAAGAGTTCTTTCAGAACCCTTTCTTCTGTGAATGGGCTGGTATCAACCCCCCTATCTGAAGTGTTTCTATTGTTTGGTATAGGTGCCTTCACCTCTTCATTTGTGAATACTGAGCAAACATATTTGTTTAGCATCTCTGCCTTTCCACAGTCGCCCTCTGCCCACCCCCCCTTATTAAGCCTCACTACAACAGGTAATAAAACTAGGCAACTGGGTATGCTAACCAAAAGCAGTAATGAAACAGGACAAAAGATGACTAAAGAGAAGCTGACAGTTGGCTCCGTGGCACCAAGTGATAGAGGATCGCTTTGAAGGTAGTGACCCAGATTCACTCTCAGGATGGCAGGAGCAAAGACCAATAGAGCAGGTTTGATGTTCTATCAGTGACCTCTTCCCTAGGAGGGAGAACCCGAGCCTGCACTGCTAATCCAGCGGTTCCAAGTAGTCCCCATGGAAGCACACGTGGCAGCAGAAGTGACCACATGCTACCACGCATCCTTCCCCAGACACCATGTGCACGTAGCTGCAATGTGGGAGGGCAGTGGTTTCTAAGGAGAATATAGAAATATTGACTTTGATGGCAGATAAGGACCACTTGGCCAACCTAGTCTGCTCATTTCCCTACCTATAGGATAAGCTGCTGATCCTAGTTAACAGACAGCCTACTTCTTCCTACACCCCCACCAAAATTGCCTTATGTCTGTCCAATACCTTCTTAAATTCTCCACTGTTTTTTTACCCCACAACCTCAAAAGGAAGGCCACTCCATGCACCCCCACCCTCTCTGTGAAAATATACTTCCTCACATTGCCCCTGAGCTGTCCCTCCTCTATCTTCAAATTGTGGCCCCTTGTTATTGCACATCTTTTTCTGAAAGATGCTACCCTCTTGGACTTTGCTGATTCCCTTGAGGTACTTGAAAGCTTCCATCATGTCCCATCTCCCACCTTTCCTCAAGCATATACATATTAAGCTCCATTAGGCACTCTTCGTATGGCCTCTCTTGCAGACTCTGCACCATTTTAGTTGTCCTCCTCTGGACTGCTTCCATCCTGTCAATGTCCTTGCAGAGACAGGGTCTCCAGAATTGCACACAATACTCCAACTGGAATCTCACCAGCTGTATGTACAGCAGGATAACAACTTCCTGATTTCTACTGGTGATGCCTCTCCCTATACAGCCCAGTATACCCCCAGCCATCCTTAAAGCCTTCTCACACTGCTTGCTTACCTTTAGGTTATCTGATATGACTACCCCCAGGTCCCTTTCCATTTGTGTTGTTGTTAATACCCCCCTTATGCATGTTACTCCTGGGTTTTTGTTTCCCAGGTGCATTACTCTGCACTTCTTTTCATTGAATGTAAGCTGCCATACGTTTGACCATCTCTCCAACCTTGCCAAGTCCCTTCTCATCCTTTCCACCCCCCTTGTGTATCAACCCTGTTACAGATCTTTGAGCTGTCTGCAAAGAAGTATACTTTTCCTTCTAGTCCCTCTGCAATGTCACTTATAAAGACATTAAAAAGGACCAGACCTAGTACTGAACCCTGCGGTACCATGCCAGTAACCCCCCCTTCTTCACAGTGGACTCTGTTTGCTATTACCGTCTGTGTCCTGTTGTCTAGTCAATTTTTTACCCAGGCTGCCACCCTGGGACCAACTCCCAGGCAGGCTAATTTGTTTATTAATCTTTTGTGTGGGACTGTGTCAAATACCTTGCTAAAGTCCAGGTAGGCCATGCCTACTGCCCCTCCCTGATCTACTACTTTGGTTACCCAGTCAAAGAAATCTATTAGATTAATCTGATGTGACCTTCCTGCTATGAATCCATGCTTCCTTGGGTCCTGTGGCCCTCTGGCCTCTAGGTGCTCAACAATTCTTTCTTTCAGAAGCAATTTCATAATTTTCCCTACCACTGAGGTCAAGCTAACTGGTCTCTATTTTCCTGCCTCTGCTTTGCTCCCACTTTTGTGAAGGGAATCCCATCCACCTTACTGGAATCCTTAGGTATCACACCATCCTCCCATGATTTGTTAAAATAGGTAGTCAGTGGTGTCACTAGTTCTCCCCTCAGTTCTTTTAGAATTCTGGGGTGAATCTCGCCATGCCCCAGAGCTTTGCCCACCTTCAGTTTTAGGAGTTCTTTCAGAACCCTTTCTTCTGTGAAAGGGCTGGTATCAACCCCCCCATCCACAGTGCTTCTATGGACTGGATGAGGTATCTCCCCCTTCTCTTCTTTTGTGAATACTGAGCAGAAATATTTATTTAGTATCCCTGCTTTTCTACTGTTACTCTCTGCCCACCCACCTCCCCTTTATTAAGCCTCACTATCCCTCCCTTAGTCTTTCTTCACTCCCTAATGTACCTATAAAGGTTTTATCTCCCTTCTTAACCGAGTTGGCTATCATTTCTTTGGTTTGAGCCTTTGCTATTTTGACTGTCTTTCCCACTCACTTCACTCTGCTTTAACCATTATGGTGCTCTGTCCTGCTACTTCTGTGTTTCCTTATATGTCATGAATGTTATATTTTTTCCCCTAACCTTCCCTGCCACCTCTTTTGAGAATCATGGAATTTTTTCTTTCATTTCAATTTGTTTATTTGCTTAACACAAAAGCTTGTTACCTCTATGGTGGCAGTTCTGACATTTCCCCATTGTTCCTCCACCTCCCTTGCCTATTTGCTAGTGATTTTCTAAGGCACTCTCTCATTTTGACAAAGTCAGCCCTCATAAAGTCCAGTACCCTCACTTTTGTGTGGCTTGACTCTGCTGCTATGTTTATCATGAACGACAATGTTTGGTGGTCATGTTTTACCAGATGGTTACCCACTTCTAGATCTGAGATCCTGCCTCCATCCCAATTTGAAAAGTACCAGGTCTAAAATGTTCTCCCTCCTGAGGGACTTCCACAAGTAGCTGTCTGAGGCATGACCCCTGTAGGGCATCAGGAATTACCCTGCTCTTGGATGTGGCTGCAGCAAAGATGCTCCAGTTAACATCTGGCATATTCAGGTCCTCCATCAACAATAGCTCCCCTTTTGCTGTCATCCTATGGATGCCTTCTATAATGTCCTTGTCCATTTACTCCACTTGAGACGGGGGGTCTGTATACAACCCCCATACGAATTGTGATGCCATTTCCAGTCTCCAGGGTGACCCAAAGTGCCTCTTCCACTCCATTTACCTTTTAGTTCCATTGCCTTGATCCCTTCCCTTATGTAGAGAGCTACTCCTCCTCTTCTTCTACCTTCCATGTCCTCCTGTAGATTGTGTACCCTGGTATGTTGTTGCCATCCCAGTCATGGCTGTCTGTGTACCATGTTTCTGTGACTGCCACAATATCCAGGTGTTCCTCTTCCATAAAGGCCATCAGTTCAGGGAGCTTGTTATGTAGCCTATGGGCACTGGTACTCATTACCTTCCATTTTTTGATGGCCTTGCCCCTTTTTGTCCCATCCCTGTCCTTACAGCCTTTGTCTTTTCTTCCATTTATCCCTGCCCTTTTCCCTATCAACTTTTCTGTTTTGGTGTATACCTCATTAACTATCCAGATTTTTTGGGGGGGGGGCTAGGGCTTCCCTGCTCCATTTTAGTGCCTTCCCCTTGGCTAGGTTTAAATGCTTGCCAATGAAGTATTTAAACCTATCACCTAGGATCCTGGTTCCTCTCCTGGACAGATGCAGACCATCGCACCAGTATTGGCCTGTATCCCTCCAGGTGGATCCACAGCCCCTAATGAAGCCAAAACCCTGACCTCTGCATCAATTTTTCAACCACTGATTGAATCCCATGGTGTGGAGCATTCTTTCCTCACCCATGCCATAGACAGGCAGAGCCTCCAAGAATGTTACCATACATGCTACTTGTCTAAGGCCCCTCCTCAACTCCGCAAACTCATGCACTGCTCCGATCTCACTCTCAGCCAGGTAATCTATCCCTAGGTGGACAATGACATCTTGCTCCCTCCCCAAGCAGCTGCTCCCACGATCCTGAGGATTCGCTCTCTGTCCCTCCAAGCTATGGTGCTAAGCTAGCACCTTACCTCCCTCTCCTCCTCCTCCTCCAGTTCTACCCTCCTTACAATGGAATCCCCTACCAGGAGTTGTTTCCTTCCCCATGGGGTCCCATGCCACCCATTTGTGGGTCTCCTTTGTGGAGGCTCCTAGTATCCTCCTTGGTCTCCACTGCGGGTGCCTCACTAGAGGAACCATATGGTGCCAGAACAGCTTACGAATTGTGGAGAGGTACAACTGGAGTGATGCACATCTGTTCCACCACCCTCACCCTCCCTAAGCCTACTGTGATCAAAACACTGTTTTCTGGGTGGGGCTGCAGTGAGCACTCAGTGGCTTTAGCATTACCAGGAGGTAGGACCACTCCTGCTGCAAGTTAAAATAACTTATTTACCACTCAGAAAATAATTTCAAGTGAGGGCTGTTTTAGGTCTTGGAGCAGGCAGCTACTGACCATAAGTTGCCTGCCCCAAGCAATAGAAGATGCCCTCAGCTCTTTAAGGAAATCACACAGAAACACTGAGAACATTTCCAGCAGAGAAAAAAATAACATTTTCAAAATGGAGACAGTGACCAGAGTCAGAGTAGGACTGAGTGAAATATTAATCTGCAGCTAACCCCTCCCTGACAACAAAAAGTCAAATAATATTTTAAATGCAGGCAGTTACCAGTCAGAGAGAGCACAATGCAATGGCAGCTAACCCTCCCCTGAGTAGAAAACAAAAATCTGGGGCAGGATTCACAAAAGAGATGCACCTAGCACATCCTAGATGTGCTGGCGCATACCTGACTTGCGTACACGCATGATTCTGGAAGGGTAGGGATGCAATGGTGCATCACAAACCTGCCACACATCACCCATCATGTTATACAGAGCATCTGGAGGGGTTGTCCAGGGGGTGCACCCATGCATATGGTGTGCAGCCCTATTCACAACCCAACTTGGAGGCACATCTCTGAAGCAAGTCTGGAGATATGCCTTCAAAAGATAAGTCAACAAGTAGACTTAAGTGGGTTTCCACCTACAGGCAGGTTGCTGTACTGCACATAGCAGCATATCAGCCACCTACCCAGGCAGTCCAGCCCCCCCACCCTGCCAATATCTGTGTACTGCTGTACCACATGGCGGTCATCTCTGGTGGTCTAGTGAATCCCCCAGCTGTCCACAAGGACCATAACAACCCTGGTGGTTCAGTGTTCCCGCCTGTCCGACTCACCGTAACAGCCCTATAGGTGCATTGCAACACCCCCCCTTGTCCGTACCCCAGTACTAGACATGATATTGTGGTGCAATCTATGGAAGTCTAGTGACCCTCTCCCACCCTAAAGTCCGATTGTATCCATAACAGTTTCCCAAAACACTCCCTGTAAGTCAAGTGGAATCACCTCCTGCCCCGACCAGACTGCACCAATGAACTGTAGTCCAAACTGGCCCTGGTGGTCCAGTAGATCCCCCCACCCAGTTATGCACTCCAACCCAACCCCACTTCCTCCGTCCCAGCAAGTCCCAAAGGTCGGTGGGCAGCACAACCCAGCTGCATACCGCCATGGCTGCCCGCCAACAGAGCCATCTGTGAATGACAGCTAATGTAAGCCCACTGAAGACTGTTGTCCAACAGGCTTGCAGTGCATAGCGTAGGCTGTCATTCAGAATTTTGTGAATGAAACAAGTTGCATTGAATGAATTCCAAGCATACTGCAATCACCTAACATAGCTACATTTGACAACTTAGATACCTTAATACATGGGTAGATATCTGATTTGCATTATTACTGTTGCTTCACTATTGTTTTTACTGTTTTTATTGTTTTTATGTGAAATTGCTCTCCTCTGCATTTGTTATGATTTTATGTAAGGTGAGCAGAGCCTCCAGGAATGGGGGCTGAATACATAAAATCTGCCTTGCCTGTGAAATTTCGCTAAGTAGACCGGAGTTGTATTCCTGCAAAGATGAGGGAGGTGTGCAAAAATCATCAATCAGAATTTGTTTTTACCATTTCTCTGCCTTATTTGGACCCACATGCTTTCAGGTTGGTACCAGAATTATCATTAGGTAAGTATTCAGATGCCTCTTTATTACTATTAACAGATATGAGATTGAGACAGGGAGGGTACTTAGGGATTGGCGAGAGGCACATGTGGTACCAATCCATAAGGGGGGTTGAGGGAAGTACCAGGTAACTATAGACCGATCAGTTTGACCTCGGTGGTGGGAAAATTATTGGACAGTATACTAAAGGAATGATTGGGGGTGTACTTGGAGGAGGTGGGAGGTCTGGATAGTCGGCAACATGGGTTTGTGCCAGGTAGATCATGTCAAAAACCAATCTTGTGGAGTTCTCTGAATGGGTAACATCAGAACTGGACAGGGAAAGCCTGTGGATGTATTATTCTTGGACTTCAGCAAGGCTTTGACTCTGTCCCCACAATAGTCTGGTGGAGAAACTGATGGGGTTAGAAGTAGGCCCTTTGATGGTCAGATGGATTGAAAACTGGCTAGCTGGACGCATCCAGAGTAGTGGTCTGTGGGGAGCTCTCGAACCCTAGAGAGGTTGGTAGTGGGGTACGCAGGAGCTTGGTCCTGGGTCCGATCCTGTTTAATGCATACATATTGGACATCAGGGAGGGTATAGGTGTGAAATGAGTCTCTTAGCTGATGACTCCAAGATGGGAGCAGTAGTTGAGGGAAAGAGGGAGGCCCTGCAAGGGACCTGGACACCCTGGAAAGCTGGGCTCACACATGGAAATTAAATTTCAATATCACCAAGTGCAAGGTGTTGCATCTTGGGTGGGGAAACCCTAAACACAGGTACACCCTGGGAGGAGAGGCGCTGGAGGCCTCAATAGGGGAAAAAGACCTAGGGGTCATGGTGCATGCATGTATAAATAACTCTGAGCAGTGCAGGAGAGCAGCTAGCAAGGCAAACAGGATGTTGGGATGCATCGTAAGGGGGATCACCTCTAGGAGCAAGGAAGTGATTCTGCCACTGTACAATGGACTGGTTAGACCACACCTTGAGTACTGTGTACAGTACTGGAGACCCCATATGAAGAGGGACATACAGCTCCTGGAGAGGGTACAGAGGAGGGCAACTAAGATGATACGAGGGCTAGGGGATTTGACGTATGAGGACAGACTTGAGCTCTGCCTGTTTTCATTGGAGGAGAGGAGAGACGGGGGGACATGATTGAGGTCTTCAAGTACCTCAAGAGAATAAATAGGGAAAACATGGAGGGGATCTTTAGACTAAAGCAGGGAGGTATCACCAGAGGGCATGGTTTGAAGATGGAAGGTGGAAGGGTGAGGGGGGAAAAGAGAAGGAGGTTTTTCACTGAGAGGGTGGTGGACCCTTGGAATGCACTGCCTGGCGAGCTGGTTTGGAGATCCACAGTGGAGGGCTTCAAGAGAGGGTGGGACAGACACAGAAAGTGGATGTATCAGATGATGGCCTGTCCCAGAGGGGTGGGGATGGATGATAGGGGTTTCTGGAACATAAGGGAGGGGAGGGCCTTGGCACCCAACTAGGGATCTGAGGTTCGAGCAGACTCGATAGACCGTAAGGCCTAATCTGCTGGCAAATAGTATGTTAGCATGTTAGATATGCAGACCCTGCCACCCTGTTTATCAATTCTATTGTAGAATAGCCTGTAGCCAGAGTTTTCCCTGAACCAATGAGAGCTAGTATGCCACCAAATGTCAGTGGTCACAGCAATGTCAGAGCCTTCATGTTTTAGAATTGTTCCTAGCTCGCTCATTTTTGTAAGATTTAGACTTCTGGCATTGAATACTACAATTCTATATTTGTTTTTTGTTGTTCTCTCATTGATATGGAATGTTTCATGGTGTACTAGACCCCTTCTCCCAACTCGGCTAGTTTAAACAGTCAGCAATGTAACTAGCAATGCTTTTACCCAAGAGGGAGCTCTCTCTTTTATTGAGATGGAGACCATCCCAACTGAAAACACTGGGATTCTTTTCAAATGTTCCCCAGTGAGCTAAGCATTTATTATTCTTTTTCAGGGTCCATTTTCTCAGCCTCTCATTCAGTGACTTTATATTATCGTGTTTCGCCCTGCTAGCCCTAGGAACTGGTAGAATTTCAGAAACGCAGATCTCATATCCTAGATTCTCAAGTGTCTCCACCAATGAGATAAAGTATTCTTTCATGTCTTCTAGTATTGATCTGTTAAAGTCATTAATACCCACATGGAGTATAACCAGTGGTTTTTCCCTGCATTTTTAAGGCTGCACTGACAGAGCCTGCAGCCATTTTGCCACTGATGGGTCTAAAAACTGCCAACCATGGCGTGCTTCCATCTCTGAGTCTCAGAAATGTAGCCTTCTGACACTCCAAAACAAACAAAACAGTCTGAGATGCTGATCACAATGCAGGCAGTAGGACCGCATTATTTGTTAGGTTGTTCGCAACTTCCGCATTGTAACTGAACTGCGCATGCGTGAGCACTGCACATACACCATTCCATCAGTGCCACCATCTTGAGAATGGCATTTTGCCATTTCATGAACTGCACATGAGCAAGTGCTGCACATGCATAGTTCCATTGCCATCTTGGTGATGGCATTCACTGGCATACATTCCACAGGGCTCTAAAAAGCACACTACAACTCTATCGACTCTGGCTAGAATTTGTTTAGAAAGTTATGAGGCATCTGTTTTTTATCCTGTATTCTGGTTCTTTAAAAACTGCAGCACATGCAGTTATGCCTGTCTGGATTGCAAATACAACCATCCTTACATTTTAAGATTGACTCTCCCAAAATGTAGAGTTACATAAGAACTTATTGTAGCAGTAGATCTTCGAGAGGAGCTCTTGCAGCAGACTACACCATAAGGACTATTCTGCCAGGCACTAGGACCCCACAGAAAAATTCTTAGCTAGCAATACCCAGAGGGGACCACCCCTGACATTGGACCACCTCTGACATCCTCCAATGGTATAAAGAGGTCGGTCCCCGACCACACCCCAGTTCTCCTGTTGGAGACTCGGCTGACAAATCAAAGAGAACCATGGCTAGTGGAATACCCCATCTAAGGTAAGGAAAGAAAAGAGAAAAGGACCAGGGGAAGGAGGGAGGGAAAAAACACCTGCTGCAAGAGCTCCTCTAGAAGATTTACTTTTACAGTAAGTTCTTATGTAACTACACTATCTTACTTTGAGTGGGAGCTCTTGTAGCAGGCTACACCATAAGGACCGAGTACCAGACAGTACTAAAATGATCCCAGATGGACTGGGAGGTAGAAAACTGAGAAGCGGGAGAGGCTTCAAGACAATAGGCCTTGAAGTACCGCTAACCCAAATACATCTCTCTGATGGGAAGCAATGTCCAGGCTGTAGTGCTTCACAAAGGCGTGCACCAAACTCCAGGTAGCTGCTGTGCAGATGTCTGCCGGCAGAAACATTCCCAGAAGCCGCAAAACAGGCCGAAACACCCTGGTGGAATGACCCTTAACCGAGCCCGGTAAAGGTTTGTTGTACTTACTGTAGCAGAAGGTGATGCAATGGACTAGCCATCTGAAGAGATAGTCTGCTTTGCCACAGGCACCCCCTGGGTCCTCGGGGCAAAGGAAACAAAAAGTTAGTCAGATCTTCTGAATTCTGAGTATGGTTAATGTAGCACCTAAGCACTCTGTGTATATCCAGAGTGTGAAGGAGAGCCTCTCCTTGATTAGTCTTCTCCAGATAATAAACCAGAAGACTGATGTCTTCATTAAGGGCAAATTGGGACACCACCTTAGGAAGGCACTTTGGATTGGTCCTCAAGGACACCCTGTCCTTGTGGAAAATCAGATACAGTTCTTTAGCCATCAGAGCCTGAAGTTCAGAAATCCTCCAAGCAGGCATGACAGCAACTGAAAACAATGCTTTCCATGTCCTCCCCCTGTCCTGTGGTGTCCCACAGGGCCCTATATTAGCACCCATGTTGTTCGCAGTGTACATGCTGCCATTAGGAGATATCATTAGGTGATATGGTTTGAGTTTTCACTGCTATGCAGATGATACTCAACTGTATCTGTCCTTTCTACCCAAACAGGGGGATGCAGTCTCTGTCTTCAACAACTGTCTCATCAAGATTAAGGACTGGATGAGCACCAGCTGGCTAAGACTGAACCCTGACAAGACCGAAGTGTTGTTTGTGGACCCTTGTTAGCCGGGGGCAGGTTTGGAGGCTGGGCAGGAGTCTGGCATATGGCTTGATGGCGTCCAGCTCACTACCTCCGACCAGGTGCGTAACTTGGGTGTTATTTTTTTTGTGTGTGTCTGTTATCTATTTATCTCCCCTGAGACCCTCACTTTCCTCTCCTTCGGGTCAACTGTCACAAGGATATTCACCTCTTGCTTGCTTCTGACACCGATCCCCGACCCTACATCACAGCCACCTCAGGGTAACCCAACATAACCCTTGAGTTGGGCGGGTCCTCACCTTCTGAGGAGAAGTGGCCTATCGGCCTAGGCATTGGCCCTGGGTGCTGCTGCGGCCGGGTTGACTGTCGCAGAGCTCGAGGAGGCACTGGTCCGGGTGGCCATCATCCAGTAGGAGGAGATGCCATTTTCAGTTTTTTTCCTCCGATTTCCCCTAGTTGTGCTGCATCTGAGCTTCCCCGATCTCCACCGGGGAAGGCGCTAAAGAGCGAAGCTGATCCCTAACCCACTCCAGGAGAGAGCAGTCCTCCAGATTCTCAATCCTACTCATTACCCTGCCGATCCTTGGGCGCCTGAGTCCGTTTCTGAACCTGGGTTGCCGGTGCGGTGTGACATAAGGTGGGGTGTTATTTTGATGATGGCTTGACCCTGAAATCTCAGGTGTCTGCCTTTGTCAAATCCTCTTTTTATCATCTGAGGAATAGCGCCGGAGTGAAATATCTGGTTCCTCTGGATGATCTTCCAACACTGGTTCATGCCTTTGTCACCTCCCACCTTGACTACTGCAATGTACTCTACCTAGGGCTTCCTGAGGTTGATATCCGCCACTTGAGGCTAGTGCAGAACGTAGCAGCCAGGCTACTGACTGGTACATCTAGGACCAGCCATATTACTCCTGTTCTGCGTGGACTGCACTGGCTGCCTATTCAGTGGCAGCTCACCTTTAAGGTCGGTCTTTTGACCTTTAAAGCCCTACACTAACTGGGACCCAGCTACCTGCAAGATCTTTTGACTCCCTACCACCCTCTCCGATCTGCTGACGAGAGATTACTAGAGATTCCTAGGGTACGTTTGAAGACATATGGTGCTTATGTTTTTTCTTTTGTGGCCTCTACCCTGTGGAATTCTCTACCTCGTTGGTTGAGGGAATGCCTGCTCGTACTGAAATTTTAGTCAGAACTTAAAACTCATTTGTTTTAGATGGCCTTTGCAGTTTATTTAAACATACTTACATACTAATATGCCAGTAGAATAGGCCCATCAGTCTTTCGCATCTGCTCGTATGGTCAGCCCCCACCCTGGGAACTGACCTTGCTGACCCCCTTGCCCTCTTGGGATTCTCCCTTCCCAGTCCCGGATATTCTCTCTGCACTGGACTTTGCTTCCAGAACCCTTCCCCTGTACCTGTCCCACCCCCTCTTAAACCCCTCCACCGTCTCTGCCTCCACCAGCTCCCCGGGCAGCACATTCCATGGCTCCACCACCCTCTCAGTGAAGTAGCACCTCCTCCTTTCTCCCTGAATCCCCTCCAGCTTCCACCAATGCCCTCTGGTTGCCCCCCTTCCTTTGGAGCACCCTGACTTCACCTCCCCTATTCACCCCCTCATGTAGCTGAAGACCTCAATCATGTCCCCCAGGTCTCTTCTCTTTTCCAATGTGTACATGTTTAGCTCCTCGAGCCTCTCCCCATAGGTCCTGTCCCCCAAGTCCCAGATCATTTTGGTTGCCCTCCTCTGGACCCTCTCCAGGAGTTCAATGTCCCTCTTTAAGTGTGGTCTCCAGAACTGCAAGCAGTACTCGAGGTGCGGCCTCACCAAGCAGTTGTATAGAGGTAGTATCACCTCCCTCCTTCTGGAGGTGATCCCCCTAGGGATGCATCCCAGCATCCTGTTGGCCTTGGCCGCTGCCCTCCTACAAGTCTAAACTAACTTATATATTTGTATTTTATCAAAATTTATGTTTTATGGTTACATAGACAGTGTCGGCAGATAGGGGCCTATGGCCCACCCAGTCTGCTCATTTGAGCTTGTAAGTTTACTTTATGTTTTCCTAGAAGTCTATTGCCCCTTAACCCTGACCTCCAGAATTCCTTTATGTCTATACCATGCATTCTTAAATCCTGTGATTGTTTCAGCACCCACCACTTCCTCTGGCAGGGTGTTCCGCTTGTCCACCACCCATTCTGTGAAGAAATTCTTCCTCAAGTTTCCTCTGAATTGTCCTCCCTCCAACTTCATTCCATGCCCTCTAGTCCTGGAATATCTTTTTCGCTTAAAAATAAATTTTACAATAGACTTCTGGGAAAACATAAAGTAAACTTACAAGCTTATGGTGATTGATTTTATTGTTGTTTAATGTCTGTTTTTAATTGCTAATGTGTACAGTGCTTTGGTCTTTGGAAAAGCGCTTAAAAATACATTTTTACTTACTTACTTACTCTATCATATCCCCTCTCTCCTCCTCTCCTCCAGGGAGTACATATTCAATTCCTTTAACCTGTCCTCATAGGACTTGTGATGCAATCCATGTACCATCTTTGTTGCCCTCCTTCGAACCTTCTCTACCCTGTCTATGTCCTTACGTGAGTAGGTCTCCAGAGCTCTTACATTGTACTCAAGGTGGGGCCTCACTAGTGTCTTGTATAGTGGAATTATGACCTCCTTTTTCCTGCTGGTGATGCCCCTGCCTATGCATCCCAGCATCATATTTGCTTTACCTGCTGCCTTGTCACACTGTTCCCTACCTTGAGGTCATCAGAGATGATAACCCTAAGATCCCTTTCTTGCTTGGTGCATGCTATATCCTCACCCCCCAACTGATATATTGTGCCAGGGTTTTTGTGCCCCATGTGCACTATCTTGCACTTCTTTGCATTGAATTTCAACTGCCAAACTCCTGACCATTCTTCAAGTTTCTGCAGGTCCCTTCTCATTCTGTCTTCACCCTCTGGTGTGTCTACTCTGTTACAGAGTTTTGTGTCATCAGCAAACAGGGAAATTCTGCCTTCTAGGTCCTGTGCAATGCCACTGATGAAGATGTTGAATAGGACTGGTCCCAGCACTGATCCCTGTGGTACCCCACTGGTCACTCTTCCCTCAGTGGAGTGACAGCCATTTACCACCACCCTCTGTGTATTGCCGCCCAGCCAGTTACCTACCCACTGCACTACTGTCCTGCCCATACCCATATCCCCCAGTTTGTGTAATAGTCTTCTATGTGGCACAGTGTCAAAGGCCTTGCTGAAGTCCAGGTAGGCCATGTCCTCTGCCCTCCCCTGATCTACCTCCCTAGTCACCCAGTTGAAAAATTCAATGAGGTTGATCTGACATGACCTCCCCCTTGTGAAACCATGCTGCCTTGGGTCCTGTAGTCCATTGACAACCAGATGTTCCACCAATCTCTCCTTCAGTAGTGTTTCCATGATCTTCCTCACTATCGAGGTGAGGCTGACTGGTCTGTAGTTCCCCGCTTCCTCTTTGTTTCCACTTTTGTATAAGGGGACTACATCTGCTGTCCTCTAGTCTTTGGGTACCTCCCCTGTTTCCAGTGATCGGCTAAACAGGATTGCCAGAAGTTCAGCCACCACTTCTCTCAGTTCTTTAAGGACCCTGGGGTGCACCCCATCTGGCCCCATTGCTTTATCAGCTGTTAATACTTCCAGTTCCTTCAGAACCCTTTCTCGTGTAAAGGGACTTGTGTCCATTTCTGCACCATTCCCACCCCTTGTACTCCCTTCAGATCCATTACCCTCCTCTTCCTCAGTAAAGACTGATCAGAAATACCTGTTCAATATGTCAGCTTTACTGTTGTCATCCTCCACACGGCCCCCACCCTCCTCCTTCAGTCTCACTATCCTTCCCTTTGCCTTTCTTTTTTCACTTATGTACCTGTAAAAGGTTTTGTCCCCTCTACCCACTGATTTTGCTATGTGCCCTTCTGTCTGAGCATTGGCTTCCCTTACTGACCTCCCTTTGCTTCTCCTGGTACTTCTCCCTGTTCCCTTCTGCCTGTGTCTTTTTGTATTGCCTGAATGAAATCTTTTTGGCTTTCACTTTCTCCGCTACCTCCTTGGAAAACCATAATGGCCTCCTCTTCCTTTTCCCCTTGCTAACCTGCTTGATGCATAATTCTGTTATTCATGTAATCCCCATTTTAAATACTGTCCACTGTTCCTCAACCCCTGATTTCTGTCCCATTCCCCTTAATACCTCTTTCAAGCATCTCCCCATTTTCCCAAAGTCTGTCCCCCTAAAATCCAGGATACATGTTTTTGTGTGGTTTGGTCCTGCTCCTGTGATTTCAAACCACAATGACTGGTGGTCACTGTTCCCCAGGTACTCCCCCACTGTTACCCCCATTACACTGTCCCTGTTTGTGAGCACAATGTCCAGTATTGCCTTCTGCTGAGTTGGTTCCATGACCAGTTGCTTGAGGAAGTCACCCTGAAGGGAGTCCAGGATAAACCTGCTCCTAGTTGATGCTACTGCTGGGATCCTCTGGTCCACATCTGGAATACTGAGGTCTCCAACCAGCACTACCTCACCCTTGTCTGCCATCCTTTGGATGGCTAGCATCAGCTCCCTATCTGTTTCTTCCTCCTGGGCTGGTGGTCTATAGACCACACCTGTGCAGATGGCTGGCCCCATTTTCCTTTCCAGCTTAACCAACAGTATCTCTCCCCCATTTTGTTCCTCCTGGATCTCTGTGGCCCTTATGTCATTTTTCACATGCAGTGCCACTCCTCCTCCCTTCCTACCTGCCCTGTCTCTTCTGAATATGTTGTAGCCAGGTATGGCCATCTCCCAGTCGTGGTTATCATTACACCAGGTTTCTGTGACGGCCACAATGTCCAGGTTTGACTGCACCATGACAGCCTCCAGATCCTCTATCTTGTTGCTAAGGCTCCTGGCATTGGCACACATGACTTTCCATGATTTGACCTCCCCAGACGGTTTAGCTGTTCTACTCCAGCCCCTTCCCTGGTTGTCCTTTATCCCAGGTTCTCCTTGCTGTCTGCCCTTCTGTTGAATTTTGCCTCTTTTCTGCCTACCCATTTCTTGAGCACATATCTCCATCTTTTGCACTCTGTTTTGTAGATATATCCACTCCTCCAGTTCACTGGTTCCACTGCTAGCTGTGGGGGGTGGGCAATTAGGTACCCTCCTTGCTGGCCTGCCACCCCCCTTGGCTAGTTTAAATGCTTGTCAATGTAGCATTTAAACTTATCATGAGTGCTTGGATTCCCCTTCAGGATGGATGCAGGCCATCAGGCTTGAGCAAGCCTCCATCCCTCCAGGTGGGTCCCCAGTCACCAATGAATCCAAACCCTTCCTCACAGCACCAGTTATTCAACCATGAGTTAAAGTTCCTGGTGCAGGCACCCCTATGCTCTCCCATGCCTCTCGCAGGTAGTACTTCCGAGAAAGTGACAGAAGTAGCTACTTGCTTGAGACCCCTCCTCAATTTCCTAAACTCTTCCTGAACTTCCTTTGGCTCCCCATTTGCCAGGTCATTAGTACCTAGGTGGATAACGACATCCAGCTCACCCTCCCGTCTTGCCTTCCCAATGATCCCCAGGATCCTCCTTCCATCCCTCCATGCCGTGGTACCTGGTAGGCACCTCACCTCCCTGTCCTCCCCCTCCTGTGTTCCTAGCTGGATCCCCCCACCAAGATTCGCTTCCTCCTCCTCCGGGGTCCACTGCTCTCCCCACTGAGGTCACCTTCTTGGCTAACCTCCACATCCTTTCCTTCCACTTCTCTGGGTACCTCTATTTGGTTGTCCCCATTTGCCAGTGTGGCATATGAGTTCTTGAGTGGAATAGGATATGGGATGTGCCTCTGCCTGACTACCCTAACCCTCCCTGAGCCCACTGTCATCCAAGTGCTCCTCCTTCTCGGCATCCTTTGAGGCAGTGGCGTTGGACTGGGTGGTCTCAGGATGGGGCGATGCTACTCCTGACCCAGTTTACTTCCGCTCTGAGTCTGGCTACCTCATCCTGCAGTCCAGAGAGATGCATGCAGCTAGGGCAGCACCTCAGCGTCCAGAAGGTCTGCCTGAATATGGTTGCCCCGCAGCCACTGCACTGCACCACTCCCCACATTATACTACAATTATACTGCTATTCCAGTACTTGTCTGTTACTGAAGCTCTCCTAGTTCCCTTTTTATTAATTTACTCTCCTAAAAATCCTGCCACTGATCCTCAGATACTTTTCTTTAAAAAAAGTAAAAAAAAAAAAAAAATTGTCAAACCATCTGTCGTGCTGAGGGTGTGCTTCTTCTCCTTTATGCCCCTCCTACTCCACAACCCCTACTATCTCCTGTGCTTAGCTCCTGTCAATCAGATTTAACAAGGCATATAATTAAGAGTAGGGGCGGGGGGGGTGAAAATTTGCAGCCATTAAAGACAGCAAAGAAATACACCACCACATGAAGCTAGGTTTTAAAGTTTCAACAGCCCAAAAACAATTCTAAGTAAAGACAGCAAAAAAATTACAGTGTCACTAAAAGCCCACAATCTAAGTTTAAAACAAAAATAGCGATGTACAATTACTGTAAAGCACTGAAATGAATCTGTTCCCTTCTCCTTCTGGCTTCTTCTGAGAAAACAAAAATCACTTGCTACCTCAACTCTGTCTAAGCCCCAACTCCAGTTATCACATAGCTGAGGTCAGAGGCCAGACAATTAGTACCCCTCACCCAAACTACAGGGCAAGTCAGACAAGCCAAGACAAAATTTGCAGCAATTAAAGACAGCAAAGAAATACACCACCACTACAAGCACACAAAACTAGGTTTTAAATTTTCAACAGCCTCAAAACAATTCTAAGTAAAGACAGCAAAGAAATTACAGTGTCACTAAAAGCCCACAATCTAAGTTTAAAACAAAAATAGCAATGTACAATTACTGTAATGAACTGAAATTAATCTGTTTCCTTCTCCTTCTGGCTTCTACTTGTAAAGCGCATTGGTTTTAAGAAAGGCACTATATAAATAAAGATTGCTTTGCAGAAAATGTAGCTGGCAATCCGCGGCTGGTTTGAAGAGAGGCAACATATGTTTTTCTAACAGACACAAAAGATCCCATGGAGGGATGAGGCCCCTAATGGGAGGTTTAAGGTGAAGCATTCCCCTCAAAAAAACTGGGTCAGATTCATCTGGGCAACATATTTGCCATCCACTAGCACATGATAGGTAGAGATTGCGGAAGGTGTACTTTAATGGAAGAATATCAGAGGCCAGAATCTGACAGGGAGAGGAGATACTCAAGGACAGCATTCAGAGGGCACATGAGAGGGTCCAGATTAGAGGCCCACAAGCAAAAGTGCTTCCACTTCATGGTGTAAGTAGTCGTAGTGGAAGGTTTCCTGGCTGCAACCAAGACCAAGGCACTCTGGGAGATACTCCAAAATGTGCAGTGGCTACGTCTGCAGGTGCCAGGCATGCAGATGTAGGGATCAGACATCTGGGTGAACCAACCTGCCCTGCTCTTGTGACAGTAATCAGGAGGACAAGGGCAGGGAAAATGGAGGTTCCACAGTCAGCTGCTGCAGTAGTGGGAACCACACCTGATGAGGCCGAATTTGGAGGTGGAACCAGTTGGTTGGTCCGATCATCACTCCATAAGTTTCAATCTCTTTGCTCCCCCTTATAGAACTGCCCCTGTGGAGATGGTACAATACCGCTCTTTGCGGGGTGTGACCCCGATTATCTTCTAGAGGAATTAGACCTATTGGGATAACCGAGTACAAGAAAGGGTCCCAAGAACCTTCTACAAGCCTATAATCAGGCTGTGCTGGGGGCTCCAGATGCCTTAGCTCTTGTCCACATTTGCCCTCTCACCCTCAGTACCCTTGGTTTAATTGGGCCTTGAGGAGTTGAGGCAGATAGGGCAAAGGTAAGAACGTATGTGGCAAAGAACCGGCCTGGAGGCCAACAAACTTAGACTGATGGTCCATTTTAGAGACTATCAGTCGGCAATCACCCGCAAGAAGGCAGAATTCCTGTCCAGGGAGATTGCTGCAGTTCAGAATCGACCAGCTCACCTTTTCTGACCTGTGGATAGAGTGTGCAGTCCAGCTTGTCTACAAGTTTGGATAGCCTTTTCTCATGGAAAGTGTGAGGAGTTTGCTCAATTCTTTGCTGAAAAGGTTGCCGACATCAGATCGGAGGTCTGTTCGGCTCGTTCTTTGGGGGGGGGGGAAGTGGTCAGCTGAATGTTGCGATACCTCAGTTTTGCTGGATGGAGTTCAATCGGCTAGGGGTTGAGTATGTCATGAGGATTCTTAGGGATATGCACCCAACCAGTTGTAGTTTGGATCCGGACCCTACTCACCTTTTGTTAGGCTGTTTTGATGTCATCGGATCGGTCCTTGCGGAGATAGTCTGGTGTTCACTGGAGATGGAGGAGATTCCCTGCTCTAAAAAAGGAAGCAGTGGCGACTCCCTTTCTCAAGAAACCTTCTCTTGACCCAGACTGCCTTGCTAACTAAAATCCAATCTCTAATCTTCCCTTTGCGGGGGAAGTTATTGAGAATGTCGTGGTGCTACAGTTGGAGAACCTTCTTACCATTTATGACATCTATGATCCTCTCCAGTCTGGATTTCATAAAAGACATAGTACCGAGACTGCTCTGGGTCGGTTCTATGTGAAAAGGGAGAGGAGAGAATGGTGACTCTGATAACAGCGAAGACATTTCAGCTACTGTTAAAAGGGCAATGGTATATTATGGCTACTGTACTAATGGCAACATCTGTGTTTGTGCAGGGGGCTTTGCCCCCCTTCCCCACACCCTCCTTACTATTATAATCAACTCCAAGGTCATAACATCTCAGGGAGGGGAGAAAGACCATTATTGCCATTAGTGCAGTACCCACAATGTACTGCTGCCCTTTTAACAGTATCCAAAATGATGTCACCATTTTTGCAGTCACTGTTCTTTCCTCATCCTTTTGACGGGACACCCTCTGGCTCAGGTGCTCAATGATCTCCTCACTGCGCGAGACCAGAGATCCCACACCATCTTGGTATTTCTTGATCTCTCCTCAGCTTTTGACACCGTGGACCATGGGGTGTTGCTGGACCTCCTGCATGCCATCTGTGGGCGGTCTAGTACAGTCCTCAGATGATTTTGTTCATTCCTCACTGGTAGATCTCAGAGGGTGGTCTTGGGGGGTTTACTGCTCTGAAGCATTACCTCTGTCTTGTGGGGTACTGCAGGGCTCGGTGCTATCCCCCATGCTGTTTGCGGTGTATATGCTGCCATTAGGAAACACTGTGAGATGGTATGGGCTGAGGTTTCACTGTTACATACTGACATACTATTTGCCAGCAGATTAGGCCTTACGGTCTATCGAGTCTGCTCGAACCTCAGATCCCTAGTTGGGTGCCGAGGCCCTCCCCCCCTTGTGTTCCAGAAACCCCTATCATCCATCCCCACCCCCCTGGGACAGGCCATCATCGGATACATCCACTTTCTGTGTCTGTCCCACCCTCTCTTGAAGCCCTCCACTGTGGATCTCTGAACCAGCTCACCAAGCAGTGCATTCCAAGGGTCCACCACCCTCTCAGTGAAAAACCTCCTCTTTCCCCCCTCACCCTTCCACCTTCAAACCATGCCCTCTGGTGATACCTCCCTGCTTTAGTCTAAAGATCCCCTCCATGTTTACTCTATTTATTCCCTTGAGGTACTTGAAGACCTCAATCATGTCCCCCCTGTCTCACCTCTCCTCCAATGAAAACAGGCAGAGCTCCTCAAGTCTGTCCTCATACGTCAAATGCCCTAGTCCTCGTATCATCTTAGTTGCCCTCCTCTGTACCCTCTCCAGGAGCTGTATGTCCCTCTTCAAGTGTGGTCTCCAGTACTGTACACAGTACTCAAGGTGTGGTCTAACCAGTCCACTGTACAGAGGCAGAATCACTTCCTTGCTCCTAGAGGTGATCCCCCTTATGATGCATCACAACATCCTGTTTGCCTTGCTAGCCGCTGTCCAGCACTGCTCAGAGTTATTCATACATGCATCCACCATGGCCTCTAGGTCTTTTTCCCCTATTGAGACCTCCAGCACCTCCCCTCCCAGGGTGTACCTGTGTTTAGGGTTTCCCCGCTCAAGATGTAACACCTTGCACTTGGTGATATTGAAATTTAATTTCCATGTGTGAGCCCAGCTTTCCAGGGTGTCCAGGTCCCCTTGCAGAGCCAACCTCCCCTCTTCTCCCTCAACTACTGCTCCCATCTTGGAGTCATCAGCGAAGAGACTCATTTCACACCCTATACCCTCCCTGATGTCCGATATGTATGCATTAAACAGGATCAGACCCGGACCGAGCCCTGTGGTACCCCACTACCAACCACTCTAGGGTTCGAGAGCTCCCCACCGACCACTACTCTCTGGGTGCATCCAGCTAGCTAGTTTTCAATCTATCTGACCATCAAAGGGCCTACTCCCAACCCCATCAGTTTCTCCACCAGACCATTGTGGGGGACAGAGTCAAACACCTTGCTGAAGTCCAAGAATAATACATCCTGAGGCTTTCCCCTGTCCAGTTCTGATGTTACCCATTCGTAGAACTCCACAAGATTGGTTTGACATGATCTACCTGGCACAAACCCATGTTGCCGACTATCCAGACCTCCCACCTCCTCCAAGTACACCCCCAATCGTTCCTTTAGTACACTCTCCATTAATTTTCCCACCACGAGGTCAAACTGATCAGTCTATAGTTACCTGGTACTTCCCTCGCCCCCCCTTTATGGATTGGCACCACATGTGCCTCGCCAATCCCTAAAGGTACCCTCCCTGTCTCAAGTGACCTGTTGAAGAGCTCCGCCAGGGTGCAGCCATGTATGTCGCCAATTCTCATAGTACTCTCGGATGAATGCCATCCTGCCCAGGAGATTTGTCTTTCTTTAGGGCCTTGAGGGCTAACCACACCCTTCGGCGAGATAGCATCATCCGCCCTCCACCTTACTGGCCTTTTTATCCTTATCCTGATGTGACATCCCTGGGTACCTCTCCTCCCTGATCCCACTCACTGCCGCTTCTATCCCCATGGTGCCTTGCTTTGTAGACATCCCATCCCCCTCCCTAGTGAACACAGAGGCAAAGTACTCGTTAAATACCTCTGCCTGGTCCCTCGCCTCTTCCACCCACCCTCCTTCTGATCTCAATCTGCTGAGATGGCCCTTAGTTTTTCTCCGCTCCCCAATGTAGCGGAAGAACCCCTTTTCCCCTCCATGTATCCCCTGTGCCAGCCACTGCTCTTTACTGGACTTTGCCCCCCTCACCATCCGGGTGACTTTTCTAGATGCAAGATGGTACATTTCCTTATCCCTATCCCCTCTTGTTGTTTTATATTTTTTGTAGGCCGCCTTCTTTTCTCTGACCGCTACCTGAACCTCACTGGACCACCAGCATGGTTTATGTGACCTGTTATGCAGATGATACGCAGCTCTAGCTGTCTTTTGAGCCCGACCAGGACGGTACGCTCTCAGTCTTTAATAATTGCCTGGCTGAAGTCCAGGACTGGATGAACACTAGCTGGCTGAAACTTAATTCGGACAAGACTGAGGTATTGGTAGTGGACCCTGGTCACTGGATTGAGGGGTCCAGGACAGGGTGTCCCTCTGGGCTTTGGCTTGGAGGGTTCCAGTTACCGACCTCTAATCAGGAATGAACTCTGGGGGTAATTCTTGATGACGGTTTGAAACTTCGCTCTTAGGTGTCAGCTGTCTTTAAGTCCTCTTTTTTCTATCTGAGGAATATTTCCCAGATCAAGCACTTGGTTCTGTCTAGCAACTTGTCTACTCGATCCACGCGTTTGTAACTTCACACCTTGACTATGCAACTCCCTCTACCTACGGCTTCCTGGGGTTGATATCCGCTACCTGCAGCTGGTGCAGAATGCTGCGGCAAGGCTGTTGCCTGGATCATCTCAATCTAGTCATATTATGCCTGTGCTGCGCAAACTGCACTGGCTGCCAGTTCAGTGGCAGATCGCCTTTAAGGTTGGCTTGCTGACCTACAAAGCCCTACATGGACAAGGACTGAGCTACTTGCAAGCTCTCCTGCATCCCTACTGTCCTCTTCGGCTGCTCCACTCGACCAACAAAGGACTGCTGGAGATTCCCAGGGTACGGCTAAAAACATCTGGAGCTAGGGAATCTTCATTTGAGGTCCTCACCCTGTGGAATTCTCTGCCTCTTTGGGTATGAAAGTGCCTGACAGTGGAGAGCTTTAAGACTGCCCTTAAGACCTATGTATTTCAGCTGGCATTTGCTGCCATTTTGTGACTATCTAACGGTGTTGTGGTTTATTAACATTGTATTATAGTATTTTATTGTTGTAATTGTTGTTTTGTTGTGCAGCGCTCTGCTACACTGTCGAAGAGTGCTATAAAAATAAAGTTTATTATTATTATTAAAGCGGAGCTACAAGAATTATCTCCATTCCTTCTGCTTGGAGTTTGAGCAAAACTCTCTGCAGGAGAGGTAAGGGAAGGCATACAGAAACTTCCCTGTCCAACAGAGGGATAGTGCATCTTACCAGAAAACACCAGACCCGTGATCGAGCGAGCAGAAACTGCGCAGTTTTGCATTGCACAGGGATGCGAAAAGGTCCAGCCCTGGATGACCCCATCTTTGGAAGAGGTCATCTGCTACAGACTGCAGGAATTTTCATTCATGAGTCTCTGACCGAGTCCAGCTTAGGTCATCGGCCAGGGGTTTTGGACCCCTGGAACATGCACTGTGTTGAGCAAAATAGGCCGTGGTTTAGAGTCCAGACACAAACTCTCATAGCCTCTGGGCAAAGAGGATAGGAGTGAGTTCCCCCTGTTTGTTGATATAGTAAACCACAGATATGTTATCTGTCTGCACCAACAGGGGGCTTGGATAAAGATCCAGGAGAAATGCTTGTAGAACATACAGAACTGCCCTCATCTCCAGAATATTGATATGAAGGAACAGTTCTACAGAAGACCATGCACCTTGAGTCTGACGGTCTGAAAATGAGCTCCCCAACCTAGGCCAGAGGCATCAGCTGTGAGAATCTGTAAAGGAGTCGCTCTCTGAAAAGAGACTCTGGACTCTAGATTCTGTGGAGAGAGCTGCCAAGAGAAAGTCTGTATCACTGCTTTGGAGATCAAGACCAGCTGGTCGAGATCATCCTCCCTCTAGTCCCATTGCACTCTGAGAGTCCACTGAGGGACCCTCATAAACGAATGTGCTGAGGGAACGATCACTATGGCCACAACCATATGGCCTAGGAGTTGGAGCATGGTCTGAGCTAGGACCTGGCAAGCAGCTGAAACTTTGTGGGCCAAAGAGCGAAGGTGCATTGCCCTGTCTTGCAGGAGAAAGGTCTTCCCTTGCTCTGTGTCTAGAATTGCCCCTAGGTACTATAACCTCTGACATGGTGTTGGGAAAGACTTGGCCATGTTTAGGGTGATCCCCAGGGGTGGAACAGGCTGAAGGTGTCCTTTAAAGCTGCCAGAAGCTGATCCCTTGTGGTGGCGGTCAGAAGCCAATTGTCGAGGTAGGGATAGACGAAGTGTACCTGTCTCCTTAAAGCTGCTGCCACCACTGCTAGGCACTTTTTAGAACACACATGGTGCAGAGGAAAGGCTGAAGGGCAAGGCCCAAAACTGGAAGTGCCTTCAATGAAAGATGAACCTCAGGAATCTCCTGTGAGCTGCAAGCACCAGAATATGGAGGTAGGCATCTTGCATGTCCAGGGAACAGAGTCAGTCCCTTTGATGTAAGACGGGAAGAATGCCCAGCAAGGTGACCACCCTGAACCTCTTGTACTCTATGTGATTGTTCAACAGGCTCAGGTCCAGAATCAGGCACAGGTCCCCAGTCTTCTTGGGAGCCAAGAAGAAATGGGAGTAGAACCCTTTCCCCCACTGTGGAGATAGAATGGATTCTACTGCCTTCTTGTCTAGTAGGGACTGTACCTACTCCCCAATGAGCTCGGCATGGGAAGGGAAGCAGGATATAAGGACTGGGGGATTGTCCAGGGGCATCTGTAGAAATTCCAGTGCATGACTCCACTCTATCAACTGGAGGAACCACACATCGTTGGTGATGGTGATCCACCTGTTGAGGTAAAGCGAGAACCGACCCCCTACTATCTCTGCCCTGGACTCAACAAGGGACCTGTGGTCAGGCAAAGAGTCAGGCGTGGGAGCCCAGGAGGGTTTGGTGTTCCTAGGTCCCTGTGCTCCATTAGGTTGAGAATGTGCTTTACAAGTTGCCTCTCTGTTGTTGTCCTTTAGGCTTCTGCCCTTCCTGGTGACAAAACTGGTGACGTCTGCCAGAGGTCTCATCAGGTCTGTACAACTGATGCACAGACTGGATGGCCTTACCCGAGTCCTGGAGGTCTGAGATCATCTTCATGTCTAAGAGCTCTGTTTTGTGGTCAAAATCGGGCTGACGATTTGCAAGCTCGATTGCCTTGTTACAGAGGGACTTCTGGTACTGTACCATGTGCACCAAAAAACTGAGTGAATGGATGGTACAGGTGAATGAAGAGTAAACCTTCCTGCTGAATTGGTCCAGTCACTTGGATTCATTGTCCAGCAGCTGGAAGCTCATGTGCTGGGGCTGTTTGGTCTTGTTGTGGGCAGCAGTCAGCAAGGCCGAGTCCACCTTGAGCTGTTCTCCAAGGAATGGATTAAGTAGGGTACGGTACAGTCTGCCCGCTTTCTTAGGCATAGCAGGGGTCATTGAAGGGTGCCTCCAGGCCAGCCTGGTAGCGCCCTTAATGGTGGGACAACTAGAGGTTTGGGCTCATTCATATCCAGAAATTGAGACAGCCTCTTTCTTTCCGGATCAAGATCCTCAGTTTCCCAATGGTTCAAAATTTGGATGTGACGCATCACGTCCAAGAAGGTGTGATCATCCAGAAGGGAGCGGGGTGAACCCCTGAAAGGTGAGGGTGGTGAGGAGGAGAGGAAAACTCCCTTGAGGATCCAGAGAAGCAAGACACGTTTGATGACCTAGAGAAATATCTGGAGTGAGAATACTGGAGCCTCCTCCTACTGTGCCTGGAGGTCAATCTAGAAGAGTGACTGGGTCATTCAGGAAACCTGTCGTCTAATCGGGTAGGAGACCTGTCCCTAGGGGGTGACAACAGCAGGAGTGTCTTCAGGGGGATGACGTGTAGGTTTGGAACCTGGAATTTATTTATTTATTTATTAAAGAGATTTACCAGATAAGCATACTAGGCGGGAATCCACTCGTTTCCAGATGCGACCTGGAGTTACATTACATTAAATTGCTAAAGTACATAGGTACATAGGCAATGGTGCCTTCAAACAGGTACATAATGGTACAGACATCAGGTACAAAAGACACAGAAAGGGGTGAAACAACAGGTCCAGAGATGTTACAGGCAGGACTTATGCATTCGTTATTTAGTTACAAAGTTAGGGCCGAGTGCATGAGTTGTTTTTTTTTATTACAACATTGGGGTCTGTGACCATAGACATTTCATACAGTGAACATGGGGAAAAAGACAATTGAAACAGGGACAGCACAAGAATAATACAGTTGTTTGGATAAATGCACCATTATGACACGTTTTGTCGCCTCATTGTAACAGATCTGGTCTGCAGGTTGCAGTTACATATGTCTGAGAAGTGGGCCTGAAGGAGAGTGTTCAAGGTCCTAGGGCTGGTGGACTGCCTGATTTCTGCTGGGAGGTTATTCCAGAGTGTGGGCAGTCTATATTTGAAAGCAGACTGGCATTTAGAGGTGTGCATGAAAGGGATTTGTAGGAGTTTAGAGTCAGTGCCCCGCAAGAAGTAGGCCGGGGTGGGTTGGGTTGACAGAGCGGAACTGAGATATATGGGGAGGGAGTTTGACCAGTGCTTAGCTACGAGATTAGCGCAGTGAAGCTGGCGCCTGGAGTGCAGCGATGGGAGACCTAAGGCGGTATATAGGTCACAGTGGTGGGTGGTGAGGGGACATTCTAGGATAAGGCGACAGAAGGAATGAAAAAGAGGGTCCAAGTTGGCTAAGGTGGATGGAGAGGCTGCGCTGTAGACCACATCACCGTAGTCGAAGACTGGGAGAATCATTTTGTTCACTAGCACTCTCCTGACAGAGGTGGTTAGATACCCTTTGTTGCGGTAAAGAGCTCCCAGTTTCGGGTTTAGTTTTTTCTGGAGGGAGTCTATGTGGACGGAGAAGTCCAAGTGACGATCCAACCATACCCCCAGGTACCTAAAGGAGGTGCAGGATTCCAAGGTGGTTCCTTCGAGGGTTTGAAAAGTGGGTGGAGCCGCTAGACGGGAGTTTCTGGGCTGTGTGCTGAAAGTTATGGATACGATTTTCTTAGCATTTAGGACAAGTTGGTTGGAGCTAAGCCAAGTTTGGACAGCGTCGAAATCCTGTTGTAGGGTAGAGTTTAGAGCCTCTTTTGAGGGTCCGGAGGCATACAGAACGGTATCGTCCATGTACATTTGAATTGCTGAGTTTGGGCAGGTTAGTGGGAGGTCATTTAGAAATATTGAAAAGACAAGGGGGCCCAGGACAGAGCAGTGGGGGACCCCCATGGTGACTGGGAGCGAGTGGGATACTTGAGGGCCAATTTTGACTGATTGTTTCCTGCCAGATAGGTAGTCTTGGAACCACCTGGTAGCTAGATTGGATAGGCCAGCATCTTGCAGTTTTGAGATGAGCTTGGGGTGGGAAACGGTATCGAATGCCTTTGAGAGGTCAATGAATATGGCCAAGGTAAGGAACCCTTTATCCATACCTGAGGCAATATCATTGGTGAGTCTTAGGAGCGCAGTTATGGTGGAGTGTGATTTGCGAAAGCCTGACTGGAAGGGGGTGAAAAAGGAGGTGCTGTCAAGGAATTGTGTGAGTTGAGATAGGGCTAGTTTTTCCTGCAGCTTGGCCTGGATGGGGAGGAGGGAGATAGGGCGGTAGTTACCGGGCTCTGATGGGTTGCCACCCTTTGGCAATGGGATGACTATTGCTCCTTCCAGACTGTTGGAATTTGTGCTGAGGAGAAGGATCAGTTTAGGAGATCGGCACGGGGAGCTGAAATGGCAGGGGCAGATAGGTATAGGAGTTTTGCATCTAGGCCTAGTGGGCATTTTCCTTTATTGGGGTCAAGGGAATTTAGGGCCGCTAGGACTTCAGCAGGGGAGACTGGTCTGAAGGAGAATTTGGTGGTGGGGGGGGAGTGCGGGCAGTGCACATGGGGTTCAGGTTCAGGTGAGAGGATTGGTGTTTTTGTCAGTAGAGATTTAGCGCAGTTGGTAAAAAAGTGATTGAAAGTAGAGGCAACTTCACTTGGTTCAGATACATTTCTGTCCTGAATGGTTAGGGTAGGGGTGGGTGGCTGTATAGGGGGAGTGAGCAAGGTTTTAATAGATTTCCAGAAGTTGGATGGGTGGTTCAGATTGGAGGAGAGGGCCTCTCGGAAGAAGTTCTTTTTAGCCTGCCTAATGGCTTTCGTACAATTGTTACGGAGGGTACGGTACTGTTGCCATGAATCAATGGTACCTGTTTTCCTTTGTTTTTTCCAAACCTGATCCCTGGCACGACATCTAGAGATAATGTCGGCAGAGACCCAGGGGAGATGGGCTTCCTTTACCCTTTTGCTTCTCAAGGGGGTGTGATAGTCCCAGACTGCAAGAATTTGATGTCTGAGCATGTCAAAAGCATGATCTAGGGTAGGTGCCATCAGGGTGGAGCGCCGGGAGTCTGACGCCCAATGCTTTGAAGAACTGGTGTCAGGGCGAGACTCTGGTTCAGAATGCTGCTTCCTGTCGTTGGGTCAAGCTGGAAAATCCAACGATGAGGAGGAAGCCTTCACCTGATGAGGGGCAGCATGATGGCGGTCACCCACCCCTTTAATGGCAGGATCCCTGGTCTCAGACCTGGGGGAATGCCTGTAGGGTCTAAGACTAAGGGAGGGGGCCAAAGGCCCAGGCTCTAAAGAAACGCCACCTGATGTATGCACCAGTGCTAGGGGGGTTTTAAGGCCGGCAACCCTGAGGAAACTTTGGTTTGCGGGGAAACAGAGTCCAGCCTCCCGCGAGAGGTGGGACTGGAGCTAGCCATTTTCCTGTGCAGAGACCTGGATCGGGAATCCAAATGGGTGTCCTTCTCGTGATAGTGATGTTTCTCACTGGACTTTTTCTCCTTTGATTTATGGGAAGTCCCAGACCCTGAAGAAGAAGGGGATCCTTGGCTTGACGACTTTTGCATGGTGGCCAGCTGCTGTTCTAGGAGATAAGTCTTCAGAGTCTTCAGTCGATGACTGTGAGTCCGGTGGTTGAAATTTCTACAGTGGTGGCAGGAGTCAGCATTGTGCTCAGGACCCAAGAAGATGATGCAGGCCAAGTGACCATCTCAGACTGGGATTTGCTTCCCGCACATGCACTTGGATTATTTCGGTTGCTGACTGGAGGATAACGGAGATGCATCGATTTGCTGTAAATTGAAAGGCTACATTTTATGGAAAAAAGTTCTTTGAAATGGTGGTTGACTGTTAGCAGTAGGCATCCATGGAGCCGATGTGAATGGGACGACAGTAGGAAAAGAACTGGGGTGTGGCCAGGGACCACCCCTTTATACCACTGGTGGACGGAGGTGGTCCGACATCAGGGGCAGTACTCACTGGGTACTTCTAGCAAATAATTTTTCTGTGGGGTCCTAGTGCCTGGCGGCATAATCCTTATGGTGTAGCCTGCTGCAAGAGCTCCCACTCAAAGTAAGATCTAATGTTTGCCTAGTTTCTATGACAGACTTGTTGTCATGTAGAGTTACCCTTAGGGGAGATGGTACACATCAGCTCCTTGGTTAGTATCATTATTCTAGCTTGGTCCTATTGGTATACATAAGGAATAAGGTATGGGCAACCAAACACAACGAGCCTGTGTTCCCATCAAGGGGCTGAGTTACCACCGTATCGATCATGAGAGATAAGCTTGGAGGGTACACTTCAGCCCCTTGACTAGTATCATTATTCTAGTTAGTTCCTATTGGAATACATAAGGAATAAAGTATGGGGAACCATACACAACAAGCCTGTGTTCCCATCGAGAGGCCAAGATACCAACAGGTCAATCATGAGGGATAACCTCGAGAGGTCCTTGCTGGCATCTCAACCTCAAGATACAAACACAAGGCAAGTAGTGTATGTGTGCCTATATTTTATTTGTTATAGCATACGGTTTTAAAAATTAAGAGACAAACCATACATAACAGTATGTGTCAGTTGAGTGGCCCTGTTATGTGTTTTTTTCCCCACTGTTTAACCAGGAGAGACACACTAAGCTAATAGCTTGTTTACAGGTATGACCTGGGAGCTCAGGGAAGTTAAGTGACTTGCTTAGGGTCACACAATATGGAAATGACTTGAGTGTGCCCGTTATTTTGTAGCTGTAAGGTTTTCTGTACATACTGTGCCCACAGAATTGTGATCTGTATTTAATGTGTGAAATATGACAGTTCTGAACTGTTATGCCTAAAATATATATTTCTTTTGAGATTGATTGAAAGTGCCATGAACTGCTGCTGCCATGCCTCTATGGTGAGATGTGGTGCGGAGGTGAACGGTACACTCATCAAGAAGGAGTCGGTGGGAAAAAATTACTGTTTAGTAAAATAGGGTTCCTGTTCCTAAATAGAGTCCTGAAGTGTAGAAAGTGATCCCAATTTGTAAGAGAGCGCACTAACTGTTGTAATTTAGTGTTTGGAAATGAAAGCCATGAATCTGGGCATGTACAGTAATGTTGATGCTACTGCTCATGCTTAGAGTCACACTAGTTTACAGCAATCAGACTCTCTGGCCTTGATTACATCCACATATACTACATACTGTTACATGGGCAGGTCGACGTGAGGTTAGCATGGCAGTCAGCACTAGTTTACAGCAATCAGACTCTCTGGCCTTGATTACATCCACATATACTACATACTGTTACATGGGCAGGTCGACGTGAGGTTAGCATGGCAGTCAGCACTAGTTTACAGCAATTAGACTCTCTGGCCTTGATTACATCCACATATACTACATACTGTTACATGGGCAGGTCGATGTGAGGTTAACACGGCGGTCAGCAGTAGTTTACAGCAGTCAGACTCTCTGGGCTTGATTACATCCACATATACTACATATTGTTACACAGACGGGTCGATGTGAGGTTAGCACGGCGGTCAGCAGCAGTTTACAGCAATCAGACTCTCTGGCCTTGATTACATCCACATATACTACATATTGTTACATGGGCAGGTCGACGTGAGGTTAGCACGGCAGTCAGCAGTAGTTTACAGCAATTAGACTCTCTGGCCTTGATTACATCCACATATACTACATACTGTTACATGGGCAGGTCGACGTGGAGTTAACACGGCGGTCAGCAGTAGTTACAGCAGTCAGACCTCTGGGCTTGATTACATCCACATATACTACATATTGTTACACAGACGGGTCGATGTGAGGTGAGCACGGCGGTCAGCAGCAGTTTACAGCAATCAGACTCTCTGGCCTTGATTACATCCACATATACTACATATTGTTACATGGGCAGGTCGACGTGAGGTTAGCACGGCAGTCAGCAGTAGTTTACAGCAATTAGACTCTCTGGCCTTGATTACATCCACATATACTACATATTGTTACACAGAAGGGTCGATGTGAGGTTAGCACGGCGGTCAGCAGCAGTTTACAGCAATCAGACTCTCTGGCCTTGATTACATCCACATATACTACATATTGTTACACAGGCGGGTCGATGTGAGGTTAGCACGGCAGTCAGCAGTAGTTTACAGCAATTAGACTCTCTTGCTTTGATTACATCCACATATACTACATATTGTTACACAGGCGGGTCGATGTGAGGTTAGCACGGCAGTCAGCAGTAGTTTACAGCAATCAGACTCTCTGGCCTCGATTACATTCACATGCACTACATACTGTTACACAGGCGGGTCGATGTGAGGTTAGCACGGCGGTCAGCAGTAGTTTACATATACTACATATTGTTATACAGGCGGGTCGATGTGAGGTTAGCACGGCGGTCAGCAGTAGTTTACAGCAATTAGACTCTCTGGCCTTTATTACATCCACATATACTACATATTGTTATACAGGTGGGTCGACGTGAGGTTAGCACGGCGGTCAGCAGTAGTTTACAGCAGTCAGACTCTCTGGGCTTGATTACATCCACATATACTACATATTGTTACACAGGCAGGTCAATGTGAGGTTAGCACGGCGGTCAGCAGTAGTTTACAGCAATCAGACTCTCTGGCCTTGATTACATTCACATATACTACATATTGTTACACAGGCGGGTCGATGTGAGGTTAGCACGGCGGTCAGCAGTAGTTTACAGCAATTAGACTCTCTGGCCTTTATTACATCCACATATACTACATATTGCTATACAGGCGGGTCGACGTGAGGTTAGCACGGCGGTCAGCAGTAGTTTACAGTAGTCAGACTCTCTGGGCTTGATTACATCCACATATACTACATATTGTTACACTGGCGGGTCAATGTGAGGTTAGCACGGCGGTCAGCAGTAGTTTACAGCAACTAGACTCTCTGGCCTTGATTACATTCACATATACTACATATTGTTATACAGGTGGGTCGACATGAGGTTAGCACGGCAGTCAGCAGTAGTTTACAGCAATTAGACTCTCTGGCCTTTATTACATCCACATATACTACATATTGTTATACAGGCGGGTCGACGTGAGGTTAGCACAGCGGTCAGCAGTAGTTTACAGCAGTCAGACTCTCTGGGCTTGATTACATCCACATATACTACATATTGTTACACAGGCGGGTCGACGTGAGGTTAGCACGGCGGTCAGCAGTAGTTTCCAGCAATTAGACTCTCTGGCCTTTATTACATCCACATATACTACATATTGTTACACAGGCGGGTCGACGTGAGGTTAGCACGGCGGTCAGCAGTAGTTTCCAGCAATTAGACTCTCTGGCCTTTATTACATCCACATATACTACATATTGTTACACAGGCGGGTCGATGTGAGGTTAACATGGCGGTCAGCAGTAGTTTACAGCAATCAGACTCTCTGGCCTTGGTTACATCCACATATAATACATATTATGAAGTGCAGATCATGAATAGATCAGCATGATTGGCAGAGACATCTTTGAAGCCGTGATGATATCGCGCTACATCATCACAGCTTTGTTAAAAACCTCCGGCAACCAGCCTCCTTACTGCCCACAACTTCCTCCGCTTGCCCACAGAACGTTCTTTTGGCGCTGCTTATACACTAATGAAGCCAGAGACTGTACTGCACAGCATAGTGTCTGTTGCAGCTCGAGCAGCTCCTTAACCTTCAACGGCCAGCACGACCGCTGATCGCAGATGTAAACTCACTCGCAAACTCATGAAAATTCCCAACCTACACTGCCAACAAATGAAATAGGTGCTCTGATGACTTACCGGTAATTTTATAACTGCTTCAGTAGTGAGGCTGAGCTGTAAGAAACTGGAGGTACTCTGCCTGCTAGGTTTTGTGCCTCCAGCGAATGAACGAAAACACGCTCCCGGTACTTTTTCCTGACCAAACAGCTGCCGCCAGAGAAATCGCACAATGGAAAATTTTGCTGCTGTTGCTCGTGAGAACTTGAGTATTTTTTTTTATCCTGTAGTGTGATCTGTAGTGGCTGGGATGCTCTACAGAGCGATCAAGTTATGCTGCAGCTAGAAGACTCCTTCTCTGCTGTGGGACTCAGAAATTGCAGTATGTGGCTCAGGTCCTGGTTACGAGTGCACAGTGACAGAAACAGCATGCAGGGTTTGGGGCAGAACCAGAGATACCGTCGGCAGAGGCTCAGCACAGCTGCATGAGGGGGATTATTTATACTACAGTGCCACCTACAGACCTTCATACACAACACAGGAACTTTTTTCTGTCCATGTGTCAATTAACTTAAAAAAACTCATCGAAAAAGATTTTCAACTTTTTCTTTTGTATTTCTACCAATTTTAATCTAGTTCATAATAGCAATAAGTCACTCCAGGGTGTGGTATATTATGGGATATCGCCACTTCTTGGGTGGTTGGACACACTCGGTCTGTGGCCTCTTGCCAAACCACCTGAGGCGTGACGATATTCCATGATATACCACACCCTGTCATGCCTTATTGCTTAACTGTTATACAGGCGGGTCGACGTGAGGTTAGCATGGCGGTCAGCAGTAGTTTACAGCAATTAGATTCTCTGGCCTCAATTACATTCACATATACTACATATTGTTACACAGGCGGGTCGATGTGAGGTTAGCATGGTGGTCAGCAGTAGTTTACAGAAATTAGACTCTCTGGCCTCGATTACATTCACATATACTACATATTGTTACACAGGCGGGTCGATGTGAGGTTAGCATGGCGGTCAGTAGTAGTTTACAGCAATCAGACTCTCTGGCCTCGGTTACATCCACATATACTACATACTGTTACACAGGCTGGTCGATGTGAGGTTAGCACGGCGGTCAGCAGTAGTTTACAGTAATTAGACTCTCTGGCCTTGATTACATCCACATATACTACATACTGTTACACGGGTGGGTCGACGTGAAGTTAGCATGGCAGTCAGCAGTAGTTTACAGTAATTAGACTCTCTGGCCTTGATTACATCCACATATAGTTATATCTGTCGGTATACTTTTCTAACAATTATTGTTGTGGATTTTCATCACGGGTAAGATGAGGGCTCAGCCAATCAGGCTGCTGGATTTTTGATGATCAGTTCATTATATCAAATAAGCACCTGTGTGCAGAAATGGGACTCAAACACTGTAGCTACAGTATCACATCAGATGTCATAATACACAGCTGGAGGGGAGAAGTATAGAACAAATGCAAGAGGGATGTATAACACCCAGAGTTATGAAAATCTGGAATTGATTAACAGGGGCGGCTGTAAATGCTACTAGCATCAGTACTTTAAAACTGAGATAGAGAAAATTATGGATACATGGACATCCAAGGTGTAGTGGGAAAATAGGCTTGAAAGACCATTACAGGCCTCTTCCAATTCTCAAAAATCCTTAGTAACCTTATTAATCTTTGGCTAGCAAAAGTTTATATGTGGTCCTAGTACTGATGCTGGTATAGGCATCAGTGTCAGTGGCTCAGCAGATTGCACATTCGCCGCTAAGGCTAGATGATCAGAAGGCTGTGGGTTCTATCCCCACATCAGGCACTTGGGTTAAATCCTAATACTGACACTGTAGTGCACCATGGGGAAGGGGTGATGCGCCATTGTGGTGCCGTCTTTCAGATGAGACATTAAACAGAGGTCCCATCTGCCTGTTCTGGTGGTTGCTCAGGTGGATGTTAAGGATCCCATGGAACTTCTTGAAAAGAAAAGGGGAATTTCCCCAGTGCCCTGACCAAATTTCCCCCATTCACTGAAAATAGCACCAATCTGGTTCAATGTCAGTTGGCATCCATCTGTATCTCCTTCCTTCAAGACAAGGTTGAAAACAGGCAGAACAGTCTAGTCCTCCTTTCGTGGCCAACAAAAACAAAATAAATAGTTCCGAAGGTGTGTCCTAATGGAAGGTATACCATCAAAGAAGTTTAATAGACACATAACCCCCTGCACTGTCACCTGGGAGTCCCAGGTTTTGGATGGACTCCGGTTACCCTCTCTGATATTACACTAGTGCTACACACATAACCCCCCTGAACAGCCATCTAGGAGTCCCAGGCTGAGAATGGACTCAGGTTTCCCACCCTGGTATTACACCAGTGATATACATGTAACCCCTTACACTGCTACCTTGGAGTCTTGCGTTTGAGAATAGACTCTGGTTTCCCACCCTGGTGTGGCCAATGTGGTGCCTGAGCTATGGAAACTCTCCCATATCATCCTCAAATTCAAGAAAGGTGGTGTTAAACTGGTAAATAATTACAGCCTGACTGTAATTCTTCTGTTTTTTTTTTTTAAACAAAAACTACAAAAAATTACCCCTTCAATTACAATCTTATGACTTCAGTACAGCATGGGTTCCATAAAAGGCACAGTACCAGCACTGCCATCCAATGTTGTCGATGCAATCGATGGGCTGACCTCACTTGTGCTGTTTACATCAACCTTACAAAGGCCTTTGATTTGGTTTACCACTGTCTACTGTTATCAGGTTACGCAACCTCGGGTACTCCCCACTCCACACCACCTCAGTTCTGTAAATACCTAGATTATAGGCATTAATGTGTGAAGTTCAGAACCTCCTCCTTCTTGGACCTTGCCCCTATCCTGGTAGGAGTACTACAAGGATCCATCCTTGGGCTTCTTTTTTCTCTTCACATAAATGACATGCACCTGTCCCTAGCCCACAGCATCTCTACCCTATCGGGGTATGTTAATGAATACCTCCACCTGTCCCTAGCCCACAGCATCTCTACCCTATCGGGGTATGTTAATGATAGCCTACACCTGTCCCTAGCCCACAGCATTTCTACCCTATAGGGGTATGTTAATGAATACCTCCACCTGTCCCTAGCCCACAGCATCTCTACCCTATCGGGGTATGTTATTGATAGCCTACACCTGTCCCTAGCCCACAGCATCTCTACTCTATAGGGGTATGTTAATGAAAATGTTGTACATAATTGTGATATGAGGGGTTAATTTTCAAATGCAGAGTAGATCATTCTTTTCCTAGCATTTTAACTTGCTATGACCTTACAGTGAAAAATGTACAGTGCTGCAAGACAACTGACTTTTAAATGGCCAAGAAAAATAAGATTCAATGTTCTGAATGTACCAGCGGACACCAACCTTGTGTTTTGAATGTACCAGCGTACACCAACCTTGTGTTCGAAATGTGTAGCGGACACCAATCTTGTGTTCTGAATGTATAGCAGACACCAACCTTGTGTCTTGATTATACCAGCAGACACCAACCTTGTGTTCTGAATGTACCAGTGGACACCAACCTTGTGTTCGAAATGTGTAGCAGTCACTGAACTTATGTACTGTGTGTATAGGGGACACCAAACATGCATCGTCAATGTGACAAAGACTAGCAAACAACATTGCAGGTTCATAAAAGTTTACTAGTTGTGATCTATGTTGTCAACAATTGCATATTCGGGCACTGAAGTGCACTGAAATAAAAAAACATCAATAAGAAGTAAAAATAAAGTCATACAAATGATTGTACATAGCAACTAATCATATTGTCGAACAGTTTAAATGCTGTCAATTCCAACAATTCTTGAGCTTTTCATATTTCGAACGATAGTTTGCAGTTCATCCTGTGTAACTGCAAAGCTTCCATTTCCTGACAGATGTACAGGCCCATGGAAAAGTCTTTGCTGTCTCACCATATCAGTGCCCTGCTGTCGTGGCCATGTGAGATGCCCATTTGCACACTGGTTCAGGAATCTGACATTGAAAGTACGTTGTATTTCATTAAATACAAGTATTTGCCCGATAAAAAAAACTGTTTGGAATAGTAAACTGCATTGAATTTTCCAGCTGTACCTTGTTTGGGTTTAATTTTTTTTAGCAGGTAGACAGCCAGCAAGCACACTAGAGACAGAAGCAGTGGAGAAGGCCATTGCGGAAGTGCCAGGAGTAGAAGAATTGACCATTGCTTCAGTGCCTGAAGCAGCAATTGGATCAGCTGATGAAGTGCTAGGAAGAGCAGAGGAGTCTGTCAGTAGAGTGGCAGGAGCACAGGGGGGGTCAGTCACTGGGGTCTGTCAGTACAGTGGCAGGAGCAGGGGAGGGTCAGTCACTGGGGTCTGTCAGTACAGTGATAGGAGCAGGGGAGAGTCAGTCACTGGGGTCTGTCAGTACAGTGGCAGGAGCAGGGGAGAGTCAGTCACTGGAGTGCTGGAAACAGCAGGCGTGTCCGTATCTGCAGTGTTGCGCTCATGGGCACTCTTTTGTGCTTGGAGCCGTAGGGGAGTTCGTCATAAGCATTGCTGGACAGTGTCATTTCTGAGTTCAAGCATCTGAGCTGTCTGAGAAGAACAAATTAAGAACAGTACGAAGGGGTACAGGAGGGAGGGGGAGGAAGAATGAGAGAAAGTGGAGCAGGCAGGAAAATGTATCAGCGACGGGGGAGAGGGTCCTACCACAGATACAAACGAAACTATTAGATGGTGAAGAAAAAGTGGTGATTAACATTTCTTACCATGTCTTGACTGAATCTGAATTAAAAGTTCTGGAAAAGGGACTTTCGTTTGTTCCAACATCTAGCTTGAATAAATTTGAAACAGTTGTGGACTTTTACAAATTTACCCGAAAATTGAATCTGAAAGCATTTTTTTATGAAGAGAAATGGGAATGCAATGTGCTGGAAAAAGGCAGAGAGACAGCAGATCATTTTGAAACTGTTCCTACTTTCAAAAATAGATCTACTTTTTTTCCTCCACAAAACACCGCAGTCACGGTGTTTGAGAAGGTGTGCATTCAGGATTTGGAAAATTTATTGGTACCGCCATTGAGATATTATAACTGCACAACGGAAGAAAATGCAGCTATTTGTGCCTTTAAAAATAATAAAACGATCACTATAAAGCCGGCTGATAAAGGAGGATCTGTGGTAGTTATAAACACCAGAGAGTATGAATCAGGAATGTTATACCAACTTAAAAATACAGATTTCTATGAAAGCTTGTCTTGTGATCCTGTGAACAAGTTTAAACGGGAGACTGACAATATTCTACATGAAGCATTAATGGAAGGTCTAATTAGTCGTGATACATATGAATTTTTGTCTATAAAACATCCTATAAAATCTGTTTTATATGGACTTCCTAAAATTAATAAATGTTTAAAGAATCCGCCATACAGACCGATAGTGGCCAGTATTGGATCTCCGACTGATAATATTGCACACTTTGTAGATTATTTCATTAAATCTATTGCACAAAATACTTGGTCATATTTAAAGGACACAGCACAATTTATGGATCTTCTTGTAGATATTGATATGAATCCACAGTCGAGTTTTGCAACTTTGGATGTTTGTTCCCTATATACCAATATTCCACATAATGAAGGGTTGGAAAGCTTAAGAGAGAGTTTGTATGAAAAGACCTCGTATTCACAAGCGTTTGTGGAATTTCTTATTATGTTGACAGAAAAGATTCTAACCTGCAATACTTTTATTTTTGATGGAAAGATGTTTTTGCAGAAAAAAGGAACAGCCATGGGGGCAGCCATGGCCCCTAATTATGCGATTATATATCTATCAAAATGGGAAGAAAAATTCATTTTTGGTGATGAGAATCCTTTTCTGGATAACATTGATTTTTATAAACGTCACATAGACAATTTATTTTTCATTTGGAAGGGTTCTGTAGGGGAACTGGGATTGTTTAAAGCTTATTTAGAAAAATTGAATTGTAATCTTAAATTTGAACTAAAAGCGGATCCTGACAAAATTAGTTTTTTTTGGATTTAATGGTAAAAAAAGAAAATAATGGGGACATTAGTACAAAGTTATTTAGAAAAAGTACTGATAGAAATAGCATATTACATTTTCAGAGTTGTCACCCTAAACATGTTACAGAGAATATACCTGTTGGCCAGTTTTTGCGATACAAGCGTAATTGTTCTCATGAAGGGGACTATGAAAATGGTGCTGAGGAGTTAAACAACATGGTTACAACATGAAATGTATACAAGAGGGACGTAAAAAAGCCGAGTATAAGTGGAATATTAGAAAATATGCTCAAGATCAACTAAGAAAAGAAGGAAATTACACATAAAAATGATGTTCCAAAATTTGTTACCACTTGTAGTCCACAGGCACATTTATTTATTCACATAATTAAAAAACATTGGCATATACTATCAGTTGATCATAAGTTTAAAGATTTGGTAAAAAATTTCCCAAAAACTGTATATAAAAGGGGCCATAATTTGCGGGATCAATTGGTACATGGTTACTATAGTGGGGAGACACAAAATGTGAATAAAATAAGTACTTTGCCTAATGGAACCTTCCGATATGGAAATTGCCGTTTTTGTAAATTTATAAAAACTGGTAACATGTTTAAACAACCAGTTACTGGGAAACAATATAAAATCGTGACTTTTGCAGATTGCAATACTCTGAATGTGGTATATTTGGCATGCTGTAATAAATGTACTGGTTTCTATGTGGGTAAAACAACCCAAAAACTAAAAGAAAGGATAGGACAGCATGTTAGAAGTATTGCACATGCTGATGGTGTTCGTGCTCTTTCTCAACATGTTATTTTTAAGGGAGAAGAACATCATTTTAGCTTTCAAATTATTGAGAAAGTTACTGTAGGTCCCAGAGGGGGAAATTTAGATTTAAAATTACGACAAAGAGAAACTTATTGGCAATATGTTCTGAAATCATATATTGCTCCTGGCTTAAATGATTTTTTCCAGCTTTCCCCCTTTTTATAGGTGATTCATAGATTGTTATTGTTTTTTGGGAACAAATTATATATCTTTTAGATGTATTATAAAGGTCTTAGTAGGATTCTTCAGTTTCTGCTGTTTTTTAATAATATTTCGTATTTTTTGATAATGTATTCTGTATTTACATCTAGGTAGGTTTTTTAGTATTGGACAAAACTATTCAAAACCTGTTTTTGTGTGGCATTTCGTTTATATGGGATAAATCTATGGGAATGTAACATTACCTTTAAACTTCACCTTTAAAGAAGGTATATAAGGTGTGTTATTTCTCATTGCCACAGCCTTGAGAAAGCGTAGTTGTGACGCGAAAACATTTGGTTCCGTGGGGAGGGGCAAGGTGTATCGAGCCCCCACCTTGTATGCCTGCTGACCTGTTTGCCTATTTTGGAAATAAAAGGCTTTTATCCTGAAACATCGTATGTGGATTTCATCTCAAAGAATAGATGGTTATGAGGTGCCGACCTATTTGGACAGTTTGTGAGAAGAACAAATTACTCACTGTAGTAATATTATTACTTCCATGGGAGTCTTCAGCATTACTGACAGGTACAGTATGCCAGATGGGTTAAGTGGCCCTGGAGAGGTGGAGTCAATGCAAATGAGGAAGGCACTGGCCAATCAGGATAGAGAGAGAGAGAAGAGTGCTGCCTGCAGTCAGCCTGAAGGACCTCAGAACTATTTCGAAGCTGAAAAAGAGCAAAAACTGTGCCCAACAGGGGCAAAGACTGTTAGCAAATAAAAAAACAACAACTATCAAATCCAAATCACTATTGTGAAAATATTTTACCAAGCAAACCAATAAACCTCAGCAGGTTTGGCTAAACCCCGCAACAGAACCATCCCTGTACAGGTTTCGCAGAGGAGGACGGGTGAGAGTGTCAATAATGCTGAAGAATCCCATGGAAGAAATATTATTACTATGGTGAGTAATTTTTGCTCCTCACCCCAGGAATTCTTCAGCATGTAGTGACAGGTGCAGACTTCAAAGCAGTACAGTTGGGAGGTGGGCACAGAAACCTACTTAGGAAAGAGGCTCTGTAGCACTGCTCTGCCAAATTTGGCATCCGATCTGGATTGCACATCCGGGCAATAGTGCTCTGTAAATGTATGGACCATTTTTCAAGTAGCTGCTTTGCACACTTCTAGCAAAGGTATGTCCCTGGAAGCTGCCACAGAAGCAGCTGTTCCCTTAGTAGAGTGGGCTCTGAGCCCAAGAGGGGGTTGTTTCAATCAATCAACTTTATCTAACCAGGCATATAACACCGTTGAGCAAGCTCATTTTCAAGGCGGTCCTGGACATAAATTCGATACAATACAGAGAATACAGCAAGCAGAAGGTAAAATACAAAAACATGACATAGTACAGATATGGTAGGCATTAATGTGGTGGTAGTGAACAGATGTAGGCCATGGGAGGCATATACATAAGATCCAATATAGTTTACATACACCGTTTCCAACATGATTTACAAGAAAGCAAAGTGTACCATCCTAGCTGTTACCGCTAATTTAGAGGCTAGTATCTTTATACTAGAAGCAAGGGAGAAGGGAACGAGCAGATATTGGAGGAGAGTATGCCAGGAAGGGAAAAAAAAAAAGGAAGTTAGGCTAAGTTTAGGGGAGAAGGGAATAAATGCTGGGGATCCCTTGCTAGTAGAGATGGGGCGACCGTCGGAGTGTAAGGTTTGCAGAAGGGACCAGTAATTGAGGTAAAAGAGCCATCTAAAGCAACTGTTTACCAGCCTTGCTGTAACAGAACTGAATACAAGAGACACTCCAGTGGGAAATGGTCTTCTTGATCGCCTGTTTCCCTCTGCCCACATCACCATCAGTGAGAAAGAGTTGAGAGTGACAGTCTCTGAACTGCTTAGTCTGATTTAAGTAGTAAGACAAGGCTCTCTTGACATCCATGCTGTGCAATTTGTGCTCGCCTGAAGAGGACTTGTCTGTGAACAAAACCAGCATACAAATAGATTGGTTAAGGTGGAAGACAGACCACCTTGGGCAGGAATATTTCTATTCGTCCAAAGTACTACTTTGTCCTTGTGGGGAATGATGTAGTTAGGTCTGTACAAAGGGCCTGCAACTCTAAAATCCATCTAGCAGAGGTGATGGCCACTGGAAAGATTGTCTTCCACATTACAAACTTGAGATCAGCAATAGCCATGGGTCAAAGGGAGGTTCCATGAGCTTGGCTATGCAAAGATTTAAGTCCCAAGGTGGAGCTGGTTCCTTCAAAGGGGGTTGAAAGTGTAGAAGCCCCTTGAATAACTTCTTATTAATGGGCTGTGAGATGACAGATTTCTCTTTTCCAGTGGAAAGATAGGCCAAAATGGCCGCTAGATGTACTCTTAAGGATGAAGCCTTCAGGCCTCCTGCCTGAAGATGAACCAAACAAGGTTCATCTTCAAGCACCAGCAAGGTAGGAGAGGAAGTCTGTAAAGGCTCTATGTCCTTGCACCACAGAAAGAAATGTTTCCACTTGGAAGCATAAATTTTCATAGTGCTAGGTCTCTTGGCCAGATGCAGAATTTAAAAAACTTCCTCAGAGTACTGGGATTCCAGAAACTCTAGCTTCTCAAGAACCAGGATTTGAGGTGAAAGGACTGGATGATGGGGAACACTACTCCTGTCTGAGGGAGAGTCAGGAGACCGTAGAACGGGGCAGTCTGATGGGCTTCTTGACGGAAAGGGAGATGATCAGAGAGTACCAAGGTTGTCTAGCCCAATCTGATGCCACCAGAATCATGGTGGCTGGCTGAGCCCTGAGTTTAAGAAGAACCCTGTAAATGAGAGGAAAGGGAGGAAAAGCATAAAGAAACCTCCCTGTCCAGTCCAAGGTCAGAGCATCTGTTGGGATGGTCCCCAGAGCCGGGGGCCTGCAACAGTACTGAGGTAATTGGTGGTTTAGGCTGGAAGCAAATAGGTCCAGGTCTAGAACCTCCTACCTCTTGAAAACTCATAGCCTCTGTGCAGAGTTTGGTTGACCTTGTGCCCCCCCCGCTTGTTGATGTAGAACATGGCGGTCATGTTGTCTGTTCTTGTCTGTACAGACTGACCCCTGAGCTGTGAGGCGAAAGCCTTGATGGCTAGGAGCACTGCTCTGAGTTCCAAAAGATTGATGCGGAGAGAGGAATGTTTCGGCATCCAAGTTCCTCTTATGGACAGGCCCCTAGGTGGGTGCCCCATCCTAGAAGGAAAGTATCTGTAGTCAAAATCTGTGAGGCTTGTGGAATTTGAAACAAAATCCTGACCCTGAGATTGTCAGCTTCCTTCCACCAGTCCAGAGTTTGTAGAAAAATTTCTGTGACTGGTACTAGCTTTGTGAAGGAATCTCTTTTCTCGGACCAATAAGACCCGAGGTGGTACTGAATATCCCTCATCTGGAATCTGGCCCCTGGGATGAATGCAGTCATTGAGGCTATGTGGCCAGGTAGTCATAGGAAGTGTCTAGCCGGCCTTGGTTGGCCTGGACTGAATGAGTTTAGCAGGGTGAGAAAATTGCAGACTCTGTCTGAGGGAAGAAAAGCCTTCCCCTGCAGAGTGTTCAGCTTTGCCCCTATGAATTGCAGAATTTGGGCAGGCTGGAGTTGAGACTTTTCCTTGTTGATAATAAAGCCCAAAGACCATAGAGCATGTTTCGTCAGACCTATCGCCTCTGAGACAGACTGAGGAGAGCTGGCCACGATCGGCCAATTGTCTAGGTAGGGAAAGACTGAAATTCCCTGTCTACTGAAATGAGCTGCCACCACTGACAGACAGTTGATGAACACTCTGGGAGCAGAGATGAGCCCAAAAGGCTTAGCTGTAAACTGGTAGTGGCTTGAGGGTAGCTGGAATCTGAGGAATTTTCTGTGGGATTTCCTTGTTGTCACATGGAAGTAGGCATCCTTTAGATCTAGGGAGACTAGCCAGTCCCCTTGTGTAGGCGTTGTGTTATTGTACTTAAATTATCAATTACAAATGAGACGAACGGAGATGAGGCTGATGGCGGAAGAATTTAATGATTATAATAATCACAGCGAGAGATTACAAGTGGTACATTCTTCAAAATAACAGTGTGTGCTGGCTTGCTTATATAGTGGAAGACAGCATCATCATTTCCTATGGAGTTCTATGATTGGTTCATAACAAGTACAAACATCAACTTAAAAGGCAATTTTCTTTCTTTGGAATATGCATGAGCTCATCTTTGGTCAGCACAAATGTATAGATAGTGTACATTCTATTATTATATATGGCTAGTAACAACTGTCACTATCAGTTACCAAGGTCTAGGAGGAGGAAATAGGTTTGGACTTAAGAATGTGCATACAAGCATTTTAGCCTGTCCACATAATAATAAACACTAAAGATAATCAGAAGGGATAATTTAAACTCTATCCTGTATTTCTGCTTTGCAATCACATAAGACATCTGTTTGCTATTATTCACATAGTCAGTACAAATATCAAAAGGCACTTTAATATTGCAACTTGTGGCTTAGTTTGTCTTGTAGCTTTACAAGTTTTATATAATCCAGCTTCACAGATCGATATTTGTTACACAGATACATTATGTTTTAGACCAAAATGAGGTTTGCCTGAAATATTGGGACAGACTTCTTTATCCCTTGTTACACCTTGCTTTAGGGAATGAATGACAAGAGTCAAGGTTACCATCCTGAACTTTGGTTTCAGCAGGTGCTTGTTCGGGTACCTTAGGTCCAGAATAGGTAGCCAATCCCCATTTTTCTTTAAAGTCAGGAAATATCTGGAATAGAGTCCCCTTCCCCATTGGGGGAGAGGTACCCTTTCCGCGGCTTTTGCCCCCAAGAGATTCTTGACCTTTAATTCCAACAGCTGTTTTTCTGTTGGAGTGAGAGAATTTGAGCATTTGGGGCCCTGGAGAAGAGGACATATTTTGAACTGAAGGGGAAGGCCCTGCTCCACCACCTCTAACACCCACTTGTCTGAGATGACTTGATGCCAACGATGGAGGTAGTGGAAGAGCCTGCCTCCCACGGGGGTAGGGGAGGCAACCAAAAAGGAGTCAGGAAGACTGCTGTCTGGATTGTGTAGAGGTACAACGTTAAGATATATCAGGACATGGAAAATAGAACTTACTTGGTTTCTGGGAAAAGAAAAAAAAATATTTTATAAATTTGTTTTAGATAAATGCTACAAGGAGGAGCCCGTAATTCAAGTCTCTTCTACAGTAGATACAGGGTTGCTGTTGGATAGTATGGTTGAACCACGGATTCCCCTCAAGATGCAGGATTTTATATGGTTATGCAGACATCAGAAATTGTATGTGAGGGGCACTCAAAAGCACAAACAACTCAAGGATAGAGGATGTGGGGAGAGTCTCTGTAATGGCAAGGTGGAAACTATGCAACATCCGTTTTTTGAGTGTATTCATGTTCAGGGATTTTGGAAACTGTTGTCCGGCTGGAGGGGAGAAAATATATTTCAAAATATGATGTTTTGGTTTTAGGGCAAATTCCTGCATCAGAAGAAGATCCCCCACTCGCTCAACATTAACAACGTCATGATTACTGAACCTCGGCACATCGCGGATTCTCTCAACACAGCGTTTCCTGACCTGACTGGAGTGCTACCCCCCCCCACCTGCACTCTGCTGGGGAACAAACCAACTGCACGCTTCAAGGGGGCTCAATCCCTGTCTTCTACTTCAAAAAAGTGTCAGTGAAGGAGGCTTACAAATACATAAAAAAATACTAGGCAAGACCAGAATGGAGAGTGATGGAATCGATATGAAACTCCTATCCCTAACACTGGATGTCATCATCGTGCCAGTTACAAAACTATTTAACAAATCGCTGGCTCTTGCACAGTTCCCTGGGATCTGGAAACAGGCTCTCATGATGCCAGTGCACAGGAACGGTGATATGACATGCACCGCCAATTATAGGACAATATCCATCCTCTCTCCCTTATCTAAAGCCCTGGAAAAGATTGTGGCCGCCCAACTCACAGATTACCTCAACAAATACAACCTGTTATGTCCCAACCAACATGGCTTCAGGCAGAATCATAGTACCTCCACAGCTTTGCTGGACTACACTGACTACTAGCACAAGGCACTAGGCAGGAGAAGCTGGTGGGGTCAGTCTTCATAGACCTCACCAAAAGCCTTCGACACTGTCAATCACTCTCTCCTCTGACTCAACTACAGAACCTGAGGGTTGCAACTAATGCTGTCTGCTGGTTCAAGGACTACCTAATACACAAACAACGTGTAAAAATTGGGCACACAGTATCTAGCTGCAACGAGGTATCTTTAGGGGACCCACAGGGGTCAATACTGGGGCCCTTACTATTCAGCCTCTTGCTAAATAATCTTCCTGAAGCCTGTGACACTAAACTGATACTTTATGCAGATGATGCTGTGCTTCTCACCAGCAGTTCATCAATAGTCGCCCTCCACTCTGCGCTGCAGGCATCCTTCTACAAGCTGGAAGACTGGTTCTGTAGCCATAAACTTCTATTAAACTACAAAAAAACCAAGATGATGCTTACAGCCAGCCCACAGCACAAAAAGAAGCTCCCTCCCCTCACCATCTCCAATAAAGTCAGTGAGCCGCTGGAACAAGTTCAGACCTGCAAGTACCTGGGGGTCACCATTGATGACAGCCTCACCTTCACCCAACACATCGACACAGTGGTAAAGGCAGTGAACACCAAGCTGGGTGTACTATATAGGCATAAAAAGTATCTCACTCCAGAGGCCCTCCGTCTCTCAGTCTCCAGCTCCATCCTTTCTACCATCGACTATGGATTGGTGGTCTACGGTGCAGCAACAGACATTGCACTAAAAAGGATTCACATTGCCCTCAACAAGGCATGTAGGCTCACAATGGCTGCAGATCGAAATACCCACACCTGCTCCTTATACGAGGAGACCAATTGGCTGCCACTAAAGAACAGGATTATATTCCAAACATGTCTCCTTGGAAAAAAGGCACTAATGGGTAAAACCACCCCATGCATTTCTAGCATCCTAACACCAAGTGCTACCAGCTATACCACCAGAGGCAGGATGAGGGGGGCCCTATCAACACCTTTCTGTCGAACTGTGCAGGGACAGCGTGCTTTCAGCTACAGAGCCCCCCAATGGCTCAATGAAATCCCAGTGCACATTCTAAACTCCTAATGCATCTCACAATTCAAAAATGGCCTAAGGCAACACCTTGTTACTAGGACAGTTTGTGCCTGCCACTAGGACTCTAACACCCATAATGCCCACTCATCCACATTCTCCTTCCCCTTCCTTTAACCCCCACTCTTCCCTCTTGCCCTATCCCTCTGTCTTCCTCTCCCCTGTGCCTTTTCTCCCACTGGATCAACCTTAAAACCAACCTACTACCACTACCTCCCAACCTCCTAGACAAAGTCACTTCTTTTGGCCGCCCACTCTCCCCTCCCCAGTCTCCCCTCCCCCTGACTCCTCCTTGGACTCTCACACTAGGTGTCACGCCTCTTTATCTCCTTCGCTACATATAAACACTGTCCTTTACCCTAGCTGAATGCTCTTGACGCTGTACTATCACCATTGGTACTATGAATGACACTGTAACCTTACTGCATACTAGCTACCTACTATTCGAGTATTGTACGTAAACTGTTTGTTATTGCTGTCATTGTCACTGTTTGATGTGGAACCTTTGTAAAAGAGCTCTGAGCTCAAAGATATGATCCAAATCCCTAAATAAATAAAAATAAAAAATCATGGTCAAAATGGACAAAAAGCACTGTTTATGTTCTCCTAGCATGTATAAAGTGGTCCCTATGGCAGGCGAGATGTCCAAGATCCCTGCAAGGTAAAGTGGTTACACCACAAGATGTTTTCTTTAACGTTCAAAGAGAGTTAGATAGGATTTATGAATATGAATACCGTACATTAGGGCAGGATGTGGGTTCTAGACTGTGGAAAAATGTTGGGTGGGTGGGTTAATGTACTGTACTAATTTATTATTGTTTCCTTCCCAGATTGTGAAGTAACATAGAAATCTGGACTTTTAGAAGGAAAGTTTTTTTCTTTGCAATGTTTATTTTGGTGATGGGACAAATTTTATGGTACCATGGAGGTTTATTATGGGATTATGTTTGAATGAAATGTTATAAGAAGGGCATTATGAGATGATTGTTCTGTGTTTTGAATTTTTGTTAATTTTCTTTACGTTGTAATTCTTTTTAGTTTCTGTTTTTGAATTTTGAATAAAAATTTCCTCTACTCTTTTTGATAAGTCCCATGGGATCTTTAACATCCACCTGAACTACTACCAATCCAGCCAGATGGGACCTCAGTTTAATGTCTCATCTGAAAGACGGCACCTCAGAAGTGCAGCACCCCTCTCATGCTGCACTACAGTGTCAGTGCTGGCATATTAACCCAAGTGCCAGATGTGGGAACTGAACCCACAGCCCTCTGATCTCCCGGCCTCAGAGGCGAGTGTGCTACCTACTGAGCCACTGACATCTTGTTGCCAGCTCTAGGGAGAGAGTTTTAGAATGTTCAGTTTAGAGAGGAGTCATTCCTGAGTAGGAGTTCCAGGAGAAGGCTGCAACTTGCTGTGCAGCTCCTCAACTAGCTCTGTCAGAGAGCTACTGTTCTAGTCCTGGGTAGTTTGTTCTCAAACTGGAAGAACATAGAAGAGAATGATTGAAGTGGTGGAGACCTTGCCAAGTGGGTTTTCCTTTGCCCTATCCCAGGAGGGATGGGGGCACTCTTCAAGGTTCAGGAGCAATCTCCTCACCCAGTCTGTCTGGTGAAGCTGCCTGGGACAACTTCAGAAACTGTGAGTACTTTTGTGTCAGCCCAGGAGGAGCACCTGCAATACCTATGGTGAATTTCTCTGACAAAGAGACCCTGTCACTTAGATTTCTGTTTTAAAAGTGTCTGCATATGTTGGAGTCCAGTGTGGGACCGTCCAAGTACAGAACTTTTAACTTTCTGACACCTCAGAGGTGTGTCACGTAGTATGCAAAACATTTCAAGATAGCGTCTACAAGTTTTCTGTGAGGGTTTTATTAACCAGATGAATGGCCAATTATAAACTTGGAAGCAAAAGGTGGTAAACCGCCATCTGGAGTAACCAGTTTACATCTCCAGGTTCAGTTTGGGCACCAGTACAATTTTTAATCCATGCATTTGGCTAGTGCCTGATGGAAATAATTACCCAGACGTGGGTTTTGGATTCTCTGTTCTCAGTTCACCTCAGTGCAGTGGGTGCTGAAAGATTTTGAGCCTGTATGTGCTCTTTGGTGGTCATGTGTGCCACTAGTATTCTTCATGAACTATGGGAAAGTGTCCTAGTACTGGCCATGTGTGTCTAGTCGAGAAGAAATGTACCAGTAACTGGCCATGTGTGCCAGCCTGCATTTCAGAACCTGAGAGTTCGCTGTGTGTGTTCATTATGCCTGTGCTAAATGGGATTTCAGGAATTTCTGTACCTCAGCAATCTGCATTACCAGTATGAGTAACCCTGTCGAGATCCATCTTCGCTTTGTATTCCTACTTTGTTACAGGAATAAAAGCCACACTCTAGAATCCCAACCTGGTTTGGACAGTAATGTTATTGCTTCCATTGCGTCTGGATTTACTTGGGTGCCCCTGTCCAGAAGTGCAAACCTAGCACAACTGTGAGCAGCTGTTTTCTCCCAGGGACCTGGGTTGCTGACCATGGTAAATGGTCCCACCAGGTGTGTGCCAGGTAGTTGTCACACTTGATTGCCTGTCTGTGATAGCAGGCTCAGAAATTAGAAATGTGTGTATTGTTATGTAAACCCCCACCCCTCTCGTGTGCCCCTAGATGTTATGTGGTGAGAGGAGCAGCCCTGCTAGTTAAACAAGGGGGGTGTGGTGGGGGGGGTGCACCTCAAAATACCTCCAAGGCAGCACTCAAGAGGGAAAATGTCACAGGAAAATCTCTGAAGAGGGAGCGCTCCAGGGCAGTCTTGCCAGTTCAGCAGAGAAAAAGTTATGAGGTCCTTCAGGCTGACTGCAGGCAGCACTCTCTTCTCTCTCTATCCTGATTGGCCAAAGTCTTCCCTCATTTACATTTACTCTCCGGGGCAGCTTAACCCAGCTGGCATATTGCACCTGTCAATACATGCTGAAGAATTCCTGCGGTGAGAAGTGCTGGTGCTGCTGTGTGACAGTCTGAGCCTCTATGAAGTCCACTGGTCCACAAACTCCATGTTCACACATGAGCCATCATCATTTTGGCACTTGGGGCAGAAGCAAGACAGTGCTTGGATGGCAACCACATCATTCTCCACAGATCTTGTGCTCTGGACACATCTTATCCCAGGAAAAGCTCTAACATCCAGTCCTTTTGACCTTCTTAAGGATTTGTCAGGCACCCAGAAAGATTTCTCTTGGAATGTCCACACTCTCACTTGAAGGCTCTCTGGCCAGATTATCATGCCAGTATGTGAACAGCTCTTCTGTTGTTGAAATGATAGCGAGTCATGATTTCATGTCCCTGGTTGTTGACCATTTCACAACGGCACTCTCTCCATGAAGTGATCCAAAACAGGTACATTCGATAGAGAATCCAAACTCTGATGGAGCCTTTGAAATCCCGAAGAGCCTTTAAAATTCCATAGAATGACTGTTTTGATTTGTATTGGCTGGCACAGCCATTTGTAGAGTGTACCTCCTTCATAATGTTTACGTGGCGAGTGTTCATGATACGTTCGTTGGCCATCTTAACAAGATGTCGAACAGCATGGTGGTCATATGTGAGGTCATTTGAGATGAATACCAGGTATTTCATGACAAGGTCATTACAATGTGAGCACCTGTAATATGTAACTATCGGGTGCACTGTAGCACTGAAAAACACAAGACCTTTATTTGCACACATTGTCAGCGCCACAGCTTTGTAAATATTGGTGACTTTGTATTCTGGCAGTTTGTAAAGATCTGCCATGTGGTTTCACAATGACAGTTTTAATGTGGCATTTTCAGAGTACTCACATAGGCACTGGTCCAGTTTCTGTTGTCTGATAAATTTTACGTGCTTGTGGTGCAAACTCTTAAACTTGATGGCACCAATTTGACACTCTGGGAGTTGCTTCAGAAATTCTGCATATAGTAAATGAAGAGGCTTTGACAAGAACGCTTTTGTACCTTGGCTTCTCTTTAAGAATGCCTTCTTGTACTGCAGAGGGGTTGCAGACTGTTTAGAAAAGCATCTTACTTTGTAGTTTCCTGAGGAAATGCAGATTTGTGTATGCTTTTTACATGCTTCTGTTCACTACAAAATGCATTCAAGTGTATCATCCAGCTAATTCCAATAATTCCAAGGGTTGCACTTGCAGTACGTAGCATCTTATATTTTTTCAGCACCAAAACTGCTCTGACCCACTCTCATTTCTGTTGTCTGTTGTTCATGTTTTCCTTCATGACATCCAGAATTTTTGCCTCCAAATTTTGATAGCATTTTCTGTTTAGTCCTCTTCTTGACATAGCCGCCTGCTTTGCAGGTGAACTTGATGTTATCACTTTCTCTATTGCTGATGCAAACCATGCAGGTGACTTAGGCAGTCCTTTGAACTGCTTTTCAGATGGTAACATCTGATTGGTTGTCCACAACTGGAGCTGTATCACTGAAATGTACTTGCACTGCTACTGTTGTGGCTATGCTTGTTTGTTTCATAGCGGAGTAGAGGAAGAAACAAAGAGAATGCCCATCAGTTGCTTCACAGCAGATGAAATGACGGAATGCAGAAAGTGGACAATTACTTCACAGCGGGTGGAAGAAGATCACCCATCAGTTGCTACACAACACAGAGTGATGAACATAAGAAAAATGGTGCACTACAACAGAAACTAAATTCCAGTAAAACTGTCATTTGTATCCCCCCATCACACATTGTCTTAAAAATGGCTGCACACTGAGTGCCTAACAAAAGAGGATTGTATTCAGCATGCAGCCATGTTAAAAACATGCGGGGCACATTAGGGGGCACATTTCAGCAAAACATTTTAAAAACAATGCCTGTCCTCACTCTGAGCCCCAAAGTACCTGCCCCCCTCCCCACACACACACACACACAACTACATGGTCTGAACGTGGCTGAACATCGAGCAGGATGTGCTAAAGGCTTTTTTTGCCCATTTCACAAAAAATAATTTTCAAAACAGGTAAACAAAACTTTGCATTCTGTCCAACCCCCAAATGACCACAGACCACAAGGTCTCAAAATGGCTGAAGGTTGAGCAGAAAACAATGGCCTGTACAGCATCCAGCCATGTGGAGACCATGTGGTGGGTGGTTACACAAAAGCAGATGGACATCAGGGTCCAGCACCACAGAAATGGACACAGAGGGAAACCGTTTCACAGAAAAACATTTTGTAGCAAACAATACTTTGCAGTACCCCCACTCCCCAAATAACCATAGACCGCAAGGTCTCAAAATGGCTGAAGGTTGAGCAGCAACAATGACCTGCTCACCATCCAGCCATGTGGAGACCATACGGTGAGTGGCAGGGACTCTTGCTGGCTGGATGGGAAGAGGTGACGTACCTTGGTGACTTTTCATTTCCAGTGACAAGACTAGACCAGAGGTGAAGCTGCATGCTACTGTGCGAGGAGCATGGACAGCAGGATCTGCTAAAGGTTTTTTTGCCTTTTGAAAAGGTATGCCACCATTGCGTTAATTTAGCAGTTTCTTACAAGTAAATCCTGTGACAAGTCTCTGATTGGAAAGCCAGTATAGGTCTCCTTTTCTCTGTGTCCCCTTAGGAGGAGAGCCACTGGTGAAAGCAGGATGAGAGGATACTGAGGCACCCTTTGGGAAGGAGGGAGCCTATACTGTTGAACCTTGGAAAAGGGGGGAGAGGAAAGGATGAAAAGAAGAGGCAATGGAGGGAGAGGAAAGTTTAGGATTGAGGAGCAGGAGATGGAGATCTGCTAGCAACCAACAATGAGGATTTAAATGAGACTACTCAAGCGCTGCTAAACGCCCCAGAAACCATTCCAACGCCAGAACTCTAATGCCAACATCAATGCCATTCAGGAAGAACTAAAGCCTGCATACCTGTTACCTCAATCAGCTACTTGGGTTTTGGGGCCGTAAGTGTTGTAAAGTCTTTTACCTTCTGCTCATTGCAGGTACGTTTGGTTAAATTAAGAGCAGTAACACACTTGGCTGTCTAGAGTGAAATTGGGATATGACATTTATTTGACATCTATTCTGTGAAACGTTGTGAAGCACTGTACATTATGAGCTGTCTCAGAAATCATAACTGGGAAAAGCGGCAAAGCAAGCGCGTTGTAAAATAAGTTGAGCGTTCACACAAAAGTTCATAAAGAAATACAAAATCACACATACCTCCATAATGCAAAGCACCATGGACTGCATATGCAAATCACCACAGAATATTATGCTGGTTCAACTTTAAGAAGAAATGCATGGTACTGAGAGGCCTCTCACACAGTCTGCAAAGGGTGCCAACAGAAGATAAAAGTTCACAAAGTTCACTCTGGAAGGTTTTATTGAATGTTAATGAACATTTTTGAATGTTTTACCAACTGATTTAATTTCAGGAGGGTTTACTAATGGTATTTTCGAGCCTATGCTAGAAGTTGGAACACTGTACCTGTAGAACATCATTTTTGTTTCCTCCCTTTGAGTTACTAATACTGTTTTTTTATTTTTCAGCTTGTTTGTTTTTTCGCATGAGCGATGTCCTGTTAGTCTAAGATAGCTGAACCACTTTAAGAGTGATGTGACATAAATCACTCTTGGCCAACAGAAATCGGCATTTTCAAACACTAGCAATGGTCCTTTAGTTCTTCTGTCAGCTATAAAGCTATACTGGGTTTTTTAAGCACCCTAAGGCATTTTAAGTACTTAAGCACTATGGTATTCTGGCACCTAGTATCTAAGTATACTTAATACCCAGTAATCTAGTATTTTGGCTTTGATCAGCGAATAAGACACGAATTAGGCACAACATTGGGAATATATTTGCCAAATACTGACCCCCCCCCCCAGAGTTTTTTTTCACATTTTGTGGTACATATAATAAATTCAGTATTTTTGGCAGTGAATCACCAAATTCAGAAATCGTTATGCATACAGTTTTAAAAGCCATCAGAAGTCACTAATTTAATATAAAGATATAAGGACAATACTGCATAATTTTGGTTTGGTTATACTTTTCACATGCAATTAATTCAAATAATTAAATGTTGAATTTAAATAAATTCTGTACCGGATTAGAATCAGTTTAGAACGGAACGCCACAGTTATTTACCCGTAGTAATTAGGGCATTGACTTTGGGGGTTCCTTTCACTGGAGATAGTTAAAGCACTTAAATATATTTTTAAAAGTCCCTAGGATTATATATATTTTTTTCTATTCTTACCTTTTTTAAATTTTAGCATTTAGCACATAAATTAAGTTGGGATCGGAATGTGGATTACTGTTTTAAACATCTGAGCATAGCTCACTAAGCATTTTATACGTAGTTTGCAATATTAGTTCTACAGTATAATTGGAAACGATATGATCCATTACTAGAACATTCTAAGTGTATATTATTTTTTTGGTGTAGGGACAAATATTTAACCAGAAGGCTTATTAAGCGGCCAAACTTGAAGGCTACCACATTTACTTTAGCTTGTTGAGTTCCACCTTTGCAGTATAGTATCAATGAGGCGTGGAAACGTCTGGGGGGGAAGGGTGCATATCCAGGAGCCATGTTAAACTAATTGTTTCAGTTTGGGTTTGGAGCCTGAAGGAGGATTGACTTCAAGACAGGGTTTGTTCCTGCTGTTTGAGGGAAGAGAAACTATAAAGGAAAGCATTTGTTCCTGCTGTTTTATTGGCCTAGCGTGTACTGAGAGGGGGTATGTGTCTGGGGGTTTATTCAGTGTTTGAGATTCAAACTGTTTCTAACTGCAGTTCTGTTAATTTCACTGCCTTGTGTTTGATGTCAGTAGCTTCAGGCTGCTGGGCTGATCGGGGGGGGGGTCTCTGTTTGTTTCTGCTACAGTTGTGGAAGTGTCTTGTAGCTTCTAAGTGGGTGTGGCTGGACCTGCCACTGCCTGGGTACTCCTTGGCTGATTGTTTTTGGATTCAGCCTGTTAGGTTGATCCCACCCATCCACGCCAAGGCTCAGCCTTCATTTATAGGGCATATCCCATAGTGCCTTGCAATGTCCTGCAACCACACAGGACGTTGCAAGCAAAACAAATCAAAAGAGAGGTAGCAGATGGCAATTAGGAGGCATAAGCAGGTTGAAAAATGAGGAGGGTACTGTGTTTCTTCATTTTTCATCAGCACACAAGCCTAGGGGAAAAGGGCTATTATAGACACACTTGGGGCCTTCTTGCTTTAGGACTTAGGGGCAGACTGCATTTGTTTGGGGCAAGCTTTTGCTGGTTGGATATCTTTACATGAGGGTAAGATATCAGGGAACTGGGGGAATCATGGTCGCAACTGGAAAAGGTGGATGGGAGGGGTCATGGGATGGTGGGCATCCTTCTACCGAAAATGAGGGGGACACTGGTGGGCTAACAGTAGTATGGGAAAGGTGGCAGGCTGTAACAACTGCAGAGCGATAAGCTTTCTGCATATTGTATGGAAAGTGGGAGGGTGTTTGGTGTGCAGGCAAATAAGGCAGCTTAGGAATGAGATTAGCTGTTTACAAACTGAGCTTAGGAGGGGACTGAGGACTGTGATGGTGGACAACTCAGTGGCTGGGGAGGGAGGAGGGTAACTGTGGGAGGGGACAGATCTACAAGGGAGGAGGGAAGGAGAGGGAATACAGGGATAAATGGAGGAAGGAGACACCAGGTCCTGGTTGAGGGAAAAAGGGGAGAAGGAGAGCAGGGCAGAGGACATTGCAACAGGAGTGGAAGGCGGAACAACTGCACTGGAGGAGGATGAGGAGGAATGGAGAGGAAGGGGATAGAATAAAGGAAGGACAAGGCGAGCAGAACATGACAACAAGGGTGGATTCTAGTGCTGGGAGACTCAATTCTGAAAGGAATCCGATGGGGAAGCAAGGGGGAGAGGCATAGTCGCATATGGGCGAAGACCATGCCAGGCATGACAGCGAAACAGGTAGGTCATTCTGTTCTGAAGTATGCTAAAAGGGGTGTAGAGAAACCTCACATAGTTCTGCATTTGGGAACAAATGACCCGGTGGGAAATATGGTAGATGTAGCCCAGACGAGGTTTGAGGAGCTGGGGCTGATTTGTGAGGAGGCAGGAAGATCAGTAACTTTCTCAGAGGTGCTTACAGTACCCAAGGCGAGCATGGCAAGGAAGCGGAGGACAGAGGAATTTAACACATGGCTAAGAGAATGGTGTCAGTCTAAATGGTATGGGCTGGTGGAGGAGTGGGGAAGGACCTAAGAGGGGAAGGATCTCTACACGAAGGACAGGCTACACTTGAGTGAGATGGGAAGGATATTGAAACAGAAACTGGGGGGGATACTTAGCAACAATGAGAATTTAAACTAGAAGAGGGTGGTGGCAGGTGGGCAGGAGTCAGGCAGGATCCACAGGAAAGGAAGCCAAACAAACATACCCCCATACCAGCAGCAAGGGACTTAGTGAAAGGTCAGGAGGGGATGAGCAAGTAGGGAGAGGGGGAAAGAAGGGGGGTGGAGGGAGGTAACTTTGAATGCTACGCATCTATGGAACAAAACAGCAATTATGGGCTCTAATGACAGATGGTGAGGTGGACATGGCGGCCATCACTGAGACATGGGCCACCCATTACCACTACTAGGACCTGGCAGTACTGGGGTATAGGTTATTTCAGAGGGACAGGGTAAAAGAAAAAGGAGGGGAGGTGGCACTGTATGTGAGGGAAGGACTGAAGTGTGTCAGGAAGGAAGAGGAGGAGAAGGGCAGCTCGGAGTCATTATGGATGCAGCTCCAGGGCTCCAAAAATAGGACCCTTAGGATGGGAGTGGTGTGCAGGCCACCCTCTCAGACTGAGGAGTTAGACAGGGAACTAGCAGGACAGATCAGAAGGACCTGTGGGAGGGGCAGCACAGTGATTGTGGGGGACTTCAACCTACTAGGAGTGAACTGGGGTACCCCAGCCACCACAAAGAAGAGGGAGTAGGTACAGTTTAATCCTGTTTATCCAAACCCCATTATCTGGAACTCCCTATCTAGTGGACTGTTGTCATGTCCCCCGCACTTTAAGCACTGTCTGCCACCTTTTGTTTACTCGTGTCACGATCGTTTAACATCTGAATCGGAAAGCACTTACAGTGCAGTTAGCACTTGAACTGTGTTGTCAGGGCTTAATTGTAAACACTTAATGGGTGTTACAGAACTTGTATTTAAAGGCTGTAGTGTTGCTGTCTTACATTTCTGTTTGTGTTTGTCTGCTAACAGTTGGCTCGCACTGTATGGTTGAGGATGTCAAAACAAAAGCGAACTGTGCTTACCATTGCACAGAAGATCCGGATAGTGGAGCGTCTCAAAAATGGCGAGAAAGCTGTGTCACTGGCTGCAGAATTTGGTGTTGGTAAATCCACAATTTTTGACATTAAAGAGGCAAAGCAAACACTAAGAGATTTTGCCTGTACAATGGAGTCCATGTCTGGAGGTGATGATAGAAAAAATATGCGGGCATGTGCTTACGACGAGAGGGATGCTGCTATCTATGTGTGGTTTAGGCAGGAGAGGGAAAAGGGGATGCCAATATCAGGGCCTCTGCTTAAAGAAAAGGCACTGCAGTTTCATGACAAATTGGGTCACACGGGCCCCTTAACAGCAAATGATGTTTGGTTGGATAGATTCAAAAAAAGGCATGGAATCCGCCAACTGAAATTGTGTGGAGAGAGGCTGAATGCAGCAGAAGAGGGCATAAATCTTTTCATAAAAAAATGAATGAGATAGGGCATGAGGGTCTCACTGCTGACCAAGTGTACAATGCTGAGACGGGTCTTTTCTGGCGATGTTTGCTAGATAAGATCCTTGCTCACGGTGGAGAGAAAGATACTCCCGGTTTTAAAAAACAAAAGGAGCGTATCACTGTCCTTGGCTGCACTAACGCTAGTGGCAGTCATAAGCTACAGCCCCTTACGATAGGAAAATCCAGAGAGCCGCGGTGCTTTAAACATGTCAATATGGGCACACTCCCGGTTCATTACACCAATTAAAACAACAGCTGGATGCACTCCTTTATTTTTAAGAAATGATTCTGGGACAATTTTGTCCCCTCTGTAAAGCAGCACCTCAAATCATTCCCATCCATGCTATCCTCCTACTTGACAACTCCCCAGCCCACCCCAAAATCCCTCCTGTGAAACTAGGAATAGTTCCATTCATCATCTATTCCTACCACCAAACACGACATCTAAAATCCAGCCTGTGATCAGGGTATCCTGGAGATTCTAAAAAGAAACTACAGGAAAAACTTCTCCAAACTGTACTGTCTGAAGAGAATCATCTGCTACCACTCAGTGCTATCATTAAACGTCTCACCTTAAAAGATGTCTGCTACATGTTGGCGGATGCATGACAGTCTGTGCGAATCGATACAATCCAGAAATTATGGGGTAAATCTGGGATTTTATTCCAAAATGATGGGGAGATCGACGATGAGCCCGAGGGAGCTGAAGACTCAGAGCAAGAACAAGAGGAGCTGTTTTCAATTGCGGCTGCTTGTCCTGGGATCTCAATCTCTGCAACCAAATTGGAGGAGTGGATATCATGTGACCAGACAAAGGAGGGGCATGAAGTGCTCGATGAAGACAGAATAGAGAGCATGGTCAGAGGCGGTGTTTGTGACAACGAATACAAAGATGAGGACGATGAGCTGGGGGATCATTCAAAGATCCTGGAGCCTCCCATCACTCATACAGAAGCAGCGTCCTGCTTTGAGAGATGCCTACTGTACCTGGAGAGACAGCCAGACACAAGTGCAGTGGAACTAATGCTGATCAGAAACCTGCATACCAGGGCAAGTAAAAAAACGATTAAGTGGGATGAAACAGAAAACTGTAACTTTTACTCCCAGTATCTATTATAGTGTTTACTAGTGGGGGTGTTCAGTGTAGCGGCTACACTTTGCTGATGAAACAGAAAACCTTCACTGACTATTTTTGCTATTAGATGGCACCTATTTTAAACTTATGCACTTTACGTGCTGCAGCCACCTTTAGATTACTAAAAGCACTTTACTGTGGGGGCGTTCAATGTAGCTAACTGATCGCACTGTGACATACTGTACTTTAACCTTATGCATTTTACTTACTGCAGTTACCTTATTAGTTTTAAAAGCACTTTATTGTGATTTAGCTGTACTGTATTAAATTACTAATGTACTGAACTGCATTGTATTTGTGCATTTCAAAATAAATTGTGCTTTTATTTTAATCCATTTTGCCAGTGGCAGTGTTTTTTTTTTTTCCTGAAATTCCGATCATCTTAACTCCCGTTTATCCGAACCAATCAGTGGCAGTGGGAGCAAGACAGAAGAGCAAAATACCCCCTTTTTTAGACAGGCAAGGGGACCAACAGCCTGCCTGCTGCTTTAGAAATGGTGATGTACAGACAGGTGTTGAGACACAGCCCATGCATTACCGGGTTCAAACACATAGAAGAAGAAAGAGGTGAGGAGGCAAGAGGAGGGGGCGGGGAGAAGAACCATAAGAGGGGAGATTGCAAGATAGAGGCCAGAGACAAGACATCATGGGGACATGGTAAATTAAATTACGCATGTGGGGGAGGTGGAGGAATTGAATGCAGAGGTAATAAACAATGTTGTTAATATATCCTCATACCAAGTTTTGGAGACAGAGAAGAAAATGTTTTATCCAGAGGACTGAATGGTGTCCCAACCAATCAGATTTCTGAATTTGAAAACATAGTGAAATTGCATAAATGTACCCAATCCCTTAATTTGGCACATATATTTCACAAAGAGGGTAGTCCAGTAAACAATGGAACATAAGAACAGACCAATATGGAAATTGTCAGCAACTGATAAACCAAGAGTGGAATAATTAGCATATAAATCAAATGGAAACAGAACTCTTGTAAATCAAAAATTAAACTATGTCACTTCTTATACTCCTTAAATGTTTCCGATTTCTAAAGCATTCAGGAAACATTGGCATGTTTTGGAATGTGATAAAAGATTGAAAAGTTTGGTAAAAGGGGGTACAGGACATCATATAAAAGAGGCAAAAGTATTCAAGAAGAAGCTACCTCTAGTTATTCTGAATCTCAAAGCATTCTATGGGAAGAACAGCAGAATCTGAATAGGACACATCCATGTGGCAACTGCTGCAGTTGTGAAGTAATTAAAAAAGGAATACAATTTTCAAGTAAAAACCCAACCAGAGCATTTGAGATAAGAGACTTTGTCACATGTGGAACGGAGTCTGTTATTTACATGGCAACATGTCAATGTGGAGAGATTTACATTAGGAAGACTATTCAAATTTTTCACAATAGAATCCGGGGAACACCTGGGAGGGACTGCACAAAGGGCTGACACAAATGTAATTGCCTTATATGTTATGAACACTGACAACTCACATTTCAAGCCCTGGAGCGAGTGACTTTGGGACTCCGCAGAGGAGACCTTGACTGGAAACTCCTCACAAGGGAATGCTTTCGGCAATATACTTTGGGCTCTTTATGAAGCCCTGGACTAAATTACTATTTTCAGCTTTCTCCCTTTTTAGAAAATTGGAAAACAATAAAGTAGTGGTTTACGTCTTGCTCTTTTCTTAGGCTTATATATGAACTACAGTTCTTATTTAATTATGAGGGTTTTCAGACATTCCCCTTGCAATATAATATGGATTTCTATGTGATAACGGCAAAAGCCTAAAGGTGATCACCATTATCAAGAAGTCTAGAGTGCTGAAAACATTTTCGGCACTCTGACACCCCGGCGCACATGGAAACGGTGCCAGGGACTTACACAATGTTTGTATTCCCCACACCTTTCTAAAGGTTCTCAACTTCAGAGGGTGCGTGTCAGGGAGTGAAAACATTAAAAAATAAAAAGTTTGGGCTTGGTGCAATAAAACTGCATCAGAGCCCAGACTCGAACCCCGTGCCTCATTGATCAGCACCAGCAACCCACCCACCTCACCACAGGGTCAGCTCGGCAACCACAGCAGCAAAACCTCTCATGTCCCCCGCTGTGTGTGCTTGCATCCCCCCCTGCGCGTGTATGTATAGCGACATCCTGTCACTATATTCGCCAGCCCCCCTATCCGGCCACCCTATCCTCCCATCGCCGTGAGGAATTCGCTGGGGAGCGGGTTGCCATTATAGTCGTCACTCTTCCCTAAGCGCCCTCCTCACGGGATACCATAATATGTTATACAGTAGTTCTGCTATTCCTTTAATGTATTACATCTAAAACATTGACTACTTAACAACCTTCTTTGGATCACTCCAGGACATGCACACACCCCTAATCACATGTCGTGTATGTGGCACACAAATAAGGTGGCTCTAGGGCTAGTGACAAAAGCTGGAGGCATTTCAAGATCTCTGGTCTTCCATCAGATTACAATGACTATAGGACATGGAGGAATGCTTGCAAAAGGAACATTCATTTAGCAAAGAGTTTGTTTTGCAAAGGTCTACTGATAGATGCTGTAGGTGACTCAAGGAAATTTTGGTCTCGTATCAAGACACTCCTTGGAGCCAAACACTCCCAGACTACCAATGATAAGGTAAACAAGATGTATGAAAGGCAAAAACGGAATATTGTGATAAAATTCTCCAATCCTCCGCTAGAGATACCTGGAGGTTTCGGAACCACATCAAAATATTATGTGCCAACAGCCCAAGCCACCTATAACTGAAATGATGCTAAATGGAGGCCAGCCCGCTGGTGCAGAGGCATGGCGGCTGTCTGCGGCGCCAATGACTCGGGTTCGGGGATGAATCTCGGTATCGGAGGGACAGCCGGGGGGGAGCAGGATTGAGCATCTGCAGGACTGCTCTCCTGCTCTGGGGAGGGGTTGAATGTCTAGTGCTAGCGTGAACCCCCAGCAGAGCCTAGGGTACCCTGCATTGCTGCAGCACCTACTACACGTCTGAGGCGGGGCAGATGCTGGCTGTCATTACTTGCCCCAACCCAAAAAAACCTGGAAACATCTCAACTCCCCACTAATGAACGGCTGCAGCGACGACTCCTCTGGCCACCTAACTCCACCATTGGTGGCCCCATTCGGGGAGGGGTCAGTCCCGAGCATGTAGGGGTCAGTCAGTGCAGCAGGGCGAACCCCACTCACGGGGTTAGGGGAAGCCAGGGAAAAAACAATAATAATAAAAAAGAAATGATGCTAACTGCAACATGTCAACTACGACTGCAAATGCTTTTAATGTCCTTTTCTCTGACCTCTCTGCATACCTGGAAAAGCTTGGTCAGTTCTCTTCTCTCTCTCACTATAATAATATGCCTGCCAGGCTCTACTGAAGAGGTGTTGTGTCTCCTTATAGCTATCCCTGGCTATGAATTGTCTGGGTCTGATAGGTTATTGCCTAAGTTCACCAAATTGGCAGCCTCTGCTCATGCTGCCCCACTTGCAATAATACTCAGTCTATCCATTATAACCCAAACAGTGCTGACTCCATGGAAAACCGCTCGAGTGGTTCTGGTGCACAAAAAAATGGATACAAAAAACATTGGCAATTACAGACCAATTGCCATTCTCTCTACTCTTAATAAACTATTTGAGATGGTCGTGGCCTCCCAGACCACAGAAATTCTATCTCTAAACAATCTCTTATCCCTTGCTCAGCCTGGTTTCCAAACAGGGCACAACACTACAACTGCGCTAATTCAACTATCAAATGACATCCTAACAGTAATGGATAAGGGCTTGTTCACTGAGGCCGTTTTCATTGACCTCACAAAGGCCTTTTATCTTGTGGATCACTCACTGCTACTTTCCAGGCTGTCCTCCGTGGGCTTCTCCCAGACTGTCGTCACTTGGTTTATAGCTACCTCACTGGAAGAACACAATTCATTCAAATTGAAACTGCAGTCTCTGACCTTGCCATTACCTGTGTTGGAGTTCCCCAGGGACCTCTACTTGGCCCATCCTTGTCTCTCTTATTAACATCCTACCCTCACTGCCCTGCTCCTCCTCTAGGATCCTATATGGGGATGATATGGTACTCCTTTCAGGTGATAAAGACCTGCCTTCAATGCTCTGCTCCTCCTCTAGGATCTTATACAGAATGATATGGTACTCTTCTCAGGCAAAAAAGACCTGCCTCACTGTCCTGCTCCTCCTCCAGGATCCTATACAGAATGATATGGTACTTCTCTCAAGTGATAAAGACCTGCCCTCACTGCCCTGCTCCTCCTCTATAAAGACCTGCCCTCACTGCCTTGCTCCTCCTCTAGGATCCTATACAGAATGATATGGTACTCCTCTCAAGTGATAAAGACCTCACCTCCAAAAATGTCAATCTTCAAGCTGATTTTAATTGTTGACAAGATTGGCTGCTACAAAACAAGCTGTTATTAAACTTCAAGAAAACTGTGGCCATGCATTTTGCCCCTTCCCCCTGAATCAAATCCTGTACCTCTGCCCTTGGTTGGGATGGTTCCCCCTTGGAGTAAATAAACTCTTTTAGGTATCTAGGAGTTACACTGGACCCATCTCTTGATTTCAACCTGTACTCTGCTGCTACATGTAAGGTGGTTAACACCAAACTGGGACTGGCTGATAAAATCAGGTCCTCCCTCAACAATGTCACCAAGCTTGCTATTGAGCAAGGTTTTCTCCTTCCTATCTTATTTACGGCTCCCTGGCCTATCTCAATGCTAGCAAAGGAGCCTTCCAAAAATGGAGCACATGCTATAACAGCATATGCAGATTTGCAATCTCAGCACCCAGACGAACTCATCGTCGCTAACTCTACTATTAACTGGGCTGGCTCTCCCCTCATCATACAGGCTCTATATTGCTGGCTGCCTAACTGATAATATAATCAGATCTAGAGACCCTGAGTACTTCTCAGCTTTGTTAGTCCATCCTACCTAAGCTTATCCCAAACCTGTAAAATAACCAGGGCACCAGTCCTATACATACCAAAGACAATTTATTCTACATGAAAAACAAGAAAGAGGCTACAGCCTGAGGCGTTTTGGATGTTATACCATCCTTTATCAAAGGCTCTGTACAATCTCCTCTCAAAATTCCTAAGTGTTTCACAAAAAAGGGTGAACTCTTATACTAGGTTCTTATACTAGGAGATAGAACAGGAGAAGGCATATTTTGCCCATTTTACTGTTCCCCGCATAGCAGGCTCAATCTTATTACTTTAAACATATCAATTGATCTATTTCCCTTTTGAATATGTCCAAGCTGTTACTCAGAACGACATACTCCGGTAGGGCATTCCATACTCTTGCCGTTCTATGTAAAAATTAATAGTATTTTACATTGGTTTTTACAGTGTCTATTTTTATTTGCCATTTATGTGCTCTTAGTCCCTCTGGTTTTTCTATAAGTGTTATACCCATTTCATTTATTAGATCTGGATCTTTCATAATTTTAAATAATTGTAATAAATCCCCTCTTTTCCTTCTGTTCTCCAGACTAAACAAGCCCAACTTCTTCACTCTATCTTCATAACTATCTTTTTTTGTGGACCATGTTGTTTTTGTGAAGGTTCTTTGCATCCTTTCTATCCTAGTTATTTCTCCTTTTGCATAAGGACTCCATAAGGATGAACCATAATCTGTGTGTGGCCTTAAAAATGTTCTATACAATGGAAGCAGACATTCTTTTGATCTGCTTATAAAATTCGGTTTAATGTTTCTAATCATGTAACTAGTTTTCCTGATTACCTCTGATCTCTGAGGCCTGAAAGTCAATCCTTCATCTATTAGTATCCCACAATCTTTTTCCATATCTGTCGATTCAATTTCTAGATCACTCAAATAATAGATGTGCTAGGGGTTCTTTTTTCCCCAGATGCAATACTTTGCATTTTTCTATGCCAAAAGGCATCTTACTGTCTAAAGCCCATAGCTCCAGTTTTTTTAAGTCGTCTTCAAGATTTTGAATACTTTTCTTGTCGTTTACCTGCCCTCCCAGTTTTACATCGTCAGCAGACTTAACTAAGATATTTTTTATGCTATGATGTATGTCCCTTAAATATAATGAAAATAGTATAGGACCCAGAGCTGACCACTGTGGCACCCCGCTCGTTACATCAGATGACCTGGAATATTTACCCCTAATTCTGACTGTTTGCTTTCTATTCCATAGCCAATTTTGTATCCATTCGATCAGTCTATTATCAATACCCAATGCTCCCATTTTACAGATGAGCTGGTCATGAGGTACCTTGTCGAATGCTTTTTGGAAATCCAACAGAAAAACATCCACTGAACTATTTTCATATAACTTTTTATTTATTTGTTCACAGAATACAAGTTGATTTGTTTGACATGATCTATTTTTTTAAACCCATGCTGTCTTTTGTTATTTATATTTAATTCTTTAAGATTGTATTCTAGTTTATCCTTCAGAAATGTTTCTGCTATTTTACACAAATTGCAGTTAAGAGTAATTGGTCTATAGCTAGTTACTGATGATTTTGCTCCTTTTCATTTATACAATGGAGTCACAATTGCATTTCTCCAATCCTCAGGTACCTCGCCTGTAGAAAAAGACTGATTGAATAAATATGCCAGGGGAGCTGCTATATATTCCCTTACTTCTCTTAATAGCCTAGGGTGTAACTGATCAGGTCCGCTGATTTATAGGATTTTAGTTCACTCAGCATTTTTTCTAACCAGTCCACACCAATGTTGAAGTCCAGAATCTTACTACTTTCTTGTTTTAGTTGGAACGCCCTCCCTCAACATGTCACTCTCTCCAAATCCTATCAGGCTTTCAAACTGCGTCTTCGCTCCTACCTAACAGACTCTGACACCTGCTCCTGCTCTGCTACTTGAGTCTATCACCCAGTTATTATACCTCCGCACTAATGGCATTTACTCTCATCTGCACTTTTTTTTACTTGCCTGTTTCCTGCCTCCCATGCTATATCCAACTGTTATTGAATCAATATTATGTAAGCAATAAGACACAACGAGGTGTGCATTACGGTGTGATAACCGCACTCCTAGGGGCATAGTTAGGCATGAGGCCGAAGGCTGAGTGCCGGTCATCCCTAGGAGAAAAGTTCTCACACCGTAATGCACAACCCCGGAGTGTCTTATTGCGCTTATAAAATGTCCCTTTATTTTTAGAAGCAGTTTTTTTTAATTTTAAATACATTTTTAAATATGCAAAAATGTACGTGAACCTGTGCTTTTAACATAAAATAGTCCTTCTGCCTATTGGTGCTAGATTAAAGTAGTGTTATACAGTGTGTGCCTCCCTGCCCACTTAAGCTTCATATTCCCCTGCCAGCCACAATTCACAATGCTGTTTTTCTCATTCTAAGTATGACACATAGCCCCCTTATTTTATTCCATTCTCCTCACTCTGTAGACAAAACTAAAAGGAAACCATAACAGAGGCTTCTCAGTTCCCCAGTGCTGCAAACATGAGCGTGGTTCAAAACTGCCACACTCACTGACAGCATCATGAACTGCTCACTCTGTCCTAAAAGATAAACAGCAGGGTGAGTCATTTGCCACCTTTTCTCTTTGTTTATATAGTATTATTGCTTACTTTCTTCATTCTGTGTTTTTCCCTCTGTGTTTCCCCACATTCAAGAAATGGAATGTTTATCATGGAATGTTTACCATGGAATACAAGGATTCAAAATTCTGCTCAGTTCTACTAGCAGAATATTCCTCTACTAACATACAGTACTGTGCACACAGACAACAAAGGCCTGTTTTAGAGTCAGAGACTCTATCTCACTTGTCAGGGAAAGCAGAAGAGATTTCCCTGATGAGCAGGTAAAGATAGAAGGGTTTTTTTTCACTGTTAGCAAACAAACAGTTGTAATGAAAACTATGAAAAATACTTAATGGCCCAGATATTCAAACTGCGCCCAGTTGTGGCACAAGTTTGGGCGCAGCTCAGCTTTGCTGCACAGGGGTGTGGACTAAGCGATATTCAAAGGAGCTGGGCCATGGCTCAGCAGCTTTGAATATTGCACCCTGGCCACCCCCAGTGTGCATGGCACAGTGGGACTGCACCAGCGCAAGTGACCAGAGTGGAGCATGGAGATGCGCTAGCGCAAGTTCCATTGCGCCATGCACAGCACCAGCGATATTCAAAAGTTGACATGCAAATGGGGCCATGATTTATGCAAGGCGCACATGGGTCCATTTGCATGTCATTACTGTTTCCATTGCATGCAGATTGCCCGATCCCCGACGACTTGCGCCTGGCACCCTGCCAGGCAGCAGCCGTTGGGGACCAACACCCCCTGCAGCCCAATCGCGGGCATCTGTGTAAAAACAGAAACCGTTCCTATATCCCTGGTGGTCCAGCGGACCGCTATGTGCCAAATCGCGGGCATCTGTCTAAATGACAAACATATTCGTCCTATATCCCTGGTGGTCCAGTGGACCGCTATGTGCCCGATCGCGGGCATCTGTCTAAATGACAGACATATTCGTCCTATATCCCTGGTGGTCCAGTGGACCGCTATGTGCCCGATCGCGGGCATTTGTAGACTCGTCCCTAGTGTGGTACCCACTGAGCACGACCACCGCCCTGCTCCCCGGTCAGGCGGCGGCGGCAGCACCCCCGCCTGCTGCCGCCGACTGACACCTCGGTAGGGCTGCATGCCCATTGGTTCTGGCGTGAGCCAATGGGCGTCGCCATACCATACTACATTCAGATATGTGAATGATTCACATATCTGGAATGTGCTACTCTCGGCTCAAAGAGCTGCGCCCATTGGCTCACGCTATCAGGCTCAATAGACATGCACCCCAGTATCCGGTCGGCCGGGCAGCAGTATCATTTGAAGCTCGAACAGCAGCGTGTGTTCAGTCAGTGAAAGGAAGCCACCACTAGACCACCGGGGATATTGGAATAGTTTTATTTTTACAAATGCCCGCGATCGGGCACAGTGGTCCACTGGACCTGAAGTATAAGGCGACATAATGCTATCATTGAACAGATGCCCCGATCGGGCACATTGCAATCCACTGGACACACCAAGGATATTGACGGCAATTCTGTATTTTTTACAAATGTCCGCGATCGGGCATGGGGGGCACCGCCAGATGCAGCCGAACTGGGTGGCCACCCACAGGTGGCAGCTGCTGTGTTGCGCCCTGCACGCGGCAGCTTACCTGTGGGTGGCCATCAGTTGTTCCTTTTTTTTTGGCTTAACTTTGTGCTGGCGCAGGTGAGGGTTGCATAAGCATGCTCTGCAAACCCGGGCTGAATATCGGGCTGTGCAGGTTGTGCATGGAGCACGCCCCCTCTACCTGTGCCTGCATACATTACCAGATCGCTCTGGCGCATCAGGATTTGTGCCACGCACTTTTCCATTTTGAATATCACGCCGGGGCGCATCAGTGGGCAACACAGTTGCGCCATGCGCAACCCTTTTGAATATCTGGGCCAATGTTTCTAATTTGTTTATGTGTGTAAGGAGAGTAATCTGGTACACAACATTTAAGTAATTTGTTTTATTTTATATTTAAGATCATTTTAATTTTAGGGCCCAGTTGAAGGTTTCTACAGAGTAAAGGTAGCAGCCATGTTTGTGGTGGAAGATCAGTTCTGGTTGTAGGGTGACTGATGGAAGATAGTTCTGGTTGTAGGAGGACTGATCTGCTCATTGTGTAATGTGGTTTAGGATCAGGATGACTGTGCGTATACAGAGAATTAATGAACGGTCAGGTGATCTATCTTGCCCAATGAGATTTCTAGATTTTTTCTTGCCATTTTATAAACTGCCATGTAGACTCACTTCAGCATATATCAGTTGCGGCTCATATTACTCCTGCCTGTATTCATCTCAAGCAACTCCACTAGTTTGTGCCTGTAATTAGTTATGATTTTTGTCTAGTACTCAATTATTGTAATTATTTCTGTTCTTCTTGGCACCGTAGGTTGACTTGTTCTCATTTTGTAAACACTGCTCTGTTGTCAAAATGTTTGTTCTTATCTAATGCTGTGCCATGAACAATGTCATTCCTGTTTGTACTTTGTTCTTCTGTTTCGTGCTTTCCCGGATCATGCCAGAATATAGGCAACACTCTTGTCTAGTGTATTTACCCGGTAAGCAAAACAAAAATATAAAATAAATAAATGGTGTGCACTGCGACACCGCTGCAAACTTCTTTAACCTCCACTTCTCAGATCTAGCTAAGTACTCATCTCCATTCCTTTCCACGCAGTTCACTTCCTCCCTTGCCGAAACCAAATCCTTGTACTCATACCCACCTTTCTGGTTTCAAACTAGAACTAGACTTGATGTTCTTAAAATGCTACTCAGCAACTCTGACTCTGCTAGCATTGGCTCAGATGGTCTTCAGCCTAGGCTCTTGAGACTTGCTGCCCCTTTTAATCCCCCCCCCCAGCAAAAATCTTTAACCTGTCTCTCTGCCACTGCACAGTCCCAAGCATCTGCCAGATTGCTAGGATTACTCCTATTTTTAAACAAGAGGATCCCAAAGCTAACTACCAGCCAATAACCTTCCTCACTGATCTTAGCAAAATACTAAAGAAGCTAGTAGCCAAAAGTACAGTTATGTAAGAACTTACCGTAACAGTAGATCTTTGAGAGAAGCTCTTGCAGCAGGTAACACATATGTAGGACTGTCGCCACCTGGTGGCAGATCTAGGCATTTCCTTTTCTCTAGCAGTACCGGCGTGGGACTGCCTATATGTCGGCCCTTGATGTCACGTAGTATAAAGGCGGGGTGGTCCCCACGTACTCCAGTTCTTGTACACCAAAGACAGGCCAAACAACAACCATGTGGAGGAAAAAACATTTCACAGAAAAACCCCACAAAACAGGGCTAGGTCCGCAAAGGGAGCTGAACTTGACCCAGAGCAGACAGATCTAGTCCCAGGGGAAGGAAGGAGGGAAGGAAATCATACCTGCTGCAAGAGCTTCTCTCGAAGATCTACTGTTACGGTAAGTTCTTACGTAACTGTACTATCTTACTTCAAGAGAAAGCTCTTGCAGCAGGTAACACATATGTAGGACTGATTTCCAAGCAGTATAAAGACAATCGCTGGGAAAGGGCAGGGAAGGAAAAATCAGAAACATCTCCCAGAGGTATAAACTTAAGACAACCCCTGGGAAGGGGAGTCAACAAACACACATCACATTCAAGGTCAAACTTAAGACAACCATGAATGGGAAGTAAAGGAGAGGCAGGAAACCCTTGGGAGACAAGACCTCTCAGGAAATAAGGCCGTGGAGGACCGCCAGGCCAAAACCTGTGCGACGTCTGGAAACAATGTCCAGACTGTAATGTCTGATGAAGGTGTGAACAGAGTGCCAGGTGGCAGCAGCACAAATGTCAGCCGCCAACACCCTCTTAAGGGCTGTGAAAGAGGTAGCCACCACTCTGGAGGAATGAGCCCTAACTGAGCCTGGCAGGGTCTTGTTAGCCTGCTGATAACAGAAGGATACACAATTTACCAGCCAACAAGAAAGTGTTCATTTTGTAACTGGGCGCCCCAAGGACCTATCTGCCAAGGATACAAACAGTTGGTCCAATTTCTGGATACCCTTTGTACTGGACAAAAAACACAGCAGAGCATGGTGCACATCAAGGGTGTGTAAGGGCGCTTCTCCTCTATTGGAATGCTCCTGAAAATAAACCAGAAGCTGAACCAACTGATTAAGCGTAAGCTCTGACACTACTTTAGGTTCGGAGGTCTACCCTGTCCTTGTGGAAAATAAGATAGGGCTCCCAACACATAAGAGCATGAAGCTCTGAGATGCATCAAGCTGAGGTGACCGCCACCAGGAGCAAGGTCTTCCAAGAGAGATAGCAGAGCTCACAAGACATGGCCGACTCGAAGGGAGGAAGCGTAAGCCTCTCTAGAACAAATAACAAGTCCCAAGGAGGAACCGGGTCTCGGACCAGAGGATGGAAATGTAAAATCCCCTTCAGAAAAGTCTTAACCACCTCCAACTGAGCCACTGTCCTGTCCTGAATACAGTGATGATAGGCAGAAACAGCAGCCAGGTGTACTTTAATGGAAGAGTAGCTGAGACACGACTCTGACAGGGATAGCAGGTACTGTAAGACCGAGTTAACTGGACAGACTAGAGGGTCAAGCCTCCTGGCTACAGCCCATAGGCAAAAGCGTTTCCACTTCATGACATAAGTGGCCCTGGTAGTGGGCTTCCAAGCCTCTACCAAAATCCGGGCAATATCATCAGAAACTCCAAAGCGAAGCTTTGCTAGGTCTGCAGGAGCCGAGCATGCAGGTGAAGGGAGCACAGGTCGGGATGAACCCAGGTTCCCTGTTGCTGACAGAGTAACTGACCCGAAAGTGGAAGAGGCCACGGAGCTTGCACTGACAGATGTTGGAGAAGCGGGAACCAAATCTGTCTGGCCCACAGAGGGGCTGTCAGGATCATGGTGACTCTCTCTGATTGGGCTTTGAGGAGGATCCACTGAAAGGGGGAAGGGAGGGAAGACGTAAAGAAACCTCCCGCTCCAAGATAGGTACAATGCGTGTTGCCAGAAAGCTCCAGGCTCTGGATCAAGCGAGCAAAAACTGGGTAGTTTAGCGTTGCAGCGAGACGCAAAAAGATCCAAATCCGGCGTCCCCTATCTTGCAAATAGCTCATCTGCCACAGACTGTCTCAGGGACCACTTATGACAGAGCAGATTTGCCCTGCTGAGGGAGTCTGCAACCATGTTCATGGAGCCCGGAACGTGGACTACAGAAAGATGGAGATGGTGCTCCACCGCCCAGTCCCACACCCTCATAGCCTCCCGACAAGGGGGATAACAGTGCGCACCTCCCTGCTTGTTGATGTAAAACACTACCAAAATGTTGTTCATCTGAACAAGGAGGTGACTGGGCAATAGAAAAGGAGCCAGAGCCTGTAGGGAGTACAGGACTGCTCTGAGCTTGAGCACGTTGATATGCAAGTTCTCCTCTAGTGGAGATTACAACCCTTGAGTCCTGTGGATCCCCAGGTGAGCCCCTCCCAACCCCTCCCGGACGTGTCTGTGGTGAGCGTTTGGACAGGACTTTCCGGCTGGAAGGGGAGTCCTCAGAAGAAATGCTGGAGAGATGCCCACCAGCAGAGTTCATGACGAACTGGCTCCGAGATCCTGACCGGCAAGACCAAGTCATCCCTGGTCTGGTCCCACTGGACTCAAAGAACCCACTGGATGGTGCGCATGCACAATCTGGTGAAGGGAACCGAGACTATGGCGGCCGCCATGTGTCCCAGAAGCCTGAGGATGGACCTGGCTGGAACCACGGAGGCTGAAAAGCTTTGGGATGCCAGAGCCTAGATACGCTCTACCCTGTCTGAAGGGAGAAAGGTTTTCCCCAAAGAGGTGTCTAAAAGAGCGCCTATAAATTGAAGACATTGGGAAGGAAAAAGCTGTGAATTTTCTGGATTTACAGTGATCCCCAGATGCTGACAGAGGGAGCGCGTGGTCAGGATGGTTTCCCGAAGACGAGACCTGGACAGAGCCAAGAAGAGCCAATCGTCGAGATAAGGGAACAAAAAGTGGCTGTCTCCGTGCAGGACCACTGCAATGATGGCGAGGCACTTGGTGAAGACTCTGGGAGCCGAGGAAAGGCCAAAGGGAAGAACCTTGAAGTGACAGGCCCGATCCTCGAACTTAAACCTCAGGAATCTCCGATGACTGTGGCAAATAGGAATGTGAAGGTAGGCATCCTGCATGTCCAGAGATGCCAGCCAGTCCCCGACCGTCAGGAAGGGAGGAGATCAGGCAGCACCATCACCGGAATCTACGATGGCGACCCACTGGTTGGGTCGCTGAGGTCCAAGATCGGCTGGGTCCCCGACTTCTTGGGAACCAGGAAGATGCAGGAGTAAAACCAGAGTTTCGTCTGCCTCGAGATCGCTCTATGGCATCCTTGTCTAGGAGAGACTGGATCTCCCACCTGATGGGAGGCCTGTGGTCTCTCGGGTAGTAAGAAGGGGGAGGTGGTCTGTCCAGGGGAAGAGACTCAAACTCTATGAAGTGCTCGACCTCCACGAGGTCGAGGACCCATCTGTCTGAGGTCATTTCTCTCCATGCAAGATGGTGGTGAGAGAAACCGCCTCCAACCCGCTCTCTCGACATCAGGTCTGGGAGGGGAGGGTCGTTTGCATAGTCAGGTGGAAGGAGGGGGATAGGAGGGTCGCTGCTGGAGGTCTAGCCTGTCTAGAAGGGGCAGAGGCAGCACCTCGGTAACCCCCTCATCGACCTAAGCCACCCCGCTGTGCATTAGGCTGAGCACAGGGTTGCTGAGATTGGTGTCCCCCTCTGCCATGAAAATGGGACAGACGAAAACGCTCCCGCTTTGGGTGATACACAGACTGCACCGTACGGGCCGCTTTGCCAGAGTCCTGCAGTCTAACAACAACCTTCTCTGTGTCTTCACCGAAGAGCACAGAGCCCTTGAAAGGGGCGTCCAGAAGCGTGGTCTGCACCTCTGGGTCGAACCCTGAGACCCAGAGCCAGGAGTGGCGCTGAAGGCAAATTCCAGTAGTGGCCGTCCTTGCCGAAGTGTCTGTAGAGTTGTACACAGCTCGAAGAACATGGGTACCCACATCTGAGCCAGTCTGTAAAAGTTTAGCAAGCTCTGTCCTCCGAGGATAGTCAGGCAAACCTTGCAGGATATCCAATCCTTGGACCCAAAGGGCGTTCTGGAATGGGACCATATAAGTAAAAAGATTTAGACTACGGATACTGCAGGTGGCAGATGAGTACACCCTGCAACCTAAAGAGTCCAGCTACTTAGACTCCCTGTCTGGCGGCTGGGTACTTAGGAGTTTTGGTCTCTGTGAACAATCGTGCATGGCCAAGATAACCACGGAACCAGCTGTGGGATGCTCAGCCAAGTAAGAATGGTCCTTGGGGGCTCGGTACAAGCGGTTGACCTTCTTGGGCACCGCAGAGGACACGTGGATGCCTCCAGGTAGCTAGGGTAACATCTTGGAAGGTGTCCACCAAAGGAGGGATGACCACCAACTTGGGATCCTTCTGGAGCAGGTATTTTGCCAGGCACAAGCGTTCGGGGTCCAGGGCCTCCGTATCCCAGCCCATGTTCTCCTGAATGTGCTGCATGACCTCAAGGAAACTGGGGTCATCGGGAGGAGACTTAGGTTGGTCCTCAGTGTCCCCAGGGAGTGAACCCGGGTCCGAATAAGGATAGGAGTCCGATTTGCCATAGGCAGAGGAAGAGGAGGAGGAAGACGAAACCTGTCAATGTCTCCTCTTGTGCCTGGGCCATTTAGGAGAAGGAGAGCGAGAGGAGGAAGGAGACCTAGTCCTCTTGTGATCGTCCTTGCGCTTCCTGGGGCTGGCTGGTGACTTATCATCCTCAGTTCTGGAAGGGACAGGCAAAGCTTGCCCACCAGGCTGAGGGACGGGAGGAGCAGGGCCTACCACGTCCTGCTTAATAGTCTCCCACCAGTGAGTGAAAAGCTCCTTGACCTGGGACATCCCCAGCTTTGGAGATTCTGGCCTCTGAGGCGACGTAGATCGGCCAGCTGGGGGATCGTCATCAGTGGGACAGGAGACGCTGGTGAAAACTCACTGACGTCGCACAGATCCGGCATTGTGGGGACCGGCGAATGGTCATAGAAACATAGAAACATAGACTTTCATGGCAGATAAGGACCACTTGGCCCACCCAGTCTGCCCATTTCCCTACCTAATGGATAAGCTACAGATTCTAGTTAACCAACAGCCTGCTTCCTGCCACCCCCCACTACAATTGCCTTATGTCTGTCCCATGCATGTTTGAATTCCCCCACTGTTTTAGACCCAACAACCTCCCCAGGAAGGCGGTTCCATGCATCCACCACTCTCTCCATGAAAAAAATTTCCTCACATTACCCCTGAGCCGTCCCCCTCTATCTTTAAATTGTGCCCCCTTGTTCTCACACATCTCTTTTTCTGAAAGATGCTACCCTCCTGGACTTTGTTGATTCCCTTGAGGTACTTAAACGTTTCTATCATGTCCCCCTGTCCCTCCTTTCATCAAGGGTATACATATTAAGCCTCTCAGTCTCTCTCTTCATGATTTCTGATGCAGACCCTACACCATTTTGTTGCCCTCCTCTGGACTACTTCCATCCTGCCTATGTCCTTGCATAGATGAGGTCTCCAAACTGCACACAGTACTCCAGATGGGGTCTCAACAACTGTCTGTACAGAGGGATAACCATTTCCCTTTTTCTACTTGTGATGCCCCTTCCTATGCATCCCAGTATCCCCTGGCTCTCCTTACTGACTTCTCACATTGCTTACCAACCTTTAGATCATCTGATATGACTACCCCTAGGTCCCTTTCCATTTTTGCTGTTGTTAGTACATCCCCTGCTATTGTGTACTCATCTCCTGGGTTTTTATTTCCCAGGTGCATTACTTTGCACTTCTTTGTATTGAATCTAAGTTGCCACATGTCTGACCATTCCTCCAACCTTGCCAAGTCCGTTCTCATCCTTTCTAACCCCCCCTCTTGTGTATCAACTCTGTTACAGATCTTTGTGTCATCTGCAAAGAGGCATACCTTTCCCTCCAGACCCTCTGCAATGTCACCTATAAAGATGTTAAAGAGGACTGGTCCCAGTACTGAGCCCTGAGGTACTCCACTAGTGACACCCCTTTCTTTGGAATGTGTTCCATTCACTATTACCTTCTGTGTCCTGTTGTGCAGCCAGTTTGCTACCAGGCTACCACCCTGGGACCTACTCCCAGGCTGGCTAACTTGATTATTAATCTTTTGTGAGGGACTGTGTCAAATGCCTTGCTAAAGTCTAGGTAGGCCATATCCACAGCCCCTCCCTGGTCTATTACTTTGGTCACCCAGTCAAAGAAATCTATTAGATTTGTCTGACATGACCTTCCTGCTGTAAATCCATGCTGCTTTGGGTCCTGTGCCCCGCTGGCCTCTAGGTACTCAACAATCATTTCTTTCAGAAGTGATTCCATCATTTTCCCTACCACTGAGGTCAAACTTACAGGTCTGTAGTTTCCTGCTTCTGCCTTGCTCCCACTTTTGTGAAGGGGAATCACATCTGCCCTCCTCCAGTCCTCAGGTACCACCCCATCCTCCCATGATTTGTTAAAAAGTGTGGTTAGTGGTGTCACTATGTCCTGCCTTAGTTCTTTTAGGATTCTGGGGTGAATCCGTCAGACCCATTGCTTTGTCCACCTTGAGTTTTAGGAGTTCTTTCAGGGCTCTTTCTTCTGTAAATGGACTGGTGTCAACCCCCCACCAGAGTGCTTCTATTGTCTGGTTTGGTAACTCCTCCTCATCTTCTTTTGTGAATACTGGGCAAAAGTATTCATTCAGTATCTCTGCCTTTTCACTGTCTCCCTCTGCCCACCTCCCCTCTCCCTTATTAATCTTCACTATTCCTCCCTTAACCTTTCTATGCTCCCTAAAGTACCTATAAAAGGTTTTATCCCCCTTCTTAACTGAATTGGCTATTTTTTCCTCGGTTTGGGCTTTTGCTATTCTGACTGCCTTCCCCACTTCTTTCTGCTTTAATTGATACAGTTCCCTGTCATGCTCCTTCTGTGATGCCTTATACTTTTTGAATGCAGCCTTTTTCTCCTTAACCTTCCCTGCCACCTCTTTTGAGAACCACAGTGGTTTTTACTCCGCTTTGTTTTCTTTATCTGTTTCACGCAAAGGCTTGTTGCCTCTATGATGGCAGTTTTGATTTTTCTCCATTGTTCTTCCACCCCTCCGTTTTGGCCATTTGCTAGTGTATTCCTCAGGTATTCACCCATTTTGCCAAAGTCAGCCCTTCTAAAGTCCAGTATGCCTGTTTTTGTATGGCTTGTCTCCATGGTTGTGCTTATTGTGAAGCACACTGTGCAGTGGTTGCTTTTTCCCAGATGTCTACTGACTTCTAAATTTGTGATCCTCTCTCCATTTGAGAGTACCAGGTCTAATATTGCTCCCTCCCGAGTGGGTTCCAACACTATCTGTCTAAGGCCTGCCCCCTGCAGGGCATCGAGAGTGACCCTGCTCTTGGATGTGGTTGCAGTACATGTCATCCAGTTTACATCTGGCATATTCAGGTCCCCCATCAACAGTATCTCCCCTTTTTCAGCCATTTTGAGAATGTCCTCTATCATTTTCTTGTCCATTTCCTCCCCTTGAGATGGGGGTCTGTATACAAAACCCTGTGCGGATTGTGACACCATTCCCTGTCTCCAAGGTCACCCAGGGTGCCTCTTGTCCTCCACCTTTACTTTTCAGTTCTGTAGCTTTGATCCCTTCCCTTATGTATAGAGCTACTCCACCTCCTCTTTTCCCCTCCCTGTCCCTTCTGTAGGCTGTGTACCCCAGTATGTTGACATCCCAGTCATGGTTCTCCGTGTACCATGTTTCCGTGACTGCTACAATATCCAATTGTTCATCTTCCATCAAGGCTACTAGCTCAGGAAGCTTGTTTCCCAAACTACGGGCAATGGTACTCATTGCCCTCCATTTAATGTTGGCTTTATCCTTTTTCCCCCATGCCTGCTCTTTTTGCCCTTGTCTATTTTTCCATTTACCCCTATCCTGCCCTCTGTTGAGCACTGTACCTCAGTATTTACCTTACTACCCTTCATGTTTTGTGGGGGGAGGCTTGAAATTTCCTGCCTCTTATTAGCACCTCCCCCCATGGCTAGTTTAAAAGCTTGCCAAGGAAGCATTTAAACTTGTCACTTAGGATCTTGGTTCCCTTTGTGGACAGATGCAGACCATCGAGCCAGTATAGACCTTCATCTCTTTAGGTGCACCCCCAGTCCCCAATGAAGCCAAAGCCCTGTGCTCTGCACCAGTTTTGCAACCATTCATTAAACTGCATCGTGTGTAGTACCCTAGCCTCACCCCTGCTATGGACTGGCAGCACCTCTGAGGTGACATCGGAGAGACTGACGACAGCTGCGGAGCAGCCTTATCCGGCACCGCTGGAGGTGGTGGAGCGACCGGTGTCAGTACTGGAGCTGCGTCCAACAGACGCCCCTTAGCCAGAGGAGGATGGGGGAGGTCGGAGGAAGAGGACTTAGAAGGCTGATCAGGCTTGTGCTTCTCAGAGTGGTGTCAGTCCGACTCAATGGACGCTGGTCATGCCTATTTTTTGGTGGCAAAGAAGAGGCCCGAGAAGCAGAATGGCTCGAGGGCTGCTTGACTTCCCAGGGGTTGACCAAAGCCGAGCGGGAGGATTGCTTACCTGAGGGAGGCACAGAGCTGGAGTCAGAGTGCCTCTTGTGGCCAGAGCAGCCTGAATCAGACGGCTTCCTGGCGGATGCCCCAGTGTCAGAGGGCCTAGATGCCGCCGCGGATCCAGAATCAGATGTCTGGATCCTGATGGGTTGCAAGGCGGGCGCCTTGGAAAGAGAGGCGGGAGGCTTGAGGGATGTAAGCCAGGCCTCATGTCCAGAGGAGCCGGAATGACCAGCAGAGCTGGAAGACCTGGGCCTGGAAGGCGAGCGGTCTCGATCCCGGTGGTGGTGCTTCTCCTTTCCTTTCTGGGGTGTAGGGGAGTGAGACTCCCACCCAGAGGATGTGTCCTGCTGTATCTGGGCCAGTTGTTGCTGCGCTAGATGGGCCTGCAGCGATTTTTGTCTTCGGATCCTGGGCTGACTGTTGAAGGCATGGCAGTGGGTACAGGCATTGGTGTCGTGTTCTGGGCCCAGGCAGAAGAGGCAGGCAGAGTGACAGTTCCTTGGTAGGGATCTGCCGTCTGCAAGAGCACTTGTTATGGTGCCTGGTCGAAATGGAGGAAATACGATGTCGAAAAAAATGTAGAAATTATGAAGGAACTGTTCTAGAGCTGAGGAACCCATAGGTGAGCCGAGAGCTGACTAGTGAGTGCCACAGCGGGAAACAACTGCCTACGCCCTTTATACTATATGATGTCGGGGGCTGGGCCAACGTCGGGTAGGCAGTCCCACGTTGGTACTGCTAGAGAAAAAGAAATGCAGAGATCTGCTGCCAGGTGGCAACATTCCAAATATGTGTTATCTGCTGCAAGTGTTTAACATAGAAACACAGAAACAGAATTTGACAACAGATAAGGACCGCTTGGCCCACCCAGTCTGCCCATTTCCCTACCTGATGGATAAGCTGCAGATTCTAGTTAATCAACAGCTTACTTCCTCCTGCCCCCTACTAGAATTGCTTTATGCCTGTCCCATGCATTCTTGAATTCTTCCACTGTTCCTGACTCCACAACCTCCTCAGGAAGGCTGTTCCATGCATCCACAACTCTCTCTGTGAAAAAATACTTTCTAACATTACCTCTGGCCGTCCCCTCTATCTTCAAATTGTGCCTTGTTCTTGCACATCTTTCTTCTGAAAGATACTACCCTCTTGTACCTTGTTAATTCCTTGAGACACTTGAAAGTTTCTATCTTGCCCCCCCCCTTTCCCCAAGGGTATACATATTAAGCTGCTTTAGTCTCTCCTCATAGGTCTTCTGGTGCAGACCTTGCACCAATTTGGTTGCCCTCCTCTGAACAGCCTCCACTCTGTCTATGTCTTTGCGGAGATGGGGTCTCCAGAATTGCACGCAGTACTCCAGATGAGGTCTCACTGTCTGTAGAGAGGGATAACAACTTCCTGTTTTCTACTGTTGATGCTTCCTCTCAAAGTAAGATCAAACCACCTCATTTCTCAATGAACATAACCTCCTCTCTGACTCCCAGCATAGTTTCCGCAAAGGCCTTCCTTAAATTAACTAATGATGCCCTTACTGCCAATGCCAATGGACTTCTGACAGGTGCTGTCTTTATTGACCTATTTATTTAGATTTTGTTAACCAGGTAAACCCACTGAGACCGGGAGTCCCTTTTTCAGGGGGTGACCCCTAACCAAGGCGTTTGACCTTGTTGACCACTCCCTTCTCCTTACCAAGCTACTGTCTTCTTGGTCTCTTTCCAGATGCTGTAGCCTGGTTCAACAGTTATTTGTCAAATAGGAACCAGGTTGTGCAATTTACCTTTGCCATGATCTACCTGATTCTTTGTACCCTGTTCTGACCTGTCCTGCTGCTTTGTGCCATGGTATTCTTCTGGATCGTTGGCAGTCTACCATCGCCTATTTCCTGTACTCGGCCGGTTGCCTCCTCGTGTAGTTATCCATGTTTCCTCACTGATGATTCTATTCAATGTGCTCGGTCTAACTGTGATCTATGTACCTCGACTCTGTACCTTATTCGTATGTTACAAAAGTGCCTTAATCTATGTACCTTATTCTTAGGATATATCATGTGCCTGAACCTAATGTACGTTAACCCTGTTTGTGCCTGATGTTCATGTGTTGTACCATTGTAACCCTCCCGGGTCGCACCTGAAAATAGGCACTTAGCTGTCTAGTGCGCTTACCCGGTAAACAAAAGCAAATAAATAAACTTCACTAGCATAAATATTGGAGTTCCACAGGGATCTATTCCATCTTCATTAACCATATATTTACATTCTCTCCTACTTGCTTGTCCCTGCTATATACAGATGACCTGGTTCTTTATTTCAGTGCCAGGGATATCTTAGACATCAATCACTCACCTCTGATTTCCTCCACATCCAGTCCTAGCAATCCAACAACAAACTCCTTCTTAATGTTCTAAAAACACACATGCCATGCTCTTCGGTTCCACCGCCAGACTTAGAGCAAACCGTGACATACTTAAAATAAAATAAAAATGTACATATGCTCTTAAGTCACTTCCCTCCACTTTCTTTCCCACCACCCCCCTCAGCAACCACTGGCATCCGTCTTTAAACATATGGATTTGAAGAAACTGATGTATAGTTTTAGATAAAGTCAGAATCACTGTGATGCCTTTTTAAAATTTTATAATAGCATAATATGTGCATAAGGCAGCAATGTTCCCTTCCAAGGGGTTTCTATAAACAGATAATTCTTTATGGAGTTCTGGGGTCGTGTTACTCTTGTTGTGGCCATGGATAATTCACACTGTTATGGAAATGTAGTATTTCCATATAGAATTGCCTTACTCCCCTCCATCCTGTTCCCCCTCCCCCATTAGCCATACGTAATCCAAATGGCATCCACAACACTGCTACTGGCAATTGCCTTATGGTATATGTGTTTAAAGAAATAAATACTTTTTTAGATACAGGCAGAACTGTTTTGAATATTGCAAATTGGGCAAGTATGTTTCTCTGTTCATTATCTTTACAATTAAATGCCCTACTTCAGAGTGTTGTGCCTATGTTATCCATGAAGTGGTTGCTCACTATAAAGAGCTATGTTTCAATGTTCATTACCTTTATAATTAGACACCCTACTGCAGGGTGTTGTGACTATGTTATCCATGAAGCGGTTGCTCACTATAAAGAGCTGTGTTTCACTGTTTGTTATCTTTATAATTAGATACCATACTGCAGGGTGTTGTTGCTAATTTATCCATGAAGTGGTTGCTCACAATAAAGAGTGTAAGTCAATTGTTGACAATGACATTATATTTTTGATCCCTTGGAATCTTTCAGAATTGAATAAAACCTTTTTTTAATCTGCTTTATCCTTTTTCTTAGTAACTCTCCATCTGCGAGATCCTCTCAGAATTCTGCCATATTAAATATGGCGTCCTGGGCCTTCTTTTCTTTTCTCTAGTTGTAAACTCTCTCTCAGGCATCTGCACAAACACAGAGCTCATTCTGTATGAGGACGACGACACCTTCTTCTGTAAAGACAAAGACGTCTCTGCACTCCTTAACAAGTTACAGCCCGACTGATTTCCTACGGCTCCACTCTTGGTTCATGCCCAAAGACCTCATCCTCAATTCTAAAAAAAAAAAAAACCCCAAAAAGTCATGGGCCCAGATATTCAAAAGGGTTGCGCATGGCGCAACAGTGTTGCACCATGCGCAACCCACTGAAGCGCCCCGGCGCGATATTCAAAAGGGAAAAGTGCGCAGGCACAAATCCCGATGCGCCGGAGCGCATCAGTAGATGCAGTGCAGGTGAGGTGCCGCGCATACCCTGCACAGCCCGATATTCAGCCCAGGATGAGCAGAGCCATGCATCGCAACCCCTACCTGCGCCAGCACAAAGTTGATCCAAAAAAAAAGAACAACTGATGCCCACCCACGGTGAGCTGCCGCGTGCGGGGCGCAACCGGCAGCTGCCACCAGTGGTGGCACCAGCTCCGGCTGCACCTGGCGGCATCTCATGCCCGATCGAGGGCATTAGTAGTAAAATATCTGTCCAAACTCCTAGTGGTCAGTGGACCGCTGTGTGCCAATCGCGAGCATTTGTAATAAACAATAACAATATGTCCAATATCCCTGGTGGTCTAGTAGGTACCCCCCTCCCCAACCGCCCACTGGGCCCCACCACCCCTCTCCCCGATTGGCCGGCAGCCCACCACCTGCTGCCCTGCCGCCCCTTCAACTGACACCGTCAGTGGGCTGTATGCCAATTGGTCCACAAGCGTGAGCCAATGGGCATTCAGCCCATACCATTCTCACATTCCAGATATGTGAATGGATCACATTCACATATCTGGAATATGTATAGGTATGAGCTGCATGCCCATGGCTCACGCTGTGGACCACGGGCACAGCCCACCGACGTGCCAGTCGGGCGGCAGCAGGCGGTGGTGTGCTGGCACCTCCGCTGACCGGGGAGCGGGCGCTAGCTCAGTGGGCAGGTTGAGGAGGGGGTACCACTAGACCACCAGGGATATTGGACATATTGTTATTGTTTATTACAAATGCCCGCGAGCGGGCACACAGCATTCCACTGGACCACCAGGGAGTTTGGACAGATACATTCATTTGTTATTACTAATGCCCGCGATCGGGCACACAGCAGTCCACTGGACCACCAGGGAGTTTGGACAGATATTTTTACTACTAATGCCTGCGATCGGGCAGATAGCGGTCCATTGGACCACCAGGGAGTTTGGACAGATATATTCATTTGTTATTACTAATGCCCGCGATCGGGCAGATAGCGGTCCACTGGACCACCAGGGATATTGGACAGCAGTCTATTTTTTTTACAAATGCCCGCAATCGGGCAGACAGCAGTCCACTGGACCAGCAGGGATTTATGCTTTACTTTTATTTTACTGCAGACCGTGGTCGGGCTGTGAAGCACATTGCTGGCTGCAGGGGGCATCGGTCCCTGACGGCTGCTGCCTGGCACGGCGCCAGGCACAAGTCATCAGGGATCAGCACACCTGCATGCAAATGGGGCCATAATGACATGCAAATGGCCCTATTTGCGTCTTGCATACATTATGGCCCCATTTGCATGTCAAGTTTTGAATATCGCGGTTGCTGTGCATAGCACAGAACTTGCGCTAGCGCATCCCCATGCTCCACTCTGGCCACTTGCGCTGGTGCACTGCCACTGCGCCACGCACACTGCGGGTGGCCAGGGTGCGATATTCAACGCTGCTGAGCCATGGCGCAGCTCCGTTGAATATCGCCCAGTCCACACCCCTACGCAGCCAAGTTGAGCTGCGCCCAAGCTTGCGCCACAGCCTGGCGCAGTTTGAATATCTGGGCCATTGGATTTTCCAGCCCTCGAAAATCGCTTGACTTCAACTTCACCCTCCAAGACAACTTCGGCAACCCTATAGAGAGAGAGTTCATGAATTCAGGTACTTAGCCTACTCCTTGACTGCCACCTCAGTTTAGGTACATACATCAGTCTCACCAACAAAAAAGCCCACCAGACTTGGCTTGCTTCACATAACAAAGTAGTTCCTCAACAAAGAATCAAAGTAGCCCCCCCATGCAACCAATTTCCTTCTTCCCTAGTTCAACTATGCTGCCCTTTGTCTATGTCACCTGCCTATCCATACAAAATGTCACTAGACTACCCAGCTCCTACCACAATGTGATCAGCTTTGTCTTTGACCGTCCCAAACTCACTCACCGCTGCAACCTCTACAAAATCTCCGGATGGTCCTCCCTCAAGAACGGTCTCAACTGCAAAACAGCCTCCTTCTTCCACAAACTCACCCTTGGTCTACTCCCTGACTACATCAGCTCCCTCTTCCCTAAAGTGGCTCACTCCATAACCCTGAACATTCTTTATCAGGAAATTTAAAGTCTTTGTCATTTTATTTGCAATATTTTAAAATGCATTTAGTTGCCATAATTCTAGCCAACATGCTGCCCAACAAATGCAGTTTTTTATGATTCCTGATATAATTTTTAAACAGCTTATTGATTTTATTGTACCAGTCTTTACAGGCAGGTAATAATATTGCCTGCAGTAGGTAAGATATTGATGAGTTGCCATCATCTTAACTGTACCTTCCCCCATAAAGATAGAGGTATTTTGTGTTTTGTTCCAGATGTGTAATTTTAGCTTCATATGTTCCAACACTGGCACGTAATTGTATTTTATTAGGTTTCCCTTTTTTTTTTGTTAACTCCTAGATAGTCCATACATTCGGTTTGAATGATGGCACTGCTTGTACTGACATAGTAGTTATATCTGCCATAATGAATGTTAAGATTTCTCATTAGTGTTCATTTACTGGGTAGCCTGCCACCTGAGAAAAATGGGAAATTATATTTTTAAGTTATGTTATACTATTCTCCTGATGGGTTATTAACAAAATAATTTCAACAGGATAAGCTCTCAGCTTGACTTCCATATTGTCAATAATGACCCCTTTTATTTTAGTACCTGACCATACTTCCTGAAGTTGAACTTCTCATTCTAAAATTAATAAAATGGGGGAAGGCAGCAACCTTGTCTAATCCCTCTGTAGATCAGGAATTCTTTAGTTATATTGTTGGTTACTTTTACAGATGATTTGGGTGACTTATATAGACTTTATACTATCTCTATAAACTGGTGGAGAAAACTTCATTCTTGAAGAATATGAAAAAGAAAGGGCCACACTAACATATCATATAATTTACTATCGTCTAATGACATGTAAGCTGCTTCAGTAGCTGAAGTGTTCAAATAGTCCATAATTAATTGTATTTTATGGATTCCAGAGTGCATTTATCAGCCTGGTATGAAGCCTCCTTGATCTGTTGGATCATGTCAGGTGGCAATCTCAAAATTACATTATTCAGCATTTTTGTGAAGACTTTATAGTCATTAAAA